>CM062525.1:17889337-19089337 GCA_031439595.1 Pterocarpus santalinus
TTAGACCGTACAAAGATTTGGTTAACTTGCAAACCAAGTTTTCTTTTCATTGTTCCTCAAAGCCTTTTGGTTGGAGCATGTATATCTCCTCTTCAAGTTCTCCATGAAGAAAAGCAGTTTTCACATTTAACTGCTCAAGATATAAGTCAAATGCAGCACATATAGCCGGCACTACTCTAATAGCGGTAAGTCTGACAATTGGAGAAAATATTTCGTTGAAATCAATGCCTTCTTTTTAAGCATATCCTTTTATCACCAATCTTGCACGATATCATTTCACCTAATCGTTGTTATCTCGTTTGATCTTATAGACCCCTTTGTTGCTAATGGCTTTTCGACCTTTAGGAATTTCAACTAGTTTCCATGTTTGGTTCCTATTCATAGCTTCCATTTCTTCTTACATCGTCGTCATCCACTGAGAAGCATCTAGACTGTTCAAAGCCTCCTGATAGGTTGATGGCTCTTCTTCTTTTGTTACAAGGCAATATGCATCGTGGCTTGCCATAACATAGTTTGAGTGCCATGATGGAGGCCTTGTCTAGCGTATTGATTGCCAAAATTCTGTATCATTGGCCTCATTTAGTATTTGTTCATCATGCACTAGTTCTACTTCAGAAGAATCATCTATAGATTTCTCATCTATTTGAACTGTGGTAGTCTCGTTAACGGTGCAATCATTTCTCATCTATTTGAACTGTGGTAGTCTCCTTATCATGTCACATCTATGCTGACAATAACCTTGTGGATAGTGGGATCCCATGGGCGATACCCCTTAGCATTGTTAGCATAACCTAAGAATATACATTTCTTGGACTTTAGGTCCAACTTTGTTCTTTGTTGAGAGTTGAATATCACATAGGCAGGACATTCGAACACATGTAGAGAAGAATAATCTGTTGGCTTGCCATTCCATATCTCCATTGGTGTCTTTAAACCAATTGCAATTGATGACAACTGATTTATCATATAACAAGCAATTTTAACTACTTCTGTTTAGAAAGATTTGGCTAATCTTACAGTTCTTAACATAGCTCCTGCTCGTTCTAGGAGAGTCCTATTTATCCACTCTATTACACCATTTTGCTGAGGTGTATATGCAATTGTGAATTGCCTTTGAACACCTTCTTGCTTGCAATATATATATATATATATATATCCTTCATTGTCTGTCCTCAAACACTTGATCTTCTTTCTAAATTTAAATTCTACTCTTACTTTGAAGTCTTTGAATATCGGAAACACATCCAACTTCTTCTTAATTGGATACACCTACAATCTCCTGGAGTAATTATCAATGAATGATACAAAATATTTTCCTCCTCTTAGGGACATCTCTGGCGACTCCCACACATGAGAATGAATCAAGTCTAGTATGTACTTGCTTTGAGGAGTCGATCTATCAAACTTCAATTTATGTTGCTTACTTGTAACATAATACTTCCAAAATGATAAGTTAACTAATTTGAGCCCAGGAATGAAATTACGATCTGCATAAATCTTCAAACCATGTTCCGACAGGTGGCCTAATTTGTAATGCCACATCATTGTTATATCTTCTTGGCTTGTTGATGCAATTGATGTCTCTGTCTCTTGCAACGTATCTCTCAAAACCATGTATAATATTATCTACCTTCATCATCATAAGAGCACTTTTAACAACTTTCAAGATCCTACATTCAATATGGGTCTTACATCCGAGGTTATCCAGTTGCCCAATAGACAATAAATTCTTCTTCAAGCCTTTCACGTGTCTCACCCCTTGAATTATGCGAATGGAACCATCAAACATTTTTAATTTGATAGCGCCAACACCAATAATTTCTAAGGCATGATCATCTCTCATTAACACAGAGCCTTCGGAAACAAGTTTGTAAGTACAAAACTAGTCACAGAGTGGGGTCATGTGCCACATTACTCCTATATCCATTATCCAAACATCAATGAGGTGTTTACTATCTTTAAAACCAATAGTTGCTTTATTGTACAGGAGTTCTCGATCACCAGAGGTAGTTGCAACACATTCTTGAGAGGTTGTTGCTTCTATTTTGATAATCTTTCTTAAAGTGCCCTCTCATGCCATAATTGTGGCACTTGAAGTTCTTCCTTCTTTGTCACTTTGATATACTCTAATCATGACTCCCACTGGAGTCACACTCCATTGATCTCCCTCTCATCACCCGCAATGCCTCTACTTGCTTGGAGCTCTCCGATCTATCTTCCTTATTCTTACGCTTGGACTCTTCTTCAAGAATAGCACCGACGACATCATCAAAGGCCATACAATCGGTAATATTATTATTTTTGATGTTGATGACGAGCTGATCATATGAGTTAGGTAGACTTTGAAGTTGAAGTTTTGCACATTCATTTTTCGCTATTATATAATCTGATGCTATAAACTGAGAGAATAGCATATTTAGATTGTTGATATGATTTGTCACCAATATGGATCCACTCATCCGAAGAGAATATAGTCTCCTCTTTAAAAATATTCTGTTGTGAAGTGACTTAACGTTGTATAGTTTGATAAGAGCATCCCAAATTTCCCTTACCGTTTTTTTCTCTGCGGCACTTGACAATATCGAATCTGCTAGTGCTAGATGCAGATTAGCAATATCATTGCCATCCATCTCCTTCCATTTGTCATCAATTATCCTAGTAGGTCTGCCTTCGATTATTGGTAAGCAATTGTCCTTCCTCAAAATTGCCTTTATCTTTAGTTTCCACATGAAAAAATTATTCCCATTAAGCTTCTCAATCTTAAATTTTGTTGCCATGGAATTTACCAAGATCTATTTCTTTATTGAATCGATTCTCACTTTTTCACCATGAATAGTATGATATACGTGAGCAGTACTGTATATTTTATACCATATATGGAACAAATTCTACGAAAAGTATACAACTATACGTATAAATAGTGACTACGAACAGTAACCTATAGTGTGTATAGTAACTAGTTTCTCTGATACCACTATTGAGTACCAGAGTTATGAAAATAGTATAATGCAACTAAAATAGAGTTGAGAAAATTGAAACTGACACAATTTGATTGTTCCAAATATCCATTAAACTTCTGGTTCGTAACTTCTCCCTGATATAGCTTTGAATCTCAAGTTGTGAACACAATTATAAAAAAAAAAAACCTATGAATTGGATAGTTTTGTATATGACCCCCATTGAAACATGTGTAGAATTGAGTGTTTATCGATGTTCTCTGGTACTCCTTACAAGGATGGGTTTGGTAGTTTATTTGGTGATTCTATGACATTGGCTACATGAGTTTTGTGCCACTATATGATTGAGTATTGCAGACTGGATTACATGATATGATTGTAGTTGTGGTTATTGCTGCACTTGTATCACACTGCAATTGTGGTGTGACTCCCAATTATGAGCATATGCTACAATGTAACCATGATGCGGTTGCATCAAAGTCATAGCAAGCTATAATGGACCACAATAGGCTCTAATAGATTTTATTTAATTTCAAATTACAAACACAAAAATTTCACATGGCAACAATTGCAATAAGAGTCGTGACAGCCATAATAATAGCAACCACAACCACAACCATATTTTGAAACCTTCAGCAACCATGCAGATTAATTGTTTAATGTTAGAAGAAGCCTCATGTTTATTGCTTGAGGTGTTGGGTACTGAAAAGTGTGCTGAATGTTGATTGTTGAATAAGATCTATGGAGTTGATTAATCTTATCCAGCATAGCTTGCCTGCTTCCACTCATATCTATGGGGAAAAAAAACTTATAATCAATATATTGTTGATATCTTTTAAATGAAAAGGAGATTTTATTTTTTCATAGTGTACAGACACCAAATCAATATGTGGTGATCAAGTACGTGTAAATTTCAATTATGTAAATGTTGATTACAATATGTTAACTAAGAATAGATTTACAGTATTAGTAAAGATAATATGTTGATTCGATATTTACATAACTGAAATCCATATGTCGATTTGGATGTCTAAATCCCTATATTTAAATAATAGAACTAAATAAAAAGTTATTTTCTTGAGAAAAAAAAATCTAAAACAAACATTCAACAAGTGCACGTATATTTTCCAACAAAGCTAACCTTCTTGTCTCCTACTCAGATTTTCTAGCATTATTAAATTTTGTTTTTATCTCATTATTCAGTGAAAAAGAAAAAAGACTTCTGGAAAAAGAAAATACTTGAAACATTCTACGCAACCTCACGTTTGCAATAGGCAAAAAGTTTAATACCACACAAAATGAAACTTTTATTCCCTTGTATTTCGATAATTTGTTCAATAGCTAATATATAATTACTCAAACACAATACGCATATATCTCAACCCCAAACCAGGACAATAAATTTATGAGTTCATTCACGTATAAAGTTTTCACTATCTAATTTTTATTTTTATTTTTAATGTTAGTGTAACTTGTTTTATCTACATATTAGAATTCACACTTAAATTCTCAAAAGCTACACCTTCACCTAGCAGAGGAGAGAATAAGTGTTAGTGCAGAAGTCTCAAACCAACCACAAGTTCGATCAATTCCATCAAGATTAGGGATGTCAAAAAAATCCGCACCCGCGGATATCCGCGGATAATATCTGCAACGGGGCGGGTATGGGGGGAAGATTTTATCCCCGCAGGTAATGGGAATGGGGATTTTAAATACCCGCATGTTAAACGGGGCGGGGGCGGGGATCACTATCCCCATATCCACGGGTACCCGCCATAAAATTACTATTTTATCCTTAAATTATTAACTTAGTTAAACTAATATTATTATTATTTAAATTGATTAGACTAAGGTCTAAATTTATAAATTAGATTTATTTGTACTTATTACATATTAGACTAATGATTGGATTATTATTATATGTTTATTTTAAGTATTTTAAGTTGTTAGAATTTAGATTGTAGAATTAGATTATTGTACTTATTTTTTTGTTTATTTTATGTGTTTATTTTTATTTTAAGTATACTAAATTGTTAGAATTTGAATTGTTAAATTAGATTATTATTTATAGTTATTTTAAGTATTTTATGATATTAGAATTTTTATATCTAATTTAAATTTTTAAAATTTTTAATATTTTAACGGGTATCTATGGATATCCATGGGTACCCATAAACCCGCGAGTAAGAAAAATGGCACTGCACTGATATGGGGCGGGGACTAAGCGGATATTTACTGCGGGGTGGGGACTGGCCTATCCCCGCCCCGCCCTGTTGACATCCCTAATCAAGATCAAAGGAAGAGAAAAAGAGAAAAACAATAACAACAATTAAGTCTTATCACACTAAATGAGATCAACTACATGAATCAGATGAAGTTATAGAGAGAAAAAGAGGGGGGAAAGGACAAAATATCCATTATGATCCCCGAAGAAAATTTTGGGGGCGAATTAGCCTCTCAATATTTGAAAATTTATGGGTTATTAGTCCCTCACTATTCAACAAAGAGGACATATTATTCCCTCCATATATATTTGTACCACCAAAAAATTCTTAAAATTTTTGTATAGAAAGACTAATATGTCCCTTTTTAAAATGGTGAGAGACTATCTTTGAATTTTCAAATTCTGAAGTACCAATTTATCCTTTAAAATTTTTTTCAAAGACCAAAATAGATATTTTGTCAAAAAAAAAAAAAAGAAAAAAAATCAAAGTCAAACTTCATCTGAAATGTCACAGTTAAATTCTGGAGTGGCTATTTTAAAGAGGTTTAACCTAACTAGAACTAGAATCCCATGAGTAATTACAAAGACCACAAAAAAAAAAAGAAAAAATCAGATGTTGAATTCACTGTTAGTGTTAGGGGTATCATCCATCCAACAGATGATATATAAACCAGTAACCACAAACGAACCATCTCTCCGATTGACAGTGTGCGGCATATTATCTAGTATATCAGAATTGTAAAAAAGCCCACATTGTGCAGCTTCTTATAAAATCCAGTCAAATACTGACTCGTTATTTTACGTGACAATTTCATACACGCTTAGTTGCATTAACAAATTCTTTTAAAAGGTCCTATAATAAATAATTAAGTTTTCCATACTTTGAAAAAAAACCATGGATATCTTTCTCTCTCCGTTTAGGTTCACGACCAAATTTAGAAGTTAGAAGTTAGCACCGCAATGCATAATGCATGTATACTAATTATAGATAAATAGTCAGCAGCCTCAACAGTCTTCACAACCACCAAATAGAAAGTGACAAATTATTTGGAAATGATGTTTTGGATTAGTTTCCACCGGTTAGTGCCATAAACGAAGTCAATGAAACCATCTACCTTTTGTTAATATGTACGTCACCTGATATATATATATATGTATAACGGGTATGGCTAAGAGATCACTTATTAATAATAATAATGGCTGTTATATATTGGTAAAGTTCATCTCAAGTGGTAAAATTTTCGATTTTTTTTTTTTTTTTGGCTATGTCAGGCTGTCTCTAAGTCCTTCATTTTTGTCGTAATTTTCCCATGTTATTTGTCCAGATTCATGCATGCATGATTTTACACATCAAACCTAAGCAGATTAAAGATTTGATATCTCTAATATTTGACTAACATAGGATTTAAGATAAGGATAAGCATTTGCAAAGCGAGGATTAAATGGAATGCGATACACATGAGGCAAAAACCAAGCAAAAGTAAATTTGGTCTGTATGTAACATTAATTTGCCTCCGTCTGAACCAAAACCAACGTACGCTTCCTTTAAACATTCCCTTCCCATAGCCAGTGTGAACGCAAACCTCCAAGGGTCAGTAAACTAGAACTATACCAATGAATCAAAATAGTGGCTATCAGACTCAAAATAGAAACAAAGTAACACTTAATCATGAGCAGTGCTATATGTTCTGTTCAGCAAGAATATGACAACTCCATAATAACTGAAAAGCAATAGGTTGTGGGATCCATCAAACCAAAGCATAATACACACAGCAGTATTTCCGCTTAATTATTTTGGCCTTTCTTTTTGCCTTTTTCACATCTAAAAAGAGGGACAAGGTACTTCCAAGCTATACATAATATTGCATAGGTATGGGTACGATATTGGTAATGAGTGCGAATACGAGGTATGACAATTTTACAAAACTAGAGTACGAGTAAGCTAGACATATTTTATAAAATCATAAACAATAAAGGGACCAAATGACAAGATAAATATAATTTATATTATGTGCTAGCTCTGAGTTTTCATCAAAGTGCTATAAAATATATTAAGCAAGTAAAAATATTTAAAGAGACATAAAATTTGAAGGGATGGAGTAATAATTTACTTCATTTAAAAGCAAACTAAATAATTTAGTTGCAAAATTTGATGTTTTGTAAAGACTAACTTATATATAAGTGACATTTCCTTATTGTAATCTTGACCAACAGGTATGATAGCCATTCAAGAGTGCTTACGCCTCATGGCTTCCAAGCCGTGCACTCTTATTATTGCTTTGCCAAATAAACTTCTTGGCCACACAAGTGGGGAGAAAAATATATCAGTGTTTGAAGCAGAGCAATAATGAGAAAATAACAGGTATTAATTCTCTCCTAGGTCGTTTCTCTTTCTTCCTGCTGGTCCTAGCTTAGTGATAAAAAGCAAAAGCTTTTGTTCTTGTACCTTTAGTTTCTTTGCTAATAAATGCATAAAAAGCAAATGCTTCATTACAGTTGGCCTCAGTTTGATGCTATTAATAATGAAGGACTAAACTAGGAGTATCGCTTCATTAATAAGAATTGTCACTGCAACTTTATATAATAGATCATACACTTCCTACATACTATATAGTTCTTTCAACTTTCCTTTCCACAGTTATAGCAACGGATTCAATTTAATGAGTAACATCCTGAGCGAGTGCACGATTCAATCCTTTGCTTCTATATAGCAAATGAAGCCTTAAAGGAAAGCTCTCCTTTGCTTTTTTGCCAACCCTTGACATAAAAAACAGGTGGTAGGCCCAATTGCCGATGTCATCTTTTCAAAATTCCACAAATCAATAGTGGTTATATTCATAATTAGGTGGTAAGCATACCCCATAAAGGTAACAGTAGACTAACTCAACCAGGTGTTTAAAGCAAGATTTAGTTTAAACTTTTGCCCTTTTGCTGATGAGTTTGCAAGATATTCCACTAATTGGCCAAGATTTTGCTTGAGCAAACAGTCATAAGTTGCTCCTACTAACGAGCTTGGAGGGAGCTTGGTTACTTTAACATATACATGTGAATCGAGAATGAAGAAACAAGCTTCTAAAAAGTTCAGAAACTGATTAGGCCCTTTTCGAGAATTTCCTTTTGGGAGGACTGGTCCCGCTTGATGACACAATCACTGAAAATAAAAATAGGTAAAGTGTTTGTCCTACTCAGGATGATGTGGACGAAGCTTGACGGTAGTGGCAGCGCCACGAAATTGCCAGTGTCCCAATCAATGCTAATTCTTTGACTACCCTACACTATGTCATCATTTATTTGTGGGGAAATCTTGTTTGTACTGAGTTAAACACTCACTTAATAATTGGTGGTCGAAGTTTAAATAACTATAAATTTTAGTTGTATAAGTATTAAATGTGATGATAATTAATAAAAGAATCTATACGGTTCACGAAATAAACATATTGATTTAACATTTATATAATTAAAATTTATATTTATTTAAACTATAATTACCATATATCTATTATTATAATATATATTGATTCAATGCTTCCATAATTAAAATTTATATTTATTTATCCTGCAATCACTTTAAATCAATTGAGGTATCCAACTCACTTTATATAAATAACATGACTCTTATTTGTGTATATGGTTTAATTTTTTGGTGTACATTAGTTCTTATAAAATTCAAGACAGACTTTTGATATAGAATATTTTACATTCTAAATTAATTATATCTTATTTTTTATATGATTTTTAAACTTGTTATAATAAGAACTTAATCGTTTTAATAGCATTGGTATATATAATTGGATAAATGTATGATTTTTTTATTTAATCATTACAAAATTAAATCCAATACTTAAAGACAAATGATGTATAAACCTCATATGGTTTTTTTCACATACCATGAGTTGCAACTTGTTAAGATTATCACTATTCATGGTATTACTGCAAAAGGCCTCTTCTTCGTTTGTTTTTTCAATTTTCTATTGATATGATTCTATTTGAAAAGTAACTAAAGTATGGTAACAATCATCTAAAACTTGAGTATAACAATAGAACTTTATTTCATTTCATTTGTGTCGTGGATTCACTTTCAATCAATAATGACATTTACTCAATATAGGTTAACTCACTTGATCAGTCTTTCACTCACACATCACTATGAGTTAGGTTTAGTTCTTAGATATCTCTTTATATAGGTAATTTGTAAGTATTTCTCGATAAAACCAAAAGCATGTCATAACTCTAGAGTCTAGACTAAGATAAATCTCTCTCAATCTAAATTTTTGTAAATAAATAAAAAAAAAGAACGCCATTTGTGTTGTCACTCAAAACCTATTTTTAAAGTTAAATGAGAGTTGAGTGTGTATCCAGAAGTAATTATCTCAGGGTTATAATTTGAAAGGTGACTTTCATTTTTTCTTTCCTGTGCCTAGCTAGATAGATGCATACCAATGTTTAACTTCTATCCTTCTAAGCCATACCAGCGACTAGGAAAACACACTTTGTATTTATTATCAATCTGAAATTCGTCGACATTATCTTTACGTTATTTGTTAATTATAACAACAACTATATAAAATGGCAAACTTTTTGAATAATGTGATAAGATATAAGGATAGCTGATAAAGATTTTACAATATAGTGGATTAAAATTAAATTTAAGAAATAAATGTCTGGGAAGATAATTGCTGCTTTCTTTTTGTTTTACCTTTCGATCTCCTTTCAAAGCATAGCAATTATGTAAAGAGTGTGTATATATCCATCAAATTAAGCATACCTTTCTATGCTTTCTTTGATGAAAAATTAAAAAAGCGAGAGATACAAACAAATAAAAGAAAAGAGAGAAAGAGAGAGAATATGGAAACAGTCAAAAAAGAGGAGAGCTAGAAACTGTAGCAAAATAGTAGCTTTAAAACTCTATTGGAGAATAAAATTGTACTTCCAACATTTGCGTTGGCCTTGGAAGGGTCCATGTTGAATGAGTCTACTCACCTACTAGCTTCGAGTAGATGGTTTGAAAATTGAAATGCGCTTTGATGAAATTAGAGGTACAAACTCTGCTTTTGCTAATCATATAAGCCAACCTAAATCATTACTAAGCTGTTGAAATCCATTCTTCAACTGAGATGCTAAGGAACAAACACTGCTTAACGCAAAAACACATGAAATGAAAAGCCATAAAATAACGGTCACAAATTATGTGAATTGGCGGGAAGTAAACTAGAAACGTTGTAGGTGTGAACTGGTTGAAGTGGTGGGCCATTTTGCTTTGGAATTTTGGGAGCGCGTGAGACAAGTAATCTCAAACTTTCGGTGTGTGCAATTTTGGACTGTTGGTTCCCCTTCGCAAATGCTATAAATATCACTCCACAACCACCCATGCTTTTACTCTACATTCTCTAGCCTTCCTCATCTATTAGAACTGACACATCCATAACCATTTTGTCTTAGTGTTTCACTTCACATCACACACAATTTCAGGTGTTGCTCTCAAACTGTTTTCTTTTGATTTCTTGGCTTTTGATTAGCTTACATCTTTTGGAAACTTGTGATCAAACTTTTAGAATTGTTCTTATTCTTCCTTTGCAAACTTTACTAGGGGTCAAAATTTGGTAGTTGAGTTACAATAGTGATTTGAACTTCTGGGTATATTGGTGAGTCAAGTTCACCCTTTTTGGTTCCAAGCCTTATAGGAAATAGATATATTGAGGGGAAGAGGTGGGGGCTTGGCGGTGGAATAGGTGCCATAAGAGACCTCTAATTTCTTTAAGAGAATGATCCTTGCATACAGTGGTTGCACACTATGGAAGTGTCACTTGACTCTTGATAAAAAAACTATTATTGTAGACAAAAGCTTTTATTTTTGGATCTTCCAAATCTTTAATAGCTATAGTCTTGGCACTTAGCATGATTTTTCTCATCACATGATTGTCCAAAACCTCATGTAAACTACCACTTTATTTGGCGTCTTGCAGATTTGTTTTTATTACCTTTCCACTTTCACTGCAAAGCTTTGTCCTTTGAGCTTTGCTGGTGGAATTTTTGGGTTAGTCTTGTTTTGTTTTGCAAGTCAGAGATAAGAAGGGACTAGAACTACCTCTAGCTATAGGTTTGGTTACTTCTTGCTTAGTTTTCACAAACTTAGGTGGGTCTTTCTTCTTGTTTCTGTTAATAAGAAACATTGGAATTTACAATGGGAGGGGCATCACTGCCACCAGGATTTCGTTTCCATCCAACAGATGAAGAACTAGTGGGATACTACCTTAAAAGAAAAGTGGAAGGGCTTGAAATTGAGCTTGAGGTTATCCCCGTGATTGATTTGTACAAATTCGATCCTTGGGAGTTGCCTGGTAACATTTTAATCATTTCATCATAATATATGTAAACAAGTAATTTTTTTTTTAAAAAAAATAAAATCACAAGAAAGTTTTAGTACACCAACCAGTGTGAAACAAAGACTTTTATGAATGCTAGAAAGCAATGTTTTGTTTGTTTTCCTCTTCTTCACTTTTTCTTTAGCGGTTAATCGTCCAGAACAGCATAGCTTTCACGTTGTAAAAGCCGGTTCAATAGGATTCCTTTAGTCAGGCTTTGGAAAAAGCAATGATATGTTTTTTCAAGAGATTTTTTTACTGCATTATTTCTGATAAGGAAATTTTTTGAAGCCTAACTCTGAGTACTGGAATGCAGAGAAATCATTCCTTCCAAAACGAGATTTGGAATGGTTCTTCTTTTGTCCAAGGGACCGCAAGTACCCAAATGGATCAAGGACTAATAGAGCTACCAAAGCTGGTTACTGGAAAGCCACTGGAAAGGACAGGAAAGTGGTGTGCCAGTTTGATACTCCATCCACCGTCACCGGTCGCCGGAAGACCCTGGTTTTCTACCGTGGGAGGGCCCCTTTGGGCGACAGAACTGATTGGGTTATGCATGAGTATCGCCTCTGCGATGATGATCTTGGCCAAGGCTCTTCATGTTTTCAGGTACGTATTATGTTTCAGGATAAATTACACTAATCTCCTCGGACAGGATAAATTACACTAATCTCCTCGGAGATTAGACAATATTACACACGATATTTGTTAGTTTGCATAAATTATATTGACTTCAGGGGATATCAGTGTAATTTACCCTATGTTTTATGTAATGTGGTTTGCTTTGTATTGGTCTTAATTTTCTAGTGAGACTTAAAAGCTCAAGTTGGTAGATGCCTATGTGGTCATTGTAGGGTGGTTTTGCTTTGTGCCGAGTTATTAAGAAGAATGAGAGGGCGAATGATTCGCAGGGAGAACACAAGGGCCGAAGGGCTGGAAGCAGTTCCATCAATGGGAGTGATACCTCAATGAAATTTTCTAATGAGCCCTTCACCATGTCTGCTGATGTTTCCTCCTCTCAAGCTAGTTACCTGAATAGTGAGAGTCGTTATTCAAGCCCCATTGCTTCTCCACACAATGTGGCTCCAATGCAAGAGTTTAACCAAGCTTCTGTGAACACCAATTCTTCAGACTTTTGGGTCTCTCCTGATATGATTCTTGATTCTTCAAAGGTATTGTGCTTTTGGTAGGAATCAAGAAGAAAAATTAGAGATTGAATGGCTAGATTTTGGAGATGTTACTTACATTTTTCCTCCACCAACTGCAGGACTACCCTCAAGTGCAAAATGCTTTTCCACAGAATGACTTGCCAAGTACAAATACAATGACGTCGTGGCAATCATTGGAACATACAGAAATTTCGCCTAGTTCATCATACTCAAATTTTAATGGGGAAACTGAATTCTCTGATGATCTCAGTCGAATTGGCTGCATGTCACCTTACTCAGGACAGGGGAATTTCGTGGACTTCTATGCGAATGGAGATGTTCCTTACGGAAGTTATGATCAGATTAATTCAACTGGATACCCAGAATATTTCTGAAAACAAAAGGAAGATCATTCTTCCTGTTCTATTACAATGCAGGGTGTCAAAATTGGGGTCAAGGTCCAATTTGCAAGCAAACAAGTATAGATGAGTCATTGGTCAGTGGTTGCAGGAGAACAATTTAAGGGTTGTGATATTAGAGTCAAGGATTTAGCTCGTTTAAAGTGCAAGGTGCACTTTAGAAGGTAAAATGCACGATCATAACTGCTATGAAAAAAAATCAAGAATGTGAAATTTTACAAGATAAAACTATTGGCATGGCAGATCATTCATACGCGTAATCTATCTGTTTGATTTTCTCATTAATGGTTAAGATTGTGCACGTTACTCTTTAAAGTGTACGTGCAATGCAGTTTAAAGGAGCTAAATCTTAGGATCAAATCCTTGTGGGGGCTAGTTAGCTAGAGTTTCAATAGGTGCGACGTCATAAATAATCTCTAAGACAACGCTTTTTAATGTATGTCTTAGAGTGATAAATAAAGAGTACAATCCGCTTGTTATGCACCTGGCAGAAAATATTATCTGCTTGAGGTCCTCATGACTATGTTTATCATTTATGCTGTGATGTAGGATGCCCAGGTGACATCTCTTTTATTACCGATTTGACTTGGTTTACATTTAGTCATCTGTATGTGTGCTTTTATAATATAAGCTTATATAATGAAGGAGAACTTCTTATGATTATCTATTGCCTATGGTTATGGAAATATCTTCTCAAAAGGTTTCCTTACAAATTACCCAATATATTGTCAGGGCAATTTGGCTTGCTTTGCGGTGCCCAAACCCACTAATATTGGCTTGCTTCTGTCACACGAATTTGGCAATGTATGAAGACCATTTTTTGGTTTCAAATTGCAACAATTTGGTCAGATGGATGGACGGTGCAATAAATGTACCATGGCTTTTAATTTCCTATAAATAGCGAAGCTCAAATGAGGAAGAAGCATCGACGTTGAAGCATTTCCAACTTGTTGTAGTGAGAGTAATATTAGAGAGTGGAAGAAATTCTAAGAGTGTACTAACTGGGTAATATATTGGGGATTTCAGTATATTTTTTAGGTTTTATAATACTACATTAAGTAGTAGAAGAAAGTATCATTGAAAACATAATTATCTTTAAATATGGTGGGTATTTTTTTTTTGTCTCGTAGTTTCTGACATTACTTTGGAGGGTTTTTCACGTTAAAATTTGATGTGTAATTTTCTTAATATACTTTGTTAGTATAAATAATGATAAATAGATTTTTACTATATACTTTATTTAAATTTGATACCCTTCACTAGAATTTGAACACGCTTTTGCTCATATCCATAAAGTATTTAATATACTTGGAGTGTACTTAACTCTGATTTCGTATCATATATGTCCAAATACATGCATATCTTTGTTTTATACATATAAACTGCATGATTTTTTTTTCTCTCAAATTCTTGTCTACTCTGTTGGCACTGTGTTGGATATTGAAACAAATACGATTGTGGTCACATTGCTCTTATATCGGATTCAATTGCCCAAGATAACAGGGTCAATATTCTTTTATATCCCAAAAAAAAAAAAAATAAAGGTTCAAAGGCTCTGAGTTAGATTTTGATTATAAGCTAGTGTGAACACAAAATAAACCAATCTAAACACACACTAATGCTCAATTTAGAAAAGCTGAAAGTTGAAGAGAGCGCTAATAGGAAGTAGATTATGTATGGGAACAATAGGACTCCTTGTTTCACCTTTCAATCACCAGAGCCGCCACATATTTGTCACTTCATTCTTTTTTTCTATAAAAATAAAGGTAAGAATGGATTTTACTTTATGAGTTGATAAGACATTCCAATGTCTAGTTGTTTTGAGAAGTATCCAATTAACTTTCTGGTGACTGACCCTTTTTTTGGCATTAGTAGGGAATGATTACGTGTTAACAACTTTTTAATGGATTAACTACCTTCAAGCAATGAATATTTCCACGTATATTATAGTAATGCTAGCAGCCAAAATATCCAATTCACCACCCTTCAAGAACTCAAACTGTTCAAAAGACTCGGTTATCTCTAGAACCCCATCTTATTCAGGCTGCTTTAACTTGTAGATTGTAGTTAAGGACATGTAGCCTATCTGTGATTTAAATAACCTTATCATAGTTTCTATATACTTGTATTGTATATAAATTTATGCACAGTGCAAAATAATTATAATAGACCTTTGTGCATTATTTCTCGCTCCAACTCTTACAATAACAATTCTGCAGCGGGGGGAGTTGAAGTGGATAGGCTTCCAATAATTCAAAATGAAGAGCACTGCACTGTCAAGATCTGTGAATCCACTCTCAAAAATTACTGACAGAAAATTTGTCGCTTATAACCTTTTACCTTGGACCTTCTAAAAGCATATACACTAAGAAAAGGTTTCTGAATATAGTGAAGATCTGTTACATGGTGGTATATGGAGCTTAATTTCGTAAAATATTTTCAAATGAAAAAGATTCCGGGGGGAATCTTTAGAAAATAAACTTCTGTGCCATTGGTTACCAATTGTAAAGAGAAGGGAAAAGGGGAAAAAAATATGTAAAAGTAAAATGATGGCGTTATATGTATCTTAGTTGAAAGCAAACCAAAAAGAAAGGAACAAAGAAAAACTAAAACAGAAAAGGTAAGATCAAATGGGAACTTAGTTTATTTAAAGCCTGCATCCCAAGCTCATTGGCAAATCAGCATATATTCTCTCCTGATTACAGTTATTTTCAGTACTTGACTGACTTACAATACACATTAATATGAAGAGTGAAACAGTGGAAAAATATTATGAATTTCAACATATACATGCTTCAGCATGCATAGAAGAGAGAGAAGAGGGGGGGGGGGTTGAAGTCATAAATAGAATATTTCATTGTGCTTTCTTTTCGCTCACTCTACATATCGTGAGAACCTAAGCTCTAAATCCATTCTTTTTGGTTAACATTTTCCAATACAAGAGATTCCAAACACTAACCGAATATTATAGTTAACACTCTTTGAGTGCCAAGTGAAGCTGTACCGCGTTGAGACCTTAAGTTTCCAAGAAGCTACAATCTACAGAAGTCAAATTGTCCCCTCGAATCTTCTTCTCCATCTTGGCAAGAATCTCTAAAAAGAAACCACACTAATGCTTGACTTCCGGGAACACTTTCTTAAAAGAACTAATAAATTCCAGAACTCTTTTTAAGTGCAACAACTCTCCAATCTGATAGCAGTGTGTGACATATTCTCCCACCCCCCTTTGTTCTCTCTACTACACACCTCTACGGTCCAATCTAAAAGTCTTCATATGGCTTTTTCCTGGTTAAGCAAAGATTTTTATTTGGTTGCTTAAGAAACATTCCTTCAACCAATATTCTCCACTTGAGGAGTTGAAAACGAAAGGAGTGAAAAGCATCCTCGATGGAAGTTAATTTATAGACATTGTTGATATGCTATATTTCTTGGTGAATCTTTCTAGTGGAAGATGAGAAAAAAGAGGCTTAAGTGGTTATTAATGCACATAGAATTACAGTGGGGACATGGTCTCGTTATAGACCTGGACAGCACTAATGAAGGCAAGAGGGTAGTATAGTTTTCAGTTCTATCATTTGAACATAGTTATTCAGATATTCAAATTGACATGTGATGAATGTAGTTCAAAAAGTGTGAAATTCAGCTACATAACTGTCAAATTAACATATTACTTTCACGAATAGTATAGATCCATTTTTAGTTAATTTCATATCCAACACTGATATAACTGAAATCTTTACTTGTTTAACTATGATCATATGTCGATTTGGCAACATACTCCATGTACAAAACACATTTCTCCACATTATTCCTTACCCCTTATGCAGTTTTAGTATAAGCTTGCAATTTTGGGACTGCAAAAGACTTCCACTTCTTGAAGGGTAGCCCTGGACTCATCACCAAAGATAGACTCCTTGCCATCTTTCCTCTTGGCATAGGACAATCCCAATCTAGACTTGGCTTGCCTTAAGTCACCAACCCCAGAATTGGTATCAGGCCCTGCAAAACCACCCATTACGGGGGCTAATGGGGGTCCTATGAGAAGGCCATCAGCCCCAAATTGTGGGCCCCCACGTGCATAGTCAAACAGGGCTGCACCACTGCCACCAATCTTGGGCAAAATGATGGGCTCAGCCTCATTGTCTGCCCAATAGAATAGGAAGGCATCAAATGTGTCGTAGTAGTCATCTGTGCTTCTATAGCCTTCAGGGTTGAATGCACCTAACTTGAAAGAATTGTTTGTGTAGCCAATTATCACACACGGTCCCTTGAAGTCACAGCATTCATGGAAATTTGTTGCACTGAATCCATCAACTGTGGCCCTATAGCAGCATTTGAGTTCCTTCCCTGGTCAAAAATATTGTAAATATCATATATGTTTTTGAGTTGATTGGCTTAAAAAGCAAATAATGCTAGAAATTCTTATATATTTTTAGAGCAAGTAGACAAATTAGCATTATTATAGCTAACAAAGACCATAATGAGTGGTTAAACAAATAACAATGACCCACAATGTTAATTTATCAAACAATAAATAGAATAGAGCAAGAGAAATTTTTTACGCGAATTTCTCAAATAATACATGTTAATATGATTAGACATTTTCTATAACAAATTGTGAAGGCCATTCTAGTTTGAAACTTAGAGGGAGAGAGAGAAAGAAAAAGAGACTGTACCCTTCAGAAATGTATTATAGACCAGAGAAGTTGGGAAAGTAAGATCAATATCATGATATTTAATCTGGGGTTTGTCATCAGCCCTCTTCCTACCTATGTTCCAACCGAATAAGCAATAGGGGCTTCTCTTCCTCCACCCTTGGAATGATAGAGAGTTTGGTATACAAGATGCCATCCACAAGATGACCAATTGAACACTATCCATCCATCTCGTGCACTTGCTCCGATAAAACACAATTCATCACCTTATCCACATATGTGCTTATAAAATATCTTGCATCACTCTCCTTAAAGTTATTGGAACAAAAGGGTACATGGGCTCCATCGTGAATACTTACTAGATCCACTTCAGCGGACAACTTTAGTAGACTAATTTTTTATTTAATTGTTAATATAAATTAGGATATCAGATCCCTAGTTTCTTATCTTTTTTTCCATTTTTCTCTAAGGAAATATAAAACTGATCCTGAAAAAAAAAAAAAATGAGCATTTCAAATAAAGATGTAGTCCTTATTATCAGGTATTGAATTCACTAATGAAATGAACATTAGTTGCAAAAGTGAATCAGACTTTGAATTTTAGTCATATCTTCATAAATTATGATTATTAGATTTATGATGTGTTAAATTGTTATGCTTCAGCTTAAATGAATATTAGAAACTTATTCATTCAGACATAATTCTTCATTACTTGTAATTCCAAGAAAAAGTGCTTAATAATTAAAAGCTTTAATAAGGATCTATATAAAACCAAGAAAAGTGTTATTTTTGTACATTCATGTTAGACACTCTTGAAAACATCTTACGAGTGAGAGTAAAAAATTGATAAAAAAATTTAAATAATAAGTATTTTTAAAATCATGTTAACGGTAGTATCTTTTTATATATCCATACAAGAGTATACAAAAGGTAAAATTTCATTTATATTCCTTACGTTTAGTGAAAATTTCAATTTTTTTCCTAATTTTTTTATTTATATTTCTAATATTTCATAAATATTTCAATGTTATTGTTATTGTTCTTATAGATGTCGTCTAAATTGCAGATGGAAAATAATGATGCATCTATGAGAATAGCAACATTAGAATATTTGTAAAATGTTATAGGTATAAATAGAATATAAAAGTTTTCTTTATTAGGGCATAAATAAGATATAAATAGAATATTAGGGACATAAATGGATATGAAGAATAAAATAGTGAGGGTTGTGAATGTCAAGAAAATGAAATTGAAGTGAAGAACAAGAGTGGGGAGATGAGAATGACGAGAATATAAAAATATCAGATAGTTGGAGGAAAAAAAATCTTAATATTTTATTTATATCCTTAACAAAAAAAAGCTCTAATATTCTATTTATATCCTTAACATTTCACAATCAGACATGTCGTCATTTTCTGTCTTCAATTTAGATTGCATTTATAAGAATGACAATATTGAAATATTTGTGAAATGTTAGGAATATAAATAGAATAAAAAAAATTTTAGGGACAAAATTGAAATTCTTGCTAAACATAAATGACATAAATGAGGCTTTACTTGTGTACAAATAACAACCTTATAAGATATACAAGTTCAAATAACAACGTAGATAATTGGTTTGAATTCAAGAAAAATGGATACAACAATTTTAAACAATAGGCAGTTTTTTGGGAAATTGGGGTTGTCCATAAGATGGGTTGATATGATTTAGAGAGGAATGATCTCGTGAAAAGGGCTAATGCTATTGGCAGCTTCACGAGTTTCTCTGTACTATTATTTGCCTCTTTTTATTTCAATGATTGCCTTTTTTTCTTTTTCTTTTTCTTCAATTTTTTCACAATGGTCATCAACTTCAGCTATTTTGGAAGAAGAATGTTATATACTCTCTTCTTTGGACGGCTAAGATGAAGACTCATGGGATAACTGGGTTACAATGGTAAGGATGTAGCCATGCAACATAATGAGTAGGTTTTGAGAATTTTTGTCTTAGGCTGTCAAAACGAGCTAAAATCGCCAGACTAACTTGTTCATTGGCCAAAATTAGGTCGGTGCCCAAGGTTGTAAAATTTTTGATTCATCTAAATTAACTTATTTTAGCTTAGCCTCTTAACCCTTGAGTTATTAAATAGGCTAGTCTAACGGACAAATAGGCTAGCCTTTTCACCCACTTATTTTTATTAATTTTATTTTTTTTCAAAAAATCTTATTATCACCGATTCATTAGCCCTAAAATGACAAAATTCACCTAACCCACTGTAAACAAACAAAAAAGAGTCCAATACTATTGGCCAACAACTTTTACATGTCAAAGAGCAAAAAGTTCATTAACTTATAGAAAAACATCCCTCAAAGTGTATAAGATTTAGTTTTTTTTTTTTTTTAAATAAATGGGTGGACCTCTTTTAGACACATAAGCTAATCTTAAATTATTCGGATCACTATATTATTGGCCAATTTAACCAACTATAAGGTTGACTTAATCTATTTAACCCATAAGTCTAAACAATTTGGATTTAAACGAGTTGGGTGGCCCATGTGACACCTCGATCAATAGTTTCCAGAGACTAGGCTAAGTGGTACTGCCCTTCTAACCAACTCGACTTTATGAGGGGAGGCCAAACCCATAAAATGACTCAAGAAATTATTATGTAAATAATTTAATTTACATAGTTTTTTCTTTGAACCTTTGTTGTTGGGTTTTGGCGTTTCATCATGTAAAAGTAGAAAAAAAAAATTGATGCATGTAAAATATTCTAGATTTACATTCGATAAAGTGTTAGTTGTATTATTTACCTGAGTTTCATATTTATTAAATTTTTTAATATAGCTAAACTCATTAAATAAAGTGTTAACATAATATTAGATGATAATAACAAAGTCTTACACTTATCTTTTTTTAATTGCAAAAAATTTAGATTGAGAGAAATACTAAAAAATGGAAGGTTGTTGTAACAAAATTTTAACAGGGAGAGATTAAAATTTACAAGAAGAGATATTTGAATTGCTGCTGCTAGCATATCATAACATGGAACAAGAAAATGGCCTTTTATAGGCAAAACATCATAGTAAAATACTACATAAAAAAGAGTCCTAATGAAAGCAACAAACTATGATGACAGCAGGTTGGCAGCAAGCTGCAAATATTACAGCTATAAAAAAAGTAAAAAATTACAACTAATGGTAACATATTTTGCAGCAACCTTTGACTTTTCTTCGTGCAAATTGAAGCCAAAATATGTGCTGCATTCAGCCCCTATCAAGTCAAAACTTGAGTGTGATTTGGCCGGACTTTCTCATGCAAATGGAGAAGCAAATTGGAGCAAGTTGTTAATTTGCAGCAAGTTACAGCTATGATAAAAACTAACTGATAGTAACTACTTGCTTTTTTTGTTGAAAAAATTATCACAGTCAATAAAGGTTGACAAGGTGACCCAACCTCGATTGACAAGGTGACCCAACCTCGATTGACAAAGTTTTACAATTATAATACATTGAAACTAAATTCTTACTATTCAAATCGAATAGAGAATGCTTACAAAGAAGAAAAAAGGAATAGATTGGGTGTGCTTGATTGGCGGTAAAAATGGAGTAGAAATTTTTATAAATGAGTTATATGTGTGATTTTATATATGAAGCTTATCCATAAAAATTTTCACCCCATTTTTACTCCAAAACGAACATACTCTTAAAAGCAAAAATATTAGTTGTCATCTCAAGATACCAGGATGTATATCTGATATTAAATTTATCTCTACATTCTATAACCTAAAATATATCATCATTTAGGAGATATTCTTTCATGGACTCGGCAGAGTAAAACATAATAGAACATATATATCGTCACAATCATTCCTGAAAGAACAAATAATCCATGTCCATGAAAGAATGTATATCCCTAGAGCTCCCAAAATTAATCTACCAGATGAGAAGGCAAATGGCTCTCTAACACATCAACTCGGGGTTTCTCACAGTTCACAACAATCTCATCACCGGGTCTATACTCTTTGAAGCTTGCTAGCCTCCCCAGCTCCTCAACTTCCTCTATAACATTGTCCAGTTTTGCCACTGTCTCCACAAGCAAAGATGCAAAAGCAGCAAAAGGCAAAGCCTCGGAGAACTCAAGGCTAGTGATAGCAATCTTACTCAACTGGGGTCTCAGCACCTTTCTTTCTGCTTCCTTATTTGGCTGTTCAGTGGATACCCTTTTGGATTTCCATTCCATCAATGCTGAAGAGTCGGTTTTGACACTTGATAGTGATGACTTTCCATGTTTTGCTTGGCCTGCTTGTGCAGCTGCTATTGCAAGCATGTTGTTAGCTTGGCTATCATTGGAGCCTAAGAAGAGCCTTGGCTGAGATTTTATGGCAGTGTTGAGATCCTGCAAGGCTTCATGAAGATGATCGGAGAGTATTTCCGGAGAGCAATGGCGGCGGTTCCTTATGCTGTTGGCAAGTTCTATCAGCACTTTTGATACCTCTGCTGCAAGCCTTATGCAGGGGTCCTTGAATAGGACTCGAACAGATTGTGGTGTCTAAAAGAATATTTCAAATTAAAGAGAAAAAATTGTATGAATAATAGTGGATTACGGAAAAATTGCATGATGCACCCATCCTCTCTTAAGACAAAATGTAAAAGGGGATAAAAGTAATTACTGGTAGTCTAGTCCACTATTTTTAAATTTCTAACTTGTTTTACTAATAATTTAATGTTTTATGTTGGTAACATTTTATTACTGGTTAAATTGCTATAACTAACACATTTCAAAACTAATCAATAAAAAATAATAAGTAACAATAAGTTGGATACAAGCTACTATCTAGTAGCTAGAAAATATAGAAGTTGTGTTATAAAAAGTAATATGAGAGTATAATTGACCTTTATGGTATATGAGATTTTGAGCAAATCCTCATTTTAGTTCATGAAATTATAAGAGCAAGTCGTAGTAGTTTTTGGTTTTAGGAAATTCATTTTTAAGTGTCTGTTTCTTTTAGATACTTCTTAATGCGAATTTGCGTTGTGCAAAAGGAAGTCACAGCTTCCTTTTGTTAAAAATGTATCGTAACTTGTGTTTGTATTGGTTAAACTCTAATCCAGCATGCATTTAATCTTCGATATTTTATTTATTTAGGAAATTAGTTTCTAACATTATATTTTCATTAGTCAAATTAATCACTGGACATTGTATTATCGTTAGTGAAATCAGTCCCTGTCATAAACTCAAAAGCAAATTTTCTAAAATCAAAACTATTATGACTAATATTTACAATTTTAGGTGCTAAAGGAAGGTTTACTCGAGCTGCTCATATGCAGCTTCAAATAAATGGTCAAATTTATTGAAGTACTACCTGAATTTCTGTTCTCAAACAGCCATGAAGGGCTACCACGGTATACCCAAATTGACGAAGAACAGTTCCAACTTTTACATACTGCTGCCATGGAAATCTGTGACAGTACCTTGAGTGCCTTGGCTCCCAACTTGCATGTAATGCCTGCCCAATTCAAAACACAACCATTTGAAAATCTGTTTTTAATGGAGCATCATTATATTCATTTTAGGGATGCATTAAAAACTTTAAATGAACCAAAAGATGTCTTACCAGTGTTTCATCAGTAGATTTTGAATCCAAAACAGCCTTATAACCTTTGTATATGGGATCCTCAGATGATTTTATATCTCCAGAGGCTTCCGTTTCTCCATAAAAGTATTCATTGACACAAGCTGCAAGATTTTACCTTAACTTCTGTCAGTGTTAAATTGTTTCGTGGTAATCTAAGTTCAAATAAGTATGAATTTTAATTATATAAATATTTAATGCGTGTTAACTATAGTTAAATTTGCACATTTAGCAAAAGCAATATTTCGATTTGACACTTACATAATTGAAATTTATATATATTTGAACTATGATTATTATGTATTAATTTAGGTATCTAAATTATTATATTCAAATAACAGAACTGAAATAAATATATGAATTTTGAAGTTGCGGCTAAGGAAATAGAAAGTTGCGAGCTTGTGATACAGTGACGATTTTTGCATACCTTCTATAGAATTGGCTAGGCCTTCAAGCTTGAAAGCCGTGCAATTGTGGAGGTCTTCCCCTGACCAATTTGGAAATATCAATAGACTCATCAAAAGGCATATGCCACAGCCTATGGCTATGGTGTAGAATCGGTCGTGTGCAATCTTCAAGACATTGTCAACCCGGAAACTCGATACAGTTATCAAGTTGAAGGTCAAGAGAAATATAACGACACCATAATCATAGTTCTTCTTTATATAGGGAAAGAACCTCATATAAGTGGCTGCAGCTCCTGCCAGAACATAATGATAGAATAGGATAGCACAAATTTAGATCAGATTTTTTTTTTTAATTATTATTATTATTATTATTATTATTTTCAATTGAGGTCTGAGGACTAATTGCTAAGGAGACTGAAAAAAAAAAAAAAGAAAGAGGGGGGGGGGGTTTAAGTTTAAAAATGGGTCAAGTGTGAGCAATGACTGATGAAATAGTTGGATACCCCAAGAAAACAAGATCATTGACAAATTTCAATCACTAGTATCAGATCCTTGTTTAAGAACCGTTTGTTTCATTGAATGGATTATGGTAATTTATGTATATTTGAGAAACTAAAATTCAAGTGAATTAATTAATCACTAAGTTGTATTTTATGGCCTTATTTCTTCTGAACTTGTAAATCAAATATCTATATATACCTACTAAAAAAACTGCAGCCCCGATGAAAACAGCTCGAAGGACATGACCAGATGCATTTGCAACAAACTCAATAAGAAATGCCAGTAATCCTGCTAATAGTGTCCCCAGTCCTCTGTTGAGCCCTTTGCATAAAGTTGCCCCTGCAACCAAACGAAAGCTAGAAACTAATTAAGGTCGTCTACATTATACTATTACGTTTATTTACAGCACAAAGCAATATTAAGAACTAACTTTCTCGAAAGCACTCGAAGTCTCACGCACAAGTGTTTTGGATGCGGGTGTCAACTGTCAACATTAATATGCAGGTCTATCACTTTTTTTGGTAAATTGCATGTCTATCACTTTACTTTTTGCTGAAACCCAACTTTTATGTAAATGTTACATAACTAGAATTTTTTACATGCAATAAGGGTCGGTCATTAAATGAAATATAATAATAAACATGGCACATTATTGTGCAAACAAATTCTGAAAGGGATTTGGAGACTCTCATTTTTCAATACTAAAACGGAAAATATCATGTTAAGGATCAAATTTTCCTACGTTGAAGCCGTTAGGTGAACCATTCATGAGGCTTCCATGGTTTGATGCCTTGACCTATAGGTTATGGGCCAGCATCTTGCTTTGACAAGGTTCAAATGGGGTTGGAGTTTAATCAAACCGTGATATTGGGTAATAGACTTCTGGTCTATAGACTAACAATTATAGCTTTAGGTATAGTGATAAGTGCTGGATCCTATATGACCTAACGAACAAAACCATTGAATTTTGAGAGAAACTGACCTGCGGTGAACTCGAGCACAACCACGACGGTCATGACAGCCCAAATAGCACTCTGGCCAACCCCTTTGAATAGTGGCTCCAATAGATACAGCAAAGAAACAAGAGTGAGAGCCAAACCCACTTTGAGTGCATGGATCACCCTTCTTGGGTCATCACGCCCCACCTTCCACGTAGTCCTCCAAGCCAATCTAGGAAACCCCCTTACCTTCTCACCAAACACATGCACACGTTTCTTCCAATGATTTCCGGTGATTCTTCCATGCTCATTCCCAGCCATTGCCATTTCCAACCCTGCATGAACCTTAGGAAACATTTCCTATTAAAGGGTTGAGGCTAGTGGAAGCAGGTGCCAATTAAAGAAGATATGGCAACAAGTTAATTAAGATATGCTTCTCAAGTGGTGCTTGATATTTCGGCCTAAATGCATGTATCCGTAACAGAAGAAATGATTTAAAAAAATTGGAAAGGAAGTGATATTTTTGTCAGATACACTGGGGATTCTCGATTCTAGTTGTATGATGAGAAACCCAAAGTTTCTACAAGAAGCGTGAACTTTATATGGAGTACATAGGGAGAAGCTGGCATGTCATTTCTATTTTCTACATTCACATGCATTCCATTAAAGTACACAAGGCTTTAATTAGGTGAGTAACTTTCACAAGTCAAGTAGAAGTTAGAGTGGAAAACCAACACCTAACTATACTAGAAGTAGTAGTACTAATGATTTTCTCTGTTTTAGTTGGCCATGTCATTTCTACGTTCACATGCATTACAATAAATGTCTGAAGCTTTGTTGATAAAACATGTCAAAGAAATTTTTTGTATATGCTACATCTATAAATTATTAACATTGATATCACCCTTTATTTTTTATTATTATGTTTGTAGGATTATTGACTCAGTCAATTTATTTTAAAGTAATCTGTTATGTACTTTAAATTTAATTTATCGTAACTTTTCTTAATATTACCTTCTAAGTCATTAGGAATGAATTACTGGTGATCAAGAACTTGAGTAATTTGTATAGGTAATAAATTCAAACCTTAAAAAAAAAGACTCAAACAAATCTTCCTATTCAAATTTCTTTAATGTTTAGCTTGTCCTTGATTTTGCCTCTTAGTGGGCAATCCTAACATCCCGTCATTTGTTGAATAAATTCTATGCCACCTTGATCATATTGTCAGTTTAGTTTCAAGATAATGCTACATATAAACAATATTTTATATAAAAAAAACTCTCTTCTCTTCTTGGTTAGATTTATTTCTAAGTCTGTACAATACAATACCGAAATTCTGTTGCATAAAACTTATACATGCAGTCTAATCACTCCGCGTAACTTGAATATTCTTCATTTCATAGAGAGTGTTCACCACTAAAATGAAACATCTTCTAAACCATCAAAAACTTAATTGGCTAAATTGGCAAAGAATGCATGTAGAAATTTCTTTTTACTGTTTTTTTTTTTTCAGTTTAAAGGTCAGTCTGGTGTCTCTTAAACGTAGTAATGAAAATATAAAAGTGACCTTTATATTAAAAAATTGCATAAAATAAATCGTAAATCATTTGAAAATGGTTGATTTGTTGTTGAATATCGTGATAGTGACAGTCAAAAATCTAGTTTCCCTGGCCAAGGCCAATGCTACGTACAGATGAAGGCACAATGTAGATGTTTAAGGAAGGAGATGGATTATTTGGACACTACAGATTGTAGAGTTTATAATGTACTAAAAACCATTTTTCTTTAAAATTTATCGTCTTATTTGTTTCTCACTTACATGATGCCTAATAGAATATTCAATAATTAAAATACACTTGACACGAATAAATTCTATCTCAACTGATTGATCAGTAAATAGCATAAAAGTTATGAAATAATCGTATATATACCCATTTTTAAGTGTATCGTCAATCCCTCTCGCAATTAAGAAGTTTTTCAAATAACTATATAGCACTCATCAAATGCTCAATTACTCGTTATGTATTTCTTTCTTTCTTTCTTCCTTTCTTTCTTTATAATTGTACATCTCATTCTTTGCCCATTGTTGCCATGCATTATGTAGTTTTAATTTGGAGTTGGGTCGGTGCGAGGCGGCATCGCCCTGGTTGACCTAACTCAAGCTGATGGAAGCTGTCATTGTCAGGTGTCAGTGTCTCATTCACAGACTCACTTTTCTTGCAGAAAGCAAAGTAAGTAAACAGTGTATGTGCAACCAATTCCTGTTTGGCCTAGTTCTTCAAAATCAAAGTTAGATTGGCATTTAAGGCAGTGTAGTCCAAAGGTGCACTCATGTTCACGGGAAACTGGAAATATAACCAATTGGTTATTGCTGGCCTTCATGGTATCTCCTCGGATAATTGGTAAAGAGGGTGCCTGCCCTGCATGGAAAAAAGGATTGCCACTACTTTTACACGAAGCAATTTGAGCAAAGTTTTTTTTTTTTTTAATTATTTTTTCCCTTTTGGTTAGGAACATAGGAGGCAGAGGCAAAATCACAAGAGGCAAAGGAAAAGAAGCAAGACAAAGGAGTGAGCACCCCTCAAGAAAGCAATTCCAATGGAAAGGCTAAATTGTATGGATTTTATTTTTGTGGATACAAGTCTATTTAAGTATCTCACATACACTCGAACGGTGGGACTCACTGTATAAAATAGGAATCACTTTGTATGTGTATGTAAGTCTTAGTTGTGTCTATGCAAAAATTTCTTAAAAGAAAATGTTTATTGAACTCATATCGTATCAACATCATATAGGTATTGTACAGTAATATAAATAGGGATAATTAACGAGTTATACGTATATTAAGATAAAGTCGATATTCTTTGTGTCCATTTATAAGTATCTTTTAAGATTTTTACACAATAATTAAGGGTACTATTAAATAGATTAAGATAAACAAATATACCTTAATTTAAGTAAATTATTTTTGCTCTCTCCTCATCAGTTATAGTTATTAGATTTAGTTGAGATAATGAATATAAGGATAAAATTAAAAACATAATTAATAGTACTTTTTTAACATTATTAAATGACAGATAATTTAGAACAACTTTTTTTAACATACATATATATATATATATATATATATATATATATATATATATATATATATATATATATATATATATATATATGTATGAGAATAGCATACCTCTCTCAAATTTCATTTGAAAACTCTCAAATGCTGATTTAAGTAGAAACTTTCTAGTAACGTTTACCTGAACAATATAGCTTGAAAAAATAAACATGCTATATATTTGCAAGAGAGTTAATTATGTGTACGCGGCTTTGAGAGGGTACGTTAGCGGGGACGCTAACTGTAAATGTGATATTATTATTGTCATCTATAAAAGAACCGTGTGGACTATTCTATTCCAGGTTAACCAAACTTCATGAACCGGTTAACCACAACCTGTGCGCTGTTGTTCTTGATCTTATGTGTGCTTCTCTAAGCTATCCTACCTTCATCCATTTGACGCCCAATTTTCACCATGTGGAACCATTTCAAGTTGCCATCTGTGTAGTTCTGGTATGTTCACGTTACAAACATTGATTTTAGTTCAACTAAATGGGTATGTGCAAAAGCTTGCCGTCTAGTGAATAATAGCATGTTTAGTTGTCTTTATTGAAAATTTTTTGAATAAAAAATATAATGCCAATTGATCTCCCCCCCCCCCCCCCCAAAAAAAACCCCAAGTCTTTACAATAGATAAAAGAGTAATCAATAGTCAATACTCACAAATGTTATAATTTCTTGTTTCGATGAAATGAATTTTATGGAAAATCACGTAAGGAAATTCGAGGAATTCAATTCATTAGTGGTGTTAAAAAACATGGCAGAGAGACCAAAGAAGAGAGAACCGAGAAAAAAAACCAAAAACTGTATATTGATGGAATAGAAAAATTGAGTACAATTTGGGTGCAATATGTGACTTATATACTAAAATTAATATAACTATCTTAACTATCTAACCAATTTCTAATAGACTCTAATTAAGAAGATGCTTGAAACAAGAAACGTTGAGTTTGGAGAGAGAGAGAGAGAGAGAGAGAGAGAGGAAAAATTAGAAACAAAGAAAAGTTGGGCTCCAGAGAGAGCTTAGTGCAGCGGAAGAGTGATCTCTTTAATCTTCATGATGGATGCCAAGTGCCAACACTCCTATACCATGTTGAGAAACATAAAAGAGAGCCCAAAGCAGAGAGAATTAAGAGAAAAACCAGAAATTGTGCATTTTTTTTTATTTGATGGCAGCAAAATCTGTATATTGGTGGAATGGAAAAATTGAGTAAAATTTACATATAATATAATTTATATACTAAAAGTAATATAACTATCTAATTATCTAACTAATTTGTAACATATTCTGCTTACCTCTAACAAGTGGGAACTAAAAAATTCTCTCTCTTCACTTTTTCTATTTTCAAACCATTATATTATTGAGATTTCTTTTTCCCACAGATATCCTCTCATTAGAGACCACCCTGTTCAAATACTGTGAATAGTTCAATATAGGCAACTCTTCAAATTAAGATTCAAATCATAATTCACCATGCTATGATAAATTAGTCCCTTTATCATTAGACAAAATCTCAATTGGTATATTATTGAGAATTTGAGTGTTAATTTTTGAAAATTATAGTATGTTATTATGCAAACACATGACAAAAGATAAAGAAAGTATGGGGAGACGAATCAAATTTCTATTAATATATAAAAATCACCGAAAATTAACAGTAATATTTTAATCGTATCACGGCGCCAAAACAGAAAATGTTAAAAGAAAGGCTTTCAGTCCCTACTATAAACTGATCGATTCTGTGAATTTTCATACATAATTTTCCAATCAACAAAAAAAATTAATTGTTAAATGCTCTTGCACCTATTATAAGTACCGTCGCCTTATCCTCCCAATTGAATGCAAGAGTTTATCTCAAGTTATTATGATTACATAATTAAAAAGGAAAAGAAAAAGTTATCTTACATTGTTTTAGCCTATTTACAAAAAATAATAAATGAAATTAGATTTAATTAATTTATAAGACCTATAATTTGACTAAATTTTTAATTAGGTCCTTTAATTTAAAAATTTTTAATCAGATCTCTATATTAGATAAATTTTTATAATTAAGTCCTTTGAGCAACTTAATATTACAAAAATTTTTAAAATTTTATATAATTTAATAGATTTCCACCTAATTTTGTAAGCTTGAATATAAAAATTTATTCAATTTAGTAAAATTTTTTGTAATAATAGATTACTCTAGAGATTTAATTATAAAAATTTATTTTAGAGAATTGATTGAAAAATTTTAAATTATATGGATCCAATTAAAAATTGGGTTAAATTATAGAAACTTCCATATTGATTAAACCATAAATTTATTATATTATATTAAAAATGAAAACTTATTATACGTTAATTAAAATTTAACCTGGAAAAAAAGTGTCAAATGACAAACAACCTCAACTACTCTAAGGATGTAGCTGCAAATACGAATACTTTTCAAGAAATTAAATATTATAAACAAATTACATAATTCTTTTAATCTCATAATTAAATGTTAGTAAATTAAATTTGTAGAATTACTTGTTATCTCACCTAAATAATAATAATAATAATAACAGTATATTTTATAATATATTTTTTCATTTATTTACTCTTCAACCTCTAATACTTTTTTTTTAGATTATAAGATATCATTACAGGTTTAACCCATTTAAACCACCCATAAGATTAATCCTCGTTTGGTTGCACGAGCACAAGGAATTATACAATCTCCACACAAAATTTGCATCCTCCTCCTAGAGAATCAAGAGTATTTACCACCTCAATCTAATGCTATATTCTACTAAAAAGGTAAAAACCAATAACATTCTAAAAACCAAACCAAATAGTGAATTAGATAAAGTACTAATTCAAAAGTTTATTAGTTTAATCAGTTCAACCAAAGTGCAATAAATTATATATATTTTGTATAGACGTATAAATATATATATGATTATTTACAAAGGTCTAATCATTTTTTCAGACAACAATGAAAAATTCTATTAATGATGCAATAAAGGAATTATTTTAAGGCCCGTTAGTACCCTATATATATTCAAAGCTTGTTAGTTAAGTCTAACCCAATAATCTCCCAAATAAAAAAAAACCTAGCATATAACTACCTTCCTCCCTTCTTCTTGCAGCCGACAATGAAAATATGAAGCTGGCGCCCCCTCTCTCCACCGCAATGGCAACCCAACACAGTGGAGGAGATTTTAATGCAAGGTCAGGGATGATGGCCACGACATGAACCAACAACGGCTGCGATAGAGAGCTCGAAGACCAGCAACGGACGAACCAACAGCAATGGGGGTGTGTATGGCTACCCCCCTCACTCCTCCCTACCAACGAAAACAACAAAACTACGACTATTTTTTTTTTTTTTAATTCACTAAACTGCCAGAGCACTGAGTTGTCTGATCCAGGCGATTCACCGATTTTTGACCAATTATTGAGCCAGCGAGTTTCAGAACTTAACCAGACCCAACCAAAGGGGGTTCGATTCCTAATTCAACCAATCTGATCCAGTCCAATTTTCAGAACACTGCTACCCAACCTTACGATAACAGCAACTTATACCAACTGTATGCAGCTTCTTGTAACGCTTTTTAAATTTCGAAACACTTGCATGAATGATATGTCAACAAATTATTCAATGATAATGTAAAAATAATAATATTATCATTTTTTCTGCAGTAGAACTTCGGAAAAATAATAATAGAGATTAGACGAAAAAATCTGTCAATCACGAGAAGAAACTAAAAACGGAATTCTTTTTTTGAAAAATTGGTTTTCTTAGGGGGAGGGCCTAGATACATATATAGAAATATGGATGCAAAGACACAGTTCTTATTCCTTATTTAATGGCATGAACCAACAAAATTTCAGACGTTCAAAGAGACAAGCTAATGCCAGGACTTTGTTTTTTATTTACATATAATAATAATAATTCCTCAACACGCTCAGTTCTCACAGCATGCAATGTGAGATTAGAAAGAAAAGTAGCCCCAACGATTAATTTTGCAAAGGTAATGTAAAAATTCAGAGCGTATACCTGCCCAAGTCCCATTGAAACATAACTGTAAAATAAGCTACGAACTTGCCCCAAACACACGGATTCTCTGTTGGATTGGAACCCTGCAACAAGGACAAGCAGCTTTCCCCTTTCTTCCATACTCATCACCACAACTAGCACACATAACTTGGTGTGCACACGGCAAGAAAACAACGGACACTTCATCTTTCATGCATATAATGCATTCCCTGTTACTGTTGACTTCCTTCTCCGAATAATCCTCCAGGTTATCTAGTTCTTGAAGCAGCTTAGCAATTGTATCTCTTTGGGGCATTGTACCCTCAGACTCACCCACAGGTGAAGAAGCATTTGATTGATGATGCAACTCAGCGGACTGTGCGGATGCTTTAAGGCGCGAAAGCTCCTGCTCGAGTCGGAGTAGATCGTCCTTGTGGCGCTGGAAATCTATCTCGATCTTCAGGCGTAGAGCCTCGAGCTTCCTCTTATTATTAGACTCGGCTGCTTCCTTAGAACGGCGCTCCTCCTCAACTAGTGCTAAGGCTTCCTCTTTAGCCTTCAGCTCCTCCTTCCACTTTACCTGTCATAAGTCATTACACAGCATAAATGGTTCGGAAGAAACACCTGATCTGAAATATAAAACAAAAATTTTTGAAGTATTTTCGCAGAAACTGCAGTTTTCACAGCATGAGATTTAAGTGGTGAAGAAAAAGGAACCATCACAAATATGTTGTATGAAGCTCACAAAATCATAGTAGATAATTGAGAGGACTTCCGATAAAAATTCAGGTTTAATAATGATCAATAACCAGATGATAAACTTCCACGGTTATGAACAAGAAAACAACATGACAATACAATTTAGGATCATCAAGGACTGGAGGAAATGGATTTTTCAAAATGCCCACTGAAAGAAATAGCAATAAATAGGCAGCATTGCATACCTGATAATTGGAACCAAATTATCTACAGAAGTGATTAACCCCAGAATATTAATAGAACTACTGGATTAGTTTATTCGTTTAATTGAAATTAATTCAATTTCAACTGGTACCAGACTTATTATGTTGTACAATATGAAAAGAATTATAACCTGTGTTTCAACTCCTTAGAAAAGAAATAGACTTTGATATCTTGATTTGATGAGAATAAGAAGGCATAATGACAAATACTCTTATAGGAATCTTGGAAGATCCACACTACAAAAGCTAGCCATTGTGATTGGAGAGCCCAAGGCCATATAAACCCTACACTGGAATCTCATACTTCTGATGTGACTCAAGTCCTATACCTTACGATTGGATCCTAAAGTTCTACCACGCTCCACAGACCTGGCACCCACATGGGCTGGCTATTGACTAGCCCCTTTTTGTCTAGTCATGGACAAACCCTTCAATGCCAGCATCACCACCCACACAGTCCATTGTGGAAGGCTTTGATAACAATTGATATGAACTTTGAGAGAATTACACCACAAAAGCTAGCTGTTGTGATTGGAAAGCCCAAGGCCATATTAACCCCACACTGGAATCCCATACTTCCGATGTGGGACTCAAGTTTCATACCTTGATATTGGATCCTAGCACACTCCTAATGAATCAAGGGTAGACTCAAACTGCAGATATACATCTCACAATATGGCTGAGAGATAATGTATTGAGTTAGATTAATTAAATATCATTAACATATGTAGCATTTCACTGAAAGAAATACAATGATGCCAACAGGAATATAAAGTAGAAAATAACTGGGCAAAGAGCAATATATCTAAGTATTTAATGGTTTCATTAGGTTAGCTCAAAACGAATACTTTTATGTGAGTGCTACAATTTCATAGACATATCATGTGAGCTAATGAACATGTAATGTACTACTTTCACTTGACAAGATGGAACAAACAACAAAAGCCACACCATTTTACAATAGATGGAGTTGGATACATGGATCAATCGTTGCCATTGGGCTCTATCAAAAACCAAATTTTTAATGAAACCTCCTAAAAGGAGTATAATAAGTATATATTATGCTGCATTATCCCCTTTCCTAAAATATCAGAGGCAGTTTCTTAGTGAGGATTAAGTAAAATCCCATTTATCATTATACGCGTTTTGAAGAATCCACTTAAAGAAAGATCTATGGTGCCAATCACACAGTCCTGAAATACCATCCACACACATCTGCCCAGCTTCTCAATAGTGGCTAGATTGTGCTAGAGGCAAGCAAGGCACACTCCCAAATGCTAGTGATGGAGCGTTGTAGTTTCACAGCACTCCATGCCATCAACGCAGCTCATCGCAGCATATATAGCAGCTTATTGCCGTCGTGTTTTTTCCCTACAACGAAATATCCATTTTACGCTTTTACCCTTACTCAAATTCAATGAAATCTCCATGTACCCAAAAAAAAAATCAACGAAATCTCTGTTTTACCCACAACTTAAACCCAGCTGCTTCCACCTATTAAGTGAAAGTTAGGTCTCAACGACCCATCACACATAGAGACAAACTTCTAGGGTTTGCAGCATTCTTCTACAAACAATTGGCAGAGTTGCAGCCTCTGTTTGCACACAATCAGGGATGTTGCAGTACCTATCCCTGTTTCACCACTTTCGGACTACCCCACACTCATTCCATGCCCTCACTAGTTTGCACGCAGCTTGCCGGTCCTATATTTCACACATAGGTCCTCCTCAGGCTCAATCTCACTTGCAAGTGCACATTCTCTAGCCTTTGCTTTGTACACAGGTCCATCCTCTTCTAACCTTCGAGTACTTAGGGTTATGTGTATCAATATGCATGAATTTCAATTTGTGAAATTTTTACATAGCACAGACAATCTTTGGGATGGCAACTGCTATGCAATCTGCCATGCTGCTATAGGGTTTCTTGGGCATGTCCTGTCACTAACTACTTTGGTATATGTGTATATACACACTAACAAGTATAGACAAATACAGACACGGATGCAAACAATAAAGGGTCCCATAGAATTTAAAGCGTCATGTCGTGCCTAACACATTTGTCCAATATGTGGCTAGCACCATAGTTGTTAGTATCGTATGATTCGCGACAGAATCGCATGATTTGATTTGATTCATCATCCCAGTGATACTGATACATGTTTGTATCAGAAATGGGCATGAATCGTGTGTAAATCGCAAGAATCATTCCGATTCTATATCGATGATACGAATCGCCAATTCAAGCGAAACAATTTCGATTTATTTATTTTTTTGGCTTCCTCCCTTTCAGATTCTCAAGAATTGGAAAGGGCCAAAGTAAATAATTAAAAAAGAAAAAGAAACTAAAGGAACTCTTAAACTCATGCATGATGCATCTATAACAGACATGAACAGTTTTCTGTGCGCATCAGCAATAGCAAGCATCTCCTTATTATGGCTCCTAAGGTTAAGAAGAAGGGGAATAAAGATGTTTAATGATATACTGAAATTTAAGTACTTATTTGCAAATTTTTAAGCATTTTCTTTATGTTCTAGGTATGTGATTTTTTTATCCAGGCTTTTTATTAATATACTTCTAAATTGTACGATACAAATCGATTCACGATTCACAATACGATTCACAATTTGACAACTATGGCCAGCACAAACAAACCTCCTTTCTAGAAGTCTCTACACTTGATAGCATAAACCAATATATATGCAATCATTCTGATCTATGAAATAGAAGGAAAAGAGAAGGGAGATGTGGGGATAGATGACATTTTCATCTTTTTCAAGCCTCGATTATCAAGTATGACGCTGAGCTTTAAAGTATTAAAATCCTGAAGTTAGATGTGCATTCAATTTTTCAGGTTATAAATGACCAAAGTCCTTTAAGCAGAAAGTATCAATTTCAATGTGACAATAGCAAACTGTGTGTCACACCAGTCTGATGTCTAATTAGCATTTTTGAACTTCGGCTTGGCCCTAACCACAAGGTGCTCCCAATGGGGTGTTTGAGAACTGAGCTACACCTCATGGTTGAAACATGTTAACTATTATCCTGAAGTGAGAGATTCAAATCCAATCAATAACCTCACCCAAAGCAAACAGAGGCAAAAGCTGCATATCCTTATTTTTGTTTCTTTTTGGTGATTTGTGCGTGACATTGTCAATGTATAAATAAATTATTGGGGATAAAGAGCAAACCTCGGCGTCTTTTTGGCGCTGTCTAATCTGAACCAATGCTTCTTGTGTCTCCAATATCTTTGCTTTTTCATCAGAAATCTCCTGCTGTAGCTTAGCTTTCTGTTTCTCCCAAGCTAGAAGCTTCTTCAAACATTTTTTCTCCCTTTTTGCAACTTCTAAGCAAGCTGTCACTGACTCTGATGCGCTTAATTTGGAAGCCTCCATCTCTGCTTTGATTTCTGCATTCTCTGTCTCTAGTCTCCTCACAGCTGCATTCGCACGGTCCACTTGACCACTAGCCTTTCTCAAAGCATTCTCCATCTCGGAAAGCCTCTTCATGGTCGTGTCCTCGAGCGCCTGTTTCCCTTTCTTCAACCTCTGAGTCTCCTCTCTTTCCATCCTTAACATTTTGAGCTCAGTCAGATCACTGCTCAGCTTTCTTGCCGCTTGCATTGCCTTCTGATGAGCCCAATCTTTTCGCTCCTTGACCTGTTTCTCAAGATCCTTAATCTGATGAAACAAAGTGACTATCACCTCATCCTTCTGATCCTCTGCCACAAGCTCCAAATTCTCATCAAGATTCAGATCACGAAACTTACTTAGCACTGAGTTCACAACATCTTGGTTATCAACATTCTGCAAATCTCCAGGCTGCTCAACTGGTGCTTCCGCCCCATGTACAGCCGGAGAATCCAAATTAGACACGGCAGCGCTACTGCCGGAAAAGGCCTTCACCTGAGCCTGAGTCTGCAATTGCTTGGAGTTCGCCCTAAAACCAGCAGCAAACGCAGCCACATTCCTCTTCAACAACAACTTCATCGAAGGCGAAAGGTTAAACCTCTTAGGGAACTCAATATCTCTCTGCAGCTGCAAATTCATCTCAGCAGCACCATAAGAGAACAACCCATTCGCCTGAAAATCCGATCCTCCCCCGTTCCCAAATCCCCAGCCACCATGAAACCTACACAAAGCAGGAGCCATAACACCACCACCACCACCACCACCACCCTCAACCGCAGCAGCCCCTGCCGCCGAAGCCGCCGGGTATCCATTTCCGGGCACCGGAATCTCCATAGTGCTGGCCCTCCCTACATGAAGATCACTCATTAGCAAACACCACATGGCATCGCCTTTGCTCAAATGAGGCCTCACTTGCTGCAACAAACACACCATACCCGCCAACGAGTACTCCTCCAACTGCCTCAAATCAGAGAACACAGGCTCAGACTCATCCAAATTCCCACCACCAACACCACCACCATTACTATTCAAAAACGCCAATGAATTGTGCAAGATATTTGTTAGTACATCCATTCCACCATAACAATGCCCATTTCTCAATATGGCCTTAACGGCAACCTCCTCATCGTAGCCCAAAGCGACGAGCTTCGAAACCGCTTCGTTATATATGAATTCCAGGTTCTTTAAGAGGATCTCCTCCAATTGCTCCTCGGTGCAGTAACCCCAACCGGTTTCGTCGGAGTTAGGGTTCGTGTTCGGGTTCGGGCTGGGATTCGGGGAAGGGTGGTCGTTGGCAGGCACGTGGTGGTACTTGAAGGGCTTGAGGCCAGACTCGGCTATGGATTTGGATATGGGGTCCCTGCTGTCGCACGAATCCGAATCGGGTTTCGACGATGATCGGGGCCTCCGGTTCGCTCTGATGTGTTTTTCCCTTACGGTGCAACCCATTTTTTTTTTGCTCTTTTTTTTTTATGTGGAGATGAATGAAGGGGTTGGGGAGGGAGGGGATTGGAGAGGGAATATTGTGATCAAAATTGAAACTTGATGATGAAGAGAGAAGACTCACAGATGTGGATGAGAATCGGGGGGTCTGAGAGAGAGAGAGAGAAGAGAGGAATGGAATTTTGATGTGGAGATTGATTGAAGAAGAGGAGACAGCACGGTAAGGAAGCTTGTTAATGTTTTTTTCCTGTTGGCGAGTGGACATTACTGAGAATCAGAAGCTTATTACGTGCCCCGTGGTCACGCGGGTGTGCACTTCTGTGATGAAATGCTGTTACTGCGTACAAATACACTTTTCCTTTTCTTTTCTTTTTTTTTCCCCCTATTTTTTGGTACTCTATTGATTTTTAGCAAAAAAATAATAGTACCGTATTATTTCTTGAAAAATTATATTTTGTGATGAAAAAATATTATAATTAAGGTATAAAAATTAGGAGGCTTTCTCACATGATCCTTTGCTAAGTTATAGATCATAGTAAACATTGGATAAAAAATAGAATTGAAGAATACGACAAGTATTACTTTATAAAAATTAAAAAAAATGCATTTGATTTGTTTTGCCCTCTTCCTCCTTCCCTCTTCCATTGCCTCATGCAATGCCCCTCATCTCCTCTAGCTCATGCATTGGCTTCTGTTGTATCCCACAAAGCTTTTAGTCCTTCCATTAGCTACCTATTGCCAGAGCATGAAGGTCAATCAACACAGCATCAGCGAGATCACAGCGTTGTTGTGATACCAAGGAAAAAGTAACACATCAGTGGACACGACACTTGAAAATTTTCTTTTCTTTTATTCTGATTTTTAAAAATGTATGAAACAATAAATTTCATGTGGAGAGTTCTCTTGCACAATGAGTGGAAGTTAGTGATTAAGAGTAGGAGGAAATTTTTTGAGATTATTGCAACACTTTTTATTGTTGTCTGTGTGTCTTATATTGGGACAATAGATGGTTTTGGATTCCATCACACTAGTAAATTGGTGAATCGAAAGGGCATTCCATTTGCTATTGGAGAGGGAGGAATAAATGTTCTCTCAAGCAAAGAACATAATGAAGAGGAGGAGGATAGGATTGATAAATTGCTTGGCAATATATTTTTAAAAATTGCAATAAGTTTTTTCTTATTGCAAGTATCGAATATAAATATAAATTAATATAAGATCATTTTTCATATTATAGAAAGTTTTAATCTCAGTCATCTTGATTGTTGAATATAATTTTAATAACTAAGATTCAAGATTTATAGTGATCCCTAACTCAACAAGAACCATATAAAAAATCTCCCCAAAAGTTATTGTATTAAGAACATTTGTTACATAGTACATGATAGTAACTCTTATATTGGGTTCTCAGTAGTATATTAAGATATAGTATGGTATTCCCTAAATAGAATAAGGAGTATTGAGGTGAAGGCTTTTCTTTTATTCCTTATATTGCCCCACAATCAATGGTTTCACTCAATGAATTGTTATTATTGTTTTCAATCTCATTATTTACATAGTTTTATTTAACATCAAATACGATATCTCTTTCTTTTTATATAGTAAATAGATCAACTTTTTTTGGGGGGTATATTTATAAGGAAAAGTGAAATCAAGCTCTAGGAAATCTAACCCTTATACAATCCGCTAGAAGTAAGTGAGACATGTCAAGTAGAAGATTTAGCCATTCTATAACAATAGCATTAGAATAGAGCCTCTGCCAAATGGTTAGCAAAACTTGGCCTCTCACAAGGCATGTTGTAGCACTACCCTTCACTAATGATGAAGGATGTATTTGATCTCCTTGGTAGTAACATTAAAGTGACAGAGCTCTCCCTCCTTCCTATTTACCAAGTTGAGAGCATCAAGAGAGTCATTTATAAAATATCTCTAAAGCCTAAGCATAGGCTAAGTGAAGACCTCACGTAATTCCCATCAACTTAACCTAAAGGTTCTCTACAATACATGTATAGTAAGAGAAACCCCTTAACTAGTTACCATGGTTATCCTAGATCAAGCCTCCATAATTTGCATGCCCAAGATTGCCAAAAAAGCTGCCATCCACAATCACTTTCATGATACCTTCCATGGGCAGAATCTAGTGTGTTAGTGTGACATGTTTTTGTCTAACAATGTTCTTTTTATAGTATCTAGTACAATCTTCTTGGTTCTGCATGATTCTCTTAATTTCCATGGCATCTAAACTAGTCTCCCCCTGTCACTATCTTATTCCTTCTTGTCCAAACTCCCCATAAAGCTACGTATAACAAAGTTTCCTAATTGCTAGTCACAAAATCATGAACCTAAAATTGAAAGTTATCTTGGTTAAAATCCGGTTGTGGATAACATCTATGGTAGCTCCGAATTCTAGTAAAGAATTCGCAATCTCTTAAATAGTGCATTGTCATCTCTGCATGTGCATTATACCTACTACATAAATGGTTTGTACCTAGTTCACGAGATGCTCAGAGTTGTAATATAGGGAGAGCATCATGCATACCCCGCCAAAGGACGAAATTGTATTTTTTGGGACTTGAAATTTCCATGGCCACATCGATGACTCACTAGGTTTAGGTTGAGTGTCACATTCTTATAGCCATTTATACTTCGAAAGTCATATCATATACTCCTGAATGATGGACTTCTTAAAACAATGTTGGCCTTAGATGACTTAAGCAAACATAATATTGGCTCATTAGGATTAATCATTTGTTTGACTCAGTTTGTTTAACTTGCACATTAAATAGGTCAAACTTAAATAAGTCAAGCTGACACATTTGATACCCTTTATTATGCTCATGATAGCAAACAATAATGCATGATTAGGTAATGAAATACTTAATAGTTTAGTTTTATAAGTGTGTTAAATAAATAAGAAAAATAAATTACTAAAGTTTACTTTCTTAATTTTAAAAAAACTTACTAATACATTTTAAAATAACTAGTTAAACTTAATAATCATATTTTAAATTATAAAATTATAAATTTGTTAGTAAATTAATAATACTTGATTTAGATTAATCTTCATTTAAAAAGTCAATTAATTAAATTAATTAAATTTAAATTGTGATGTCCATCCGGTACCATGGATATCTTTTTAATTAGAACAATGATATTCTCTCTTTCCCTCTTTTTCATATTTCATGATGCCACTTTCACATCTCATTCTTTCTTTTCCCTTCACGTGTTTCACACAACTAGAAGTGTCTAATAAGCCCAAACTCAATGGGTCAGCCCTTGCCATATGATTTTAGTTCCCACATTTTATAGCCTACAAGAATAAAAGGACTTCTTACTATTAATAGACCCCATCTTAGTGGGTAAAGGCCAAAGATATCCATAGATTAGCCTCTATCAATTTTTTAAAATTTGGCAATCTAAATTTTCTCTTAAATTTTGGACAAAAATCCTAATTCCTTATTCTATTTAAATTCTCAATCCATTAAACTCTTTCCTATTTCCATTGCTATAGCCATACCCTCCACCTTTACCCTACTTCCACTAGCCATAGCCACTATCACCATTTGCAATGCATATCCAAATCGACCATCACCACCTATCAACTTTCTTGGAATGCATCCTACGTAAATTAAACGATATCTTTGCTTTCTTTTCCCGTCACCATTTTCTTCTTCTTCTTCTTCTTCTTCTTCTTCTTCTTCTTCTTTATTCATATGTTTAGATTGTGTATCTGCTTTGTTAATGGGGTCATATGTGACTATGTATTTGCTTCATTCATGTTGATGAATTTTAATATTGGTTTTGTAATATGGGTTTTCTTGCAATCATATAATTGAGAGTGACTTAGAGATTGCCATTAGGGAATTTTGTTTCTTTATTTAGTCTCTTACATCCTTTTTATTTTCTTTCCTCTTTTTCTCATACAACTATCATATTGAGGATATTCATTTTTAAGTTTTTTATGAGCTTTCATATTACTAAATGGTGACATATTGATATTGTGCCGGTATATACTATTCTTAGATTTTTGTTTCTTTCTTTGGTTTTCATTTTCTTATTTGTATAAGTTTGTCCCTAATAGCTCTTAAAGGAAGATGAGTATTGAAAAGGAGAATTGGGCGCTTATCTGAAAGTTTTTGATAGCTATAGCAAATGAAGCCTTTAATTATGTACAAATTTCGTCATGATCTTATATTTCCATGGTACCATTTTGGTATTATTCAATAGCTTATACATTTTATATATCATGTTCTATCAGAGCTATTCCATATTGATCCAAACACCAAAGTTACACAAAAATTTATTTGGGGTTTAAAGTATCTTTCAGAGGTTGTTACATATGCTTTATTTTTAATACAACTAATTGCATTCATAGATTTACAGAATATTTCTAACTATATTTAACTTTTGTGTAAAATGGTATTGTGGTCCTTAAAAATGTATCCCACTCAAAATTTAGTCCCTAAGTTAAATTATCTTTACATTCTAGTCTTTGAATTCCTTCTAAAGTCTTGTATTTGCAATTGCTTTTTCAAGTAATTAAACTTGACTATGATTGTACCGTTTAGATGAAGTGTTGTTCTAAGATTAAGCTAATGCCCACATTTTAAAACTTGTAGAAATTTTTTTTTTTATTTTTTTCTCTTATTTCTCTTTCCATGAAGCAATGTAGTATGGTACGCATGCTATGGCAAAGTTGTTGAGATGTACAATTTTCCTATTGCATTATGGAGGGATAATATTGCACTATGGAAGGATAATGTTACCTACTTCTATAACAAGTTTTAGCTAAGGGATCATGAAATTCACTTTGTTCTCTTAATTGCTTTCAAAATATAAACACATGTTGTTCATAAATATTTTCTCCTTATTATGATGATTGTTATATATCTCGTAAAGCAGTAACTTTTACAAAGGTTAGTAGATTTGACTATGCAATTTGTGATTGCTATGGAGCAATAAAATGAAAGCCAACATATTTGTTGGCATATTATTGTCTTGATTGTGCCTACTATTATCAAGGCAGGAACATTAAGGCTTTTCGTGAGGATTTCATTAAAGGTTGGTACTATAATTTTGTCTCTCAGCTAAATATAGAAAAAAAATTTGTTTAAATTAGTTTGATTAAGTTTCAATATGTGTTCAAACACAAAATATTGAAACTAATGGCAATATAACAATTTAAACACATACTGGAACTTAATCTAACTAATTTGAATAAATTTTTTGCCATATTGAGCTGATAGGGAAAATTATAGTAGCAACCTTTAATGAAGCCCTCACGAAAAGCCTCAATATTCCTGCCTTGATCATAATAAGCATAATCAAGATGATAATATGCCAACAAATATGTTGGCTTTCATTTTATTGCTTCATAGCAATCACGAATTGCATCGTCAAATCTGCTAACCTCTGTAAAAGTTACTGCTCTACGAGATACATAACAATCATCATTAATAAGGAGAAGATAGTTATGAACAACATGTGTTCATATTTTGAAAACGATTAAGAAAACAATGTGAATTCTATGACCCCCTAGCTAAAACTTAATTGTTATAGAAGTCAATAGCATTATTCTTCCATAGTGCAATAGCAAAATTATCCATCTTGTCATGGATTAAATATAGAAGGTTCAACTTGTGCTGAGATAAATTCCAAAAGATTGCATCCTTAGTAGGAGCCATCCCCCTACCCTAGATTCTTTGCCTCGAATATGCTATAACTCGGGAAAGAATATTTACCCATTATTGCATGATTGGGGGAAGATCTATCAGATTCTATTATGAATAACCTATCATATTCAATATTATATTAAGTATCATGATCCTAAGGTATGATATCTCTCCACACTATTGCTATCTTATGATGCACACATTGACTTGATTCTTGGAGTGCTTCACAGGTACACCTACCTCCTTTTTTGTTGTTGTGGACATTGCATTTAGGCTCCTAGAGGATGTGCATTACCTATCTTGAATTGTAGGCACCTTGTTTCCTTTGGTTCCTTATGAACACACTTTAATAGCCTTGTTGTAGCATGAATAGCATGTTGTGTTATTTCCTACAGCACGAAACAAGAGAAGAAGTAAATAAAATTCTTTGCTACAAGTTGTAGAAAGTTTACAGCATCTAAAAATTAAAACACTTCAGAAAAACACTATACTCATAGCCGAGCTTGATTACTTGAAAACATTTGTAAATACAAGACATTGAAAGAAATTCAAAGATTGAATTATAAAATAATTTAACTTGTGTACTAAATTTTTAGTAAGATACATTTTTAAGAAATACAAGAATATTTTACACAAACATTAATCTAATGGGAGATATTCCAAAAATCTATCAATCCAGTTAGTTGTACCTCAAAATGAAGTTCATGTGATAACCTCTAAAAGCTAATTTAAATATCAAATTATTCCTATCTTGAGCTTCTGAGGTAGGGTAAGCTAGTGTTTAGGTTTGAAATGTTCTAACCTTTATACTATAGAGAGGAGAGGTATATATAGGGACTGGTGTGATTATGATGAAGGATCGCCGTTAGGGCATAGATCAAGGACAGGATCCTTGATAGGTCAAGGATTTAGGAGAGAATCTTGCCAAGGGCATAAGTTTCGGAGCTGATGAAGTAATATTCATCCCTGAGCCAAGTGTGTAAAGATCAATAGATCAGCCCAAGATCAAGACCCTAAACAGAGCTGGCTTAGTGGGATTGGGGATAACTTAGCCGGTCAAGGATAAGTTAGGTAAGCAGACCAAATCACAAGCCCTCCAACCTTGTGCTCGTAAAAGTGAAGAGGTTAGGGTCGTAGTAGGCTCACTGAATCACATGCCCTCCAGCCTCGAGCTCTATAAAATGATAAGGTTTGAAGAGTGGGTCAGAGTTAATCGACCATGCCATTAGACCTAGGGTGGGTCTAGTAAGTCAGCTAGACCATACCGTGTATAGGTTGAGTGGGTGAAGATTAAGAAGAACTGACCAATATTTTGATTTTCTAGATGATGCAGTCAGCACCACATGTCATGCTTCTATTTGTGAGCATCTTGTAGAGGGGCTAGAGGTGGATCGGTCAGTGTAAGATAGGTCAGGTTATACTGGCTAGATTACACGCGCACCAACCTCGAAGAGGTTTAGGTTTTATGTGAGTTAGGTATGCTGACTGTGCCCCGAGCCTTCCGGCCTTATGCTTAGTAGGATGGGGAAAGGTGGTTTGATCGAGTGTAAGGCAATTATGTGCGTGGTGTTGCAGTTTTCTAGGTTGTGTAATATGCACCACTTGTCCTATCCTTATTCGTCAATCTCTTTTATATCCGCTATTGGATCATGCATAAGACGATCCTATTGCATCCGTTTATCACGAAAGGTCTCGCATTTTCAACTGTCGGATTTTATGGGAGAACAGAGACTTATTTAATTTCTTCCCTCTTTTTCTTCCTTATCCTTTCTCTTTCATTTCTTTTTTTTTTATTGTGCATTACCCTAATTTTTTCTCCTTCTTTCCTTTATCTTTTTTCGCTCTTCTTCCTAGTTTCCCTAGGATTGTTGGGGTTACGATTGTTATAACACCCTCCAAACATATACTCTATGTTTGAGTCATGGGTTATATCTAGAGATTATCACGGATACTTGAAAAGGCTCTGAAATAAGAATATACATAGTATATGACCCTTTAAAATTCATACATCTCTATTAAATACAAATTTTCATATTTGAATATTTGCTAAATAGACATATAATTCCAAATATAAATTGGAAAACTTCACTAAAAACCAATACCCAATATTGTACTAGATTCTCACTTCTGCCACACATCTTGATGCTTGAGTTGGAGTTCGATTATTTGTACTCCTGCTAGTATCTCTGATTTGTAGTAGTCCCAAAGCCTGGTTGCAGACTTGAAGCCTAGTTTATATACTTGAATGTTTATGGGAAATAAACAAATAGGTAGTGAGAGCCTAAAGTTCTCAGTAGGTATACTCAATCCACTAATCATATAAGATGTCATCATAAACAGTCCAGCCGCTTCGATTTCTTATGAAAATATGAGCTTATGTGATGGTTCAATTTTAAGTTTAAAAACATCTTTCTCGAAGTAGATTATACTTTAACACTCATTTGGCATATTCATGGAAAGTATAATAACAATAATAATATAACATTTCAAACATAATCATAATAGCATTTATAACATAATGAGATGTTTAAATATGCATATGTTAATGCACCTTCTTAACTTATGCAAGTGTACTTGACTTTTCTTATCTCTTTCCTTTGACTTGTATCTTGCTCTTCTATACATAGTCCCTTGGAGATGAATGCCTCTTCTCACCTCTAGGTAATAGCCCACTTCTCAAGTTCAAGGTAGTATCTATACATGAGTGACGGGTTTGCTTTTTCTTGAACCTCATACCTGTCTATTCCCCTTAGACAGTATCACTGGCTCGGTACGTTTCTTTGCAAGTTCTGATTATCTTTCTTTATTCTTGAATATCATCATATATGAACATGTCACATGCACTTATGCATAAGCTTCATATCTTGCTTCAAAATATTCTTGCATGCATGATGCTCATGTGTAGTATCACATATTTTTACCGGAAATTTGGCAGCATAACAGTTAAAATATAGAAGCATAGCAATATACAAACATTCAATCAGTCCCAACAATCATATTCATCATAAATAATATAATATTATAACATCATTTTATTGTGAAGTTGCATAAATCTTACGCCTTTAAATCTTTCATGGCTTATAGGACCCTTAAATCAAGACACGTTCAAGTTATTCCTCTTTACCTTAAATCTACCTTGTATTTCTAAATTACACCATAATTATATTTTAATTCATTTTAATCTAGAAATATCATGGATTGTGTCCTTGTTAATCTATTTTTAAACCTCATTAGTTTCACCAAATTTTGACATGTATAATTTAAGTTATTAAAGTTTTACTCAAGGTTGTCTTATTTCAAGATAGACTTATACACCTATGTTTAGAAAATTACTATAAATCCATCTTTTATCATTTTAATCTGAAATATACTAGTGTGTAGCTATTTGAATAATCTTTCAATCCTCACAAGTTCTACTCTAATTAGGTAACTAGAGCTCAAGTTATGAGCTCCTCAAATGGACTACCCGGTTTTAACCTGAACAAACCATAGGTTAACTTTCAAGAATTATTAGGGGAAATCTATTCATTATCTCGTTCCAAAATTTTTTGACACAATCCTGTATGTCTTATCTTTCTACTAAAATTAATTTCACTTAATTTGAAGTTATATAGGGTGAGTTATGTTCTTCACATCACACTCTAGTCAAGATAGAGAGTGAAAGCAACTTCAAAAATTCATAACTAATTTATTTTATATCCAATGGTCTTATAAGTTATATGTTTGATTGCTTTTAAAGTCTAGTTTCATCTAAAATTAGTTTTATTCAAATTTGACTTCTATAGATTGAGTTAGTAGCTCCGCCGTATGGACGTCACCTTAGGGTTCTTTCCAACAGTTTTCTGTTTTGTGTTCGTTATAGTCTTTTGATCTAATATTCATTCTAAACCAATATTTTCTATCTTAAATTACTTAAAAAGGGTCATATAAACATCGTACAAGATTAAATACATGATAATACAAAGAAATATCATCAACCAAATACTAAGGATTTGAGTTGTCTACCTCAAAATCCTTGAAACTATAGAAGCAAAAGAGCCGAAAACAACATCTTATCCTTCTTTTTCTTCCATGGCAGCAACATATATGGAGATCAGAGCCTTCACTTGATGTTTAATCATCAAATAGGAGCATGTGATTTTGAGGCTAAGAAGGCCTCTAACTTTGAGCTTAAAACTCAAAGCCAAGGAGGTGATGGAAGGATATGAGGTTAAAGAAGAAGAAATGGAGGAGGAAAATTTAGAGAAGGTAGCCAAAATTATGAGGGCCAAAAAGCGAATAATTAGTGACTTCCTTACTAAGTTGGCTTGGCTTCTTTTTGAAGCTTTGTGGGTTAAATCTCATTGCTGGATTTGGAATAAAATTTAAATTCACTTAAGGTTGAGTTTGGGTGTCCCTGGTTCATCCACCTAGAGTGCTAATGTGGTTCATCTTTGGCCACATGCTCTAGCTATTCTTCTAACAAATCTATCTAGTCCCCGGGGGATTATTCCCCTTGGTCTATCATACCTAAAGACAATATAGGACTCTTGAGAATTAATTCAAGGTGTTTAGATATTAATTTGGGTACTTTGAATTACCCGATATATATATATATATATATATATATATATATATATATATATATATATATATCTGCAATGTGAGTAATATTATACCTTTATTTAACGTCAATCGTAGAAAGTATCAATTATAGAGTTATTATATGTATTTCAATTGTCTATTATTGTCATGGGGCCCACATAATCTCAAAATTAGAATTTTTCTGCTATTACCCCTCTTGACAACTATAAACTTTTATTTATAACTTTGTCGTTATAATATAAAAATTACAATTTTGCCTTTCTTTTTTAAAATTTAAAATTTAAAATAACTTTAAATTAATAGTAATTTAAAATTTGTTTCCCCGTGCAACGCATGGGTACCGTCTAGTTAATTTAAAGTTATTTAATACTTTATTTTATAAGATATTAAATTAATTTTAATAATTTTAGGTTTGAATATAGGTATTTTCATACATATATGTTAGTAGTTAATGGGGAATAAAAAATATGAGTAAATTTCCCAATAAAACAATAAATTAGTTGAAAATGATACAACATATATAAAGATTTTGAAACTAATTAAATTAAAATTTAGATATTTTCTTTATTAGGTTAAATTTATCATAAATATATTGGTCATAAATTGGATAATAACTGCTACAACTATTTTAAATTGTAACAACGATATTTATATATATTATAATTATCGAACGATTATACATGGTTATTTATCTTAAGAATTTTCAAATCAATCAAGCCTCAAATTTAATTCCACATATATTCAACTAATATATAATATAAGTATATTAAAATATTACAAAATGTTATAAAGTGTAGTCGTAAAAAAAGCTAAAACCACTTAAATTGTCCTATAGATTTATTTTATCAAGTTTAAATTAACACATATAACTATATTTTTCATAAATTAAATTAAATAATTGCAAGTTATTGGTTTTACTTAATAAGACAATCCCAAATATGGTTATAAAATTAATTTTGCTAATGAAGTTAAGTTGAAATAATGAAGATAACTTATTTGACAATTTGATTAAGCATATATTTTTTTTAATAATAATAAAGGTTTTGAATATCCAATAAAATAATAAATTAGTTGAAATGATATAATATATAAAGATATAAATATTTTCAACTAACTAAATTAAAAATTAGATATTGCATTCATCAAAATAAATATAAATATTCCCACTTTTTATGAAATAAATGATAAGTAATATGAATATTTCAAAGAAAAATATATATACCATTATTTCTGTAATATGATTAAATTAAATTAAGTTACTTTTTTAAAGTTATAACTGCAAAGTAAAGATATGAAACTCATAGAATTAAGAAAAAAGATACTACATGAATAATATAGCAAAATCATATTTATGAAATTTATTTATACATTATTAAAACAAAAGATATTTGATAATTTTGTTAAATATATATAAATACTATCAGAATTAATGCATGTGAATAAAACTGCATTTGTTTTGATTTTTAAAGAAGATGCCTATAAAACTTGAATTTTGTATTTCCTATGCACTATGTACTATGATTACAAAAAAAGTGAGTTGTATTATTTCTAGTGCACTTTATAGATAATGTTGATGAGTGTCTAATTGAAGTATCTTTTGAACTAAAGCATTTTCCTCTAAATATGGTTGCTTCACCTACACTCCTCCTCCTCTATTTCCCTATGAATTCAAAAAATACTTAAAGTTGGAATTTATAAAAAATTTTGAGCCATTAATATATATATTAAATATTTTTTAAAAAATTTATATTTTTTATTTTTTAATCAATAAGCTAATGATATCAAATAAGAAATCTCATTAAGCAAATCAAATTCATTTGATTGAAAATATATTTAATTTTGTATCAAAAAAAATGTATTTGATTTGTGACCAAAAACAAATTTTGAATAGGTATAAATTATTCTAAAATTGAAAAATTTTGATTTTGAGAAAGAAAAATGGCTATCAATGAATAGGTGGAGAAGTCTGAAATTAGTTGTATAATTATTTAATGCAAGTGTTGGAAAAAGAAAAAAATAAAAAATATTAAATTGAAGTATTAAATTGAGACTTTTGATATCTAGAATATGAAAAATTATTATATTGCTTTAAGATATAGATATGATATGATATGATATAATATGATTTAATAATTTTATTAAATATATATAAATACGGTTAGAATTTATGCATACGAATAAGAGTGCATTTGTTTGATTTTTAAATAAGATGATTATAAAACTTGAATTTTTTATTTCCTATGCACTATGTATTATGATTATTAAAAAAAAAGTGAGTTATATTTATTTCCTGTGCACTATGTAGATAACGTTGATGAGTGTTTAACTAAAGTATCTTTTGAACTAAACCATTTCTTCTAAATATAGTTGTTTCACCTACACTCCTCCTCCTCTATTTTCCTACAAATTCAAGAAATACTTAAAATAGGAATTTATAAAAAATTTTGAGCCATTAACATATATTAAATGCTTTTTAAAAATATTTATATTTTTTTTGTTTTTTAATCAATACGCTAATGGCATCAAATAAGAAATCTCGTCAAGTAAATCAAATTCATTTGATTAAAAATGCATTTAATTTTGTACCAACAAAAAATCCAATTTGATTTGTAACCAAAACTGTATTTTGAAAAGATATAAATTATTCTAAAATTGAAAAATTTTGGTTTTGAAAAGAAAAATGACGATCAATGAATGGGTGGAGAGGCCTAAAATTAGTTGTATAACTATTTAATGCAAGTGTTGGAAAAAGACAAAAATAAAGAATATTAAATTGAAGTATTAAATTGAGACTTTTGGTATTCAGAATATGAAAAGTTATAGTATTACTTTACGATATAGATATATGATATGATATGATTCTCAAATTCTAGGCTAGACTTTGACCAAGTTGGACCTTGGCGTAAGTTGGTTGACGGGGTCATGCTTCCACCTCCAAATGACAAGGATGTTGCTGAAGATAATGTAGCACCAATCAGTAGATGCTTGAAGACCGAGGAATACCTTGAATTAATGTTGAATTTATGTTGTTACTTTGGCTCGGGAATGCCCCTATTGGTCTTATATAAGTTACTTTTTTTATGTTGGTCATTTTGGCCTTTAATTTTAGGTTTTATTTTATTTTATGTTTCACCAAGATATACTTCTAGCTCAAATATTAAAATGTGATGCTTTTTATGGGATCGCACTAAGGTGAAGTGAATTGTTTTTGCATATGAGGTAGTGATAGGGTTATAATGTCAAGTAAAAATAATGTACTAATAATAACATAGCTTAAGTGAGTCTTTTTCATGATTTACCTTGGTAGCTGAAGATTAACCTAGGTAGACTGGTAAAGTAATAAAGCATTGATAATAATAAGGTAATTGAAGTAGGTTGCTTTGGAGAATAATGTCGGTAGGTTGGTAAAGTAATAAAGCAATAATAATAATGTAACTGAAGCGGGTCTCTTTGGAGAATAACCTCAGTAGATTGCTAAAGTAATAAAGCATTGAAAATAATAAGGTAATTGAAGTAGGTTTCCTTGGAGAATAACCTCGGTAGGTTGGTGAGTTGGGAGGGAAATTGTGTTGGCGTGGCCAGGCTTGGGGAGCTACAGCATAAAGACCTAACAGGAAATGAGCAGTTAATGATTATAAATGAATGAATAAGCATTGGATGATAATATAGAAAATAGAGTGTTCTTGGGGCTACATTATTTTGTTAAAGGAAAATGAAGGTCTATTTGGAGAAATAGGGTATTACCAATACTGGAGAATATTTCTAACTGAAGTATTTCCTCAATTTTGCTGCATTCCAAATCCGAGATAATTTTTTCCCTAATAGCTTGGAAAGCTTGTATGCTCCATTATCCAGTTTTTTTTTTTTTTTTACTAAAAAAGGACATCCTAGTTGGGGCCTAGTTTGCCTTCTGTCGAATGTTTTTCTGCCGTTTGCAAGACTAAGTTGCCCTCGTTGGACTTTCAACCTACTACCTTGTCATTTCACTTCCTTGCTATTCTTTGTTTCACTGCCTTTGTCCTTATGAGAGCCATATCTCTATCTTTTTATAATGTATCTAGCTCGGCTCTCCTCTATATGTTGTTTTGTTCCTTGGCAAAGTTCGTTTTTCACTAGCTCGATTCCCCTAGTTCTACGAGCATCATAGCCTTCGCTCTATATGCGAGTTGGAAAGGTGATTCCCTCATTGTGGACTGGGGAGTCGTATGGTATACCTAAAATACATTGTGGAATTTGTCAACCCATCTTCCTTTTGCTTGATCCAGCCTCTTTTTTAGTGCTTGCAATATTATTTTGTTAGTAGCTCCTACCTACCCATTACTCTGTGGATGCTCCACTAATGAAAATAACTGTTTGATGCCCAGCTAATTACAAAACCCTTGAAAATTTTTATTCTAGAATTGTGTTCCATTGTTTGTCATAATGGTGAAAAGCAGACCATACTTGCATCTAATGTTCTTCCACATAAAGTCTTCTACTTTTTGGGTTGTATTTTGGCCCGTGGGTTTGCTTCTATTCACTTTGTAAAGTAGTTTACGACCATGATTAGATATTTTCACTACCCTATGGCTTAGGAAAAGAAACCTAGAAGGTCCATTCCCTACTCGCAAAATGGCCACGGTTTGTCCATGTAGCTCTTCTGAAGGCGCTTGATAGATCTGGGCAAACCTTTGGCATTTTTAGCACTTTTGGACGTATTTCATGTAATCGCCCTTCGTCGTCGGCCAATAATATCCAACCTTGAGGATCTTCCCACTTAACAATCTTCCACCGAGATGATGATTGCAAAATCCTTCATGTACCTCTGCCATAACATATTGTGTCTTATCTATATCGATGCACTTGAGGAGTAGCACCGAATATCCCCTCTTGTATAATTGGTTATCCATAATCGTGTTAAATGCTACTGATTTTTTGACTTTTATTACTGTGAACACCATATTTTGTCCGAGGCATAAAAAAAAAAGGGAGGGGAAGAGAAGAAAGCTGGCCCATTTTAGAGTAAGAGAATAGCCCAATCATTTTAACCAAAAAAAAAAGAGAAGAGAAAGAAAAGTAGAAGAAAAAAACAAAATCAAATCAAATCATAATAAATGGGAATAAAATCTGGCTAGCATCTCTTAATTTTGGGCACAATCAATTTTGGCATTTGTATCCAAATCAGATCAAATTCGCCAATTACCATTAAGGCTGAATCAATCAAATTTAATGGCAATTGATGCCTCCAACACTTATAAATAGAGCCAATGTTGAGAGGTAAAGGGGCTAGTTTTTTTTTTCTTTGGGGAAGAGTAACGGCAGCAGACTACGAGCAAAGTCGTGATTGTGTGTAAGGGGCATTGAAAGAGGAAGGAGAAGACTGAAGCTGGAGTTGCAGTCCATTTTTGGTTTCAAACTGTTCGTTCATTTGAGCGCACTTGTTGGTATATATCTTTATCTCTTTGTTTGTTTCTTCTTTTGCACACACACTATCTTTTCTGCCCACTTGTCGATCTGTTCATGAAGTAACCAGAACCTCATCATTATTTGCCCAAACCTGCAACCTCCTCCTTGCTGAATTTCTATACTCATGCTAACGTTGAAGCCAAAGTCAAAAAAGCAGGCTGATACCATCTAGCTTTGGAACGTCTGAATCAATGGTCCCAACTCATGATTATTTTTGTTTGGTAGTGAGGATGTGGTGCGTCTATAGTGCATCGCCATGGTGCTGAACACTCGTGTGCCATTCCTTTTTTTTTTCGCTTTTCTTTTTATGTTTGGGGCGTTACTTTTTTTTTATTTCTTTTATTATTATTATTACTATTATTTTTGTAAATATGCACAAAGTACGTTCTTTATTCTTGCTCAAATAATAAGCACAATTCTAATTCAAATCTTTAAAATCCATACCGCAATCTCTAACATTGATGTATGGCTTGGCCATCCTCAAGGGTTATAAGAATTGTTAGGGTTTATTGTATAGTTTATACTATCCTAAATCTTGAGCAAAAATGGATTATTCTTTCTTTTATTTTATTGTATATTTCTGTAAATAAAATTAACCTAACCTACAATTATTTTCTACAAGAACTACGTGATTTTGAGTTCCTCATTGCACCAGAGGATACGTAGGAGCAGACAATCTCTGTCAAATCAAAAATTAAATTTTCTTAAATTTGGTTCAATTTTAATTCCTTAAATATTCGTAACATTAATTTCACTTCCTTTTTAGTTTGTAAATAATTGTTATATCAATTTCTCTTTTTTGTAAATAATCATAACATTAATTTTACTTTCCTTTTCTTTTGTGAATAATTGTATATCAATCTTACATTTTTTTTGGGAATAACTATCATATCAATTTTGCTCTTCTTTCTTTTATAACTAATTATCATATTAATTTTATTTTTCTTTTCTTTTGTAAATAATTGTTGCACTAATCTAACTTTGTTTTATGTTATTTGTAAATAATTATTATATCAATTTTGCTTTTCTTTCCTTTATCATATTAATTTTATTTTTTCTTTTCTTTTGTAAATAATTGTTGAACTAATCTAACTTTATTTTATTTTATTTGTAAATAATTATTATATCAATTTTGTTTTTCTTTCCTCTTATAAATAATTATCATATTAATTTCATTTTATCTTCTTTTTTGTAAATAGTTGTGGTACCAATCTTACTTTATTTTATTTGTAAATAATTATTATATTCTTAAGGGGAAAAATCAATATTATTAAAGTTATTAATTTGCATGATAAGCTCTAGGGTAACCATTGTAAAACGGATGTATTAGGGGTGTAGTGGGATTAAATTTTCACCCTTCCCTGTGCATAATTGGACTCCCGAATTCAATCTCTCTAAAAGACCAGTTTTGCAAAACTAGAGGTTTTTCCGATTTTTTCCATAAATAAAAATTGGTGGCGACTCCATTGAATATTATTTTCAATATTTTTGTTGCTTCTCGTCGCGGCGCCCTCCGGACACGTTGTGACAATTACTTTTTTCGGATCCTCGGTTAATTGTTTGGTTTGTAGGTATTTCAAGATTAGGAATCTCTAAGAGGATGGGTCTTCATCTACGTTGATGACTTCTTTCCTACCTATACTTGGTTCACTTAGAGTTTCTTATATGACTGTGCAGTTGTTGCCTGGTCTCTTAGTGCTGGTGAGCTAGGAAAGTAGATCAACTTTCTCATTTTCTACCCTGGAAATATGCTCAATTTTGAAAGTGTTGAATCCTTTGGATTATCAGTGGACCTCCTGAAAGTATATAGCCAGTGATTTGTCCTTCTGCTGAAATTTCCCTTTTACTTGACTCAAGGATTTCCCTAGATTTATTGAATATAAAGCAGATTGATAATTTTGTTGATAAGCTCAAGGTATCTCATTCATATCATTTATTAAATGCAAAATAATGTAATAAAAAATATAAAGATGGTAACAAGGGTGTTGAGCATAAATTTAAATATAAACTATGAATTATTTTCCGACTGACATCTATTCCATTTATGATTAAGGTACTTGGCTTATGACCAACTGTGAGTCACTCTTTACAGTGAGGTCGGTTGCTCCTATTTCTCTAGCCAATTCTAGACTTGCGATCAGAGCCTCATACTCTACCTCATTGTTGCTTGCCTTGAATATGAACTTGAGTGATTGCTCGATCATTATTCTTTCCAGTCCTTTCCGTATAATCCTTGCCCCACTTGCCTTCAAATTTGAAGAATGATCAATGATAAGAACCCAGGACTTTTTCACTTCCAGCTCTTTGGTGTACTACTCTATGACAAAGTCAGCTAGAAACTATGACTTGATTAGCCCCTTTGCTTGATAGTTGATGCTATATTCACAGAATTCTATTGACCATGCTATTATTTGCCTAGCTAGATTATGTTTGGCCAAGATTTGGTTGATTGGTTGGTTGGTCTTGATAATTATCTAGTGGCCTTGAAAATATGGTCTTAATCTCTTGCTGTAATGATCTCTAACAAGGCTACCTTTTCAATGTTTTGGTATCGGGCCTCAACTCTTTAGAGGACATTGGTAATAAAGTATATAGGCCTTTACTCGCATCCCTCTTCTTTCACCAAGATTGAGCTTACAGCTTGTACGGAAATGGAGAGATATAAGAGCAGGTCTTCTCCTAGCTCAAGCTCGCCGAGGATAGGTGGGGTTGCTCAAAACTTCTTAACCTGCTATCAAGCTTCTTCACATTCTTGAGTCCATAAAAATTTTTCAGCTTTTTTGATAGAGTTAAAGAAGAAAGCAGTCTTGTTTGCAGCCTTGGACATGAAATAAGATAAGCTTGTAACCTTCCTAGCCAAACTTTGTACCTCCTTCACCGTATTGGGGCTTCTCATATCTAGGATAACTTGACATTTGTCTAGGTTTATTTCTATTGCTCTCCTAATGATCATGAACTTGAGGAATTTCCTTGCCTCAACTGCAAAGGCATAAATGACGGGATTTAGACACGTGTTATTTTTTCTGAGCTACATGAATATCTCCTCTAGGTCTACATAATGACCTCCTTAACTTGAGATTTTTGCTACCATATCATCTACATAAGCCTCTACATTTCTGCCAATCTACTCTTAGAGGACCTTATCCATCAACTTTTGATATATAGCGTTGACATTCTTTAGAGCAAAAGGTATTACTTGGTAGTAGTAACAGGGGTCATTGGTAATGAATGTCATATTTTTCTCATCATCGGGGTGCTTCCAAATCTGGTTGTACCCCGAATATGCATCTATAAAACTTAAGTACTGATGACCCAATGTTGCTTCGACCGGCTTGTCAATATTTGGCAAAGGGTAGGAGTCTTTAGGATATGCCTTGTTAAGGTTAGCAAAGTCAACACACATACGCTATTTTCCACTGGACTTTTTCTATACTAGAATCATATTGGAAGGCCATGTAGTGTACTTGATTTCCCCTATGAACCATATCGCTAGGAGCTTCTCTGTTTCTTCCTTTACTATCTTTTTCTTATTTTCGATCAGCTTCCTCTTTCTCCGAGCCACCAACGTAGCTATGGGCTCTATTGCTAGCTAGTGGCACATGAAATCAAGGTCAATTCTCGACATATCTACTGGAACCCAAGCAAATAAATCGACATTCTTTTCAAGTAGCTCAGTTAACCTTTTTCGCAACTCATCAAGCAATTGGGCTTTAATCTTCATAGAGCTACCCTCCCTTGGGTTTACCTTGACTCCAATTAGTTCACCCTCTAACTGTGGCCTTTCTTCCCAAAAATCTTCCTTTGGATATAACTCGGCCAAGTTCATGTCGACCGGTTAGAGCACCATCTCCTCGATGTTGGTAATTATTTTCATCCGCTCATCTTCTTTGATTTTTAGGCAATCCACATAACACTACCTAACCTCTTTCTAGTTTGTGTGGATGACTACTACTTGGCCACTGGGGAGAGGGAACTTCATTGGCAAGTGAAGCGTGGACACAATTGCTCCAATCTTGTTGAGCGATGGTTTTCCGAGGATAGCATTATATGGGCTTCCCTATTTCATAATCAAAAACTTGACTAGGATGAAGCGTACCCCTACAAATGTTGTCAACAGCTTAATGTGTCCCTTTACTCGAACCTATTCACTTGTGAATCCCACCAAAGCATTGTGGAATGGGCTGATCTACTCCTCAAATATTTCAAGTTTATTGAATATGTCCACAAATAGGATGTCGGCTAAACTCCCTTGGTTTACCAGTCCCCTTCTAACCTCAAAATTTACAATTATAACTCTTACTACCATTGGGTTGTCCTGATTAACATCCATTCCTTTGAAGTCTTCATTTGTGAAAATGATAAGAATGGTTGGGGTCAAGCAGTGTGGTAGGACATAGCCCACGCTCATTACTACATGGATCGCTCGAAGGTGCTTTCTTCTTACTGACTCTGTCTGCCCTCTGCCTACAAATCCTTTGGCTATTGTGTTGATTATCCCTTGAGTAGGAGGATTCTATTTGGGAGCTATCTGGACTGGGTCATTTGATGAGTTAATTTGCTTTGTGTTCTACCCCAAGTTGAGTTGTGAGAGTAAGGGAGGTGGGAGCTATCGCCGAGGGCTCCTTTATATGTATATTTCCAGCCTACTGTTTCTTGCCAAACTCTCGAGCAAGTCCCAGAAGCTTACATACTTCTCTATGCTGTGTCCGAATATCTTGTGGTATTAACATCTCTTTCTTTTATCCATTCGGGAGCCTTGGAACATCGGAGCCAATTTTAGATTTATCAGACCTGTGCTATAGATCTCCCAGGGAATGATTGACCTGGGTGTATTAAAAGGAGTATAAGTGTAATACACCAGGGGTGGTAAAGGAGCCCGATTATCACAATAAACTCCTTGCTTATGCTTTCTTGGGCCTGGACCCCTTGGCCTAAGGTTCTGGCCTTTCCTTACTCTTTGCTTCTCGAGCATATTCTTGATCAGTGCCCTCTAACTTTCTCTTGTCTGCTTATGATTTTTCGTGCTCTCTTCAACTTTGATGTGCCTGACTACTTGGGTTCTCAATTCATCAAGGGTGCATGGGGGTGAAATGTCCAAGGATTTCGCGAATAAGTCGGGCTTCAAGGCCGTAGTGAATGCATACAGTTCGACCGCTTAGTTGAGGTTCCTTATTTAAGTCATTTCCCGATTAAACTTGTCAATGAAGTCCTTGAGGGACTCTAATTCTCCTTGAACAAGGCCATGAAGATCTTTAGCCGTCTTCTTATAGGCTCAACTAGCAGTGAAGTGGTTAAGGAACATGTCGGTTAGCTAATTTCCGACCAACCGAGGAGGCAAGGATGAAACTCACTGCTATGCTACCTCAAATAATGTATATGAGAAAGCCTTGCAATGCATTGCATCAGAGTCTTCCGAGATCAGCATTGCGTTCTTAAACATATCAAGGTGGCTCTAAGGATTGATCGTGCCATCATACAACTTGAGATAGGCTAGAAGTCGATATATTTTATGGACTAGCTTGGTCATAATGAATTCGGTAAACAGATGGCTTGGGTGGTAGTCTGGTGGCACTTCTAAATGGGAAGGTTGATATGAGTGGTGGGAGTGAGTACGGAAAGGTGGTGGTGTTGGTGGTCTTGGTTGGAAATAAGACTTGTTATGCTCATCAGAGGATTGATTGTTCTAGTCTAGGCAATTGAGCTGTTCTTGCATGTTTTGTAAGGTTCTGAAGATTGTGTCCATGATTGAATTAGGGATGCTACCAGTCTTTGGGTTAGGACCACCATTGCCATTTGGGTTGACGTTTATGGTGGAATTTCCCTCTGGTGTAGTATCGAGAATGGTAGATTTTTGGGTTTTGCCCTTGCGAACCATGTTTCGACAATTAGGGTTGGGGTCATGGGTTCTGAGAGTACTGTGTGCTAAGCGTATCTACCATGAAAATGGTGGTCAGTACACTGCTTAAAGCATTATAAATGGGGTGGGAGAGGTTTTACCTTTTCTTACAGACAACACCAAAAAGCTTCTGAGGTAGGATAGGCTAGTATTTAGGATTGGAATATTCAGATCTTTGTATTATAGAGGGGAAGGGTATATGTAGTGATTGGTATCATTATGATGAAGGAACATTAGGGCGTAGATCAAGGAGAGGATCCTTGGCAGGTCAGGGATTTGCGAGAGAATCCTACTAAAGGTGTAAGTTTTAGAGTTGATGAGGTAACATTTGTCCCCAAGCTAGGTGTGTAAGGGTTGGTATATCAGCTCAAGATCAAAACCTTGAATAGAGCTTGCTTAGCTAGGGCTAGGGATAGGTTAGCTGGTTGAGGGTAGGTCGGGCAAGCTGATCGGACCACAAATAAATTTTCGATTTCAAAGTAAGTTACTTTTAGTCATAGATAAATAATCTCCAAGTATAATCGACTTTAATATATTTTTACCAAACATCTCAAATTTTTTTTTCAAAAAAATGTTATTCATAATATTAATCTTTGTCAAATAGCCTCTAAAGGAGTGTTTGACATGCCATATTAGACATGATATGATAAATTAATACTATACATTATGACCTTATCTATTATTTGGTATAGTCAATGTATCACGTAAGTTTATCCATCATAATCCCCTTATACGTTAAAATAATAGATAACTTAATCAAACTTAGAAATGTTGGATTAGACTTGATTAGCTTTGATATATGAGAACTATTTCACTTATTTTTTAATATATTTTATTAAAATAAAAAATTATTAAATAAATAATAAAAAATCTGTTAAAAATATATAAATAAATAGTAAATAATTTTTAATATAAATTATATTTACGTAAAATGCAAATTAAAAATAATAATTATTTAGACAATTATATTAATTTTAAATTTTTAATTAAATAACTAATAAAAATTATATTTTATTATAATTTCTGTTTTTGGATATATTTTATAGTGAAATATAGAAAATATCAAAATATATAAAAGGGAGAGTATTATGTGTTTTCTATTTTGTATATTTTATCAAAAAAATGTTTATTTAAAATTATATAAATAAATAATAAATATTATTTAATATAAATTATAATTGCGTAAATAAATATAAGAAATATTTAAAATAATTATATTTAAAAATAAAAAGTGTCTTTTCTGTTAATTTATAGTTAATAAAAATCACTATTTTTTATCATAATTTTGTTTTAGATTAGTGTTTTACTTTTAATTAGAATTATTTGTGTTAATGAAAAAATATTATTTTAAATAATATAACATCTTATATAATGATATAATAAATATTATATAATATTAAAATATTATCAAATCTTATACCATCATTTCTTGTGTTATATTCTTTTAGGCTTTTTCCTATCAAGTATAATAAACAAGCCTAAATACATTGTAAGAGTAGGTTTACCCAATCTAAAAAGATCTCAATTTTACTACAACAATCAAGGATCTCAACTTTAAAACTTACCAATTATGGACCTTGACTTTAGTGAAAAATATTTTATAAGTATTTATTCATTAAAAGAAAAGGACAAATTTGTCGTGTGTTTGGTCCTAGCATAACTTGCTTTTTATTTATTAAGTTATATATTTTTGTCTTTTCACAAATTTTATTAATAAAATATATTCTTAATTAGTTAATATTCTTAATTAATAATAATAAAAGGTTAGCCCCTTAATTAGTTTATAACAAAATAATTAGGGGTGTTTAGCAAATTCAAAAATCCAATTAATATGATTCAAAGGATTAATTCGATATTATTGTGACTTTTTAAAAGTAGCTGAATTTTTTGGACTTTTGAAGTTGCTCTTAAAAATTTATAGTAGTATCGTTTGGTAAAATAACGTAAAAGATGCTTTTAATAAGTAGAAGCCACAAAAGTAATGTTTAGTAAAATTGCTCATAAAATCTAAAATGACTATAACAGATATAACTACTAAAAAAAAATAATTTTTATTTTTAATATTATTAATAAGAGTAAAATTATATTAGTCTTTTAAATTTTAAAGAGCACAAACCAGCTTTAAAAAGTATCCCATAAGGACTCTCGACACCTCATAGTTTGTAAAAATCAGGAGCAAAAATATACCAGCTTTTTGATTTACCAAATAGAAAAAATTGTCTTATATATTTCATAAGTTAGAGCATTCTTTCATATAGTACTACCAAACTATGTCAAAATAAAACCAATTATATTAACTAGTATAAAAATAAACTACTACCTTCATCTAGAAATAATTGTCCAATTTTAAATACGTACATAAGTTACAGAAATAATTAAAAAAGTCTCAATATTAGAGAAATTTAAATAAATTTTACAAAATTATCCTTACTTAATTTTCTTTCTTCTTTGATTATCTCTTTCCACCTACTTTCCCTCTTCTCTATTTAATGGTGGCATCATTGAAAAAAAAAAATTAACCTTGTCTAAATCTTCTAAATGAACAATTATTTATAGATAAATAAAATTTTAAAAGTAGACAATTATTCAAAGATAGAGGTAGTAGTTTTTTATTAAATGTATTTGGTTTGATAACTTAAAAATTAGTTTCTTCTTCTTGTTCGCCTTATTTTTCTTAACTACATCATTAAAACCAATCTGGTAGACAATGGCAGTCGATGATAATAAAACAACGGCAAACGATGGCGGCAGATGAGAGCACATAATGGCAGATTGGAGCCGTTGGCGGCGGAGACAATGGCAAATGGTGGTGCTAGATGAGGCAAGCAGTAGTGATGGTGGATAGTAGCAATTGGCGGTCAATGACGAATGGTGGTAGACAGTGGCAGGGGATAGTTGATAAGGTGAATAGAGAAAGAATTAATTGGTATAAAGTAAGAAGAAAAGTAATGAAAAAATATAAAATATAAGTAGAAAAATTTGGGATTAAATAAAATTAATTTAAAATTAATTTTCTTAAAAACTAGTTTTAAGTTCAAATTTGTTCAAATAAAAATTAGATTTAAAATATTAAGGCAATTATCAAACAACATATATTAAAAATTAGGCTATATTATATTTATTTATTGAATTTTTCTAGTTTGTTAAATAACCTTTTAAACTCTCAAGCTATACTTCGCTCTTGAAACAAAGATAAATATTTCAAGAATATATATATATATATATATATATATATATATATTGTTGGTATTATAATTATTTTTCCACAATAACATGTTTTGAATACTGTTATGATTAAAAAACTCTCTTCAATGATTGCTTTATAACAAAAATATAACTCATCTATCATTACACCTCAATTTTTCAACAAAATTTTCATTTAATGAAATATATAATATATTCTATTAAAAGTGGAAAAACTGATGTATGAAAAACAGTTTTTTAACTCATTGACAAGATTTTTATTTCATTTTTTTCTTTTTCTTTTTTTGTCCTTTTTCTATGTTTTTCTTGACATCGTTCCTTTCGCCCCAAGCCTGTCTTGCAAACTGTTGATGGGTAGACCTTAATAAATAATAAAAATGCAAAAAGGACACAAAGCACATAGCCGCTTTAGAACTCAAGGCTCTTTCCTCCTCCACTTCCTTTCTTCGTCTTCTTCTCCTTCTTCTTCTTCTTCTCCTCCTTCTTCTACCTTGTTGCTTCTTAAGCCACAAACACCATAACCATGAACCGTGACAGTGACAAAGACCCTCCCCAACCACCTTCACGTGCGTTTCTGGAGACAGTTCAAGAAATCACCAGAATCTACAGGTCACTGCCACCTCGACCCTCCTTGGAAGAGGTCGAAGCTGCCACGTCAACCTTGGACACCGTGAACAACGAGGAACAAGCAAAACTCGACGAAATCTCGAAAGAAGAACTACCCCAAGGTGTCCCTGAGGACCTCTTCTCCGTCCTGAAGGAACTGAAGAAGACCATGGTGCTGTTCCAGGGCCATCAGCAGAGGAAAGAGGCACTCCACCTTCTCGAGCTCGAGAAGATGTTCCAGACCTTCGGAGATCTCATCCAGAGAGCCTCTGAGTTGGTTTCTGGGGATGCCCAGAAACAGAAGGCCAGTTTGGCTGAAATTGAGATCATCGCTGAAGATGGTGTTGTTGTCACTGGTGACAGCTTGGTGATGATGAAGAAGAAGGAGGAGGAGGAAGAGGCACAGAAGAATGATCTCAAAAGGGGTTCCTTGGTGAAGGGGTTGTTATCAGCTGGTTAGTTCCATTTACATCTTTAATTGGATTACATACTTTTTATGTGAATTTAATTTTAATTAAATATTTTGCACAGTCATCCAATTATTTCAGTAAAAGTGTTTGGCTCTTGTCATTTGAAAAGTTTCAAATTGAGTAGTATATGATGGGATGAGAGTGTAGACTAATTAATCTCTTTGTAAACATTGGAATCAGTGATAATTAGTTCTTCTATAATCTTGTTTTTCTCTATGGGAAAACAAGTGATACTTTGATTTAGTGGTTGAAATTATTGTCGGATTACTTAGTTACTTGAAGGCTATGAGTTAGAGATGTTTGGCTTGTAGTTTTTAGGAATTAATATGATCAAGGCTTTGGAAATTTTATTTTTTGAATCAATCTAATATGTTCCATCCTCCTGAAGACTACTGTGGTTCATTGTTACTTCTTTAATGCGCAGACCTTATAAATTAGTTCACTGGGTTGCTATAATTTTTCATCCTGTGATTTGACCTGAAATTTTTTTTGTAGGCGATGGAAGCTCTGAGAAATTAAGTCTCATGAAAGTTGCTACTGTTATTGAAAGTTGTGCTAAAAGTGGAGCTACAACACTTGAGCTTAGAGGGAAGTTGGAGGATCAGATGGAGTGGTTGCCTCTTTCAATTGGGAAACTATCTGGTATCACTGAAATGGACCTATCTGAAAACAGAATCATGGCTCTTCCAACAACCATGGTGGGTCTAAAGGCCTTAACAAAGCTGGATCTTCACTCAAACCAAATTATAAACCTTCCCCAATCATTTGGTGAATTGGTAAACCTTGTTGATCTCGACCTCCACGCAAACAGATTGAGGTCACTGCCGGCTTCATTTGGAAACTTGAGGAATCTCATTGATCTTGACTTGAGTTCAAATGAGTTCAGAAAATTGCCAGAGACAGTTGGGGGTTTAAGCAGCTTGAAGAGATTAAATGTTGAAACGAATGAGCTCGAGGAATTGCCTTATACAATTGGGAATTGCTCATTTCTATCTGTGCTGAAGTTAGATTTCAATCAGCTGAAGGCCCTTCCTGAGGCAATTGGGAAGCTTCAATGGTTGGAGATTCTCAGTTTGCACTATAACAGAGTTAAGAGGTTGCCTTCCACAATGGGCAATTTGAGAAATTTGAAGGAACTTGATGTTAGCTTTAATGAACTTGAGTTTGTACCAGAGAACCTGTGTTTGGCAGTGAATTTGAAGAAATTGAACTTGGGAAAGAACTTCGCAGACCTAAGAGCCTTGCCAGGATCAATTGGAGACCTTGAGAAGCTTGAGGAGTTGGATATAAGTGATGATCAAATAAGAGCTTTACCTGAGTCTTTCAGGTTCTTGTCCAAGTTGAGAGTTTTCAGGGCTGATGAGACTCCTCTTGAGGTGCCACCTAGAGAAGTGGTCAAGTTGGGTGCTCAGGTAAACATTTTGAGGTGTAACTTTGGCTTTGTTTATAGAGAATAATTCTTATGCATTGATAATATTTTACACTGTCAAATCATGGTGGCTAGTTACTTACCATGATTTGACATATTGTTGAATTTCTATTGGTTGACAATGTAAAATTATTTTACACTGTTAGTATATAGAAATCAAATCCTTGTTTCTACTTTGTCAGTTGTTTCATGTACTTAAACTTTGTTCATTGTTGTTTCTGTTTCCCAGGAAGTTGTGCAGTATATGGCTGATTTTGTCGCCCAGAGGGATGCAAAACTTTTGTCATCAAAGAAGAAGAAAAAGAAGGGATTTTGGTTCTGGTTTTGCTCCATATTTTGCCCTCAAAAGAGATGAAGCTCTAACAGAACCATGTTGTTTGTTATGTTACCTCAAGTTATGTTTGGTCCATTGCCTTCGCCTAAGAACACTCTGTTATTCCTAATAAATTGCTCTATAATATTGGGTTTGCCTTGTAAATAATTGTTTAAAACAATTTGATTTTCTCCTTATATTGTTGTTTGCAAATGAAGTTAAAGATATTGTAGTAACCAACGTCATTATGTACATTGCTTTCAGTAATTTGCAGTTTTCCATGGCGCCTATTTTTCTGACCTGTTTGTCACTTTTGTTGTCTTGTGTTACTCACATGGCAGATTCTTCTGCATCTGAAGCTGTAAACTGAGCGCACTCGATGGAAACTGCTCTAAGCATGTGGAATTTTCGACGCTTTGATTTTGAAGAGAAAAACAAAGAGGATGAGAATGAATAAAATACAAAATCAAAACCTTTTTCTTAGGATGAAAAAATATATAATAATCAGAATCAGAAGCCTGTCAGAGTTGACCAGCAACTTTTAGTCCTCAGTACATAGTGAATTGGCGTAACCAAACACGTAAACATTAGTTTGCAGATAACTTCTTTTGGAAAAAAAATAATTAAATGAAAATGACTAGTTTTTATCGTTTAATCAGATATAACAATCCATGGTTCAGTATAATGGTTGACTAACTTGGTAAATAATGTTGATTAGATTGGAATAAAAATATGAATAAGCGCTTAGGAAACAAGGAGGTTGTGTTGATACAATGGGCTTAAACTGTGGTGTCATCGCGCCATTACTGTCTTCACTCCGGAAATATTCTTGAATCTTGATGAACGTGTTTGTGTGCATAACAACAAGGATTTAATTATGCAAAATGTGCATTATGTACGACTTTTAAGAACATAATTATTCTTTGAAAAAGAAAAAAGAAAAAAAATATTCATTTCTTAGTTTCTCACAATTATTCTTCATGAGAGCTAATCCTGTTCAAAATATAGCTGGACACTAATGGCGGGTATTTTTCCTAACTATTATTGTGAAAAATTTATTCATTTTAGTTCTTATAGGAATAACTTATAATTAACTAAGTATTAGTTGATATCAACTTGTAATTAGCTATATGTTATTATTTAATTATATCGGTATTTGATGAGTATAGTTGGTTTATATAAATTAAAATGAAAAATCTTTTATTAAGGCAAACTTATGAATCATTTTTTCATCTAATATGACTTTAGCAACTGTGGATTAGGTTATCTTTTGTTTAAAATTATAACCAACATTTTATTGACATATATAACAACTTTACTCTCAAAATTATTAAGGTTTAATATATCCGAAAATTCTTATAGTTTCAATCAATTTTTAACTGAGTCCCTATAGTTTAAAAATTTATAATTAGGTCCCTATATTTTATAAAGTTTTGTAATACTCCCTACTATTAACCTCCATTATAAGTGTCAAAATTAAACAGAATATTCATTCTTCTTCTCCATCTCCCTCCCCCCAGGCCAGAAACCTCACCCACAGCCCATTTCTCCTCCTTCATCAAAACACCAAACCCAACAGACTCATTTTACAATTTCAAATCATTCAATACCACTTCCATTGTTCATCATCCATTATCATCATTATCATCATCTTCTTCTTCAACAAAAAGTTGCAACTCCTCTAAAGAAACGTAAAAAAGAGCCTCCCAACCCACCTTTCCTCTTGCAAATGCTTTCAATCGCTCTTCAAACTTCTTCCTAACCCCAATATTCAGGCCATTCCTTGTGATAGTAGAAGCCCTCTATTCTACCACCCGATTCTTCCATTTCCCCTACCCAAACTTCCATTCACCTATTTCCCTTTATTCTACTACTTGATTATTCCCCAATTTTGACTTTTGCAGATTAGGTGGGAATCAATTCGGATGTGAGGCTTTCACAAGTGTTGGTAATAGTAGTGGTAGTGGTAGTGGTGGCTGTGTGTGGTGGGATAATGTTTACAGTTATAAAGAGGAAAAAGATGAGGAGGGTGATGGTGTATCTAGAATAGACTATGCTAAGTGGATCTATTTCTAGTCCACAGTATTTTTAGTCATGAATTTTTTTTATATATATATTAAATAGTTTAGATCAATAAGGTATATGGTACACTTGATTTTATCAAATGCACCTTAGTATTGCAAGAAATATTTTTATAATGAAGGTTAACAACAAGGACTTAATTACAAAATTTTATAAAATATAGGGACTTGATTATAAATTTTATACAGACCTAATTGAAAATTGAGTAAAACTATAAATATCTCTAGATGTATTAAACCAATTATTAAATGACAAAGATGCTTTCTGTTAAAGGGGGTAGCATATGCATCTTAAAATTTAGAATGAAAGAATGCGTAGCTTAAAAACCATCAAACTATACATTGTTTTTAAATAAATGTACCAACAAATCAAACAAAAGGAACTTATAATGTTCAAATATCATGCATTATTAGATTTTTTCCCCCTAAAAGCCCATATCAATACATTAAGTTATTTATTTTTTATTTAGTTATAAAATAATGATTAAATTAATTTTTTGGTCTTTATAATTTCACTTGATTTTTAATTTGATTCTTATAATTTTTTTTCCTTTTCAAATTAATCTTTACACTTTTAAATATTTTTTATTCAGTCCCTGCCATTAATATTTGTTATAACATCGTTAGTTAACTTAATGACATAGCTAAAAGTTAGTGAGGTGTCAAAACTTTGTCTAGCCAAAATTTATATTAACTTGGATTGCTCACTTGGACAAGAGGAGGGATGTCAAATTTACCTGCCTCCATGGGTACTACCCATGGCAGGGCAAGAATGGGAGATGCTTTTGCCTTTGCCAATAATTGGGTTGGGTATTTTAAATACCTACTTGCTAAATAGGGTAGGGACAAGGATCCTTATCCTCATATCAGCGGATATCTATCCATTGAAATTATTAAATTACCTCTACTATATATATATTAATTTTAGAAATTGTAATTTCTTTTTCTTCTCTTTCTCATTTTGCTACAACCATGTATAGACTCTCTTTTTTCTCCAAACTCCAACTCTCATGTTGTTGTTATTTAGATTGGTTGGTTGGACAAAGTATTTTCGCCATTTAATTAAAAGAGCATGAGTGTCAAATTCAATATTTGGAACAATGCTCAAAGTAAATTATCAAAATAATATAATTTTATTAAAATGTAATCGAAAGTACAGAGTAAAAGTATATTAATACAATGAAATCCTAATCTTAATAAATGAAATGAAGAAAGGATATAGAAGAATTACTCAATGACCTCTGAAATCTGATTCGTTATGACAATTTGAAAAGAGTATGTGAGTATTTGTGAGTAAAAGTTTCAACCTTTGTTGCACTGATCAAACTCATATATATAGGCAACTAAATCCTGTGATTGGCAAACATGTGTCCTTGACAATTATTTTCCATAGTTTGCCATGTGTCTACGACGGTTATAATCAACACCATGCATCTTTATTGACTTCATTCTCATCCTTTGAATTAACCGTTCCTAACCGTTCGCAAAGTCACTTCGACATAGCCCCGCCCCGTGCACATGAGCATTCAACCAAACCAGAATTTGTCTAAGTGTCTTATGTGACAAAAGATGCTATGACCATAAGCTCTTTCAACTAGAGTCATTTAACAAGTTGATTTCATTAGACCTTGTCCATTGGACCTTATTGTCGAGAGCGCCCTAGATGTTATTACGACAAATGCTTCAACACTTAACAAATCTCTAAATGCTCTAGGCAACAAATATGTTAGGACTCCAATATGTTTTGCGACAAATCCACCTTCGGACAGCATCTACAACAACTTCAAGAACTTGCCTCCAATGGGAGCAACTAGTCTTAAATGTCTCTTTGACTAGTCCTTGCCTTAGGTCGATTTAATGAACTTTATCTCTAGCTCAATCCCCTTGGCATCAACGTCGACGTAAAACCCATCTCGAACGAGATACTTTTAAGTAACTTAGGCACTTCACAACTGACAATACTTCAATGACAAAAATGGGTGAAACAGATAGCATTTATGAAGAATAATAGAAAGAAAACCAGATGCTCGTTCGAATCACATTCAATGGACTTTTCATTTCACCACTCATACAAATCATATATCCAGTCCTGCGGCTCCACATTGAGCAAACTCAAGGAAAGAACAATCTTGCCATCACCACCAAATGGCATGAACTCATTGCAAATCGAATTCCCCTCACTCCCATAGTTCACAAACACCCTGGTGATGATCTCAGCCACGATCGACGCTGCCTCCTCACAGCGGCTTTGACGAGATTCGGCCTAAAAAGGCCATTCTTTTGCCGTTGTAGCTCGCAGGTGACAGCCAACAAAGAGTCACAGCGGCACAACGAAGAAACGTGGTGGTGAGTGATAGTGCTTTGTCGACTGGGCAACGGGTTAATGGTGTCAGTTGCTACATCAAGGGAGAGAAAAAAAGCTTTTATTGTATATTACAGGAGATTGCTATATATATGTACACCTAAACATCTAACCTCTTAGATTATAAGGTGTGTGGTGCATCATTGTTGGAGTAGTGTATAATAAAACATGCTTTTAATTAATCACCAAACAAAAACAAAATTAGCTTGAATTTTTTGGTGCAGGAGAATTTTTTCCAGTAGTGCTATAGCCTATATGTTACGAATCATCTTTTGGCAAAAAATATACGATCAAAAATCATGGCAGGTTGCTTCTTAAATTTAAGCAAACGAAAGATTAAAAATAAAACATCAAAGAAAATCAACGACTTTCATCCTTGTAATCCAATTTGTACCAAACGAATTCATGCCATAAAGTGTTTGAAATTAGTTTTGATATAATGTCACTGCAAAAAAGTTTTATAATATTATCTAATTATAGATAAAATATTTATTTTGGTCCTTGATAAAATTTTGGGAGATAAATTAGTCTCTTAAAATTTGAAAGTTCACAAGTAGTTCCTTATCATTTAAAAAAGGAGATATATTAGTTCCTCCGTACAGATCCGTACTACCAAAAAATTCTTAAAATTTTTATATGAAAGAACTAATATATCTCCCTTTTTAAATAATGAGGGGCTATTTGTGAATTTTTAAATTTTAAAAGATTAATTTATCCTTCAAAAATTTTGTCAGGAATCAAAATGGGTATTTTGTCCTAATTATATATAACTACATGTGATTTTTAAGGCAATAGATTGAAGAATAAAATTTTTTTGCTAATATAAAAATATATAATTTGACATCTATGTAAAATACTTTTATATTAACTGTGCATAAAATTTAAATTCAAAATATTTTATATTGTGAATATTTTGTTTTTCTTTTGGTCGAATTGTTTTTCGTTTCATCTTTTTTGGGCTCAGAATTGTTTTTCTTTTCATCAACATGATAACAATCCTTAAAAGGCCCAAACTTCAAGAATAGGCCAAACAATTGGGCTGCTCTTTTGGGTCTCAACAATAGCCATGCGGAAAGCCGAGAACGCAGAAATAAATAAATAAATAAAAGAAAGTAAAAGAGCACAGCCAAATTTAAAAAACATTGTAGGTGATAGCTGAAGCCTGAATCTGATGATCTCACTCGTGTTCACTGAAGTTCGTTTGGCTGGGGAACTTCGCCGTGTTCCTCGTATTCGCTCCTCTGCAACCGCAACCTTAACCTAAGGTAACCAACTTTCCTTCTCGCAACTTTTATTTCATTTTTTCTGTGCATTCATATATTGATTTTGTCAGAGTTTCCACGCTGATTCGAATCGTACTTGTTTTTGTCATTATAATTAATATAAATATATTCATCCTGCTAATTATAATTTCTTAATTCGTCAGAAACTCGTATTCCCACGCTGTTAAGTGATTTTTTTTTCTTCATAATTTTGCTCATTTAAAAATTATTCCAAGATTGAGGTTGCTTATGTTTGTTTAGCAACTGGGTGACTGTGTAGCATGATTACACCTTTTTTCATTTGTTCTAAATCTAATAATCATATGCCTTTTTCTTCCCCCCCCCCCTTAAATGGGAATCCATTGAAATAATTGATGTACTGTTTCCTTGTCTGTTGATGCTGATTTCATTATGCGGTGATAAAGGTGTAAACATTCTTCGATGCATCATGATTCTTTTGCTGCAGTGCACAGTCAGTTCAAGAGTTCCTTGAGCACACGCAGAATGGCTTCTGAGTCCGGTATGCCGGAGCAGGAAACACAAGGGTTTTCCGGCAAAAGCATGAATCCTAAGCTGGATGTCTATGTGTGGGACATGGATGAGACCCTTATATTGCTCAACTCCTTGCTGAAATCATCGTATGCAGAGGCTTTCAATGGTCTGAAGGATGTGCAGAAGGGCGTAGAAATTGGGAAGATGTGGGAAAATCTTATTCTACAATTGTGTGATGATTATTTCTTCTATGAACAAGTAAAGTTTGGCTTTTGTGTCTTGATCCGTGGCTTGGTTTACTTGTGGAATGTTAGTTATTTGATGTGGGGATTCCTGTGCTGCAGATTGAAACCTACCATAAGCCATTTCTTGGCGCTCTGGCCCAGTATGATGATGGGAGGGACCTATCTGATTATGACTTCAACCAAGATGAATTAGGTCCCCCACATGATGATGCCAACAAAAGAAAACTTGCTTATAGACATCGAGTCATAGAACAAAAGTACTCACAGGTAAAACCTCTGAAGCATTTTGGGTATTACTAATTACAAATTTTGAAAGTCAATACTAGAATGTTGAATTTTACTTGTCCTTGCATTATTACATATTTAGTTAAGCTTTTTCAATTTGGTATATGTTATGTGATGTGATGTATGTAATATTCTATTACAGTACTTGCTGCTTTCATGATGGAATAATTTAGTAATGAAGCCATTGCATTTTTTTTTCTTTTAAATTTTATGGCCCTCGTTATAAAATATTGGTCTCGGCAATATGATATCTATGTATTTCAAATTTACTTCACTTTTGATACCTATATATTATAGTTTACTTTTGTCAACAGATACATAATTGTGATCTATATGGCTGATATGGACTACTTTTCTGGAAACAATTTTTGTGAACCTTATGAGATCAGATTTATTGCCCCAAAGTGCATACAGTTTAAAATAAAAGTTATAAAACATAGTTTCTGTAGCATTATTGGCAGTCTTAGACTTAACATAAAAGTTTGCAGGTTAGGCCTTTTTTATTTTTTGCTATTTTGATGAATATGCTGGAAGTCAGTAGTAAAACTTGCATCTAACTTGCTTTTTAGTCTTAGTATTACTTATTTATTAAATATTTCTGGATTTATATGATATTATGTGATGTATTATGTATCTTTTGCTTTCCAATATTTCTTTTAGCATGTGCTTTAGATGTAGAATAGTTTGGAAATCAATAATTAACCTTGTTTAGATAAATTTGTCTCTACAACAATGATATATTTATGTATTTCTGTGGTAAAGTAATTTTTGAATGAGTTCTTTTATTCTTATATGTTGTCTCACTATCAATATATTTTGCCGAGGTGGATGGATATAACAAATTCCTAATGGAAAATGTCAAATGGTAGTGTTGCAGCCCTTCCCCTTTCCTTTTATTCATTTTATCTTCCATTAAAAAATGGAAAATGTCAAATTATCTGTCAAGGCATACAATCTCAGCGTGTTGTGTAATGGATGCTTGATCTTTAAAGAATTGATTGAGGATCATTATTGAAGATAAAACTAAAGGCTACACAATTATAGACTTCTTGCTGCTGCGATTTGTTTGTAATATTTTAAATCCTATTTTAACAAATCAGTGGTTATAAGAAGTGACAGAAACAAGCTTTCAACAATTCAATGTTTATACTATACAATTAGTATGAGCCTTACTTTATAAGTGGGGAATGGCTATTTGTTTTTTAATGACTGAAACTTGATTGACTTGATAAATTGAGAAACCAAGTTAGAGACTTAATAGTTAGAGTGTAACCAAACAAGTTACAGTTTTACTTGCATTTTTTCCTATCATTAGCGTGATCCGGGGATAAATTTGAGTAACCTTGTCTCTTCTTGTTTTAGGGTTTACACAATATTTTAGATCACAAGACAATTAAACTGTGGGATGAATTGTATGATAAAACTGACGAATATACTGACAGATGGCTTTCATCAGGTATGTTTTGACTTCTGACAGTTCAATGATATTATCTTTTGTTGCATGAGCTGTTTTATTTTTATCTTTCATGTTTAAATTATTGTAGCACGGGCCTTTTTGAAGGAGTGTTCGGGTGAAAATAAAGATGCAGTTTCTTCTATTGCTTTTGCTAACACAAGCACTGACTCAACTAATGCAAAGCATCAGCATGTAAATGTTTTAGTGACATCTGGAGGGTTGATACCCTCTCTTGTGAAATGCTTGCTCTTTCGACTGGACAGCTTAATAACGCATGGAAATGGTAAGTTATTTTTTCTCTTCTGCATACTTCCAATGCCATGTTACAGAATAGACTTCTTATGCCAAAATCATTATCTTTTTAAAAGCTCAAAACTGCTACTGAGTCAAGTAATGCACACAGCAACTTAGTCCTGCTCTTATGTCAGTGTGACATGCCATCCATTGTTAATGACAAATCATGATCATCTCATTTCAGTTTATAGCTCATGGGAGGTGGGGAAAACTCAATGTTTCCGGTGGATTAAGGAACGTTTCAACCATCCCAACGTTTGCTTTTGTGTAATTGGAGATGGATGGGAAGAGTGTGAAGCTGCAGAAATCATGAGATGGCCATTTGTTAGGATTGATGCACGGCCTGGAAAAACGCACAGGTTCCCTGGTCTCACATTGAGAACAGTTAGCCACTATTTTGCTGTGGTGTACGGAAGCCCCAACAATGAGGATGATGAAGAATGATGCAAGATCTTCATGCTATGAGATGGCTGTCACAACTCTGGTACTAACTGGTCTTGAAGAGATTAGGTTGAACTATTTTTCTATGACATGCATGATCAGAACTGTAAGATGTAGATGTTTAAGTTGAACCAATGTAGATCATTGACCACTTCTCATGTATATAAGACGTTTCAAATTTATATCTATGCACCTTCCCTATGCCATTAACCCATCTTATGTTGCATATAATGCTCGCATGGTAGTGCTAAGTCATATTTGGAGACACGCACGGGCACCCGCACCAGCGCTGCTTGCTTTTGCTGCATAAGGCAAATCCTAAAAAGGTCCTAAATGTTATTGGATTTTGGGCTCATCGGACTTGTTTATGTCTTTTCAAGTTAGAACTGTTGTTAGACCAGGAAAAAAAAAAAAGAGGGTTAGAACGGTAGAATGATGGATTCTGTTTGTTTGATTGTTTGTTTTTTTTTTTTTTTTCTCTCCTTTTTTGTTATTTCTATAGATTTAAATTGTTAGTCAATAAAAATTAAGGAAAGTGTCTAAGTCATGGGGAATAATTATCCAATATGACAACTATCTATTATTTTGTCATTATTTTAAATTTTTATTAGTTGATAGTATAAAATTATTTTATATTATTAATATATAAAAATCATTATCTATTTCTATTATGAAAAGCGCTCAAGGGTCTTAAAAAGGTATTCATAAAACGATGTATAAAAGTGAATAGTAAAAATAAAATAAAATAAAAACTGCTTTTTGTAAGGAGTTCTTTCTATCCCCACTTTTGTAACCAACCTTCATCTAGTAGGTTATATTCCTTTGGAGTATTGTTGTATAATACTTATTAAATAGCATTGCTGTCTTATTATCTTAGGTAAATTATACTAACTTCTTGTCAGGTTAGACGATATTAAACATATTTTTATTAAATATACATTATCCCCATGAAGTTTAGGTGATATTTAATCTCATATTTTGATAAAATGTAATTCTATAAGCATAATATTGAGCATCCTTGTACAAGATGTGAATGTAGGCATGACACATAGAAGGATATTATTATGTGCAATATTACCTAACCTTAGGGTAAGTCAGTATTATTTATCCATTATCTTATTTTTATTTTGTTTTCTGTTTAAGTTTTTGTGAAGTAAATAACATAAAAAGAGTTTATTGTTTTATCATTTCTTTAACAAGCATCATTGTCCAATTATTTTATTTTCATTTTGTTTTCTGTTTAAGTTTTTGTAAAACAATAAAAATAAGATGATATTTATATTGCAAACATACTTAAAGAAATGAAAACAGAAAAATGCCACCTTAGTATTTATGGGAGTTTATTTCAGATCTAAGTTTTGGTTGAGGATACTTCGCTGATATCATATCTGTATGATATGGCTGAAGTTCCACAGAGTAGCTTCACTTTCAAGGTAAAGTCCATAGACTGACATCACATTCATAGAGCTCATTCTGATGTGGCTTGACTGCCAACTAAAACTTGTGGATAAATATCCTGTGGTGATTTTCTGAGGATTGGCAATAGAAAGTAAAGATTTTTCTAGGTCCTTTTCAGGTTTTAATTTACTACCTAAAAATAATAATGTCAAAGGTATAGGTCCTGTGTTTGAATAAACTTTGCTCGTTATTAGTAGTTAATTTGAAGCTGAGTGGCTGGTGTCAAGTCCAATTTTCCCGCAGCAAGCCAGTTTCGTGATCACATTTGTATTTTTGTCTTTTTGCCAAAAGATAAACTGGTATGGAATTTCTTGGACATTGGCGTGCACTATATATGGTTCTGACATATGGGATGATATACAAATCTATGCCATATTGTCCTTTAATTACTTGTTTAAAGACACACGGTGGATTGATTTGAATTAAGGATAAGATGAATCGATATGGATATTGGGTAGGGGCTAATCATCCGAATGAGCCCTTTTTTTTTCTCCATTTAATCATTTATTAATTATTAATTCAGGACAAATCACAAGGGATTATCCTGCATAATTGGATGGCACTTACATTTTCATTATCAACTTTCGCTTGGCACTTGACAAAGACACGTCACACGTTTCTTACCAAACATCTTACAGTACATCTTCCATATGACAAATGGAGTATAACAAAGTAAATACGTAGAAAGTCTTTAAATGAAAAGATCTTATCACCATGATTTTTGTTAAAAGGATTTTCGCCAATTTTCTTTCAAATGCTGATAAAACTCCTTAAATTTTTCCCTACTTACAGAGTAGGAATTTCTTAAGTGTATCATATAAAATAAACTAGAGTTTTTGGCCTTGGGCAATGCACGAGATAAAATGTTTTTGACAAATATAAAATTTTTTTTGTGAAACTTTTGACAAATATTGCGTAAGTGCATAATAAAAAGATTATTCATAAAAATTGCAAAATTTGATCAGCCAAAATTATTGATGAATATAAAATTTAATATATAATTTCATTACAACTGTAATGACTCGAAAAATAAAGCGCAATATGAAAAGATAATAAAAAATAAAAATAAGAAAATAGTAAAATAAATTCTTCATGTTTGATGTTTCATTAAAAATTTAAACTTCTTGTAAGACACTAGATTGAAATAAATATAAAAATTACATATCATATAATAATAAATAAAATTATCTAATCTCAATTTTTAAATGATTATTAAACAACTCTAAAAAATATCTGTTTTTTCTCCTTCCTTGTTTTTTTAACATTCTAGTAAATTAATTTTAAAGATAAAATTATATAAAACCATTCCATATAACAATTAATTATTCACATTAAACAAAAAATTAATTATTAAAAATATAATTTATTTTATAAAAATATATACTTCTAATTTTAAAAATACATGATTGAAAATACTTAAAATCGATTTATTAAATTTATAATTTATATAGTTTTTGTATACTTTATTAAAAATAGAGAGAGTCGAATTATATGTTTATTATAGCCTAGTATTTTTATTTATTATAAAGTTAGGAATTTGAATAAGCTATATATTGCCATTAATTATTTCTTGAAAAATTAGTTGTATGAAAACTAAATGAAGAAATTATTTGAAGAATATATACTATAAGAATCATTTTCTCAAAACTTGATTTCCAGAATTCAAAATAATGCTTGATATAAAAATAAATATTATATAGAAATTTATTTCAATATAAAAAGAGAGAATAAACAAATGCATATATTATTTTCCATTACTAATTGAGAGAAAATAAACAAATATATTTTTTTGAAGCAAAACACATTCTTTTTAGAGATAAATTGAAGATATAGAATAAATAAATACATATATTATTTCATTGCTAATTAATATATATATTTTTCCCAATGTGAATGCACCACCTCCTTTTAAAGGAATTAAAGAGTTTAAAATAATATAAAAAAGAGTTCAGAGGCTTAAAGAGTATCCTATAACCAAATAGTAAGGTGCAATGAAAAATCTCATGCATAATATTAAATCCTTTATCCATCCTGTAGAAGGAAAAAAAAACCAAATTCAAATTTCTAAATCATAAAACCATATAAATAAAAAAACATAGATTCAATTGTAGGAATAAAAATTATGATATAAACTCAGTTTACATGCTTTTTGTCATAAATAGAAAGAAACAGTGGAACAAATCTTCATTTCATTGCTATTAACTAGAAGAGCTCTTGATATTCTATTCATTGGCTATGCTGGAATAACTCCAACAGTAACATATAGTAGAAAATAGAAAATGCAAAACAACCATTGTAGAAAGAAAGAGATTTTGGGGTTTTGATAAAAGAAAAATATATGAAGGGATAGGTATATATATAAAAGATATCAAAACTTCTCATGAAAGCTTAAAGATAAAAATAATGATGTTTGTACTACCTTTTAATTTCTGGTAGTATATCTCAATAAATTATCATTGCCACAATACTTGAAAAAATAAAAATAGGTGTTGTTTTCCAAGTACATGCAAGTGTGAGTTCCCATGCCAAGAATCAATATCACTTTGCAAACATAAAAAAGATAACAAAATAATATTCCATAGATGGATGGTATTCTAATTTCTGAAAAATAAAAAAATAATATAGTTGAGTAATAAATGCTTAAATAATAAATAAATATATAAAAAATTGGGAGAGAGATTTGACTTATTGACTAATTATGTAATAATGTATCTAAAGAAGAATAGTAATAAAAGTAATTGATTTTTAGATAAGACTCAAAATTGGCTCATGATAATAAAAAGATAAGTAATAAAAATTAATTAGGCAAAATGTATTGGTAACTAATACTAATGGTTGCCAACATTAATTTTCAAATTTAATTTTATATTATTTTTTTAAAATATAAAATAATTGGCTTGGCATAGGGCGGACCTATGGCGCGAGCAGAGGCTTTGGCCCATCTTGAAAATTTAAAAAACTCTCTCTCTCTCTCTCTCTCTCTCTATTGTTTAATTAGAAATTTTGCTTTTTCACCTATACATACTTAGGGAGCAGAGATCATGCCACTATTGAGGTATAAAGGAGAAAGTGTAAGTATGATTATTTATTTTCTTTTGTCTTAGTTTTATAAGATTATTTTTGATATATTGTTAATGAAAAAGAGTTTTATATTATCATCTAATCACATATTTCTATTTGTAACACTTCTAAAATATTCCTTTGTTACACATTATAGATTTGTGCGATGGTACAATCCATTACTTCCGACTCTGCTTTATACTTTTTTTGGATCCGTCCCTAGTTGGGTAGTGGAAGGATAATGAAATTGATAATAATTGTATTAATGTTCATTAAATTTGATATTTTTATTTTAAATTATTTTAATTTTAAAAATAAAATTAAATATAAATTAACTTAAATTAATTTAATCAACTTTTTTGGTTGATTGAAATGAAATCGCATAGAGATACTTTATTAGTAAATCATTTAAAAAGAGTTAGTAGAGAAGAGAATCAAGAGTGTATATTTATTGTAAGTTAAAATTTGAAATTAAATGTTTTTTTAATAATTTTAATTTGAAATATTTCCTTTAATAGTAAGTTTGAGAAAGTAATGAGACTAGAATTGATGTGAAGCTAATACATGACAAAAGTTTCCGTATTTTGAGTCTTAATTATTGGTAGTTAGATAGATGAGAAATTTGTTGTTGACTTATCTCCGTACCTTTAAATGCTAAATCGTTCTTAACTGAACGGATCTTTGCAGAAAATTATTTAAGTGAAAAAAATTTCATGGAAAAGTCAATGCAGCCATCTCAAAGTGCAAGAGATGAAATAACATCTCTATCTTTTTTTCTTAAAAAAAAAAACATGAAATAACATCTTTTGCAAGGCAAAGTGAGATTTCAGGTTTATTTTGTAAGAATAGGGTAAATAAGAGACCACACGCTATACTATCCATGCAGGGTTTTGTTTGTGAGCAAAGGAACAAATAAGGTTTCAGTCTTTATGTAGGGGTCCCGTAGCTACATTAGTCCTCAATGAGTGAAGGTAATGAGGTCGTCATTACTCGATACTAATTAGCTTGCCTTCGATCAGGTACTCAGCTAGGGTACTTAAATACCTATCACTATTTTAGCGACAAAATTAATTTTCACCCCACAATCATTCTCAATTGAATAGAGCTCTTAATTTCTATGCTCATCTCCACTGCCCACAAGGTATCCACCCTTCAAAGAAATTCTTATATGGTCCGAGAGCCCCATATGGCTGTACTCCTGGTTAATTATATAAGTGTATTTTTATAAGATTGTATATTAGTGGTGAATCTCATATAAAATATATTTATATAATTGATCCGGTGGTGCTCCCGGATCATATAAGTATTTCTCCACTCTTCATTGGTACTCAGCGTTGGCTCTTTTGTCATGGATGAATTTGAGAAGTTTCCTCATTTTCGTTAGTATATATATATATATTTGGTATTTGTTAGTATTATTTTAAGATAAATTCTAAAAATGTACTTCTCTTTATCATACAACCGCTATAAAAGGTCATTAAGAATGAAATAAGGATGAGGAAATTGAATAACATATATAAGCTCATGGGTTTAAATCTCGGTGTCACTGATATAAAAAGAAAATACTGCCACTATAAATTAAATTGATGAAGCGTTCTTGGTCGGTATACAATATGAACAGTGTTCTCATTTGCGTTGCTTTCACTCGACAGCAGTATTCAACTCAAATTTAAGATGAAAATCAGTAAAAAAAAAAAAAAAAGAGTTGCAAAAATCCAAATAAATTAATATTTTAATTAAGATTGATTATGGCTGTACAATTTTCCACACTGTTTGTCAACCAGATGATGTCAGATTATTCATTATTAAAAGCTTTTGACCTATCATGTCAAGCTTGAAATAATCTAGAGAAGTTTGATTTATCAACTTCTCTGTTAATTAGTAACAAGTAAAAATTGAACCATTGTACCACAAAATAATGAATTGGTTATATGAGATAAGGCTGTCATAATAAAACACTTAACGAGCGGTCGGTTGCAATAAGAGCGAGTTGCGGTTTCAAGCGACATTCAAATTATAAAGTCATTATTATTTTGAATAATAATGAATAATCCTTAAGACAGAAAAGATTGTCAAGAAATCAATCCCAGTAAACATGTATTGAAAATTACTTGAAAGTCCGAGGAGACTGATGCTTCTGCAAAGTATAGAGCTGAATAATTGATGGACATATCTAGAACAAAAATGGGAGGAATATCCAGTTAGGATCAAGGTTAGAACGCGGAGAAAATCCAATAAAACACAGCTTTGTGGTCCCTGTGCTTCTTGCATGCTTATCTGTGGACCTTGTTTTTGGTTCTTAGTAATTTTGTAGAGCTCAGAAACTGTGCTACCCATACCTCACAGGGACTTTTCCCAATGCTTCCTTTGCCCCTTCTTGGTGCCTCCCAATTTTCCATTCTCTCGCTTTCTTGACAATTCAATGGATTCACTACACCTTTTTATTTAATAATTTTTATTTTATATATATATATATATATAAGGAACTTCTAATAGAGCTAGAAAATACGAATAATAAGAGCATGTAGGGATCGAATTCTTAACCCCAACACCAGCCACCCTTAACATAAAGATCAAAATAGGTGTCACTTAAACTACAACCGGCTGGCTGAAACAATCTTAAAAGGACTTGAACCATATCATGACAATGGAATCAAATTAACCAGGCACTACCTCAAACTTGCTGGCCCAATTTGGGAATTGCCATTGACTTATCCTTATGGTTACCCAGATGGGTAAAGGAGAGGGAAGAGCTGGGCTAAACGGGCCACTCTGACCAACTACGTACAGCTATCATCACGTAAATAATAATGCTGAAGCTACTAATTGGTTGCTTATGAATTATGATATTCACTTTTCTCTTAACTGAAGGAAATGTTTCAAAGCTCGTCAAAAGCGAAAGATTATGCAGGACCACAATCAGGATCATCATCCCCACTCAACCTGCTTGCGTAGAAAAGAAGAAAAAATATAAAGAAAAGGAAAAATGCTTTTCTAAACTGAGTTCATTTGTAACATAATCAAATAAGGTATTATTTATCATTGATTCCATTTAAAGTGTGTAATATACTAACTCATAAATTATTTAAGAGTTAATACACGTTTGGTTTTTCACTTAACAAAGAGTTGTGATATTTGAACGCGCAAAAATGGACGTATTTGACGCATTAACAACTTTTCTTTTTGGTTATTAACTTTTTTAAATTAAAGTTATCAACTTATTTGACTGAGTTACCAACCCCTTGCAGCATAATATTATAGGACATTTTGCATTTAACTAAATAGTAATTTGGTCGAATAAGTTAGTAACTTTAATTTAAAAAATTGGTAACTAAGAAAAAAATTAGTATTTGTACGCTGCAACCAATTGGTAACTCAATCGAAAAAGTTAGTAACTTTAGTTCAAAAAGTTAGTAATTGAAAAAAGGAAAGATTGATAATGTGTCGGAAATACGTCCCAAATACACGTTCAAATAACATTATTGCTTAACAAATAAGGGTGTGTTTGATTGAGATTTTTTTTGGGTAAAAAAAATCAATTTTCGTATATTTGAATAATTTTTTTAATAAAATCAGTTCATCGAAAAATAGTTATTCTTTTATGTTATATAACATATATTTGGATAGTATTACTTATAATTTTTTTAATTTTTTAATAGTTTAAAGTCATTTTGTACTTATTTTTAATATTTTTTGAGAAGTTGAAGTATTTAACTTTTTTTAAAAAAAATCTTCTATACAATTTTTTAATAACAAATACTACAAACTAGAATAGATAATTCTATTACTGATATTTAAATATGAAAAAAATTATTCATAAATTACTTTTTATATAAGCATTTTGATATGAAATATTTTGATATAAGGTCCTAATTAAACTATTTATCGAAACACGGCCATAGTGGTCATCACCTCAGCTTTATCGAACCAACATACGATCGGTTGAAGTGATAAATGTTTCTTTTCCTTAATTAGCGGTCTTAGATTCAAGTCTTGACTATGAAATAATTGGTATTGAGAGGTCATATCCTTTATGAGATCTTAATTATTCGAATAGAATTGTTTCTAATTGAAAAATACCTATAATTTCAACTAAAAAAAAAAAAAAACTCAGCTTTGTCGATTATCTTTGTCTTTCAATTTGATAATATTTTTAATAAAATAACTAAATTAAACATTAATCATATATAGCAACAAATAAGTACTTATCTCCAACTAATATCTCTAATTTGGAAAAGAAAAAGGGAGCGTGGCTAGTTTGCGTCAGTCACGTGCATTCACTGTACTATACACCAGCGGCGGGGTTTAAAAGAGAGATAGACAGAGAAGTAGGACCCGGGATCACTTGTCTGAATTGATCTTGATATGACACCAACAATAAACGTTAGTTAATCATCCCGAGTCCAAACATGCATAGAGGCAAAGGAGACGATGAAAGTTTCTTCATCTCATAAGTGTCATTATTTATTTATTTAAAAGAGAAAAGAGTGTTTCCTAACCATATCCTTAGTATGTGCTCGGACGTGGATTTGCCTCTTGTTTTTAATGAATTTTAAGTGCCGTGGTCCTTCCTTAATTGAAAATTAAATGGGCTGTTTTAACTAGTATTTTAAAACATTGAAAATTATAAATATTTTTATCGTCAAATAAAAATACCCATATTAAATTAGTCTTTTAATAGTAACTAATGTCATTAATTTTGTTCTTTTAAAGACTAATTAAAACAAATTAATGATTAATATAATAATATAAATTGACATCAAATAATCACTTTAAATGTATTTATAATGTTGACAAAATGTGTGTGTGAGGTTTTTGTTAACCTCCAATAACATCTTTTCTTAATCTTTCCAATTTCCACGTATATACTTTGCTATATTTCTTCTCTCTCTCTCTCTGTGACATCTTCATCCATAGCAAGTTGCCAAAGGGCATGCATTTTCCTTTCTTTCCCACATTATTATGTATATATACTAAATAAATACCATTTCTGGTGAAAGGGCCTTAACCTTCTCTGCTTCTGGACTCTTTCCCTCTAGCTTCATGCATGGCTTTGTAAGCGGAAGGTCGTCATTTTACTCTTACTTTATCTGGTTTACTATTTGATTTGCTGGCACCCTCTGCTTCACAGGTTACTCTACTTTTTGGGTGTTAAGCGGTACTAATGACAACTTGTAGTTCACTTTTCATGCCTTTTTTGTTCCACCACCATGTGCACCACACCTGATACCAATGTTTCCTTATTTTTCAGGGGTTGAGAAAAAATGGGAGAAAGTGCTTTGTTCTCTGTGTAGAGTTCGGAAGAGAAAGATAATAGTACTTTTGAGTCTTCTATAATGCCAGTTCCACTTGCCCCCTACCCAACATCACCAGCTCCATATACATCTCCAGCAAATGGTATCTTGCTTAGTCTGTCCTTGATTTGGTCATTGATATCTGTTCTCTATTTGGTTGCCAACAAATTTTGTGATACAATGATTGGAGATTTGAATTCTTATTTCTTTTCCATCATTTGGAAAAGAGAATCTAATATCCAATTGTGACTCTGATGATGTAAGGAACAAGTTACTGTTTTAAGAACAAGTCCTTATACAGACTAGGAGGAGTACAAAATTGAAACACACTAGTTACCAAGTGAAGAGTAAAAGACAATTCCATTTTCCAATTAGCTAGAGACATAAATGGTGGATTTGATATGAAGATTTGTTCAATGGGATTAATTTGTGTGGAATATGTGGATTTGAGATAGCTGGTGATATATCTTTTTAAGTGCGGTTCTCTGTACTGTGATACTTCACCTGGTTTGGTTAACCATTTGAAAATTGAACCTATCTTTAAAGATAGGCTGAATGCTAGAACCTTTATCATGTAGTAATTTATTTGATACTTATTATTATGTCAAAATCTCCCATGGTTACCAGGTGCACAGAGTCAACTTGTGTGTTCTGGGTGTAGAAACCTTCTACTCTATCCAGTTGGAGCCTCCTCTGTGTGCTGTGCTGTTTGCAATGCAGTCACAGCGGTGCCACCTCCTGGTATGTTGCAATTTCTCCTCACTAGGTCTCCTATGTAGTTCTTGCTCTGTGGGTTACAGGAAAGTTCAATTTGCTTCCTATACCTCTCTTTTCTATTCAATCAATTGGACCTAAGTTAGCCAAATCACCAGCATTTATGTATGCACCACAGGCACAGAAATGGCCCAGTTAATTTGTGGAGGCTGCCACACTTTACTCATGTACATCCGCGGAGCAACAAGTGTGCAATGCTCTTGCTGTCACACAGTCAATCTAGCTCTGGAAGGTACTGAAACTATTAAGAGCCTCCTGAGCCTTCAAAAGTTCTTTCTATATATATATATATATATATATATATATATATGGATTGTGGGCAGGCATTAAGACATTTGCTTTGTCAGCTAAATAGTTATGATTTGAATCCATACTTTGTGTTGTGAGTAAGCATCAACTGCACATTGTGACAGCAAATCAGGTGGCACATGTCAACTGCGGTAACTGTAGGATGCTACTTATGTATCAATATGGAGCGAGATCCGTGAAATGTGCAGTTTGCAATTTTGTAACATCAGTTGGGGTCAGTACAATCTCCTGTTTCTTACTGTTTAGATTTAACTGTCTTGAGTCCCAACTTTATTAAGAAGGATCCCTGCAAGAGTGTGTGTGTGTGTGTGTGTGTGTGTGTGTATTGGATTAGGTTTTTGGAAGAATAGACATAGACAATATAACTCTTAATTCGTAGCAAAAAATATCAAGTTTTATTATTTAGTTAATAAACAGAGGGAATTGAAAGAAAATTTCTCTGATGTGAAAAAGTTGTTTTATATGGGGGAGCAAAAATTAGAACTACAGGAATTTGCTAATTTAAGCAATGATTTACAATGGTGTTACTGAATGATGCAGGCCTCAACAAGCGCCACTGAGCAGAAGTTCAGCACCTAAATCAAACTATAGCAAAGTCAAATGCATACTCTACGACCCTCGTTTTGCTAGTTATATATTGCCCTCGAGGAATAAAGAGTGCATATCAGATGGGAGAGGAAACTCTCTCTTCACATGTATAGAGTTATTTTTCCCTTACGTGATTGAATTAAATATTTTTGTTAGATTGGAGTGTATGAATAACTATTTATGATAAGATTTTTAATTCTGAGTGCTTTGAATATTCACATCTTGAGATAAGGTAGGATTTATTTCCTACTGCAAAAAATTTGTACATCAAATAAAATATGCACAAAAAAATAACTTACATTAGCTTCACAATCATTAAATAAGAGGTTGAAACATTTTGGACTGGGTTTAAAGCAATAGATGAAAAAAAAAAAAGAAGATAAATCTCAAACCCCTTATTAATGATTGTGAGGTTAATGTGAATTACTTTGGCCGTTAATATATCATTTGAGTTTTTATATGGATATGGAGCACCAGACACATCACTAATTTCTTTAAGGTGCCTTTCTGAGTCAGAAAAGGTCGAGATACGGCCTCAAAAGGTAAGCAGTCAGTTGATGGGGTTGATTCAACAATGTAACATCTGGTCCAAAATGCCAACAGATATTTCAGAATGAAATTGACGTGAATATTGTTCAGCAAGAGAGTGTTTATTCTATGGTTACCAATTGCTGATATTGACTTGCATGACTAGCTTCGCCGGTATTCTGGGTGGACAAACCATGTTAATTAACAATCGGATATATATTGCAGACCTTATCAACATCTAATTAGGACTGAACTCATCCGATTTGACTTCTAGGTGATAACTTTTCTTGTGTACTACTATTTTTCCTTTTGGTTAAAAATTGGGTTTGAAAATGGCAACAAAAAGGTGATCTAATGCATGAGGTTCTTGTCTGATCTACAAGCAGAGAGATTGTTTCTAGAATGTTAACTCGTGACCTGGACAGAAACTTTACCGTTACGTCGAGGTTCATCCTCTAATCTGAAAATAGCAATCTGCCTAGGAATTTTTATAGAAAGAGGCAAGGTCAAGGAAACAGAAAATTGGGTCTAGTTAAGTTTTGACATGTGGACTCATTCCCCCAGGTAGTACATAACGTGATGCAGTTGTAGTATGCAGACAGGCTCAAGGGGGCAACATCAATATGTTTTCTGAATCACACAATATAAGCAACCTTTTTGGTCATCTAACCCAAGTAATGCCCCTTGGAGCCTCTACTGTTGCCAACAGCCTCTTATGTCAGATTTATATGGTCATGAGCACTCCGAAGAATATTTGGGATCTAGTCATTTCATTAATGTCACCTTCAATTGAAAAATACTCTTTGGCTAGTATAAGGCATTTATCATTCCAAGTTAAAGATATTTGGTTGTACGTGCCCCTTGTTGAATCCTTAGTCCTTCCTTCCAAATAATTGCTGCTACTAGAGTCAAAACAAGTAATAATATCACAACAAGTGGCTGTCGCTGCTGGCAGTAAAGCGTTACTTACTGAATTAAATATGAGAGTACACACTTGTCTTTGTCACTGTCGACGGAAGCATTTTGCAAGGGATACGTCAGTTGCGCACATTTTTTTTTAAATATAATTTGCAAATAAAATGTTAGTTGCTACTTACCAAAAAATAAAAAATAAAAAATCACATAATTTACAAAGAAAATGGTTTTTACACATAGAAAGTTTGTCAAATAACTATATGGATGACCAAAGTGAGGTTGGATAAGGTAGGAGTTGTCTTGATCCTTTAACTAGAGATTTTGGATTTGAATCTTGAAAATAGAAAAAATTTTTGCTACGAGACCTATACTTCCTTCAAAGACCTCTGTTTGGTCGCGTCGAATTAGTCGAATTTCTAGTAATAGAGCTCAGATACCAGTAGTTCTATCGAGATCAAAAAATAATTGTGTGAATGAAAAGGATCCGTTTCATGAAAAAGAAAAAATTAGTAAGCCGTGAAAATAAAGCCAATTTGGTTAGTTCACTGATTTTGAACCGATTCTTGTGATTCAAGTCCGATTTTTTAAAATCCGAATTTTGTGGCATGACTGGACCGACCAAGTGACTGGTTTCCAGTTGAATGATAGAACCGGCCAATCCGGTTCAGTTCTCAGAACTATGCAAATAACATATAATTCTTATCATATTCTGTTATTTTCTGTCTTTTATCTTTTTATTTTATTCATAACATCAATGGTCTTTTGGTTTCAACTAGGGTAAGGTTGAGATATGGTGGTGGAAAGCTAGCAATAAGAGAGGAACGGAGCTCTCCTGGAAAAAGAGGTGTGGATGAGAAATCTGGATCGATCACTGGTGTTTATTCTCTAGTGTCAATTATGTGAGTTGCAAGTTATGTTCAACAAGCATAACTTATTTTGCAAAATGCAAAATTAATACAAGCAAGCCAATTAGTTTGAGCCTGGCAGAATACAGAATTACCCAATCATGTCGGATAGAGGTTACAATTAATAGCAGCAAACAATCATATCGCAGTAGACCAAATCGCCTCCAATCTTGATATAATTAAGATTGTCTTCTTCATGTTATTGCTTCACCAATACCAAACTTGTTGAGCGACAAAAAAAGAAAAAAAATCACCTCCTTCCACTTAATTATCAATCTGTGCAAGGATTGTGGGGCAGTGGGGTCTACTGTTTTACATTTCACCATCTTGTTCCCAAGTGACTCTATTATTAATCAAGCACTGGACCACGCTGGTATATTCTCTTGATCCTGCATTGCCTCATCAACTTTATGCAAGCAAGGGAATTGTTTGCTTCCTCAGCTGGAGCAAGGCAAATAGTTGATATTTCTATCATGGAGCCCAACTGAATCAAAGAAAATATTGTCATTCAGTTTTCTCCATGATCTGTCTATCTCTATTCTAAAATGACAAAACCAAGTTATACTATTCTTCTGATGCTGCATCATCTCATCTACGTTATGAAACCAGGGCAGTTGTTTGCTTCTTCGACCGGTCCACACGGCGCATATTTATATCAGCATCATGGAGCCCAATTTTGTTTTGTCTGAAATAAATTGTTTAGAGTCTATTATACGCGAACTAATCTAAATTAAGATAGGTTTGATTTATTATAAAAATAAAACTCTTTTAATATTATATTTTTTTACTCACAAAACTCGAATAAAAAATCTTACTTCAAAAAAAATAAAGTGTTAAATTTAAGCTATATTGGTATCATGGAGCCCAATTGAATCAAAGAAAGATTGTCATTCCAAGATTTTAGTATATGGGTCTATATCCATTCTAAAATGACAAAATAAAGGTAAAACATTAGAAGAAGAAATGGCAAATTCAATCCCATTTCTTGCCAAGGAGTCACAAATTCGCAGGTAAGGCATAGCACAAGTGGCAGATGCACTGGCCTCACAATAGCTGCACCCAAGAGCTGTGAAAGGAGTCGCATGTTCGACTCTTGGCATCAGAGATGCCATGCCCCTCCCCCCTCCAAAACCTCAACAATTGACCCAAAAAAACAAACTCCTAAAACAATAGGAAAAAAAAAAAGAAGCATTTCTTGCTTTCTTATTTCGAAAAAGATAAATTCATCTATTCCTAAAAGCAGGAAAGACAGCAATTGTCTACGCAGACGTTGCAAGAACATGTTTAAATTGCGGATGAGACTTGATGGCAAAAACTGCTGCCTAGTGACAACACCGGGGTTTAATCCTCGCCCTCCTCATCCCTCCTTTCGCCAATATCCCCCTCTCTTGTCCAACCAAAAAAGAAAAGGAAAAAGAAAAAGAAAAAGAAAAAAACACGTTTAAATGATCGTTGTAAGAATCTTAATGCATAATTCAAGGATTGAAAATGTAAACATGCCACGAACCTCCAAATGAAAATCAAAATCAAAATCAATTGAAGTCATTCTAGCCTGACAGATTTAGCATTTTTGTAGTGATCCTGGTAGGCCTATCTCTTTGCTTGCAAGGATTACAGCTTCAAATTAGCAAGATTCCTTTACTTGAAGAAGCAACATCACTTAAAATAGTGACAATCACACTACTCATTCACGTATATTCAGTTTAAGGTACATGTCTTCGTGCATATTACCGTTAACCTCAAACCTTCGCCCGTGGAACACTCACCGGCATTATTCTAATAAGTACATCAATAATTGATATCATCATTTTGAGCCATATAGATTGATATCAACCATAGATTCATAGTCAGTATTTATGCTTTGAGTGTTATGAAAAGTAAAGAACAGTTAGGCGTGTGAGACTAAGGACCTTTAAAGTTTGAAACAGCTGACATAACAGGGTATGGGAATATTGATTTAATACAAGCATGATGGCATAGAGATATGAATGAAGATTAACTACATCTTCTATATGATGATTGTGGAGGCATATAGCATGGGGGGTTTACTTGAAATTTGGAAATAAGCACAGTCGTATATATACGGAAAAAGGTACAGGCGACAGAGTAGAAACATGAAAAAAGAGCAAATGAAAGGGAAAACAGAAAATCCGTATTTTGTGCTCCACTGATTCTCAGATTTTGTACATTGCTTACTCATCACCCATGGCCAACTCCAAGGCATAGTCATCTCTCTCCTGTAACGTGTTAGAAATCACATAATCAAAGAAGGAACCAAAAAAAAAAAAAAAAAGCCATCTAAGTTTCTTTTTCTCCTTTGATCGTTCCCAAAAGAAGATAAAGACTCAGAGACAACAGAACATACCACTGGTCCTCGGGCAAAATACCGTCCAAATTGAAGCCAATATGCCTGTATGCACCAAGGATTTGTTATATTCATAACCAAGATTCAGTAACAAATAACAATAACAACAACAATGATAATAATTTGGTTTAGCCTCCAAAACACTTTATAAGAGCAAAATTCACAGACTAAAAAATAGAAAACATCTCAGAGGTCATCTCTTAAAAAGCAGTTATCATAAAGTGCCAGTTGTGATTGTTGTTTTTCTCATTACCTCATCTTCATCTTGAGTTTCTACTTCAACGTCAGAGGTTGGGAAGCCCACACAAAGAAGTGCATAACCCTGAACACAAGTTTCACACACTTGTTCAGCTTAGCAATAAAAGACAGTGGAATTTGCAGAAATAATACTCATAATAATCATATGTAATCCAATCTCGATTAATTTGTATGAAGGCTAATGAATAGAATAGTATCCCAAAAGCATACTGCGAAAATACGTGACAATCAGGACAAGGATATACTCAAAACTCAAAAAGAGTGTCAAGTGCTTGTACTTCTAACTTAAACCCTTCATTTGAATAAACAAATCCTTTTCAACTCTCATATTCCGTTTCAATATTGGAATGAACCAAAAAAGTCATGCTTTATTTCTGTGGGTTTTCTACTTAAAATTTTAGTGCAAGTAAAGGTAACAACAGAAAAGGATAGACAGAAGAATATGAATATTTTGTCCTGAATAACGTATAAGAAACAGACTCCCATCAATTGAATGACCTATATAAGTACAGTAGTTCATAATTGTTACAAACTGTTATTAATTTTTTTAAAAAAATAAATTACAATTAAAACTCATGAAACTAATTAAAGGAAAAGATTAAGTACAAGTTCAGTGCATTGGCACTATGGCAGAAAGACAACACCTTCAATGTCCTCTTATTTGAAGAATAAGGTGAAATTATAAACAGGTTAGACACATACTAATGTGTTAAGTGCTAGCATGTCAATACTTGAATCACGTAGAGTTCTACACCACCACAACTGCCACTTCTCCCTCCACTCCTCTGCTCAAGAGTAAAATGCTCAAAGTAAATTGTTTTGTCATGCTGAATTTGATCTTTACTCTTCAAAATCTAAGAATGACGATAAAAGAAGAATTTCTGGTTCTCTTCTTTTAGCATCATCTAACAGTTAATGAGAAAATGCATCAAAGCATCCCATAAGAAAACATGACATGGTACTTAATTAAGTCAGAATTAAGTATTTTGAGTTCATCACACAAAATGACAAAAAATTGAGGCAGATGTAAACCATAGACTTCAAGCTAGGTGAATGATATGAAAGAGTGCTTAGGGTGTTATTTGTGATTCTCTTCTTTTGGGATCATCTAACAGATCATGAGAAAATGCGTCAAAGCATCCCACAAGAAAATCATGAATTGGTACTTAGTTAAGTCAAAATCCATCACACAAAATAACAGAGAAATTGAAGATGTAAACTATACAATTCAAGCTAGGTGGATGATATGGAAGAGTGCTTAGAGTGTTATTTGTGATAAGAAAGTGTCATTAAAGCTTAAGGGAAAATTTTGCCACATACTTATAAGACCTGCAATTTTGTATGGAAATGAATATTTTGCAATAAAAAGCCAACAAGAGAAAAAGTTCAATGTTATAGAGATGAGAATATTGCATTGGATGAGTAGCCACATTAGACAAGTTAAGATTAGGAATAAATGCCTTATACAGAAAATTGAGGTAGCATCTATTATGGAAAAGATGGTAAAATCTCACCTTAGATGGTTTGATCATTTGTAAGTAAGACCTATTGAAGCCCCCAATAAAAAGAGTTGATCAAATGGAGGGTTAACTCAAAAGCTAAAGTAAAGGGAGATCAAGAAGACCATGAGCAAAACCATTAAGAAATGTATCAATTTTTATGGTTTGTCTGTAGACATGGTGTACAACAGGACAGTATAGCGTTGTCTAATCCATGTAACTAATCCCACCTAATGGAACAATCCTTCATTATTGTTGTAGTCATAAAACATGTGATGTTGTATAGGAGTGAATATTGTGGGATAGTAAAAAACCAACAAGAGAATAAAACTCAATGTTTAAGAAAACAATGTTGTGTTTGATGAATTGACACACTAAATAAAGTAAGATTAAGAATGAATGCATTAGAGAGAAAGTTTGGATAGCACTTGTTGTGAAAAGAATGGTAGAATCTCACCTTGAATGGTTTGATCATGTGAGAAGAAATACTATGTAAGTATCAATAAGAGAAGTTGATCACATGAAGAATACTCCAATAGTTAGATGTAGATGAAAATTATAAAAACTATAGGTGAAATCATTAAGAAGGATCCAGATTTAAATAGCTTGTCTAGAAACAACGTTTACTATAAGACACAATGATATTGTGTGATCCATGTAGCCCACCCCATCTAGTGGGAAAAGGCTTTGTTATTGTTGTCATATAATTACAAGTTGTAAAAAGAACTAAAGGAAAGACTAAGTACAAGTTCAATGCATTGGTACTGCAGCACAACACCTTCAATTCCTTCTTATTTGCCAAAAGAATAAGGTAAAGTTATAAAAACACCATATGAGGAATTTTTAGGTAAGCAGTGCCTGCCTATCAAATCATCTATTAGGTACTCCAGCCAACAGTTTACATGTATAAATACATTCTCGGTGATTAGTGCATTTTTATCGTGGGCCATGCAACCTTACATATGTTCAATGCTGAACAGAGTACCCATAATAGACAATGCCTAAACGAAAATTACTCGTTAAGTATTAGCATGTCGAAAATTGAATAACATATGTAGTTCGACACTGCCAGAACTGTCGCTTCTTCCTCCTCTCCTCTACTCTAGAGTAACATGCTTAAACCAAATTATTTTATCACGCTCAATTTCATCTTTTACTCTTCAAAATATGAGAATAAAGATGAAAGAAGAATTTTTGATTCTCTTCTTTTGGCATTATCTACAGTTCATGAGAAAGTTGCATTAAAGCATCCCATATGAAAATCATGACTTCAAAATTAAGTCAAGATTATTGATTCAACCTTGGATTTATATTTTAAGGAAAAAAAAAGGAATAAAGATAGTTATGCATGCCTTCTTTTTCAATTCGGCAGATATTCCAAGTGCCTCTGGCTGTCTAATCTGTCCATTCTTTATACGTACAGCACAGCTAGTACAACAACCTGCCATACAGGGTTCAAAGAACCAAAGAGTATCAGAAAGTTAGCACTAGCATCAAAGACTGAACAGCAGACTTCAACCTAGATGGCTATAGAAGCAGCAGAGAGAACAAGTATCATAGATGCATTGCACAATCCAGGCAAACTTTGCTATAGTATGTCAGTAACAATTATAAAGAATTGAATGAAAGCTTGAGACCACATGGAAGAATCATATCATCTTTGTTGTTTGATCCCCATAGGAGGTCAAAAATTTCAAAATTTTCCCAGTTCAAAGAAGTCACCTTATCTGTATCTAAACAACACAGGGAAATAAATGGAATCTATCATCAGCAAAGGCCATTTCTAATAGAAGACAAACAAAGTGTGATGAGTTCATAAATCATCGCATTCTTTAAAGAGATCTTGGAACATCGAAATGGAAACAATGAAAATCAAAATAATCATCTCTCTCAAGGATAAGCTAAAAATATCAAATTTGGCAATATAACATTTAACATCCACATGTAATGGTTGAATCATGAATGATGAGTTGTGCAGATTTAAATCAACAGCGTTAAGGGAACCCCCATCTAATCCAATGATCTACAGTCCTAATGCCCTCCAATGGATAAATGGTGAAATCTTAATACTAAGATGACTTGAGAAATTGAAGGTACAAAAGCTTCATTCTATCTAATGTATTATCCTGACTACACCAAGCTCACATTAGTATTTTGAGTATAACAAACTGATGAGTTTCACACTCTGGTAAGGGTGTGTTTGGTTTGTAGCTTGAAAACCATGGTTTGATCCATCGGAAAAATAGCTTTTTGTTTTCACTTATGTTCAAACCATAGTTTGAGACCAAAAATCATGTTAAAGTGTAGCCCAGCATAATAATACATTGGTTCTATGATTGTGTTATGTGATGAAACAACAAAGTATTAAGTGTTATCGTGTTAACAAATAAGAAACAGTACCGTGCCTGCAGGCGAAGGGAAGGGTAATGTTCTGAGACTCAGCAGTGTGTAATATATATTGATCCTGCATTTTACAAATAACAGCCACACATAAATTTTCAAAATATTCAAGAAAAAAAAATGATGAGCATGAATTTCTTTTCTTTTCTTAAAGCAGATAACCAAAATGGAAGGAGTTATTGGTCCAAAAACAAAAAATGAAAAAAAATAGAGTAAGAACGACAAAGTAGGAAGAGCTAAAGTTGAATATCATGCAGTTGCAAGAGGGAACATAATCAACGGCTATATCATACCTCAGGCACCACGAACTCGTGAACGATTCCTCGTTGTCTGTCGTGGACTGTGACCTTGTGGGTTGGGACATCAACAGACGGAGATTGGTAACCGATTCGGCCCGTCACATCCACCTGAGTTTGGAGCTCCGCCCTCGTCATCGTTGTTTTACGGCGGTTTGTGGAAGCGGCGTTGTAATTGGCGTTGTAGGGGAAAGATTGCTGTTTTGTGAATGGAATGCAGCAGGTACAGGGAATCCGAAGAACCGGAAGAGCCATGTTGCTGCTACTTCTTCTTCTTCTTCTTCTTCTTCTTCTCGTTCGAGTCCTCAGTGCTAACACACGCACACACAGGGACAGGATAACGAGAGCGAGTTCAGGAACCGTTGGTTCTATTTTCTTCCAATTGGTGTTAGACACGTGTACGGTCAAATATACTTCTCTGTTTTCTATTAGATAATTTTTATCGTTTTATATTTTTATACACGTTTGTTTTAAATTAATTTTTTTATTTATTTTTACAGTTTAATTGGTATACATCAGTAGTGTAAAATAGTTTTATACTTTCAATCAATAGAAATACTGAAAAGTAAGAAATCATGGTGCCTCTCATTGTAAATGTGATTATTTGTATGAATTGGTATTTTTTATTATTTCTATTGACTGATAGTGTAAATCTATTTTACATTGCTAGCGTAATTAAATTAAATTCTTGTTTTCAATGTAATTTTGTATGTTTTTTAGCATAAATTTATATATTAACTTGTTATTTAATAAATTAATAATTATATAAGTTATTAAATGTGTTACATATCATTAAATAAAAATATAAATTTTTATATTAATAATATTAGATTTGATTTATTTTTTTTTTAACTTTGCTTTTTATTCTCAATATGTGAATGAATAAGCACAATGTAGATTAGTGATTTTTTTTTAACACACAAATATACAAGAAATGATTTGAGAATGTATTATCTAAATATATACCCACTACACGTTTATCAGGGGGATTACGTTAAATGTGAAAGAAAAATATTATTTGTATTAATTTTTTTTATTTTAGTACCAATTTATTTTTATTTATTATTAGATGAGTTATAGATCTCACTTGATCTTGGTTTCACACTCCAATCTAATGATGAATGAAAGTAAGTCGACACAAAAGTTGAAAAAAATTTAGTACAAATAATATAATCCAACCCAAAAAACGAAACCACTTTGTTTAATTATACTTCAACCTGCTCTAAGTCTACTTATTAAATAAATGTTAGCAATGCTTTACGTACGTTTAGTCCCAATTACTTTAAAGAAAATGATTAGTTTGTTAGTATTTAGTTTTATAATCGTGTGTTCATGTAGTTAGGTTGGGGGTTAGAGTAATTGAAGCTCCAAATTTTTCAACATGTAACTTTTCCATAACTTAGCCCCGAAACCAAGTATGTTTCTTGTTTTGGTTCCTAAAAGAAAATTAATCTAGAACTGTGACTTAAAAGACTCCTAATAAAGAGAAATTACTATATACTCATTAAGTGTTAGGTATATATAATCACAATGAATAATATAATAATATTTTAAAATAAAATTTATTATTAACTCATATTTTTATTTAAAATATTATTTTATTATTAATTATGAATGTAATCTATATAATATTTCATAACCATCTAATCATTTCTTCTTGATAAATGTGATTTCAGTTTGTTTTCTATTTTCATATAAACTTGAAGATATCAAAACCATATCTTTTGGCAAAAAGACAAATAATTTGGCTATGGGATGCTCAAGGATTTAAACACGAATTTTGTGATAAGTACTACGGGTAACTGATAAGTTCATAATGCTTTATCTTAGAATTTTTTTACAAACGTGGAAGCCAATGATGGGTATAGCCCTGCATGTTGAACAAGTGTTGCCCAACGTGCCGTGCTCCGAGGTCTATGGTGTTTTGTCTTGGCTTGATATGTGTCTTACTTCCTTTCCTATGACCTGAATATAAATAGAGAAAAACTATGGCCGTCACACCAAGTACTCTGTTCAAACTGCTTAACACTTGAACTCACTGATTGAAAAAAAGACAAACACACACACATACACACACAGAGATGCAATCTACGAAGGAGAAGCTGGGCAACATGGCCAGTGCTGCCAAGGAGCACGTCGACATTTATAAAGCCAAAATAGACGAGAAGGTCTGCTTCTGAGCCTTTTTTATGTCTATGCATGTGTTTTGTTCCAAGGTGTTGTTTCTCAAAATGATTTGCATGTCATAAAGGGTATGTCATGAAGCAAATAGTTTTATTGACTTGTACTCATTAACAGTTGGTTTTCACAATAGATGTTATAATCAGAAGTTCGTAAATGATTAATAATTAGTCTAGGTACCCAAGAATAAGAAGGTTTAAAATCAGAATAATCCGTTCAAGCAACACACGAAATAATGAACCAAAAAAAAAGGGCTTTTTAAAAGTTATTTTAGTAAGAACCAAGAATACAACTTGGCATGATGACAGGGTGCAAAGCATGTCAAATATATATATATATATATATATATATATATATATATATATATATATATATATATATATATATGTAGGTCAACACAATAGCTACGGGCAAAGACTTATTGTTAATTCCATGAGAAATGAATTGTTATTGGGTGGAAAAATGCAGGCAGAGAAAGCAACGGCAAGAACAGAGGAAGAGAAAGTCATAGCCCATGAGCGTGCAAAGGCAAAGGAAGCTAAAGCAAAGATGGAGCTACATGAAGCTAAAGCCAGGCATGCAGCAGAGAAGCTAAGCTCCAAGCACTCACACCACGTGCCTCCTCTTGTAGGAGCTCAACAGCAACCTGTGGTAGGAACTCAGTACCAAGGGCACCAGCCACTTGGAACAGTTCCCATGGCCGGAGCCACTAATCCTACTTATCCACTAGGAGGAAACCACCCCATGAATAAGCACATATAGATCACTAGATCAGTGTTTACCATAGCTTCCCTTTCTTTTTCTCGTTGTGTTGTTAAAGAGTTTCACTTTCAGACATGTAATATGAGGGATCTGCTTTTAATCCCAATCCTTCCATGTATTTGAGGATGGCTTGCATCTCCTGGTAATAATTACAATTCAAGGATCTTTAATCTTCCAAATAGTACACGTGCCATCGTTGATATAAAGTAGTGGGTAGAAGGGAGGAGGAGCAAAGAACATATTGTCACAATTATTAGTTAGCAGAATCACACATTGTAAAATATTTCAGTACTTAATTACAGGAAACACCATGCCTCAATCAGGAGAAACACTTGCATGGAATATCATGTATTTGTATTTATAATCAATAACATTATAGTATTGGGGTGAGATTCACAAGTTAGCAGTGAATTCTATTCAAAATACTGTGATATTGGCTATAAGAACAGCCAACGATAACTACAAAAACTTCTATTAGATAAGCTACATAAATATCCTTGGACATGTGTTGCTTAAAAGTTCGCCAACCAAATTTCTCTACTCTTTCTGACATCAAATCAAAATACCCTTTAACACATTGCAATTGTTGTACCCAAAAATACTTGACGCGCCAGATCTGCTTCACGCAGTTTGTCAAGATTTATATGAGATGCAGCAGCTCATATTCTAGGGTAATATGCTCAGGCTTCCTTAACGTGAACATTGTAACTTCCACGAGATTTCACCAAATGTCGCAATTCCCAGTTATATTCATATATAGCTGGTGAAGATATATACAAACCGAAGAGCTAAAAGGAACCGTCTTGTATAGCTCATGTAAAATATACACGATCTGATTGCAGGTCCCCCATATTATTGAACGTAGAATCAATTAGCCGTGTCAATTTCTAATGGGATCTTCAGAGCTTATACCCATTGCAACCTACCATGGTGTTCCACACACTGTTGAAGTTTCCCATCTGACAGAACCTGTGCCCTCACTTTGGCCGGAATAGCAGAATACTAAGTTTAAACCTCGCCACTGTTTTATGTTGATCTACTACTGCGAGTGCTGGAGTCTCTGGAGAAACCTCATCAAGGAATTCATCCGCTACATCTCCATCTTCATCCATCCTAATAAGGCGCTTTGCATACCACTTCGGACCCTGATGAAGGGGAACATGAGAACCCATAAATATTTAATCATTTGCTATCAGTAAATGAGTTAGCAAGGGAAATATGATCTATGCAACTCCCATAACTTAATTTTGAGATTTTACTAAAATGTGTCCATCAGATTATAATTGAAGGTGCTGGAGAAAAATTTTAGGAGACATAGGGTTAGGAATTCTTGGTAAGATATTTCAATTTGAAAACAATTCGTCAAAGCTCAAGTCAGTTACTGAACTGAAAATATTGCTAAAAATCATTCATAAATTGTAACTCTTCCAAGTTCCAACCTTCTATATTAGGCAGAGTCAACTGCTCATGAGCAACGATGTTGAATCGAACCTGAAAAACTCTAATAAGGAAAAGAAGCTAGTACCCCAAGCATTAAGCTCGTGACTTTACAAACACAATCTACTAACAACCGCGTAAATTGACGAATGGTTAGAGTATTAAAAGAATATTCTACTTTAGTTCAAACATTTTCAACCTTCCTCCGCCTTAACAACTGCGTCTCATGGCGCACGGGGGAGCCACTCCCACCCTTTTCCTTTTATAATCTTCTCATATCGATTATGTTTTTAATTATTCTTTTTCAAATAAAACAAAGAGTTGTTGATAAAATAAAGAGTTTAATTTAAATATACCGATAATATAAAACTTTTATATAGTTAATCATAACTTTCTATTTGTATGACTATTTAAATAGTGAATATGAAACTTAACTATATTTATTAATATGATAAAATATAATTAGATTATAATATAAAAAAATTTTATATTATCAATACACCCGAGTTAGATTCTAAAATAAAATATTTTGTTTTAATTTAAGGATTTAATTTTGATATAGATACTCATGTATTGCCACATATCATAAGTGTTTGATTTTTATAATCAAAAATTTTAAATTAATCTATGAAATTGACAATTGACTTTTAATTTCATTTTTATTGTTTGGAAACTTCTTCGAGGACTATAAAGTTTTCAAAAGTTGCTTCCTGAATTCTCAAAAGTTCAACGACAAATTTGAAATTGATTACTAACTTTATAGACTAATTTGATGATTTACTTATGCTGGAACTTACAATTTTTCCATTGTCTTTCACCAGAAATATTTTGTAATCATTTTTGTCAAAATTGAGATTAACAATGAAACCCTTTCGAAAATTACCTCTTCGAACATCATTTATGTGAGAATTGATGTTAACCATGAAACCCTTTCAGTAATTACCTCTTCAAACCTTTATCTTTTATGACATAACTTACCTTGTCGCTACACCCAAATCTTATTGACAATGTATGAAAACTTTAATGAAAATTATAAAATTTGAAAGTTTTAAAGTCACAAAAAATTTGAGTATTCTCCTAGGGTTGTAATTTTCTCTGTTGCTTCACGTCATCGGCAAAAATTGAGTTATTGTTACACTAAATTGGAACCTCATTTCCATGTTTTTATGAGAATTGCGAGATATTCGTCCTTTACCATGATGTTATTGTTGAAATTGTGGGTTTTAGGTAAGAAGAAAAAGGAGAGAGAGAACAAAGACTATGAATAATATGATAAGATATATTCTAATATAATGTGAAGAGATACAAAAGACAAAACACCAATCCCTAGTTATAATAATACTAAAATCCTAATCCTAATTAAATAAGGAGATAAATCAAGAAACAAAAGCAAATAAGAAAATCAATTCTAAGAAATCATCTAAGATACTCTTTAATATTATAAGATATGATAGAAATATTATATGATACTTTCTTTATTTCTAACACCCCCTCAAGCTAAAGTTTACTAGGCTTAGGATTCATTGGTCCACTCTTACTCTTGGACCAGCGTTGGTATCCTGTTTTAATTGCAAAAAGAAACCCATAAATAATTGCTAAGTGGGGCCTATGGGCTTTTTGTTTGCCAAGAGAGTTAGTCGACCAATTCCCCGAGTATTGTCAGAGTATTCTCCTGTATCGCAGGGAATAGCGATGCCATTGTTTCCCTAGCTATGCATTGAACCCGGCATTGGAACTGCAAAGAAGAGTGCTTTAGTAGACATGTAAGGCTTGTCTATTAGATCTGCTGCTGCTCCATCTAATGTTAATGGCTCTAATCTTTGCTACCTAATTTATACTTTTTGCACTATTAATTGGATTGTGTGTTATGTTCTCAAGTTGATTCTTCAGTTGATGGCAAAATTGGAATAAACCATCACCTTAGGAAGAACCCAATCAGTGCTTTTTCACCAATCTACCCGTGTGTTTATTGACAAGGACACACTAAATACATTACCAGATAGGGAGCTAGCATAAAGTTTTGCAGAGGTTATAAAGTATGGGCTCATTAGGGACGAAAAATTTTTTGAATGGCAAGAGAAAAATATGCAGGTGCAAGATACGTTTGTGTGATTGAAATCAACTTACGTTAGTGCAAGATGCATGTATTTTTTTTGGGGCAAGATAGCTCATCACCGTTCGTGTCCCACCTTGGGATCGGCTCCGCTCGAATGGCTATTGGGGATTGGGGAGTAACCTCTGCATCAGCGCCTCCCTATGCCAAACCATTGATAAAATAACGATCAAGGATTCATTTGCAAACTTTTCTTCAATAAACACTAAACAAAAAAGTTATTAGTTGGAAAACATGGCTTCAACATCAGCCGTTGCATTTAAAATAACAAAGATCTAATCGTTAAACTGCATGAGACTGGTGTTGGTCCAAGTGTCAGTCCAAGTGTCAGGTGAACCAACGAATCCTAAGCCAACTGACTAAGCTTTTACCTTGTTACAATTAAACCCTTAACAATAAGAGACATCACGGGCCAGACGGGGACTGCTGGAGACAAAACGGCGCTAGATTGGGACTGCCAGAGAGGAAATGAGGTAAAAGCAGCTGGGAGTGCCCTAGAATGGGGCCAGATTGTTGGGAATGTCGTGTAACAGGGCCATATTGCTAGGAAAAAAGTGAACGTTGTCCCCTTTAATGTTATGTTAGCATTGGACATCAACTAAACAGTAGCCAAAATAATGAATACGACTAATGTTCAATCAAACGAAGCTGGACAATGAAGCTTAAGATGTCGAAACAGCCCTAGAGAAAGACAAGCACAGAGAGTAATGTGATAATGAAGACCTGCTATTGAAAAAGTGGTCTGGATTTGGACTCAGACAGAGTTGGAGAATATGAATGTGATGTGAAGAAGGACGAACCAGCACTAGGCTTGCAAAAAAAGCACAGATTTGAACGCAAACACCATGTAACAGATCTGAAGTAAGGGTACCCACTACTGAAGAAGTGGTTGAAACAACTGAGTAGCCTCGAATCTAGGCTCAGAGGATGTTGGCAAGTAAGGCAGTGAACATAGCAATTAGAAAGGTGGGTGGACGCGCTGCTACACACTACAATAGTGAATTGGGTTGCGGACGACCACAATGACGCGTGCGGGCATGTGGGTGGCCAGAACAAGGCGTGATTGCCAGAATTGGGCCAGCGAGAAAGAGACGAGTTTGACGGTAGTGTCGCCAGTCAGAAAACGTGTTAAAAAAATACCGTAAGTAGCAGAGGACAATGGCTCATGGTGGTGGAGGACAGCGGCAAGCAGTCTATAGAGGCTGGAAAAACGACGAGATGATGACACGACGACAGTGACAAGCGATGACACGGTTAGCTGGAGCAAACGACGTTAGAAAGGTTGAAACGGAAAAACAGCGGGAGGAATACAAGAGAAAACAACAAGAGAAGCGTTGAACAAGCAAATATAGGAGAAACTATGGAGGAAAAATAAAGAGCTCCAAATTGTACGAAAACCTACAGTAGAATAATGGACACAAATCACAAAGGATATTCTAATGTAATAAGACATATTCTAATGTAATTAGGTGAGATACAAAAGACAAAACAAAAATCCCTATTTATAATAATACTAAAACCCAAACCCTAATTAAATAAGGAAATAAATCAAGAAATAAAAGTAAATAAGAAATCAATCCTACCTAAGATATTCTTTGATATTGTAAGACATGAGAGAGATATTGTATGATACTTTCTTTATTATATTTTTCACTTTCTTGCATCAGCAACGGCAAGATGAAGCAATTCAAAGAATCAGCACTCAACAACATTAATACATTGTCACTACAACAAACTAAAGTCTGTAACAAAAGATCAGAATTCAGGACAAATTACAAAGTGTACAAGAGAGATCGAATCAATATAAGGTTCCAATAACAAGCTGGCCTTTGCAACAAGAATGTTGAACCGATACTTCACGCAGAGAATCATAGACAGCACAATATACGATGAGAACCGCCAGAACCTTTCATCTTGTTCATGAGAAACACTCCTATGCAATAATTGGATAACTAGCTTGATGGGATTGCTTGATTCTCCACCAAGCAATCCCGGTGTGTCTAGCACCTAATCTCGTATGATCCTGCTTTTGTAATATAACGAACCCACTCAACGGTATTGTATCCGCTCTTCTCCCACACCTGCAGAGAGTAAATAAATTAGATACTAGAGCTACCTAGTTATGAGAAAATGCATGAAGAAAGGGCTTAGTAGGTTAGGATGGATACCTTGAGAAAACGAACACGTAAACCGGATGCTGTGAACATGGGAACCTGCACCAACAAATATAGAAAAGGTGCATGTAAGGGAAAGTTTGGGGAGGCAGCTCCACAGGGGAATATGATAAATTACTTCATAAGGTCTGCCCGCACCAGAGGACCAATATATCCCAATATGCTTAGCAAAAGGGTAAAAGGACAGTTAAAACAATGATAAATCACTTGATCATCTGCTTTAAATCAGCACAGTTGGACAAACATCAGAAGGAGGGGACTAAGATTATAATCAAATGTCTAATGGCCATAGTGTCTGTCAACTAACTCAAAATAAGTAACTTCTTTGTATCAGCTTTCAACATTATTTGATGCACCAAAACCACAAGAGATGTCGAAATACCCACAATTTAAAAACAACAGGTGATTGACCCCAAAAAGTATAGTATAACAACCATTGATGGTTGACCCCAAGTTGAATGGGCTTCAGACCAAAAGTAATTTCAGTTCCAATTACCACAGTCCACTTTTCATTCCAAGCAACAATCTAAAAACATAAGCTGTTTCTATCCAAAATAATAATAATAATAATAATAGCATATGTAGCAATTTTGAAGCTTCAAACATCAGACAATGTATGAATTTAGCACTCATGATAACAACACAGCACAATGGGAAGCAAGAAGTTGTAAGATGCCAGCAAGAATGTTTAGGCAATAGGGAACAGCCAGCCCATTTTCATGAAATTAGTAAAGTAACCAATAACACACCTGAAACTCCATCTGAATTGGTGGTCTAGTCCAAGATTTCTTTTCTGTCATTGTCGAAATAAGTTCCACTTCTGCACTCAATGTTGACTCAGTTTGCCCTGGAAATTTTCTAATCCTAAAAATAAGAATAGCAATAGATATCAGAATGGTTAGTATACTATATATAATATGAGGAAAAACACTTGAGTACTAATGAAGAAATGAGAATGCAAAAATCCCTGGAAGAAAATAAAATGGCATTGCTAAGCTAAATCCACAATGGCTCTTGATCTTGAAAAAACATATTCAATGATACCCCCAGCAACATTCAAAATAATCACAATCTTTTAAGTATGCAATATCAAAGAAAAATAACATAGTTCAAATAACAATCACAATAAAGTGAGACACTTACTTCCAAACCAAACAATCAATAGATGCATTGTATTTGGCTCGGCCTGATGTAACTGTGAAACTTGTCTTTGCCGTTTGTTTCGGCACAGGAATTTTGACTACCACCCCAAGTGAAAACAATTTTTCAACAAAAGTACTCTTTACCTGAAAAATATGAACCCAAAAGCATAAAAATTAAGCATTGGAGGATGGCTGATCTTGAGATGATTGGGTATCCAAAATGTAAACTTTCAAACCTTAACATTCACTTCCATCCTCGTACGACCAAGTTCTTTGATGGTTGGCAATACTTTGAAGGGAAGATTAACTCCCTCAGTGATACGATACCTACCCAGATACAATTATATTAGCAGATAATAGACACAAAACCAATGACAATTCTGCTGCCATTATGAATTCATGCAATCCTGTATTGCTTGTCATTTTGTAATACCAAGTAAAAGTTTATCAAGATGGGTTTGGAGGACAGAGGGGGTTATAAATCATTGACCCTTCAAACCCCCCACCCACCATAACATGCAGTAGCTTGTTTGCTGCAGATTTTGGAACTAGATAGCATGACTCAAGAGATAGGATAAAATGACAAGAGCTTACTTCATTAGTTCAAATTCACCATCAGGTGGCACAAAACTGACAGTCTTCTCTGAGTTGAACCTCGTCAAATTTACACACTGATGGAAAGTGACATCATCAAGCTCAATAGTTTTACCACTGCGAAGTAGATTTTGCTTATAAGAGAAAAAGACAAGATTACAAAAGGAAAGAGAATAAAACATGAGGATAAAATGCCCTACAAATACAGCATATAGAAAGAGTGCTAAAATGGTAAAGCAAGAAAACAAAGAAATCACTGCAATATATATGATTTCCAATGCTAACATAACAGGACAACATATAGACGCAAATTTGAAATAAAAATATCAAGGAAAAAAAATTTTCAATGGCAGGCAAAAAAAGAGGGGGAAGCATGTGCAACTGAAAGCTACCTTTTAGTAGGGCGGGATTTAAGTTGTGACTCTTTCTCAAGACCAATCTTGTCATTCAAACCCAACTTTAAATCAGGCATTCCAGAAAGAAAGCACTTCATAAGAATTTTCCCCGTGACATCACAACGCAGAACACTACCTAAATTCACAAATTAGTTAGCAGGCCATCTAGCAAATATCAACATGGAGACAAACAAAAGCCATGACCCACCTTTTGAAGACATAAGAAGATTTACACTTTCCACAATATCCAGGAAGACCTGCAATTGGTCAATGTTATAACAGTATGGCAATAATTGTAAAAGAATGGATAAGCCATTGCATAAGAATTACCTCATTCTTTTTGTATGCAAGACCTTCTCTCCGCCAACCAACAGCGCCAGTAACTTGTAGAGTCGCATTTGGAACAGGTTTATCTGTGGGCTTTTTTGTCCCAATGCACAAGCAGCATATAATGAAGTAAAGGATTTAATGGAATACTCAACAGTGTAAACATATTAGGACACATAACAGTTAAACAAAGACATAGACAGACAAACAGATAGATAGACATTCACTGACACAAAACACACACACACACACACACAGAGACATGGAAAATGGTAATAACATTCGCATATCAGCAATTCAATCACATGGCATTAGGATGTTTCCTTATTATTAGAGCTGAATCTACCCAATATCAAGCAATTACATGACAATCACAAAGATGTCAATACATGCAACATGCATCTACGCAAAGATGTACAATGTGATTGAACAGAAAGACTTCTTTTATGTTGACAAATTTTGGAGATAATACAGCACCAACATAGAATCAACCATCCTTGCAATTATCAATGTTCCATATTACCAATCAAAGACTGATTAGTTTATTAACCTAGCCTAGCAATGGCAACTTTCCCTGAGCTGAAGCCCAGCTTGTGCTTGAAAGAATAAACTGAGGATGCAGAAGCATGATAGAGGAACCAATCTCAATGGTGGATTTCCATCTTTACAATTTTAATATCAAGGGATAAAGAGAGAAGCAAAGAAGTTTTGGAAAACGGAAATGTACTGGTGTAGGCGGTTTTAGAGGAACTATGTAGGAACTATGAACCAACAGAGAAGAATGAATGAAAAAAAATAAAATAAAAGTGCAAGTTTTTGAAATGGAATTCTTCTTGACCCTCAAGACTTGTATAATTTTGGACTCTTACTTATTTCATCCTTCTTCTGTACATAATAGAATTTAAGAGTATCGGCATATCGAGCAAATGCCTTGCATATTACTTGATTTGATATTTTGTATTTACATATATTCATGCAACTTCTATGTCGTATTCATTAAGATTTCTTTTTGGATTTTTTCATTTCAATATGCCCATGTTGTCTACTATCATGTCCCATTTTTGCCCATGCTTCATGGCAGCTACAATAGCATTTGTGGACTAACCTTGGATGAAAATGGGGAACGTACTCCTTCCTGAGTAATATAAAGCTTTAAGATCTCTGGTGAAAGATTTTGTGGGTAACCAAAGTCCATAATTTCTGCCAAAACAAAAAGTATATAATAATCAATCATCCATTTAAATGACAACTATTTGTCTTCTTTGTAACAAAATTTACTCTGTTCTCAATTACTACACAAACTACTTGGCAAAATATATTTCTTCAACCTTTTGATGATAATGCTTGTGTATGTGCAAACTCAATAATGCTTTCGCATGACAACTAGTAAGACATCTAGAGATCAAGAAAAATATTGTATCCCTCCCTTTACTTCGATTCTGGTCATGCTCAGAAATATGAATTTAGCTACAACATACTCTTCTAACTTATTACATTATTAAAATTACAGGAAACCAAAACAACTATCATTGACTTTGGACAATAAAACACAGTAGAGAACAACATCAAAGCATGAAACATGGATCAAATTTAGTTCATCTACACATAGATTGTATACCATCTAGAAGCTCATAAATGAGTACAAAATTATTGCGAATTGCATCCTCATCAAAAGCTCCACCAAAATATGATTTGAACAGTGCAACAGCCTGCAAAGAAAAAGAGAAGTACAAGCCTCAACCACCATAAAGACCAAAATTTTTATTCAGGATGGATAGGGAAAATTTTTGTATAAACATTTAACCAGAGCTCGCTCTAAATGGATTTAATGAAATTTTTTAATCACGGCATATATGAAATTCTTAAAATTCTGATTTGAATAGTGTTGATCAATCTATGTGACCAACCGAACTGAGTGGGGATAAAGCTAGGTTGTTGTTGTTGATGATAGATAGTGAAAAAAGGCACATTAAAAAGAAAATTCGCACCAAGAAGTTGAGAGATTGAATATATCATTGATCACAATATTAAGAGCAGAATATTAAGAATTCTACATAACATGCATGATGCAGACCATGAATTAAACTCTATAGTGTTATTAGAAGAAAGGGGGAAATTTTAGTAAGCTTCAAAATTTACTGCAGCTCCTCCACTTCTGGCCCTCTTACCAATTCTTCATGATCTGGGGCAACTTTGATAACTCAGAAGAATCCTCCCCTCTTGTTAACTTAGAGAAGTTAACAGCCAAAAATCATTTCCATTATCACGGCCACATTTTTACAACAATCAATTACACGCTAGAACACCATGCAGCTGAACAACAATGTCAGCTAAGCCTCCATTTCAGGTAGTTCAGGAATAAAACCCCCATAGAGTCACAATTCAACGAGGGAAAAAATCAAACATGAGATAAATGTAAATGTTAAGGTATCAAGTCATTAATTTGCCTATACCTAATAGCTTAAGTTTTCGTGAGAGATAGTGGTTGACATAGTATCAGAGCCTCTATGACTAAGTAGTGTAGAGTTTGATCCTTACTGCCCCATTCTTCTAAATAAAATAAGTTAAATTTCAGCACAAGGTTGGTGGGTCTATGCATTGTTCACCAGACTCTTGCATGAGGGGGGCATGTTAAGATATCAAGTTATTCGTTTGCCTCTACCCGCTAACTTAAGCCTCTGATAGAGATGGTTCTTGATAGTAAATGACAAGGGGAGGTTGGATACCTCAACGACAAACTTGAAAGCACAAGCAACGTTAGCATTGGTGCTGACAACAATGACAATGTAGACATTGCTGATCCTCATGTAAAAGAAAGAGCAGCCACCAATCTGCCTCACGGGACAGGTACCAAGATCCTTCGTTTGCATAATATGGGTCCGGAAAGCATCCACCATGTTCCCCCTGCAAACATCACGAATCAGCCGCCACAACGTTGTATATTGCATAATGCACACAACACGGCCATAAACATTGTATAATTCACCATCAGCTTTTAAGGCTTAAAAAACGATCTTTTCTAGAAGGAGAATTTAAAAAAAGCCTCACAATCACTAAACCTAGCCGAATCAGTGCACTTAATTGTTTTCGTGCTGAAGACCTATATGCATCATCTAGGACCAACGTCATTACCTAAGCTTGAAACACGCGAGAGAGAGAGAGAGAGAGAGAGAATGGAAGGAAGGGAGAATTGTTACGTTACCCGACATCGTCGCGGTAGAGGCGGTTGATGAGAACGTCGCCGCGGAGGTTGAGGAAGTAGATGGCGGAAGCAGCCACCGGCATCTGTGATCGACGGAGATTTCAATCGGAAACGGTGGTTCCGCCGCGGATCTGTGGCCTTCCAGAAGCAGCAGTGATCAACTGAACGCCTCGTCGCCGATTTGTTGGATTGGGCTCTTCCGGAGACCGGAGAAGAAGACAAAGTAGAAACAGAGCGCAAGAGAATTGACCATTCAGAATTGGAGACCAGAAAATCAATAATAATAATAATAATAAAATGCTCACTTCAGGTCTTGCAAAATCAAAATGGAAGTAATTTTAGTCCTTCAATCCATGACAGTACAGTAACGAAAATGAAATTAGCGACTTATCTTACTCATATTTTATAATATCAAAGAATAAAAAGTTTATTTTCCAATTTTAAAGACTAAAGCGATTTAGATATATAATTTTAAAGACTAAAATAAATATTTATTATTATTGTTGTTATTGTTATTATTAGGTTTAATTATTTTATAATTTTTTATAATTTTACTCAATTTTTAAATTAATTTCTATAATTTAAAAATTTATAATTAAATTTTTATATTAATGAAAACTTTGTAATTAGATGCCATTATTATAGCATATGAAATAAAATAAAATATTCCATTATTTCACGTGATATGACATGATATGTGTAGAATTATCTAATATAAAGTTATCTCATATTCATGTCAATAACTAAGAGTCTACTTAAATTTTAAGTAAAATTATAGAGACTTATATGATAATTAAATATTTAATTTTTAAACTAAGTACAATACTAATCTAAATTAGCATTTTTATGTTATTAATTATTTATAAATGTATTATAAATTTAATTTTAGAATTTTATTATTATGAAACATTACTATATTTTTTTAAATACTTTTATCTTTTTCTATAGTTATATAAAACAAAATCAGATTCGAATCATTATGCAAAGGCAACCTGATTGAGAACATTATATCAAAAAAAATTTGTTTTTCTTGATTTCTAAATTTTAACTGTAGCTAATTTGCCCTATCTGATAGCCACCTAATATTCCAATCCAAGCACATATCATATATAAAGAATAAGTTAACCAACAAAAATCTCAAAGACTAAATATAAAACCCAAGTAGATATATCTTAACCATCAAATCATTTACATCTATGCTAAAATGTTGATCTTGCAAATCTATAGAAATTCTTCAAATTAGAGTTTTTGTTGTTCCTCCATGTAACTTTTAGTACATAGCCTACTAATACTCGATTTGTTTCACCAATTTCGCTAAACATTGATGATATACAATGTTGGACCAAACAATTTTGTAAACAAAGTAATCTTTGTTGGTTTAACAGTTGAATAAAACATTATTATTTTATCATGCATGCCTAATTTTTAAATTGTAAAATAAATTGAGTATTCCCCAATATAAAACTAAATAGTTAAAACGCTATACTTTTTTATCACATGGTAAATTAATTTTAGAAACAAAAAATGGAATACAAACTAAACTAATTTATTACAATAAAATTTCCCATATAATTTACACTCTACAAGTCAAAAGATATAAATATAGACTAGGTTCTGATTGGTTGAGGAAAACTATATTTCTATAGGTAGAATGTCTTTAATCTACAATCTACAATATATATATGCAAGCATGAAAAAAATAAAACGGTTAACGGTAAAAAATTTTGCCCTTTAAAAAGTATAGTCAACTTAACACATTAAAATTTTTTCATTTTGTCTATTTTAAATATATAATTTCTTTGGAAATATATCTTACATTTATTTATGTTATTGTAAGTAAAAATATTACTTTTTGAATAGTAATATTATATAACTATAATTATTTGCTAGAGTGATTAAATAACTCAAAAAAAGGAACTAATCATTCATTTAAAGCTTAGAAATAATATTACATTATTCTAATAAAAAATTTTGCAACAAAATTCTAACTATTACGTATCTTCCTTTTTTTTTTTTTTGAAAAAAAAAAACTGAACTCAAATGTTACCCCTGAAATAATTATAACATATAGCCTACTTTATGATCAAGAGAAATTAAGTCTAACATGATTAGCTAATTCCCCCCATTCGTAATGAGCCATGCTTTGAGTCTCAATTAAAGGAGGTATCCACATTTAAAATTTAATTGTTTCTCAAATATGATATTGCCTCTAGCAGAGATATATATAATTCATATTTTTAAAACCCAAGCAAACCTTATCATTCATGGCTGAAAACTTAGCCTCACTTGTGCTTACACAAAGAGAGAATATTCACCATGATTTTGGGTGCTTTTATATTCTTTTCTTGATGATTTCTCCTAGAGAAATATTGAAGGAATTCATTTTTTTAGGACAGTATGCCGACTTATTATTCGTCCACCATTGGATGGGGTATAGACTCCAATTAGATTAAGTTCACATCCCATTTAATAATAAATTGAGTGATAAGTTGATATAGTATTCCAAAAAAAGTGAGTACATCTATCATTACTCTTTCTCCTAGCTTAGTATTTGAAGGTAAAAGCATGTGATGGAGTTTCAATTCTTTTTTGTCCCTAGGAAGGATAAATTTCAAAAGCTGTTCTTGTTTCTTTGTCAAAAAGATTTTCTTTTTTTGTACGGTTGTCTTTTTTTAAGACTTGAGATATTCAGAATAAGGCCAAAAAGGCCAAAAAAAACCTAACAATATAACAACAATGAAAGATAGGACAATATATACACAATATCACACTCATTAGGATATAGGAAGCGTAAAAGGCAACCAATATAACAACTAACACAGCTGCAACACCAACAGTGGAGGCAATCAAATATAGTTTTAGTACCGTTTGATATCCATGATACTATAAGGCCTGATAGTATAAAAGTTAATAGTATAAAACCTAATTATATAAGGCTTAATAAAAATTTAATAATATATAGTATTTGATATGTCACTGTATAAAATATTATATTATATAAAATATAATCAGAAGAAGATATTATAATAAATATAATTTTTAAATAATTATTATAATTATTTTAGCTATTTTTTTATTATATATAAAAATAATTTTATATTAAAAATTATTTATTCATTTATTTATAATATTTTTTCATAAATATAAAAAATATGAGAGAGAGAGAGTGAGTGAAATAGAGATAAAATTTGTATACATCAAAATCTAAGCAGAATTAGTATCATATTCTTATATTTGGTCGTGTTTTTATTCCTATATTTTTATTTTAGTTTGAATAGTTATTTTACAATTATTTTTTAAAAAATATTTATTTATTATTAAATAATATTATTTTTTATTTGTATATTTTTATTATTTATTTAATAATGAATTTTTTTAATAAAATATATTAAAAAATAAAAAAATGAAAGAATCCTTATATATTAAAAGCTAATTAGACTTAATACGGCCTCCCTAGGCGGTATTAAGTTATCCATCATTATAATATATAACGGAGGTTTGATGGATAAGTTTATATAATATGTTAACTACACCAAATAATAAATAAGGTCATAACATATTATATTACCTTATCATGCCTAATACGGTATGCGAAACAGCCCCTTAGGTACATTGTTCAAAACTTCTGACCTTTGGTAATTCATATGCTGCTCCATTATTATCTCCTGCAATCCAAAGTGAACTGCAAAGGGTGAGATTCTTCTTCCACTCACAAAAATCCTCCACTATACTATTTGTCAAGTTTTGTTGGCGATCTCTACGAGCTTCAATGAGTTGCAAGTTATTAGATTCAAAAAGATTGTTTGGTCATTGCAGTTTAAACTTTCTTTAGGTGAAGAAATGGATCAAACAACCTAAAGTCAAGTAATAATGACTTATATTTGAAGTTAGTTATTTAAAAAAATAAAGAGATGTTCGAGTTGTTAGACTAACTCGACCCTAAGTGGGTTGGCCCAATTTGGGCTGAGTCAAATTAGGTCGAGATGAACCAAGCTAATTTTATCTTTTATTCCAATTTATTTAACTTAACCCACATATTTTTTTAAGTTATTCAGGCCAGTCTATTGGACTCTGCCCATTTTGAAAACTCTAACTCTTTTAATATTGAGATTTATTTCTATACACCAACAGTATAATTATGATGGATAATTATTATAGTGGATAATTATTCACCATTATTTGTCATTTTCTTGCAATTTTATTAATTAACAATACAAAATTATTTTATATTATTAGTGCATAAGAATTAGAGTCCGTTTGGATAAACTTTTAAAAAAAAGATTTTTTTCTCTAAATTTTTTTTAGTAGAGCTTTAATTTTTAGAAAACGTTATTTTGTTTTTGGATAGATATATGAGAAGTACTTTTAATTATTAAAAGTACTTATGAATCTATTTTGACATAAAAGAATAAAAGTATTTTTTTATAATCAAATTACAAAAAAATTTCAAAAAAAGAAAAGAGAAATAAGATTTAATAAGTGATAAGAAAGGAACGATATATATTGTAATTTTAATTAAAGATAAAAGATACTTTCATAAGATAATTTTATTAAAAATTATTTCTCCTTTTACATTTTTTAGAAGCTAGGTATTCCGAACTTAAAAAAAAAAAAGTAATAAATTGACTTTTTTAATTGAAATATTTTTTTTTTTAAAATTATATCTAAACATCTATAAAAATTTATAAAAATAATTTTTTTTTAAAAAATAAGCACATTTTTCTTAAAAAAACCAATCCAAACGGACTCTTAATCTCTTTAATAATTGCCTCTCTAAAGTTTGAAGTTTTTCCTTAAACTTGCTTATCATTACACCCAAATGTTATTGATAATTTGCAGAAACTTTGATGAAAATTATGAAATCCAAAAGTTTTAAAATCACAAAACTTTTAAGTATCCCCATCATAGAGATTACTTTCTATGCTGTTTCTCATATGATTGTAACTTAGTCTCTATGCACCTTTCCCATATGATTGTAATTTTCTCTTTTGCTTCGCTTCTTCGGCGAAAATTGAGTTATTGTTACACTAAATTTGAACCCCATTTCACTATTTTCATGAGAATTGCGAGATATTCTTTCTGTGCCAAAAACCGGTACCATTATGTTATATTTTTCACTCTCTTGCATGAGCAACAGCAAGATGAAGTAATACAAAGAATCAGCACTCAATAACCTTGACACATTATCACTACAACAAATTAGGTCTATAACCGAAGATCAGAATTGGGGACAAAATACAAAGTTTACAACAGAGATCGAATCAATTTAAGGTTCCAATAAGAAGCTGGCCTCTGCAACAAAAATGTTAAACTGATAATTCACGCAAAGAATAATATTGACAGCACACTATATGATGAGAACCGCCAGAACCTTTCATCTTGTTCATCAAAACACTCCTATGCAATAATTGGATAAATAGCTTGATGGGATAGCTTGATTCACCATCCAGCAATCCTGGTCTAGCACCTAATCTCGTACGATCCTGCTTTTGTAATATAACGAACCCACTCAACGGTATTGTATCCACTCTTCTCCCACACCTGCAGAGTAAGAGAATCAATAGAGCCACCTAGTTATGAGAAAATGCATGAAGAAAGGGCTTAGTAGGTTAGGATGGATACCTTGAGAAAACGAACACGTAAACCAGATGCTGTGAACATGGGAACCTGCACCAACAAATATAGAAAACGTGCGTGTAAGGAAAAGTTTGGAGAGGCAGCTCCACAGGGGAATATGATAAATTACTTCATCAGTTCTGCCAGCACCAGAGGACCAATATATCCCATTGTGCTTAGCCAAAGGGAAAAAGGACAGTTAAAACAAAATAAATCACTCGATCATCTGCTTTTAAATCAGCGTAGTTGAACAAACATTGGAAGGAGGGGACAAAGATTATAATCGAATGTCTAATAGCCGTTCTGTCTCCCAAGAGGTAGGCAAAAGCACACATTTACCGTCAACTAACTCAGAACTCAGAATAAGTAACTTCCTTGTATCAGCTATCAACATAAGCATAATGATGGACCAAAACCACAAGAGATGTCAAAGTTCCCACAATTGATTTAAAAAGCAACAGTTAGAACTAAAAGTATAGGAAAACAACCATTGATGATTGACCCCAAATGGGCTTCAGACCAGAAGTAATTTCGGTGACAACAGTTCGTACAATCCACTTTTCATTCCAAGTAACAATCTAAACATGTAAGCTGTTTCTATCCAAAATAATAATAATAGCATATGTTGCAATTTTGAAACTTCAAACATCAGACAATGTATGAATTTAGCACTGATGATAACAAACACAGCATGTTGAGAAGTGAGAAGTTGTAAGGTGCCAGCAAGAATGTTTAGGCAATAAGGAACAGCCAGCCCATTTTCATGAAATTGTAAAGTAACTGATAACACACCTGAAACTCCATCTGAATTGGTGGTCTAGTCCAAGATTTCTTTTCTGTCATTGTGGAAATAAGTTCAACTTCTGCACTCAACGTTGACTCAGTTTGCCCCGGAAATTTCCTAATCCTGTCGAACAAGAGCAGTGATAGATATTAGAACAGCTGGTATACTATAAGGAGAAACAATAGAGTATTAATGGAGAAGTGGGAATGTGAAAATCCGTGTGATATAATAAAATGACATTTCTTAAAAAGAAACAACATATTCAATGATATCCCCAACAACATTCAAAATAATCGCGCAATCTTTTAAGCATGCAATAACAGAAAAATAACATAGTTCAAATAACAATCGCAATAAAGTAAGACACTTACTTCCAAACCAAACAATCAATAGAAGCATTGTATTTGGCTCGGCCTGATGTAACTGTGAAACTTGTTTTTGCCGTTTGTTTTGGCACAGGAATTTTGACTACAACCCCAAGTGCAAACAATTTTTCAACAAAAGTACTCTTTACCTGAAATATATGAACCCAAAAATGAAAAAAAAAAAAAAAAAAAAAAACTAAGCAATGGAGGATGGCTGATCTTCAGAAAATTTGGTATCCAAAACATAAACTTTCAAACCTTAACATTCACTTCCATCCTTGTTCGACCAAGTTCTTTGATGGTTGGCAATACTTTGAAGGGAAGGTTAACTCCCTCAGTGATACGATACCTACCCAGACACAATTATATTAGCAGAGAATAGACACAAAACCAACAGCAAATCTGGTGCCATTATGAATTCACACAATCTTATATTGCTCGCCGTTTTGTATTACCAAGTAAAAGTTAATTCAGAGGACAAAGAGAGGAAGTTACAAACCATTCAACCTTCAACCCCCCACCCACCATAACATGAACTAGCTTGTTTGCTGTAGATTTACGAAACTAGATGGCAAGAGATACGGCAAAAGATAGGATAAAAAGACAAGAGCTTACTTCATTAGTTCAAATTCACCATCAGGTGGCACAAAACTGACAGTCTTCTCTGAGTTGAACCTCGTCAAATTTACACACTGATGGAAAGTGACATCATCAAGCTCAATAGTTTTACCACTGCAAAGTAGATTTTGTTGATAGGAGAACAACATAAGATTAGAATAGGAAACAAGATTACAAAAGGAAAGAGAATAAAACACGCAGATAAAAGACCCTACAAATACAGCATATAGAAAGAGTGCTAAAATGGGAAAGCAAGAAAACAAAGAAATCACTGCAATATATATCCCTTCCAGTGCTAACATAACACGAGCACAAATAGACACAACTTTGAAATAAAAATATCAATGAAAAAAAAAATTTTCAATAGAGGGCAAAAAGAGGGGCAAGAAGTGCAACTGAAAGCTACCTTTTAGTAGGGCGGGATTTAAGTTGTGACTCTTTCTCAAGACCAATCTTGTCATTCAAACCCAACTTTAAATCAGGCATTCCAGAAAGAAAGCACTTCATAAGAATTTTCCCCGTGACATCACAACGCAGAACACTACCTAAATTCACATGTTAGTTAGCAGGCCATCTAGCAAATGAAAACATGGAGACAAACTAAATGCATGACCCACCTTTAGAAGACATAAGAAGATTTACACTTTCCACAATATCCAGGAAGACCTGCAAGGGGTCAATGTTATAACAGCATGGCAATAATGGCAAAAGAATGGAAGAGGCATCGCATAAAACTTACCTCATTCTTTTTGTAAACAAGACCTTCTCTCCGCCAGCCAACAGCACCAGTAACTTGTAAAGTTGCATTTGGAACAGGTTTATCTGTGGGCTTTTTTGTCCCAATGCACAAACAGCATACAATAAAGTAAAGGATTTAACAGAATATTCAACAGTGTAAACATAAGAAGACATGTAAACGTCAAACATAGGCAGACAAACAGACAGATAGACATTCACTGACATAACACACACACACACACACACACAAACACAGGAATGGTAATAACATTTGCATGTCAGCAAATCAGGCAGAAGTTAAATGTCAATGTTACAGTGTTTTCCTTATTATCAGAGCTGAATTACTCAATACCAAGCAATTACATGACAATCACAAAGATGTCAACACATGCAACATGCATCTAGCACAAAGATGTGCAATGTGATTGAACAGAAATGCTTCTCTTATGTTGACACATTTCAGAGACGATATGGCAACAACATAGAATCGATCATCCTTGCAATTATTGATCTTGCAAATCACCAATCAAAGATTGATTAGTTTATTAACCTAGTCTAGCGATGGCAACTTTTCCTGAGCTGAGGCCCAACTTATGTTTGAAAGAATAAAATGAGAATGCAGAAGCATGATAGAGGAACCAATCTCAATGGTGGATTTCCATCCTTACAATTTTAATATCAAGGGATGAAGAGAGAAGCAAAGAAGTTTTGGAAAATGGAAATGTACTGAGGTAGGTTGTTTTAGAGGAACTATGTAAACCAACAAACAAGACTGAATAAAAGAATAAAAGTGCACATGTTTTGAAATGGAATTCTTCACGAACCTTGAGACTTATATAATTTTGGATGTTTACTTATTTCATCCTTCTTTTGTATATAATAGAACTTAAGAGTATGGGCATATCAAGCAGATGGCTTGCATATTATTTTATTTGAAATTTGGTATTTACTTATATTCGTGCAACTTCTATGTTGTATTCTTTAAGATTTCCTTTTAAAACATTTTCATTTCAATATGCCCATGTTGTCTCCTGTCATGTCCCCATTTGTGTCCATGCTTCACAGTAGCTACAATAGCATTTGTGTACTAACCTTGGATGAAAATGGGGAACGCACTCCTTCCTGAGTGATATAAAGCTTTAAGATCTCTGGTGAAAGATTTTGTGGGTAACCAAAGTCCATAATTTCTGCCAAAAAAAAGTACATAATAATCATTCACCTGTTTAAATGACAAATATTTTCCTTGTCACAAAATTTACTCAGTTTTTAATCACTACAAAGACTTTGACTTGGCAAAATATATTTCTTCAACCTTTTGATAATGCTTTTGTGTGTGCGAACTCAATAATGCTTTTGCTTGACAACTAATAAGACATCTAGACATCATGATACAGATTGTATCCCTCCCTTTACTTTAACTCTGGTAGTCATCAGAAATATGAATTTAGCTACAATATACTATTCTAACTTATTACGGATTTTAAAATTACAGGAAACTAAAACCCTTTTATTGACTTTCAACAATAAAACACAGTAGACAACAACATCCAAGCAGGAACATGGATCGAATTTAGTTAATCTCCATATAAATTATATACCATCTAGGAGCTCATAAATGAGTACAAAATTATTGCGAATTGCGTCCTCATCAAAAGCTCCACCGAAATATGATTTGAACAGTGCAACAGCCTGAAAAGAAAAAGAGGAAGTACAAACCTCAACCACCATAAAGGCCAACATTTTTAATCAGGAGTCAGGACAGATAGGGAAAATTTTTTGATAACATTTAACAATACCTTGCTCTAAATGGATTTAAAGAAATTTTGATTTAATGAAATTTTTTAATCAGGACAGATGTGAAATTCTTAAAATTCTGATTTGAATAGCGTTGATTAATCCATGTGACCAACCATACCAAGTAGTGATAAAGCTAGGATGTTGTCGTTGTTGATAGATAGTGAACAAAGGCAACAAAAAAAAACCAAAACAACAACAATTATAAAGAAAATTTGCAACGAGAAGTTGAGAGATTGAATATATTATTGATCACAATATTAAGACCAGAATATTAAAAATTCTACATAGCATGCACGATGCAGCCCAGGAATTAAACTCTATAGTGGTATTAAATGAAAAGGGGAAATTAGTAAGCTTCACAATTTATTGCAGCTCCTCCACTTAATTCATGCTACAGTATGGCCCTCTTCCCAATTCATAATGATCTGGGGCAGCTTTGATAATTCAGAAGGTTCCTCCCTTCTTGTTAACTTAGAGAAGTTAACAGCAAACAATCATTTTCATTATCACAGCTAAATTTTAACAACAATCAATTACAAGCTAGTTCGTCATGCCTGACCAGCGATGTCAACAAAGCCTTCATATCAGGTGTTGCAAAATAAAACCCCCATTGAGATCACAATTTAATGGTGGAAAAAGAAAAACATGAGATAAATGCAAACGTCAGGGAGAGATTGACTACCTCAACAGCAAACTTGAAAGCACATGCAACGTTAGCATTGGTGCTGACAACAATAACAATGTAGACATTGCTGATCCTCATGTAAAAGAAAGAACAACCACCGATCTGCCTCACGGGACAGGTACCAAGCTCCTTCGTTTGCATAATATGGGTACGGAAAGCATCCACCATGTTTCCCCTGCGAAAAGTCACGAATCAGCGTCCACAACATTGCGAATCGCATAATGCACACAATATGGTCATAAGTAAACAAACGGAACTCCTAAGAAACAGCTCAACGATCCATCGCCAATATACCATTCACCCTCAGGGCTTCAAAAACGAGCTTTTCTAGAAGGAGAGAAAAAAAGGCCTCAGAATCACTAACCCTAGCCGAATCACTGGCCTGAAATTGGAAACGTGCTTAATTGCTCTTGTCTTTAAGACCTATATGCATCATCTAGGACCAAAGTAATTACCTAAGAGCTCGAAACATGAATGTGAGAGAGAGAGAGAGAGAGAGAGAGAGAGAGAGAATGGAAGGAAGGAACGTTGTTACCCGACATCGTCGCGGTAGAGGCGGTTGATGAGAACGTCGCCGCGGAGGTTGAGGAAGTAGATGGCGGAAGCAGCCACCGGCATCTGTGATCGACGGAGATTTCAATCGGAAACGGTGGTTCCGCCGCGGATCTGTGGCCTTCCAGAAGCAGCAGTGACCAGCTGAATGCGTCGTCGCCGATTTGCTGGACTGGGTTCTACCGGAGACAGGAGAAGAAGACGAAACAGAGGGCAAGAGAATTGACAATTCAGAATTGGAGACTAGAAAATAAAAATTTAAAAGAAAAAAATTAATAAAAGAGAAACATCTTGGAAATAGCAAGGTGAGAATTGCTTTCTTTTAAAAAAAATAATAATAATTTTGATCTACAGTTAATATAAAAAATTTTAAATTGTTATATTTAATTATATATTTTTATTTATCAAATTTTTAATATTATAAATAATTAAGTTAAAAAAATTTATTAATATGATAATATATAATTAAATACTTTATATTTATATAAAATATTTTTATATTAATAATATATCAAATTTTTTTATTTAATTTAAGTTAAATATATAATATTTTTGGAGATATATTGTATATTAAAATAAATATTATAATATATATAAAGAGAGAGAGAAAATGAGGAAAGGAGGGAGGGAGAAAAGGGAATAAATGTGTTTATAACATTTTTGTAAGTAAAAATATTACAATTTTACTAACAATGTGTTAGTTTGAGTGGAAAGAACTTAGATTTTTTAAATATATGATTCTAGATTTGATCTTGAAATTTATGTATATATATAAAAAAAAAACTTTTGGAATAAATCCTCACATAATCATCTGATCGTACCAGAAAGATGTCTCTCATATATCAAAAAAGGGGATGTTTTGAAATAACAAAAGAAAATATTACTTTTTTAAATAATAATGTTACCAGAATTATTTGCTAGAGTGATTAAATAAGTCAAAAGAGTGAGGACTCATCATTCATTTAAACCTTGGAAATAATATCACATTATTCTAATAAAAATCTTAGCAACAAAATTTTAACTATTAAGTATCTTTCTTATTTTAAAATTGAACTCAAATGTTATCCTCGAACATCAACTAAGATTAGTACTCGAATAAAATTATCTCTAATGAGAGGATATATATAGAAAATAAAAAAATTGTTACTCTTGGCTAATTATAGTATATAAAAATCGATTCAGATCAATCAGTTGGACCAATAAACCGGTGAATTAGCCAGTTTGGATTACTCTTAAGATTGGCCATGCAACAAACTCAATGAACCAATTTGACTTGATAGTTTTTCATAAAAATTAGTGACCCAATTTAGTTTGAGTGAATTGATTGGGTCATATATATATATATATATATATATATATATATATAGAGAGAGAGAGAGAGAGAGAGAGAGAGAGAGAGAGAGAGAGAGAGAGAAATTCATTTGAATTTTTTTTTAAAATATGGCTTTATAAAATTTTAACTTTTTACAAAAGTAATAGATGGCTTTTTTAAGTCATCATTCAACCACTTAGGCCTCGACTGAGAGTTACATCAAGGGTTTCAATCATATTATAACTAAACATATGACTTCCAAGTCTTTCATTGTTCAATATGGGACAAAAATAATGGGAGTCATTTAGAACTATATATTTGGCTTCTAATTCTTCCACTATTCGATTTGGGACTAAAATAATGGGAAGCAAACTGCATACAAGTTGTTTGCTATATAGGTTTCCAATGCAAGTGACACACTTTCATTTTATAACCTATATATTTTTATATATTTATTTAATTATATACAATTTAACCGATTGACCCAATGACCCAATGACCCGATGTCTTGGTTGACTCGATCATTAGGTCAAGTTTTTATAACTATGGGGCTAGTCCCCTCACATGTGGCAAACAACAGTTCGTGTCCTAGCAAAGAGAGGTACCTACCTACGTTTAGTACTTGATTGTATCTCAAACATGGTTTAAAGATGAAAATAGCACAAGAAAAGGGGTTGAATCATATATTTTGAAAACTTTTTATTTCTTGAAAACTTAAACAAACTTTCTCAAGTCTTGAGACTACGATCGCGGAAGCGTTTTAAAGTTAGAAACTAAAGTTATTGTTTGCACAACAACTTTGTAGGAAGCAAAGAAGGATAAGCACATAGAACTTATAACAACAAATATAAAAGCTATAAGTAAAAGACAGAGATAGAAGAACACTCAAGAAGGTTTACTTTGGTTCGGTCAAACCACTTGCCTATATCCATTCCTCAACAAACTAGTTGAGATTTTTATATCAATGAGTATTCTTATATAAGCTTTTCCAAACTTACAACAGAGTAGTCTTATCCTAACCTCTCAAAGCTAACAAAGACCACTATCAGGTCACGTTGTATTTGATTTGAAGATTTGTGTTTAATAACACTCACACTAGAACACTCAAGATATATAAATCAACTAAGTATAATGTGGAGTGACTTCTCCCAAATATCACTAAGAGAATATTAGCTATTACAATGCTTAGAGAAGATTTTTCTCTTGAGAAGCTATAGAAAATAACTTTCTGATCGTTCAGAAGGTTGAAAAAGATGAAAGCCTTTTTGATTTTCAATCAACAGAGCTTTTCCAACTACTTGCTTTTCATCTTCAAGACTTATATAGACTTCAAAATCTAGCAATTGTGTCTTCAAGTCTTGAGCTTTGAGCTTTCAAATCTATTCGTCTTAACATGGAGAGAGAAGTAGAGAGCTTTCTTCCTCAGCAAACAAGTACAGTGCTAAAGAGGAAAACTAGCTATTTGAGTCAACTAGCTTTGTAGTGTGTTAGTGCACCTTTTGGAGATCTGTCTTGTCATTTTTTACCTTTAGATAATATCTTTGAATGTACAAAGACAAGTCCTGAATGAGTTCTTCTTCACTTAGAACAATATTCTGGAGATTATCCTTTTACTCAAGTTTTCTGAACAAATCATCCTTCAAAGCGCTTGTGTACCTTCCGATGACTTGATATCCTTTTGATGATGTATAGACATCCTTTTGATGCTTCTAAACAAATTTTCATGAGAGATGGGATTATTGAGAGTGTAGATTCCTCTGCGAAAAACTCTTTCCTTTTAGATTTGTTTGAAATGCGAAAGATACTTATAAAATCTATTTGGAATAAATTATTCAGTGATCCAATTCTCTCAATTTGGCAGATAAAGTGATATGTGTTATCTGAGATAAGACACTTACACAAACCATTAGTTCTAACAAAAGATTTTCATAAGTTTTAATTTGTTATCCATCAAAACTATTTAGAATAAGCCCAAAACCACCTAGTGGCTTCTGAAAGGTGTTAGAGCTTACAATCTCCCCTTTTTTTATGATGGCAAACCAATGCTTAAGAAATGCTTTTGTTTATAAAATAAAAACTTGAAAGTGCATGGAAATTTACATGATTTGCATTGATTTAACTTTTTGATCAAAAAACTTTTTTTTTATGTTTATTTTAGTTAGTTATCAGATTCAAAAACTTTAGATGAAATCTTTCTTATTCTTTAAATATCAGAACCATTAGAAAGCTTCACATTGTGCTCAAATTAAAAACTAAGACGTTTATCAGAGCATATAGTTGTCATAGCAGAAAATGAAAATATAAGGTTAAATCAATATTAGAGCAATAATATGCATGAATCAAGTTGTACAAGTGGACAGATAAATTGAAACAGAGGAAGTACAATGAAAAACTAGAATAAGAGCAATCAGAAACTAGACATCACATCAATGAAAACTATAAACATATATTAGAGCAAAAACTTAAAGTTAAACTTATGTTAGAGTAAGAAAGCAATAATAACTAATATTATAGTAAAAAGAAAAAAAAAGGATTATAAATTATCCATAGTCGAACGCAAATGTTTAAAACTAAGATAAAATAAACTATTCATAACTAATAAGCAGTGTTAAAAAAAAAATGTTGCAATGTATGCAATGTATTCATTTGGCCTTTGCTTCCCCTCAACCAAAGCTTTCCTAACACATTCTTATACCCCTCAACCAAAGCTTTCCTAACACATTCTTATACCCCTTTTGACATCAGTAAAAGATGTTAGGGATCATAGAAGACTATCATAGATTGCCTTAGTGTTTTCCCTTTTAAAGAGCCCTCAGCGGTTGCACCAAGAGTCCTTCCATCTTGTCTATTCTCTTCTCTAGAGTATGTTCGTTGGTCATGAGTTGCTACTAGGTGGCCATGATAGTTTGTTGATTGGCCAGAAGAAGGTCTATCTGGATTTCATTGGGATCTGAAAAAATATGTGCCAGAGATGATTTAGGATCTTCTGAGGTCATCTTCTCATTGTGTGATGCTAAAGACTAGGAATTCTCAAAAACAACTCCAGAAACTGTTTTTATCAAATTTGGCTCTAGCAATCAGCATCAGAAGGGCATTGACACCAATAGGGATAGCAGGAACATCCTATGTAGCTTCATTGCATTTTGAGCAGGAGTAAAGAGAGGTGCAGTTTTTGTAGCAGGGATAATATCAATAGTTTCACCACTAACCACAGCTCTTTCTTATGCAACAGACTCAATCCTAGCCATAGTTCCCTCTTGTATAGCATTGTCGACCCTAGTAAGAGTCCCTTCTTGGATGGCAGGTATAGAAGGTCTAGGGTTGATTCTCAGGTTGTTCAATCTGTTGCCCAAAAACATGCACTATAGTTCTTTTCTCAATGGCAGGAATTTGCTCTTCTATAACCACAAAGTGTTGATCTACCTCTTGAGATAGAGAAAAACTCATTTATTTAGAAGCTTCAATGCCTTTGGCCTTGTTTTTCTACTTCTAAAGCCAAGTTTCTTCTCTTAATTTGTTTTTTTGGGCTTCTCTTCTAACCCTTAGAAGAGGTGAGGGAGTGGAATCCTTAGAAGGAGCAATAGATGTTTTTTTTTTTTTTTTTTTGCTTCTCCTTCCTTTTGCCTTCTGGTATCACTTTAGGTAAAGGCCTTTCAGGTTTAAGCTCCCTAATAGTGATTTCTCTTGCAGTAGGAACAATAGGAGTAGCAGGAGTGGTAGCAATATTAGCTACATTGATAGGATCAGCAGTAATTGCAGATACTTCATCATTAGTCTTAGGTGATGTGGAAACTTTAGAAAGCTTCAACAACCTTTTCTTACTCCTCTTTTCTAGGATAGGAGAAAAGCTTCTTTCTTGTTTTGCTTTCTTTTTCTTTTTCCCTTCATCCGAAGGTTTTCTTCTAGATTTTTTAGTGTTAGGCACCATAGATTTAGCAACAGCTTTCTTCTTTTTCTCAGTCTCCTTATCCTTTTTTGGTGCTTGGGGTTTCAAACCCAAGGCTTGAAAAGTCTTCATGGTTGTTGTTCGATGCTTATTGTCAGTCCTTTCACCATTTAGAGGATACTGAGCCTTGATGATCACTCATGTTAGAAACATGCCATAAGGAAGATTAGCATGTTTCTTCTCAATACCAATGGTAGCAATGATAAAATCTAAAATCAATCTTACTAGATTGGTTTTTCTTTTGGTCATGAGGCAAAACATAGCCATGTGATCCACTCCACTCATCACATCTGTGTTTCCACTCCTTGGTAAAACAGTATGTTAGACCATAAAAAATACTGCCCTAACAAGAATTGGAAGGCTAAAGGTATAAATATCTCTTACTCTTTTATCTCTATTTCTTGTTAAAGTTTCAGCAACCTTAGCTTTAGAAACTCCAAGTTCCTCCCACCAACGATCTCCACCATGGCAGCAAATACCTTCGTTTGGGGTGTTGGTGATCTTAGCAATATTAGAGGGGAAGATATTGAGTTTGAAACTTTTAATAATGCTCCTCAAGGAGGTGTTGTCTTTATCAGAAGCACTCAAGTTGCTGTAAAATAGAGGGACCACCCTTGTTTAGGTATCCTTAGAAATTCTCAAGAAATCTCCCTATATTTGGTACTCAAAGGCTCCATGAATCTTAGGGAGGCTAGTGAGGTTTTCTATATGGAAGCTTCTTCCTCTGGCAATAGGCTTTCCGGCAAAGAGATTTTCAAAATTCGCTTGCATGTCGGTGTCATCAAACATGAAAAGGGCGTTAAAGTTACCCTTGTCAGCCATTGTAGTTTCTAAGTAAAAAAAGTTGCAGCTCGAAAGAAAATGAATGTGTTTCAGATGAGGAAAAGGTGAAGAGAGTGAAGTGTTTGAAGGCCTGAAAGTTTGGAGAAGATGAACAGTCTTTGAGAGGTTTCAAGAAAGAAGAGAGAAAAATATGTTCAGGGTGATTAAATGATTCTGTTAGGTAAAAGAAATAAATGAGGGTCATTGTAATATGAAGCATTTTTGGGTGAAACAATGACATTTTTGGACAAAGAAAACTTTTGGTTTTCTCACTTCATTGAAATGTGGCAATGAGGGAAGTTACTAAAATCACCCACATTTCAAAATTGCCTCGACTCTTCATATTCAACCTTTTGACCAGAAGCTTGAGTTACCTTTCTAAATGAACTATCTTTCTAAACTCAAATTCTAAATTCTATTTTGAGCATCTTTCTAAAAAACTCTTTCTAAAACACCATGTTGATATGAATTATCTATTCTATTTCTGAAAGACCTTCTAACTTTGAACTTTTTTAAACCTATCTTAAGATTCATTCTTCAGAAAAAAGATACACTTGAAAATACAATATGAACTTTAAGCTTCTTCCAAAGCTTAGGGGTATAGCCAATAAATTCATACGTTATGAATGCATGATAAAAAACTTGTCATATTCAGAAAGTTCTTAATATAACAAAAATGATCCTCAACTAGAGGTTTTGTAAATATATCACCTATTTGATCTTCTATGCTTACAAAATTTAGCTCAATACCTCTTTTTCAAACATGATCTCCAATGAAATAATGCTTAATATCAATATGTTTTGATCTAGAATACTAAATAGGATTCTTGGCAAGATTTATAGCACTTGTATTATCATACAAAATGGGGATTTTGATATATCTCAAGTTGAAATGCTCCAACTGATGCTTGATCCATAGAATCTAAGTACAACAATTTGATGCAAATACATATCCAACTTCAGCAGTTGAGAAGATAACTATGTTTTGCTTTTTACTTAACCGTGTAATCAAGGATTTTCCAAGAAAGCAGTAGCAACTGCTTGTGCTTTTCCTATTAACTCTATCTCCAGCAAAGTTAGTATCACAATAAGCTGTAACATGACAAAAAGTACCTTTATCATAGCAAGGACCAAGATTAGAAGTACCTATTAAATATCTCAATATTCTTTTGATAGCATATAAGTGTGATTTTTATGGGTTAGATTAAAATCTAACACAAATACCCACACTTAATTGTATGTCAAGTCTACTAGTAGTAAGATATAGCAGAAAACCATCATACCTTTGTAAAGTTTATCAGAAATTTTATCACCTTCTTTATCAGGTTCCAGAATTGGAGAATGATGCATAGGAGTGCTATTGCTCTTAGCCTTGTCCATGTCAAACTTCTTAAGCAAATCCTTAGCATTTTTCTCTTGATGAATGAGAATCCCATCTTTTTGTTACTTAATTTGCAAACTCAGAAAGTATTTGAGTTCTTCCATCATGCTCATCTCAAATTCTCTCTACAAAAGCTTAGAGAAACTTTTGCATAGATTTTCGTTAGTAGCATCAAATATAATATTATATACATAAATTTGTACTATAAGAAAATATTTTTTCCCATGCATGATGAACAAAGTTATATCAACTTTCCTCTTTTAAAACCATTTTTAAGCAGAAAAGAACTAAGTCTTTCATATCAAGCTCTTGGAGCTTGTTTCAGACTATACAAAGCTTTTGATAATTTGAAAACATGGTTAGGAAATGTTTCACTTTCAAAACCAGGAGGTTTTAAACATAAACTTCTTTATATATAAAATCATTTAAAAAATCTTATGCAAATGCAAGCAACATTCTGATGGCTTTCAATCTTACAAAGGAGCAAAGTCTCATCATAATTAATTCATTCTTGTTGATTGTAATCTTGAGCAACCAGTCTAGCTTTGTTTTTTATTACTTTTCAACTTTCACCAAGTTTGTTTCTAAACACCCATGTAGTGCCAATTACAGATTATCCTTTGGGCAGCAGAACTAGAGTCCAGGCTTTATTGTTTTCCTATTGATTAAGCTCTTATTGCATAGCATCTATATAGCTTGGATCTTGAAGGCTTTCATCAGTGGATTCTTGATAGGGTTCACCAATCACTTGGTTTTGAGATACAACTCTCAGATCTCTTGCACTAGTGTATCTTCTTCTCATGGGGGATGCTTCAGAGTTTTTTGGTATATCATCAAAAACATGATAAGGTAGGGAAGACTCAAAATTATTAGCCATATCTTTACCACCACCTCTTGTGGCTATTTGAATAGAGCTTTGATTATCATGTAGAAACAAATTCTCTAGATCTTCTTTCAAATCATCTATATTCTAGTTCAAATCCTTTTTCTTTTCTTTGAAGGAGATATGTATAGTTTCTTCCACAACCTAAGTTCTTTTGTTGTATACCCTATATGCTTTAGAAACAAAAGAGTATCTAGGAATACACCAAGATTAGATTTAGGATTGAAATTTTGACAACTTGTCATTTGTATTAAGAATAAAACATTGTGAATCAAAGACATGAAAATAAGACATGTTAGTTTTCTTCCTTTCCATTATTCATAAGGGGTTTTTTTGAGTATCGGCCTTAACACAATTTTGTATGTAGCAAGCAGTGTTAACTGCTTCTGCCCAAAATCCTTTTGATAAACCACTTTCTAAAGCATGATTTTGGCCATTTCTTATAAAGATCTATTCTTTCTTTCAATAACTCTATATTGTTGAGGAGTTCAAGGAGAAGAGAAATTGTGAGAAATATTATGTTCATTGCAAAAACTTTCAAAAACATGATTTTCAAACTCACCACCATGATTAGATCTGATGGAAGAGATGCAAAAACCTTTTTCATTTTGAACTCTTTTTGAAAACACTTTAAAAGTCTTGCAAGCTTCATTCTTATATGTTATGAATATAACCGATGTAAATCTTGAAAAGTCATCCATAACAACCAAACCATATTTCTTACCACCCAAACTGCCAATTCTAATTGATCCAAAAAGATCAAGATATAAAAGCTCAAGTGGTCTTGTAGTTAAAAGTACATTTTTTACTGTGAAAAGAACTCTTAGTTTGTTTGCCCCTTTAGCAGAACTCATAGGTTGAGTCATTGTCAAAGCTGATCTTAGGCAAATCTTTAACAAGCTTCTTTTAAGAAATCTCAGATATTAATCTCATGTGAGTATGATCAAGTTTCTTATACCATATCCACTTTTCATCCACAAAGGATGCTAAGCATTTTACATAAGTATTATTATGCCTTTTAACAGTAAGAATATTTTTATTTGACATAAAGTCTTTTACGATGCATCTAGAAGGTTCAAACATAACCTTATAATCTTGGTTACAAAACTGACTAATGCTCAGAAGGTTGTGAATTAATCCTTCAACCAACATAACAATAGTAATTAAATCAAAGTTGTTCTTACCAATATTACTTATGCCAATGATTTTAGACTTGATTCCATCAACAAATTTTACCATTTCTCCATCCTTGGGTTTGAAGTTTCTGAACCAAGATCTGTTTCCAGTTATATGTCTGGAATAGCCACTGTCCAAATACCATTTCATCTTTGATGATGTGATTTAAGACATACTTGCACTAGAAAGAGTTTTCGCTTTAAGTACTAATATCTTCTTAGGTCCTCTTTGACTAGTTACCTTCTTAAGATTCTTCACTTTCAGTTTCTTTGCTTTTCTTAGAGAAAAGCATTTTTAAGAAAAATGACCCTTCTTAAAGCAATTTATACAAATAGGAGCTTTACTTTGAGAACTTTTAAATAATTCTACATTTATTTCTATCTCACACCCAAGTCCTAATTTTTCAAAATATGGTCTTTGACTACCAAGCATCAAATCAATATTCTTGGAGCTATTTACCATATTCTTAAGATTAGATTTAAGAAACTTCACTGTTTTATGAAGCTCAGAAACATCAGAAGATGTTTTCTGAGCAAATTTAGAAACTTTAGTTTTAAAGGCATTTATATCCTTCTTGAGAAAGTCATTTTTTGTTAAAAGCTCATCTTTCTCATGCCTTAATTTCTCTCTCTCTTTTTTTTTTTTTTTTGACTCAAGGTTTGTAAACTCAAGGAACAGCTTTTGAAAGTTCTTCTTTAAAGAAGCATGGTGAGAAGAAAGAATTTGAGAATTATCCGAAAGTTCATCATAAGAAAATTCTGGTTCAAAAAGCATTACCTTAGTTTCTTCATCAAAAACTATATTTGCCATGAAGCAGAGATTCACAACTATTTATTCCTTCCCTTGAGATTCTACACTTTCTTACTCTTCATCAAGGTATTCCGACATAGCCATCATTGCTTTCTTCTTAGGTGCTTTCTTTTTAAAGCTCTTTTTTATTTTCAGACATTCAGATCTTAGATGTCCAGATTCTTTGCACTCATAGTAGATGATTTCACTCTGCTTTGCTTTTTCTTTCTTGTCCTTTTTAGGAATAAACTATTTCTTCTTTTTCTTTTCGATCCATGCTTTGGAGATCTTTTTAGCTAGTTGAGCAATCTCATCTTTCTCTTCCTCTTCCTTATCTTCAGATGATTCCTTTTCTTCTGATTCTTCTTAAGCCTTTGAAGCTTTGGTAGAGATTACTTTCCTTTGTGTAGACTTTAGAGCAATAGACTTGCCCTTTCTACTGCTCTCTTCAAACACTTCATTCAGCTCAATCTCATAAGTTTTTAGAGACCCATTGAGAGCATCCAGGCTAAGCAAATTCAAATCTTTAGCTTCTTGAATTACTGTTACCTTAGGGCGCCAAGCCTTCGACGGGCTTCTGAAAATATTTCTGACCATCTCAACGTACGAATGTCTCTTTCCCAATACCTTTAGTTGATTTATGATGTGCACAAATCTTATTGTCATGTCATCAAAATTTTCATGTTCCAACATTTTAAACATTTCATATTGATGTACCAACATACTAATCTTCATTTCTTTGACTTGATCAATTCCTTCATGGAAAGTTTAGAATCTGTCCTAAATTTTTTAGCAAAATTACATGAGATGATTTTATCGTACTCACTTTGGCTTAGAGCACAAGTGTGAAGGTATTTTGTCTTAGCATTCATCTAAACTTTAACCTTATGTTAGTCAGTCCATTAGTTTCTAGGGAGCACTTTGACCACTATTAGGGCTAGCTGATTTGGATTAGCAGCTAAATTTGGAGTTAGTTGTTAAGAGATTGGGACATAATATCCATTTTCAAAGATTTCCTGCATGCCTAGACTTGTTAACTCAATAAAGAGTCTCATTCTATCATTCCAATAAGGATAATCTTATCCATTGAAATATGGAGGATGGTTAATAAAATGTCCTTTAGCAAAGTGTAAGATTTATTGTGCCATGTGTCAGGATCTTTTTTCTTTGCATCCATTAGGAAGCTCAACCCCAGAGGCCAAGCTCTGATACTAATTGAAGATAGAAAGAGCATGAGAAAGGAGGGGTTGAATAGTGCCTTTTAAAAACTTTTTATTTCTTGAAAACTTAAACAAACTTGCTCAAGTCTTGAGACTTGGATTGCGGAAGCATTTTAAAGTTAGAAACTTATTATTTGCACAACAACTTTGTAGATAGCAAAGAAGGATAAGCACAGAGAACTTATAACAACAAATATAAATGCTGAAAGCAAAAGATAGAGATAGAAGAACACTCAAGAAGGTTTATCCTCGTTTAGGCAAATCACTTGCCTACATATAATCCTCAACAAAATAGTTGAGATTTTTATATCGAGTACTCTTGGACAAGCTTTTCCAAGCTTACAATAGAGTGGTCTTGTCTTAGCCTTTCCAAGCTAATCAATAGAGTAGTATTGTTCTAGCTTCTCCAAGCTAACAAAGACCATTGTTTGGTCACATTACAATATTTGATTTGAAGGTTTGTGTTTGATAACACTCACATTAGAACACTTAAGGTGTATAAATCAACTAAGTATAATATAGAGTGACTTTTCACAAATCTCGCTAAGAAAATATTAGCTATTACAATACTTAGAGAAGATTTTTCTCTTGAGAAGCTTCAGAAAGTAACTTTCTAATCATTTAGAAGGTTAAGAAAGATGAATGCCTTTTTTGTTTTCAATCAACGGAGTTTTTCCAACTACTTTTTTTTTTTTATCTTCAAGACTTATATAAACTTCAAAATCTATCTATTGTGTTTTCAGGTCTTGGGCTTTGAGCTTTCAGATTCATTGGTCTTAACATGGAGAGAGAAGTAGAGAGCTTTTTTTCTCAAAAGCAAGAATATCTCCAAAGAGGAAAATTAGCCATTTGAGATAGCTAACTTTGCAGTGTGTTAGTGCATCTTTTGGAGATCTGTCTTGTCACCTTTTGACCTTTAGAAAATATCTTTGAACATATAAAGACAAGTCCAAAATAAGGTTTTCTTCACTTGGAACAACATTCTGGAAGCCTTCTAGTCAAGCTTTCTGGACAAATCATCTTTCTAAATCGCTTGTGTGCCTTCTGGTGACTTGATATCCTTCTGATAATGTATAGACATCCTTTTGATATTTTAAACAACTTTTCATGAAAGATAGGATTATTGAGAGTACAAATTCCTTTGCGAAAAGCTCTTTCATTTTAGATTTGATCAAAATTTAAAAGATACTTATAGAATCTGTCTGGAATAAATTATTCCATGATCCAATTCTCTCAATATGGCATATAGAGTGATCTGTGTTATATGAGATAAGACACTTACATAAACCATTAGTTCTAACAAAATATTTTCATAAGTTTTGGTTTGTTATCCATCAAAACTATTTAGGATAAACTCAAAACTATATAGTGGCTTCTGAATGGTATTGGAGCTTACATGATTGTCTCCAATAAAGAAACCAACAGTGATAGTCTACTTCATGAAGCTTGTCATTCAAATTCACATGCCTACACCTAAAAAAAAAAGAAAAGAGAGAGAGAAAGTAAACCCCTCAAAATGGTCCTTATCAATTTTTACATCAGACAAATTAATCCCTAACAAAAATAAACTGACAAATTCGTCCATAATCGTTTAAATTATCAGACAAATTAGTTCCTAATAAAAATAAACCGATGAATTGACCCTAACCCCTTAAAAATCAGACAAGTTAATCCCTCATAATTTTTAATGAAGAGACTTGATAGATGGACTAAATTGTTTGATTTTTGAATAGTTGGGACCAATTTGTCAGTTTATTTTTGTTAGGGACTAATTTTTCCAATGTAAAATCGGGTATTTTTGTTAGGGACTAATTTCATACCTGTACTGTCACGACCTAATCTAAGCCGTGACCGGCGCTTAGAGAGCATCCTCCCTAGCAAGCCTTACACCATAGGATTTCACAAAATTTGGGCAGAGTTTCCTCTATATTTAGGACTTTCCCCAAATAAGAGTACTTGTCCTGCATATTACCAAACACATATTTCCATCAGGGATCCAGGCATTCTCAGAATGCCCCCCTTAGCACACAACACATATATAATCAGAATCAATCATTCAAATCACATTTATATATCCATGTTCAATTTATAATCAAATCCAACATAGTTAACAATCTCTAAACATGACATTAACACACCAGCAAGGGTCGGACCCTGCTTGTAGTACTATGGAGCTACAACTAAGATTACAAATGAACAAAATACAAATCAAGGCCCTTACTACATAGGGCTCACCCTGATAAAGATCTAATGATGTTGAGCAAGAGGATCAGCTCCCAAATCTGAACTTGTATCTGAAAAGAATACAATAATCAGGGGGTGAGTTTGAGAAACTTAGTAAGAGACAAGATACTTTTGAACCTCATGAGTCAATGTATATAGGCATAAAACGATTTCATTCAGATAAAGGAAATAGCGGAAATATCTAACAGGATAAACAGGTAGGATTCACACTTAGGTGGCCGTTCCTTCATGTAAATCCCGAAATCAAGCATGCACCCCCTCTTAGAGAGGCCGTGAAGTACAGGCATACACTACACTATATGTATGGCCGTGAAATAGCCGTCACGCACCACCCCCTTGGGTGGCCATGTAATATCATAGTCCAAGATGCATCCAGGCTAACGTCTACTGCCATTAGCAAACAGATCCTATTACAGACTTTCCTATTCTTTCATATTCTTAAATCATAATTCTCATAACACATTCAAAATTCATTCATCATTGACTCGTGAGTAGCGTTTCGTAAAGTAAATAAACAATTATAATTTATAACAGGATTAAGTCAAAAGCATTCTATCTACTCACAGATCACCGGTCACAGGAAACTCTTAAGTCTTCGGATCTACAAGGTTGGAAAGAAGTTCCTTGGGAGTATCTATCATCACAACAGGACACTGGTATCAATTTTGGATCACTAACATTCTCCATATTATAAGTTCTCTACTCTTAAAATTCTAGGGTTCCAAGAATTCATCTAAAGATCAAAGGAACTGGAATTGCTTGGAAAAGGAAAGAATAATATATAGAAAGTACCTCTAGAATTGGAATGAGGAGAATAAGAGTAGAGGTGAGCTCCCCGCTTCAAATCCACCCAAGCATGAATGAAGAAAGAGGAATAATTATTATGGGTGATTGTGTTTAATGGAATGGATCTTGTGTTGTTGTTGATTGGGTTGGAAATGATGGAATGGAGGAATTAGGAGTAAGGACTAGTGGAAGAAGGAATTTTAGAGAGAAGGGAGAGAGTTTGGGGTTAGAGAGAGAAGAAAAATCGAAAATAAGGGCATGGGACGCATCTCCGTATATATATTGATTTGTGGCAATCGATTACCACGAAGAACTGGTAATTGATTACCATTCTGGTAATTGATTACCACGAACAAATGGTTAGTAATCGATTACCGAGTTATGGTAATCGATTACTGCGAACCCAGAACTAGTAATCGATTATGCGAAAATTTTTAACCCGCGGTCATACAGAGAGCCCTGTAATCAATTACCAGCCACACGGTAATCGATTACAACATCCCAAAACATGGTTCTTTGATTCTAAAAGACATCCAATACCCAAGATCATCACATACCAACTAAATTCCATCATAAACACATCGATCATACATGATTAACATAGAAAAATTTGAAACTACAGCAAGGGTGTTACATACCCCCCCTCAAAAAGAATTCATCCCCGAATTCTAAACAAAACAATAATCACCTTAATCGAATAGGCGGGGGCATTTGGCTTGCATTGCTTCTTCAGTCTCCCAAGTTGCTTCTTCTCCTAAATGGTTCTTCTAGATTACCTTTACAAGGGCCACCTCTCTTGAGCGCAATTTCCTTATTTGACGATCAATTATAGCTACAGGTTCTTCTTCATAAGTTAGATCTTCCTCTGATTGGATGGTTATGGAGTAAGCACATGAGAAGGGTTAGGGAGGTATTTCCGTGGCATGGACACATGGAATACTAGATGAATCATGGCCAAGCTAGGTGGTAAGGCCAAATGGTACGCCACTAGGCCAATTCTATCCAAAATCTCAAAAGGGCCAATGTAATGAGGGCTGAGCTTGCCCTTCCTTCCAAACCTCATCACACATTTCATAGGGGACACACGAAGGAACACCAGGTCACTTAAGGAGAATTCTAGGTCTCCCCTACGATGATCAGCATAAGCTTTCTGCCTACTCTAGGCTGTTAACAACCATTCTCTAATCAACCAAACCTTCTCTAAGGAGCCTTGTACTAAGTCCGGCCCCAAAATTTTAGCCTTACCCACCTCAAACCATCCAATGGGAGACCTACAACGTCTTCCATACAAGGCTTCAAATGGTGCCATCTAGATACTGGCTTGATAACTATTATTATAAGAGAATTCAACCAGAGGCGTGTAACTATCCCAATTCGCACCAAAGTCCAAAATATAGGACCTCAACATATCTTCAAGGATCTGCATTGTTCTTTCAAATTGCCCATTTGTTTGAGGGTGGAACGTTGTACTTAAATCTAGTCGGGTTCCTAAGGCCTTTTGGAAGGCTTTCCAAAAATGAGAAGTGAATTGAGGTCCACGGTCCGAGATAATGGACATTGGAACTCTGTGAAGTCGAACAATCTCATCAACATAGAGTTTGGCATAACAGGAAGCTTTATAAGTAGTCTTGACTGGGAGGAAATAAGCTGACTTAGTTAATTTGTCTACTATCACCCAAACAGAATCAAAACCCCTAAAGCTCTGAGGCAATCCGATCACAAAATCCATGGTAATTCTCTCCCATTTCCACTCAGGTATCTTAACCTGTTGTAACAACCCGGTAGGTCTTTGATGTTCAGCTTTGACTTACTGACATACTAAACATCGTGATACAAAGTCCCCTATATCCCGCTTCATGCCTTCCCACCAATACATTTGTTTCAAATCTTGATACATTTTGGTGGAACCCAGATGAATCGTATATTCGGAATTGTGGGCTTCCTCCAAAAGAGTCCTCCTCAGATTGTCTACATCTGGTACACACAAGTAGTTTTGGCATCTCAGAGTTTCTGCTTGATTAAGGGAGTATTCAAGCTTTTGCCCATTGCAAACTGCATTCCGTAAGTTGCATAATTGAGTATCCTTATATTAGGCAGTTTTGATTTGCTCAATTGAAGAAGATCGCGCACGAACATGGGCCAAAAGTGGCCTAGAACCTCCAAGTTCAAAATGAATACCCTCAGTTTCTAACTTGTGGATCTCTTCCACTATGGGCCTTCTCATCGGTGTTATATGTGCAAGACTACCCATGGATTTCCTTCTCCATGCATCGACCACTATATTTGCCTTGCCAGGATGATATAAAATAGTGCAATCGTAGTCCTTAAGCAATTCCATTCACCTGCATTGCCTTAAGTTCAAATCCCTTTGTTGGAAAATATACTGCAGGCTCTTATGATCGGTATAGATCTCACACGATTCCTTATAAAGATAATGTCTCTAGATCTTTAGTGTAAACACCACGGCTGCCATCTCCAGATCGTGGGTGGGGTAGTTCTGCTCATGTCTCTTCAATTGCCTTGAAGCATAAGCAATGACCCGTTCATGTTGCATAAGAACACATCCGAGTCCTACTCGAGAAGCATCACAATAGACTGAATACCTTCCAGATCCTGAAGGCAAAACCAGCACAGGGGCTGTGGTAAGACAAGTTTTAAGCCTTTAAAAGCTCTCTTCACAATCATCAGATCATTGAAAAGGCACAACTTTTTGCATGAGCTTAGTCAAAGAAGCAGAGATGTTAGAGAAGTCTTTCACAAATCTTCGATAATAGCCTGCCAATCCTAAGAAATTTTGAATTTCAGTCACAATTGTCGATCGTGGCCACCTTTGAATAGCTTCAATCTTCCTAGGATCCACCATAATTCCTTCCTTTGATATCACATGACCCAAAAAGGTCACTTGATCTAACCAAAACTCACATTTGGAAAATTTAGCATAGAGTTAGTGATCCCTTAGAGTTTGCAGAACGATCCACAAATGGCATTCATGTTCTTCTTCACTCCTTGAGTAAACTAAGATATCGTCAAGAAAGACAATCACAAAGTGATCTGAGAAGGGTCTGAATACTCTGTTCATCAAGTCCATGAAAGCAGCTGGGGCATTGGTTAATCCAAAAGACATTACTAAGAATTCATAATGTCCATAACAGATTCGAAAAGCAGTCTTAATAATATCTTCCTCCCGAATTCTCAACTGATGGTATCCGGATCGAAGATCAATTTTAGAAAAGCACGATATCCCTTGAAGCTAATTAAACAAGTCATCAATCCTAGGTAAGGGATATTTATTACGAACCATTAACCGATTGAGTTGTCTATAGTCCACATATAATCGCATGGAGCCATCCTTCTTTTTCATGAAAAGCACAGGAGCACCCCATGGGGATGTACTAGGACAAATAAAGCCCTTTTCCAGCATGTCTTGTAACTGAACTTTTAACTCCCGAAGTTCTGCTGGAGCCATGCGATAGGGAGGAATAAAAATGGACCGGACATTCGGAGTCAAATCAATACAAAATTCAATCTCCCTGTCTGCAGGCATTCCTGGCAGCTCCTCAGGAAACACATCGGGAAATTCTCTTACCACATGAACTTGATCAAGACTAGGCACAGCCATTGCTACGTCGTGGACTACCAAAAGATAGCCTTCATTCTCTTTATCCATCAACCGCATCACCTTCAAAGAGGAACCGCCGGCCATCTCAAACTTCCCTGCCTTAGAATAGCAATCCACTGAGGCATAGCATGGGGACAGCCAGTCCATACCTAAGATGACGTCGAAGTCCATCATCTCCAATAACAACAAGTTAGCCAGAGTATCCATTCCCTTGATACTAACCATACAGGAGGGAAACATTAATTGGACTATTAAAGATTCTCCCATGGGGGTTCCCATCCAAAAAGGGTGATCCAACAATACCGATTGCTAATTGAAATGAGAAGCAAAGTATGGGAATACATAAAAGTGCGTGGAGCCCGGATTAAACAACACATATGCTTCAAAATAATTAACATGCAAAGTGCCTGCCACTATTGCATTTGAAGCCTAGGCATCTTGCCTTATCAAGGCAAAGACTTTGGGCTGGCCTCTGCCTGCAGCTCTACCACTCGGATCTCGGCCATCTGCTCCCTTGCCTGAACCCCTCCCAGAGGGTCCATGAGAGACTCCTGGAGATAAAGCTGAGTAAGATGGCGCCGGCATGATAGGACGTGCAAAGCTGGGATCAAAAGCCCCTTTTGAATAAGGACACTCCTTCTTGAGATGTCCTATTTGGCCACATCCAAAATAAGCCCCAGTGACTCTATAATGCTATCCCGAGTGGTAATTCCCACAAGATTGACATGAGGGCCTAGAATAAGTTGACTGCCCCATTCCTTGCATGCCAGGCTGAGATGCACTGGCGGCTTGGGACCCTGAGCCAGACATACTCATAGGAACAGGCCCTGAAGAAGTAACCCCTCCTGAGAGTGCCTAACGTCGGCCTTGAAAATTTTGAGCTGCCCCAGAACTAGATTCTCTAGAAAAGTTCCCTTTCATTTTCTGCTTCTTGCCTGCCTCATTGGCTGCTCTCCGCTCTTCCCTTCCAATCTCGAGACCATAAGCAGTATCCACAATTTCAGCATAAGACATTCTTCCAACCATAGGAAGTAAGTTGGAAAATAAAAGGTCAAGTAATCCTCGGACAAACCTCCTAGCTCTTATTGTATCATCGGGTACTAGGTGATAGGCATAGCGGGACAATTTGGTAAATTGCTCTTCATATTCTGCTATAGAGATCCTGGGGGTTTTCCTTAATCTTTCAAAATCAGCAGCATACTTCTCTCTTTTGTTAATTGGGAGGAATCTCATCATGAAAACCTCAGTAAATTCTTCCCAAGTGAGGAAGGTAAACCAGAGATATCCCTACCTTCCATGAGTGTGACATACCACTGCTCTGCAGTCCCATTCAGATTGTAAGCTACTAGCTCCACTGCTCTCTCACTCGGCCATCTAAGGACCCTGAGGACCTTATTGGTGCAATCAAGAAATTGCTAAGGGTCATCCGTCAGGGGATTTCTGGAGAAACTTGGTGGATTCAATCTGAGGAAGGATTCAATTGACACTTTGATCCCTTCTCACTAATGACGAAGCTCACAGGCAAGTGGAGTCGGCTCTGTATGAGGTTGATGTTCATTCCTCCTTTGATGAGCTAGGAGTTCCACTAGAGTATTGAGAGTCTGGTGAACCCCTCTCATTTCAGTTACCAAATTGATTGGCTCTTCTTCAAGAGTGGGCCCTTCTGGTTACCTGGCTGGTCTTCCATGGCCTCCTCTTCGACCATGGCCTCTCCCTCTCTTAGGAGGAGAGGAAGCCTGGTCAGATTCAGTGTCAAATGCCTCATGGGGTTCTGCCCCTGTAACACGGGTGCGAGTTCTAGGCGGCATTTCACCTAAGGAAAGAGTTTATCAAGGTTAAGATCAAATTGACAGTCAAGATGAGAAAATACTTGGAGTGCACAAAATTTGAAGAATAGACACCAAAATGATAGTCCTAAAGGCCTCTGGTAGCATCACATTTTGTGAAAATGGGTCGGCTTCCATTTGCACAATCGTGATCCTACTAATGGACACTGGCTCCATAGCACACAGGGAAACCTAGGCTCTGATACCACTTTGTCACGACCCAATCTAAGCCGTGACCGGCGCTTAGAGAGCACGCTCTCTGGTAAGCCTTACACCATAGGATTTCACAAGATTTGGACAGAATTACCTCTGTATTTAGAACTTTTCCCAAATAAGAGTACTTGTCTTGCATATCACCAAACACATATTTCCATTGGGGATCTAGGCATTCTCAGAATGCACCCCTCAGCACACAACACATATATAATCAGAATCAATCATTCAAATCACATTTCCATGTCCATTTTCAATTTATAATCAAATCTAACATAGTTAACAATCTCTAAACATAACGTTAACACACCAGCAAAGGTCAGACCCTGCCTATAGTACTATGGAGCTACAACTAAGATTACAAACGAATAGAATACAAATCAAGGCCCTTACTACATAGGGCTCACCCTGATAAGGATCTAATGATGCTGAGCAGGAGGATCGGTTCCTAAATCTGAACCTATATCTAAAAAGAATACAATAACCATAGGGTGAGTTTGAGAAACTCAATGAGAGACAGGATACTTTTGAACCTCATGAGTCAATGTATATAGGCATAAAATGATTTCATTCAAATAAAGAAACCAGTGGAAATATCTAACAGGATAAACTGGCAAGATTTACACTTAGGTGGTTGTTCCTTTGTGTGAATCCCGAAATCAAGCACGCACCCCCTTCTTGGAGAGGCCGTGAAGTACAGGCACGCACCACACTATATATATGGCCGTGAAATATCTGTCACGCACCACCTCCTTGGGTGGCCATGTAATATCATAGTCCAAGGTGCACCAAGGCTAATGTCTATTGCCGTTAGCAAACAGATCCTGTTACATAATTTCCTATTCTTTCATATTCATAAATATAATTCTCATAACACATTCGAAATTCATTCATCATTGACTCATGAGTAGCGTTTCTTAAAGTAAATAAAAAATTATAATTTAAAACAGGATTAATCCAAAAGCATTCTATCTACTCACAGATCATCAGTCACAGGAAAATCCTAAGTCTTTAGATCCACAAGTTTGGAGAGAAGTTCCTTGGGAATATCTAACATCACAACAGGACACTGGTATCAATTTTGGATCGCTAACATTCTCCATACCATAAGTTCTCTACTCTTAAAATCCTAGGGTTCCAAGAATTCATCTAAAGATCAAACGAATTGGAATTGCTTGGAAAAGGAAAGAATAATATATAAAAATTACCTTTAGAATTGGAATAAGGAGAAGAAGAGTAAAGGTGAGCTCCCCATTTCAAATCCACCTAAGCAAGAATGAAGAAGGAGGAATAATTAGTATGGGTGATTATGTTTAATAGAATGGATCTTGTGTTGTTGTTGATTGGGTTGGAAATGATGGAATGGAGGAATTAGGAGTAAGGAATGGTGGAAGAAGGAATTTTAGAGAAAAGGGAGAGAGTTTGGGGTTAGAAAGAGAAGAAAAATAAAAAATGAGGGCGTGGGACGCGTCTCCATATATATATTGGCCTGTGGTAATCGATTACCACGAACAAATGGCTGGTAATCGATTACAATATCTGATAATCGATTATGATGCGAAAATTTTTAACCCGTGGTCATACAGATAGCCCCGTAATCGATTACCAGCCACACGGTAATCGATTACAACATCCCAAAATATGGTTCTTTGATTCCAAAAGACATCCAACACCCAAGATCATCACATACCAACTAAATTCCATCATAAACACATTGATCATACATGATTAACATAGAAAAACTTGAAACTACACCAAAGGTGTTACGTGTACCATAGTCCAAAAAGCTCTTCCTTAACAAAAAAATCCTATTTCCCTTACTTTGCAAGTCTATCAGTTTTTTTTGCCACAAGTTATGCAGACAAAATTGTTCAAACCTTTTTAATACAAAGATATCAATCAAATAAAGGAGTTGATTCTAACTGCATAAATAAGAAGCAAATGGATATAGAAAAAGGAAAAAGCTTATTAGCTAGAACAAATGCTCGTGATGAACCTGACCAACTAGTGTGGCAGCCTACTCATAGTTTATGGCATGAAAATTGTCGACTCCACCCCTAATGAATAAATGGCATTATAGAGTGAACTTATCGTGTCATAACACCAATGTCTCCACTGTTCACAGCCTTGTTCCATTCGCCTTCGTCTTCACAATTTGATTAACTTTAGATTTCTTGTGTTTTAATAATGGCATCCTTTACTGCAAACCACTCAAGGATCAACCACTTTGGTCTATTCTTGATAAATGATTGACTTATTTGATATGAATTGAGATGCTTCAATGCTTTGAGATGGTGTTTTCGTTTTACTTAACTTTCATGCCATGAATGCAATTCATCACTTTGATGACATCATCATCACTATTTACCTGCATACAAGGAACTTCATAAAAGGCATTGCATATCTTATCTAGCCGTTGAGTTTCAAGAGTAGCAGTGGATTGATTATAATTGATTTTTTATTAATGTATACATTCATTTCAAATTCTTCCTCCAATGAGGGAAGACATATTTAGCAAGTGTAGACTTTGTTTTTCTCATATGATTAAGCATAGACAAAATGTGGCAACACAAAATACGCTTAAACTTAACTAAATGACAAGCACATTTCACTTAGAGTTCTTCATGGAAGTACACAATGAAGGTATATATTTTATTGTATCATTAACCTTTTTTTTTTTTTGGTTTCAATAATAGAAAAAGTTAAAATTGATCTTTCTTCCTTTTGAAATAGAGCATTGCTAATCCTGGCACAAGCTATCTCCTCTTAAAACTTTTTGAATTTTTTTATGAAATTGTCACTTAGTTCTGTACATGCTTACACGAGGGATTAAAGTGTTAAGGAATTAAAATCTATTAAATACTCTTTCTCAGCTTTATCCTTTAGGGCATTATTATATTGTTTCATAAATTGCTTCAAAGTTGTCTTTGAGTTAGCATAGCACCTCTCAAAAAATGCATTCATGCTTTCACTTCTTTGTGTTCTAAACATACTGGCCCAAAATGTTTCCTTCATATATGCTGATACACAATGATATCTCTCATTATAAAGTCTATTCAACCACTATTATCATGAAGATTATAATCTACATTCATTTTTTTCTAGTTCTCCATAAACTCTTCTTGATTAAAAGAATCATACATAACATTGTGCAAAATCAACTTGATTGATTGACTCATAGTTAGAATATCTATTTAACTTCTTAGGGACTTTCTTTATGACATGCCATAAGCATTAACAATGATGAAACTTTGGGAAAACGACTCAATTGCATTTTGCGTTGCTTTGTCCTAATTAGTAACAATAGTACTAGTAGCTAGTCCAGAGATGCATGCCAACCATGTCTTAAATAACCACATAAAATTTTTAGTATCTTTATTCAACGATAAAGCACAACCCAATAATACTGATTGCCCATGATGATTAACTACCACAAAAGGAGCTAAAGTCGTATCATATTTGCTTGTCAAATAAGTGGTATAAAATGTCACAACATCTCCAAAATATTCACATGCAACCTGCCTCCTTACATCTACCTAAAAAACATTTCTTAATCAACATTTTTCATTCAAGTCCATCATATAATAAAAGTTGCTGTTTTTCCCTTGTATTTGATGGAAATATTCTTGTATGGCTTTAGCATCACCAATCCCTAATCTTAGTCTTATAACTTTCTCAATAAATTTTTTACAATCTTTTTGGGTAAATGTTGAGATTCTCATATCCTCTAGCTTAAACAACAGATGACTGAAAATTTTTTTGTTTATGCTAATCTCAGGCCAATCATTAATCTCAAGCCTCTTCTTCACCTAAGAATTTATTTCTTTGTTACACCTAAAAATCGTGATTTTCTAGGACTCATTTCATGATTGTGTTCAAGGATAACACTAGTAATCTTCACTTCCATCTACACCCAAACATGCATTAAGTCCGGCTTTGCATTGAGTTTTGGTAGTCGGATTTGGTTTCAAAAGTTTGCTTCATTGGCTCACAAACAAACATCTTAGCATAAGCACAAGATATAGTGGAATACTTTTTGCCATCAATGTCCTTTTTTGAAGTTCTTTTTTAAACAACAAAACCTTTTTTCTTAACAAAGTTAGAATAATATGCCTCAACCTTGTCTTTAGAATCAAATATCATCCTAGTTCTAAGTTCTTTAATATTCTCATTCATCTATTTTTCATTACTTTCTTCAATTCCATCTGTTGATTTCTCTCCATCAAGCTCAAATTCATCATTTTTATCTTATTTCCTTTCATTAGAAAACTTCTTATAATTTATATAAGAAGAAGATCCATCCAAAGTAACTTCTCCTCCCATTCTATCAAATTTAACAAACTATCATAAAGAGAATAACTTTTTCAAGCAATCAAAATAACAAGTATAAAAAAAAAAACAAATAGTCATAACAATAATAGAATAATGTAAAGTTAGTTAACCCAATAAAATCAATATGAGATCAATGAATGGTCAAATATTATTATTTTGCAAATAATAATAATAAGTCAAAAACAAACTTTTCATTAAAAATAAATTAATATACATAAATAATTTAATTATTCATTTATTAGATAAGCTTGGGTTGAAGTGATGAAGATCAAAAGAAGAAGATAAAAACATAGAAATTTCTGGCTTTGAATTTTTTTCCTTTGGATTTTTTTTTTGGAAAAAAAATCAAAATTGCAATTAATTTATAATTGAGATTAGAAATTAAGAATTAGCACCAAAAAAGAAATACAAGAAATGTGGCATTGAAAAAAGAAATAACAAATGTATAAAGAGACTTACAAAATACCTTACAATGGAATAAATGCAATCTTGCATTCCTTCTGTCAAATCTCATGATGGAATTGTGAATGCGATATGTTGTTGAATCACACAATAATAGTTAACCCACTATCTGGTCTTGTAATGATAGTCCCATCATCATTTAAACTCTTTTGTGAGGAATATTAGAATGTTACAGCATATGACTGTGTTAATTTGTTTATATAAATTATAGTAAAGTTGATGTTGTAGATAATTAATTTAAATTATATGTCAACCGTATTTAGCAGTTTAAATTTAAGCTACTTCTTCTAGCTGAGTAGCTTTACTGATGGAAAAAAAAAATGAATTTGAGATTTACAATGCATCAGTTGAGTATAGGGAGGACTTATTTCAAGACTTGCAGTTTAAAATAATATCCACAAAGTCTGCATGTGATGTTGAAAACAAATGTAATTTTAAACGGTTAATGCAGTTGGATAGGACTTATGTCATATAAAGAAAGTATTGTTTTATTAATGATAAACTTGCACATTTTTTATATGATTACTACGATGATAACTGATAAACTATAGAGTAGATGAACGTGACAACAATAAGCTTAAGTGGTTAGCTTAAATTGACAACCTTGTAATTCACAAGCAAAACAGTTACTCGATTGATTTTTTCATAACTGTATTTAAGCAACAAGTCTAAGAAATTAATAGATAATTATAAAATGAAAAATATTAAATCCTTCATTGAATCCATAGAGAAACATTACGGCACAGCCAAAACTTCTATAGAATCTCATTGTCAAGAAAATGAAAAAGAAATTGGAGAACATTATGCGAAAAGCTAATGTGTAAAATAATTCTAAATTTCCTATTGATAAAAAATTTTCAACACAAACTAAAAGTATAAAGTACTATTTGTCACTCGTATAATTTATTATAAAGTTATAAAAGTTGTATTTTGGATATATAAACAACTTGTAGTACGTTAAAAGTTGATCAAATGTTCTAACTAGGAGATCTCCTGTAATTCATCTAATAATCAATTAAGTATGAAATCTCGAAAACTAAGAAATCAAAGTTAGCTTGAAGCACAATAATGAATTAATAGAGGTTTTAAATCTAAAACGTATCCTCTTCAATTCAAACAGTCAAAACCATATTGACTAATTGGTTGTTTATATCCTAGTACTTATAAAAATTGGTTGTTCTAATTCTATAACTTGATGAATGGTAAATTAATGTACATTAGATCAATTTCATAGATAATACCTATTGGATACAACACTTAGAATGTGTTATATTTGAAAGGAACAATTGTAGTTAATGTAATAGTGAAATAAGATTTATCAATTTGTGTACTTCATGTAGGTAACAAATATTAAATCTTCATACCTAATTAACAAAAGCCATGTTGGCTTAAATCCAATAAAAAATCTTTTCACAATATGCAAAAACCATTTTCTTTCATCAAGACTTTATGTTGAAAAATAATATCCACAAATTCTAGTTACAATAATGGAAAGAAATGTTTGTCAATCGTCATTACTCACTACAATTGGATCGAAAGTATATCATGCAAACAAAGTGATATTTTATCAAATAAAGAATTGCACATTTTCTACATGACGGCTGTGACATGAGTTGTAAACCTATAAGTTGATGGTCATGACAACAAAGAATGTGAAAGGATTCTTTGGACTACATTCAAGTTTTTGTCCGATGTATATCGTAATGACCCACATGTAACATCCCCATTTTCTTAAAAATAGCATAATAGAAACCTTAAATTATTTCCCTTAGGTAGTGTGAGAATTTCTCAGATGATGCTGTCTCGACAATCCTTATACTTAGAACTATAGGATAGCGTAACACTGCCATTGGAAATATGGTGTTGCCAAATGTAAAAAATTATGAAACAACTAAAGCACCACTGTAAACTTTTGTTATTAGCATTGTTGCCCAGAACTTTTAGAAATTATACTTTGACCCCAAGTTATTATTTGCACAATGACTCTAAAACTTTTCAAGAAATGACATTGAGATCCCCACATTTGTGGGATTAGCACAATCGCGTTTTGAAAGGAGCATAATTACATGGCGGAATCACAGAAGTTTAAAGCTCAGCCAATTAGGCTACAGAAATGTTTAGGCATAAAATGATGTGGAATGCCTTTAGACTTGCTCCAAATTACAGAGATACCATTACATGAATAGACAGAAAACACTAAAATATTTACAAAAAACCAAAAATGTAACAATCCTGAAGAAACAATGTGACTGATTAGTACTATTAATTAATTCATTTCATTGTGTTAGAAAAATAAGAGTAATTAGGAATTAAATGTAAACATTAGAATTAGAAAAAGATGAGTTTATTATATAGAGAATTTACAAGAGACCACTGGTAATATTTTGAAAATTTAAGAGAAATGGTAACAATTTCTGTAATGTTCTAAATTGCAATATGTTTAATTTATGTTGTTAATCAATTTATTCAATTTTATTGAATATAAAAAATAATTAGAAGTGAATTATAGAGGAATAAGGGTTAGGAGAATTTGAAATAAGCAAGTAGAAAATTTTAGAGGGTTACTAATAGTGTTTCATCGGTTCGAAGAAAAACAGTTAAAATTCGCTATTTTATATTGCAAGAACAAAATCAATAGAATTTTATACTGTAAAAAATCTAAGTTGGGTGGCTAGAATTTAGCTACCATTGTAACATCCCCACTTTAGTAAATGGAACGTAATGGGAACTTTGAATTATTCCCCTTAGGCAATGTGAGAATTTCTCATGCAGCGCTATGCCATGACGATCCTCACACTCGGAATCATAGGATAGTGTAACACTGCCGTTGAAAATATGGCATTGCCATATGTTAAAAATTAGAAAATAACAAAAGTGCCCCTATAAACTTTTGTTAATTACAAAAATGCTCAGGATTTTTTGAAATTATATTTTTGACCCTAAAGAATTATTTCCACAATAACCCTAGAACTTTTCATAAAATGACTTTTATATCCTCACATCTATAGAATTAGCAGCATGGGGTTTTAAGCGGAGCAAAATCATGTAGCGAAACTGTAGAAGTTTAAGTCTCTGCCAATTGGGCTATGGAGGCAGTCTAGTATTAAATTACGTGGGGTGCCCCTGGACTTGCTCAAAATTATGAAAATGCCATTAGTTACATAAAAATGGAAACAAAAAGGTTCCAAATTTACAAAAATGCCTAATTTACGCCATTAGATCACTTATTCGGTTTCAATAGTTATGTAAGGGCAATTAGAAGTTAATTAAATATTAATCAAGGGCTAATTAGATATTAGTTAGAGAGATTAAGCTTAAGATAAATTAAAATGAATATGTAGATATCTTAAACTATTAAGTAACGTTTAACCGGTTTGGAGAAAATCGGCGAAGATTCGGTATTTTAGACCACCAGAACCGAACCAGTAGAATTTTCTACTGGAATCCCTCACTTAAGTGGCTGAAATTCAGCCACTCCTACCACATATGAGTGGCGTCAAGTGTTGCTCAAGATAGTGGAAAAACTTGGCTTTACCTTCATCAGATTTTTATCGTTTTCGCCTGGTTGTTTGATTTTATCAACTACTTAAGATTAATTAGCATTCGATTAAATTTTTACTTAAAGCCAATTAGATATGAGAAAATTAGATTGAAAGCATAGGAAACTTCATAGGATTTTTCCAAAACCAATTTACCGATTTAAGGGAAATCGGCAAAATTTCGGTACTTTGAATTGTCGAAACCGAACCAATAGAAATTATACTATAAAAACCCTAGGATCAATGGCTAGGATTTAGCCAAACCACTCCCTCATGTGGCGCCTTGATTAGCCATTGAGGGAGGGAAGCTAAACTAAATTCTATGATGGAGTTACATCCACCAATCAAATGAAAACTTGCTTCAAAAGTTTTCATTTTTCTCTTCCTTCTCCCTCTAAATTTCGGCCTCCCCATAACCAGCCTCACTTTCCCACTTTCCTTCTTCTTCTTCCACTTCCTCTCATCCCCAAAGTCAAGCTCTAACCATCAACTTCACTCCAAGATCAAGTTCCACCAAGATTTTACACCACCAAAGTAGGAATTCCAACTTCTTTTCTTGTTTTCTTTGAATTGGGCTGATTGGAACTCCACTTTCTTCCCTCCTTCTTGTATGATTCTGATGTTATCTTGAGTGGTGATGATGAATTAAGGCTGGTGTAAGTTGTATATGTGAGTTTGAATTGAAGATTGGATAGATTGTTTTAAGGAAAACATGACTTCAAGAAGAATTCAAGAAGCTGTTAGGGTTTTCCCCTCGATAGTCCGTACGGCGTTTGAAGATGATGAATCTATTTTTATGTGAAACTAGACATTCAAGGATTTCCATAAATATAAAATATAATGCCATTGGATTAGTATAGAATTAGTTATGAATTTTTGAAGTTTAACCTAGAAATCTGGATTCTTATCCGGGCAATATGAGTTGAGAAGGGTATAACTCACCCTACACAACTCCAAATTGAGTGAACCCAAGGTTGTTTGAAAGATAACATGTAAGGAAACACTCCATCGAAATTTCAGAACCAGATTCATTGCCATTTGTTCCAAGCACACCAATGAAATTGACTTAAGTTCAAACCAGGCTGAAGCATAATAGTCCAGTAGGGTCAAGTTTTAGGACTCATAACTCAAAATATACTCATGAAAATGACATGAAACTTAATTCATTTGAAAGCTTGTTCTGTTAACTTTCATTTGATATAAATTTCATATAATTTCACCTAGATTTCTATTTTTAGTGAATTTTCACTTATAAGAGCACAATTCTGGCTAAGAACAAGGCAGCTTGAAGAAAAATACTTATAACTTGAGCTATACAAATCAAAATGAGATAGGACCAAAAGGGTTGGAAACTAGACACATAAGGCTATGACATAACCATCATCCCACAAAGTGGCGCCATAGGTAGCCACAAAATGGGATAGTTTTAGTCAAATTTCTACCACCCAAGAATCCACCAATGAGAAGTAAAATTCCTAACTACCTAGTGTCATAAGATTATCACAATTTCCCTCTCAATCCTTAAGAAATTTTTGGCAGCTGACCAATCCTCATTCTCCTTCTCCCATTTTCACTTCATCTTCCTGCTAACTCGAAGCTTCATCCACTTTCTCCATCAAGAGTTTAATTCTAGCTAGCTATTACACCAATTTGAGGTAGGATTCATGATTTTTTTCTTAATATTTGTGATTTTATGGCTGATAAGGATTTTGCTTCCACTCTCTTATTTGAGTTTATATTGTGTTTATATGACCTCTTATAATTGGATTAGTATGAAATTATTGGGTTTGGATTAAAACTTGATTGATAAACTAAAAGAGAAGCTAACAAGAATTGATTAAGTTGAAGAATCCTATGGTGTTTGTACAAGCGAAGTGTACGGCTTCACCTACAACCATCAAAATTTGATGAAATAATTTCGGATGAAACTAGACATCAAGAGCTTTCCAAACATATAAAAGACAAGGCATTAGATCTTTAATGAGTGAAATATGAATTTTTGAAGTTAATCTTAGATTTTTGCCTCTAGTTCTGATCAGAATGGGTTGTGCTAGGCATAACTCGCCCTATACAACTTCAAATAGAGTGCAACAAATTTGTTTACAAAGCTACATATAGGTGATATGCTACAAAAATTTCGGAATTAGACTCGTTCCCTAGCTACCCCAATAATTCACCTAAATTACCCTATGTCCTGACTAGGCTGAAATAGGGCAGACCATGTTAGCCAACTTCAAGAGCTCATAACTTGAGCTCTGCCTATTCAAATGAAATGAAACTTATTGAAAATGAAAGCTACTTCAGTCAATCTAAAATGATATAGGTTTCGTATGGATCCCATAAGTTTCCTATTTTTGGTGAATTTTTACTCTTCAGCACCCAATTCTGCCTAATAGCAGGGCAGACCTAGGTTAAACTTCAATAACTCAATTTATATTTATCAAAACTTAATGAGACTAAAGAGAATAAAAACTAGACAAAAATACTTCAACATATCAAAAATTCATATTTAAATAAGTTAAATGGGAATTTTGGTATAAATTAAAAAATCGAGCAAAATTGAATGAGGTTAGCAGAATTACCAAATTGAAGGTTTATACATCTCAGTACATGAAAGAAACTTAATTAAGTTTTGAATGTTTCAAAATCTATATTAATGCTAAAAGATTGGTACATTATGTTGGTTCTATCGTTGTGATTGATTGTCTATTTAAATGACACTATTCACGAGAAAGTGGATCTGATCCGTTATACTGTCGAAATTCCGACGGAAAGATGTGAAGTATATGAATGTTATAAATGTTTATATATTATGCGCATGATATCTTAAGCATGCAAGAATAATTTAAGTATGATATGAAGTATACGGATAAATTCATATAGCATATGCATGTATGATCATGTCCAAGAAAGATTGAAAAATTTTACGAACTTGCAAGAGAGACGTACTAAGCCTCCTCATCACAGTGGGCTAGGGTGGTATTTCAAAGGCTTGGGCCAAACCCTGAATAGATTTAAGGAGAATAAACCGGTGTGAGGGTGAAGAAAAGTAAAACTGTCACTTATGTATAGATATGAGCTTGAACCTAGGAAATAGCCTATACCCAGAGGTGAGAGGGGCCATTCACCTCCAGGGGACAAAGTATTAAAGAGCAAGATTCAAGTTGCAAGTAAAAGAAAGAGATAAATAAAGATGAGTGCATTTGCATAAAGTCAATTATGAGCATTTGCATATGCATATCAGAGTATTTCATGGTGCTACAATGTTATTATAATCATGATTAACATGTTATATTATTATTGCATTGTATTTATCATGAGCTATGCCAAGTGACTTCTAAAAGCAATCATGCTTCGAGAAATATGTTTTTAAATTTAAAATTGAACTAGTGTCTATGTGTATCTGTTCACGCTTTTATAATAAACTGAAATAGCTGAAATGTTTATGATGACACCTCGTATGATAATGGGTCATGTTCACCTATTGAGAACCATAAGTTCTCATTTCCTATTTGTGTGTTTTTCCATAAACATTCCTGTACTTAGACTAAATTTCAAGCATAAGGCAGAGTCCTGGAATGTTCTTCATGCAAGATCCGAACATGAGCCTAGTTCAAGAGACTATTGTGAGCAGCTGATGCACAGTGAAAGTGACGACTGTAGTTTTGAACCAAGTTATGCGTATGACATTAGTGACAATCTCTCTTAATTTATAAATGTTTTATTTTATATGTAGCAGAGACTTGACACTTATGTACCATGATTTGGTAATAAAGTATACAATTTAAAGGGTTATATATTATATTTTCTTCATTTTAAATAGCACGTAACACAATAGCAACCTCTTCCTTATAGCTCCATGACTCGAGCATGGCTTATAGGATAGAGGGTGTTACGCCACAACTCAAATCCCAATTAAGAGATGTATTTACATTCAATGCTCGACTGTGTCTTGATTATGATTACCTTCAATTGAGGATACATGTGAGAAACCAAAAAAAAAAAAAAGGGTCAATAAGCACTTCAAAAAAGAACAATGTGATTTTGCAAAAATAAAATGTGTAATTATTCTATTAGGTAACAAAGGAGATACAATTTCACTTGAAGCAACATTCAAAACAACTTTTCTTTCTAAACATAATTGACATGACAATCCCTTCCATATGAAAGTTTTTCCTGTACTACCAAAGCTACTCGCAAACCAAAAAAAAAAAAACCACTAACTCTAATTAATATGCCACTGACAACATTTTCATATGTTTACTTTTTTTTTTGTGTGTGAGCAAAGGGTAATCTCTATTATGCTCATTGATTATTTCTTTTGTTTTATAATCTAGTTCATAAAATGATAATAGATTATTGAATTGACCCATAAACTATGTAGCACATATACTTTTAAATAGTTGTTGTATCTGTATCGGATATTTCACATATACTTTTAAATACTTCTAATTATATTTAACAAGTTCTTACTTTAATTTTTTAAAATTTTTTATACATATATAAATGGAAATTCTATAACAATAAAAAAGATAAGTACATTTTAGTATGTTTACAAAAATAAATGCTAATATTGAAATCATTTTTCTTCCCTTTTAATTTAAGATTTATACTTTTATGTTATTTTATACAAATTTTATATGTTATACAATAGCCATGTCTGTGTCTTATATTTTTAAACATTATTGCATTTTCGTATTTGTATCTCATTTTTGTATTTGTGCTTCATATATATAGCCCATAATTCTTAAGCTTAGAAAAGATATCCCAATGAAATCCTAAAAGATTTTACATTAGTTAGAAGTGAATTTTCAACCTTAACTAAACATAATGTCTTTAAATCTTCATATGAAAGCATAAACCCTATGAACAAAAATAAATGTTCAAAATAAACATTAGATAATAAAAAATTAAAGTGGAAGATAATTTTTTGTAATTATTCACAAATTAATATTACCTGTATTAGTCAAATATTTTCTTTTTTGATAAACAATGCCTTATGCTAATGGATCCCAAGTTTAATTTCACATATGTGATAGTTACTCATTGTATTAGATATTAGCAATGTAACAAAAGGTTTTCTTAATTGATGCCTGAATGAAAGTTTGGTAGCTTTCTGCATCAATAAACTCTCTATCCTTAGTTAATAATCCCATTGCATAGCTTGCTTCTTGAAAAAAAAAAAAAAAAGCTACAAGCAACCTTGTCAATGATTCGAATATTCTTAGAGCTAACAAATCCTTTTTGCACAATTAGTAATTACCACAAGTAAAGTAACTCACCAGTACCATGAGGAATAAAATTGAGCCTACTAACAAATAGACCTCTTTGCCTTGGATTCTAGTAATTCTTATCAACCAAATATGTAAAATGCATTAGATATTTACCACATGTCAACTATTGGATAATTTGAGATTACATTTTTGTTGCCAATGTAAATGACAAATCAATGTCTAAGCCAAAGGCCATTTATGATGAGTGTTGAATGTATACAATCTCCATATACACTCACACAGACAAATATCAACAATCATAACATTGCTTAATTTCATCAAATATATCATTTTTGTTGTCACCACTATTAACATTACTAATTGAAACACTAACTTTAGTTAGACCTTCATTCACATAGTCAAATGAATATTAATCAAGTAAAACTTCTTACAAAATTCAAATTTAATATGCATCAAGTATTTCATTAAAAGCAAAGGATTATATGGAGTGACAAATTTGTTTTCCAACCCAACTTCTTTAAGAAAAGCTATAATTCTTGTATCTCATTTTCTATATATTAGATAACCATCATCATCAAAAGAAGTGTTCGCAATTTCCTCTTTTTTTGGGATGAAATTTTAAGCATTGATCATTTTTCTCATACAAAGATAGTGTGGCCCAGCAGGAATACAATGACTACGAATCATGAATTTGGAGATAGATGAGGAAAATTAGGATAAGTACACCATTTTGCAGAAATAACATTATCAGCCATGTCAATTGATTTCAACCTATCATTTTATTCCAACCATAACAACAAATGTGCATGTGGTAAACCACTTTTTGAAACTCAATTGTGTACAGATATTCAATAAATGAAAATTTAAATCAATATAAAAGCTTGCAAAAACAAATATAACTATCTCAAATATTTGAATACTCTAACTTGCAATAGCTTTCCCAAATTAAATTCATTGACTTCAATAAACTATTAATTTTCATATACTCTGCATCCAATATTTAGTTAATCACTAACAAAAAGACCTTTATCATCAATATATCACTTCATCTCAAGCCAATTATGATTGCATGTTACAATCATAAACAAATTTGGATAATCGAAACACTTGCATATGGTCATTGAGTGTTGACATTTGATAGACTTATAGAAATAACCATGTGTAAAAGAGAAAGATAACATAACATAAGTCTATGGAACTAAGGTGTACCCTGCACTTTGAGATCTAGTGGATGAAATTTGATGGTGAATTGATATACTAATTACATCTGATGCATTATAGTAATTCTTCAATTTTATTTTTGTGATGCAATGCCTGATTATGCCACATAGCTACTTAATTAATGATTCATATAAATTTATGTATACTTCTTCCCTACTATAGTTGTTTCTTAATGCTCCATTCTAGGTTCTATTCTTCATGTCACACAACTACTTAATCAATGATTCATAGCAATTTATATACATTTTTTTCTCTACTACAACTATTGTAGTTGTACAATACCCTAAAAGCAACTAAAGCAAGGAAACTAACAATTTGAGAAATGCAAACTTGCACTACCTTAAGGTTTATTTCGGCATAATGGATATCCCTCAAGGTACAACAAACTCTTTTGGTAGAAGTAGGATCTGAAGAATAATTTGACCCAAAAGAGAAAAAGAAAAAACATAGAATTCAAAAGATAGGAAGCAACCAAGAAGAAGAGATAGAATAGTAATGTATCAATTATTTTCTAAGAGCAATATATATATATATATATTAACACTTAAATGTTGAAGTCAGTTTTAAGTAGATAAGAAAGAGTGGACTATAGGGTGAAATTGTTGCTATACTTGCAAAGGTATATCTCAAAGTTACACACTCCCATGTTGACATAGCAGTAGCACTTTAAAAAAATTTAATGTACTCGTATGTGTATAACCAAGTTGCTACAATAAACGGATTCCTTCACTTGAAAATTAGCAAGATAATGGGCCCAAAAAATTGCACAAATTGATAAGATTAAGGAATGAATCATTGCATAATTAACTACATGCAGGATAAGATAATGTATGTTTGAAATAAAACCTGGCCAAAAGTTAGGCTAACAAAGCTATAACATCTGAATCTAATATACAATGGATAAAAATAATAATCATTACACAAATACTTGCGTCTGAGAATCAATATTCAAAAACAAAATCTAGTGGTTATGATAAATACTAGATAATTCAATTCAAGACTATTGAATAAAATATTTAACCATTAGATAACATTAAGCAACTTATTCATGTTATGATTCTTCCACGTCAAGATATAGAAACTAAATTTGAATTTGAAATAAAATAATGATCACAAAATAATATAGCAATCTCACTTATTTCAAAATCAAATTTATTTATTACAAAAAAAAAAAAAACTATGGGTTAAACATGGGTGCAAATGCTTTAAATTTGTTGTCTTTTGGACTATGAACCAAACCTAAATAGACAAGACCTTAAATTACAATGTGATTGGTGAAGTTTCAACTTCAATGAACCAATACATTTTAGTGTAAATTAGAATCCTATTTGAACATATTTACAACCCCGCTTTTTCTTTGCTGTTAACGTTGTTTTGCGCTTTTCGACCATCCTCGTGCCTGGTAGTTTATGAGTGCTTTAGAAACTTAGCAATAGTCTCATTGGAGCGGCCCCACTCGACACTCATATAAGTGATTTCATCAAGTGTATACTGCACCTTACACATCACCCATAAAGGCTATGAAGTTCATTAAAAGCTATTAGTTTACCCTCATATTAAATGCAGTTTAACATAACTCATATTTCTCACACCATAGGAAGGGATATATAATGTGTCAGTAAGAACTAACAGATGTGTAACACCCTTGGTATAGTTTCAAGTTTTTCTGTGTTAATCGTCTTTGATCAATGTGTTTAATCCGTTTATGATGAAATTTAGTTGGTATGTGATGATCTTGGGTGTTGGATATCTTTTGGAATAAAGGAACCATGTTTTCAGATGTTGTAATCGATTACCGTGTATTTGTGTCGATTGCAGGCTCTCTGTATGACCACAGGTTAAAGATTTTCACGTCGTAATCGATTACCAGATATGGTAATAGATTACCAGTTCTGGGTTCGTGGTAATCGATTACCAGTTCTTTGTGGTAATCGTTTACCAGCCCATGGTAATCGATTACGACAGGCCAATATATATACCGAGACGCATCCCACGCCCTCATTTTCCGATTTTTCTTCTCTCTCTAAACCCCAAACCCTCTCCCTTCTCTCTAGAATTCTTTCTTCCATTATCCCTTACATCTACGAACTCTATTCCACCATTTCCAACTAAATCAACAACAACAACACAAGATTCATTCCATTAAACACAATCATCCCTACAAATTATTCCTCCTTCTTCATTCTTGCTTGGGTGGATTTGAAGTAGGGAGCTTACCTTCACTCTTCTTCTCCTCATTCCAATTCTAGAGGTGATTTCTATACGTTATTCATTCCCTTTCAAGTAATTCCAATCCCTTCGATCTTTAGAGAAATTTTTGGAACCCTAGGATTTTAAGATTAGAGAACTTATAATGTGGAGAATATTAGTGATCCCAAATTAATGCAAGTGTCCTGTTGTGATGTGAGACGTTCCCAAGGAGCTCCTCTCCAACCTTGTGGATCCAGAGACTTAAGATTTTCCTGTGACTAGTGATTTGTGAGTAGATAGCATACTTTTGAATTTATCCTATTTTAAATTTACAATTGTTTATTTATTTTAAGAAATGATACTCACGAGTCAATGATGAATGAAATTCGAATGTGTTATGAAAATTATGAATATGAAAGAATAGGAAAGTCTGTAACAGGATCTGTTTGCTAACGGTAGTAGACGTTAGCCTTGGTACACCTTGGACTATGATATTACATGGCCACCCAAGGGGGTGGTGCATGACGGATATTTCACGGCCATACACATAGTGTGGTGCGTGCCTGTATTTCAGGGCCTCTCCAAGAGGGGGTGCGTCTTGATTTCGGGATTCACACGAAGGAATGGCCACCTAAGCGTGAATTCTGCCTGTTTATCCTGTTAGATATTTCCACTGTTTTCTATATCATAATGCAATCATTTTATGCATATGTATACATTGACTCACGAGGTTCAAAAGTATCCTATCTTTCACTGAGTTTTTCAAGCTCACTCCATGGCTATTGTATTCTTTTCAAATACAGGTTCAAATATGGGAGCCGATCCTCCAGCTCAGCATCATTAGATCCTTAGCGGGGTGAGCCCTTTATAGTAAGGGCCTTGAATTGTATTCTATTCATTTGTAATCTTAGTTGTAGCTCCATAATACTACAAGCAGGGTCCGGCTCCACACACTCCTATGTATCCCCATATTTTGCTTCTCGTTTCAATCAACAACCGGTATTGTTGGATCACCCTTTTTGGGTGGGAACCCCCATGGGAGAATCCCTAATGGTCTAGTTAATGTTTCCCTCTTGTATGGTTAGTATCAAGGGAATGGATACTCTGGTCAACTTGTTGTTATTGGAGATGAGGGACTTTGACATCATCTTAGGTATGGACTGGCTGTCCTCATGCCATGCCACAGTGGATTGCCATTCTAAGGCAGTGAAGTTTGAAATGGCTAACGGTTCATCTTTTATATTCTGGGGAGACAGCAGCTTAACCCCTACTAACCTAATTTCTTCCTTGAAGGCAGTTGATGGATAAAAAGAATGAAGGCTATCTTGTGGTGGTCCACAACATAGAAATGGCGTTGCCTAGTCTTGATTAAGTTCATGTGACAAGGGAATTTCCCAATGTGTTTCCTGAGGAACTACTAGGAATGCCTCCAAATAGGGAGATTGAATTTTGTATTGATTTAACTCCGGATGTCCAACCCATTTCTATTCATCCCTATCGCATGGCTCCAGCAGAACTTCGAGAGTTGAAAGTTCAGTTGCAAGACATGCTAGAAAAGGGCTTTATCCGTCCTAGCATGTCCCCATAGGGTGCTCCTGTGCTCTTTGTGAAGAAGAAGGATGGTTCCATGCGGTTATGTGTGGACTATAGACAACTCAATCGGTTAACGATTCGTAATAAATATCCCTTACCCAGGATTGATGACTTGTTTGATCAGCTTTAAGGGGCATCGTGCTTTTCAAAAATTGATCTTCGATCCAGATACCACTAGTTGAGAATTCGGGAGAAAGATATTCCTAAGACTGCCTTTCGAACTCATTATAGACATTACGAATTCTTAGTAATATCTTTTGGATTAACCAATGCCTCAGCTGCTTTCATAGACTTGATGAACAGAGTGTTCAGACCCTTCCTGGATCACTTTGTGATCGTCTTTATTGATGATATCCTGGTTTACTCAAGGAGTGAGGAAGAACATGAGTGCCATTTGCGGATCGTTCTGCCAACCCTAAGGGACCACCAACTTTATGCTAAATTTTCCAAATGTGAGTTTTGGTTAGATCAAGTGACCTTTTTGGGTCATGTGATATCAAAAGAAGGAATTATGGTGGATCCTAGGAAGATTGAAGTTATTCAAAGGTGGCCGCGACTGACAACTGTGATTGAAATTTAGAGTTTCTTAGGGTTGGCAAGCTATTATCGAAGATTTGTGAAAGACTTCTCTAAGATCTCTGCTCCTTTGACTAAACTCACCCAAAAAGGTGTGCCTTTTCAATGGTCTGATGATTGTGAAGAGAGTTTTCAAAGGCTCAAAACTTATCTTACTACAGCCCTTGTGCTGGTTTTGCCTTCAGGACCTGGAGGGTATTCGGTCTATTGTGATGCTTCTCGAGTAGGACTCGGATGTGTTCTTATGCAACATGGATAGGTCATTGCTTATGCCTCAAGGTAATTGAAGAGACATGAGCAGAACTACCCCACCCACGATTTGGAGATGGCAGCTGTAGTGTTTGCACTAAAGATTTGGAGACATTATCTTTATGGGGAATCGTGTGAGATCTACACCGATCATAAGAGCCTGAAGTATATTTTCCAACAAAGGGATTTGAACTTGAGGCAACGTAAGTGGATGGAATTGCTTAAGGACTACGATTGCACTATTTTATATCATCCAGACAAGGCAAACATAGTGGCTGATGCTTTGAGCAGGAAATCCATAGGTGGTCTTGCACATATAGCACCGGTGAGAAGGCCCATAGTGGAAGAGATCCACAAGTTAGAAGCTGAGAGTATTCATTTTGAACTTGGAGGTTCTGGTCCACTTTTGGCCCATGTCCGTGCGCGATCTTCCTTAATTGAGCAAATCAAAGCTGCCCAATATGAGGATACTCAATTATGCAACTTACGGAATGAAGTTCACAACGAGAAGAAGCCTGAATTCTCCCTTGATCAAGCAGGAGCTCTAAGATGCGGAAACCGTTTGTGTGTGCCAAATGTAGGCAAGTTAAGGAGGACTCTTCTAGAGGAAGCCCAGAATTCCGGGTATACAATTCATCCAGGCTCCACAAAAATGTATCAAGATTTGAAACAATTATTTTGGTGGGAAGGCATGAAGAGGGATACAGGGGACTTTGTATCACGACGTTTGGTATGTCAGCAAGTCAAAGCCGAACATCAAAGACCTGCTGGGTTGTTGCAACAGGTTGAAATACCTGAGTGGAAATGGAAGAGAATTATTACGGATTTTGTGACCGGATTGCCTCGGATCTTCAGGGGTTTTGACTCTATTTGGGTGATAGTAGATAGATTGACTAAGTTAGCTCATTTCCTCCCAGTCAAAACTACTTATAAGGCATCTCGTTATGCCAAACTCTATGTTGATGAGATTGTTCAACTTCACGGAGTTCCAACGTCCATTATCTCAGACCGTGGACCTCAATTCACTTCTCATTTTTGGAAAGCATTCCAAAAGGCCTTAGGAACCCGATTAGATTTAAGTACGGTGTTCCACCCTCAAATAGATGGGCAATCTGAAAGAACAATCCAAATCCTTGAAGATATGTTGAGGTCCTGCATTTTGGACTTTGGTGGAAACTGGGACAATTACATGCCCTTGGTTGAATTCTCTTACAATAATAGTTATCAAGCTAGTATCCAGATGGCACCATTTGAAGCCTTGTATGGAAGACGCTGTAGGTCTCCCGTTGGATGGTTTGAGGTGGGTGAGGCTAAAATTTTGGGGCCAAACTTAGTACAAGACTCCTTCGAGAAGATTTGGTTGATTAGAGAAAGGTTGTTAGTAGCCCAGAGTAGGCAGAAGGCTTATGCTAATCACCATAGGCGAGACCTAGAATTCTCCATAGGTGACCTGGTGTTCCTTCGTGTGTCCCCTATGAAGGGTGTGATGAGGTTTGGAAGGAAGGGCAAGCTCAGCCCTTGTTACGTTGGCCTTTTTGAGATTTTGGATAGATTTGGCCTAGTGGCATACCATTTGGCCTTACCACCTGGTTTAGCCATGATTCATCCAGTATTTCATGTGTCCATGCTACGGAAGTACCTCCCTGACCCTTCTCATATGCTTACTCCGCACACCATCCAGTTAGAAGAAGATCTAACTTAGAAAGAAGAGCCTGTAGCTATAATTGATTGTCAAGTGAGGAAATTGCGCTCAAGAAAGATGGCCCTTCTAAAGGTAATCTGGGAGAACCATTCAGGAGAAGAAGCCACTTGGGAGGCTGAGGAAGCTATGCAGCCCAAATACCCCCGCCTATTCAATTGAGGTGATTATTCTTTTGTTTAGAATTTGGGGACGAATTCTTTTTGAGGGGGGAGTATGTAACACCCTTAGTGTAGTTTCAAGTTTTTCTATGTTAATCGTCTTTGATCAATGTGTTTAATCCATTTATGATGAAATTTAGTTGGTATGTGATGATCTTGGGTGTTGGATATCTTTTGGAATCAAGGAACCATGTTTTCGGATGTTGTAATCGATTACCGTGTGACTCGTAATCGATTACGGGACTCTCTGTATGACCACAGGTTAAAGATTTTCACGTTGTAATTGATTACCAGATATGGTAATCGATTACCATGAACTGGTAATCGATTACCACAGGCCAATATATATACTGAGACGCGTCCCACGCCCTCATTTTCCGATTTTTCTTCTCTCTCTAAACCCCAAACCCTCTCCCTTCTCTCTAGAATTCTTTCTTCTATTATCCCTTACATTTACCAACTTCATTCCACCATTTCGAACTAAATCAACAACAACAACACAAGATTCATTCCATTAAACACAATCATCCCTACAAATTATTCCTTCTTCTTCATTCTTGCTTGGGTGGGTTTGAAGTAGGGAGCTTACCTCCACTCTTCTTCTCCTCATTCAAATTCTAGAGGTAATTTCTATACGTTACTCATTCCCTTTCAAGCAATTCCAATTCCTTCGATCTTTAGAGAAATTCTTAGAACCCTAGGATTTTAAGATTAGAGAACTTATAATGTGGAGAATATTAGTGATCCCAAATTGATGCAAGTGTCCTGTTGTGATGTTAGACCCTCCCAAGGAGCTCCTCTCCAACCTTGTGCATCCAGAGACTTAAGATTTTCCTGCGACCAATGATCTGTGAGTAGATAGCATACTTTTGAATTTATCCTGTTTTAAATTTACAATTGTTTATTTATTTTATGAAATGCTACTCATGAGTCAATGATGAATGAAATTCGAATGTGTTATAAAAATTATAAATATGAAAGAATAGGAAAGCCTATAACAGGATCTGTTTGCTAACGGCAGTAGACGTTTGCCTTGGTGCACCTTGGACTATGATATTACATGGCCACCCAAGGGGGTGGTGCGTGACGGATATTTCACGGCCATACATATAGTGTGGTACGTGCCTGTATTTCATGGCCTCTCCAAGAGGAGGGTGCATGCCTGATTTCGGGATTCACATGAAGGAATGGCCACCTAAGTGTGAATCCTGCCTATTTATCCTGTTAGATATTTCCACTATTTTCTGTATCTGAATGTAATCATTTTATGTATATGTATACATTGACTCATGAGGTTCAAAAGTATCCTGTCTCTCACTGAGTTTCTCAAACTCACCCCGTGGCTATTGTATTCTTTTCAGATACAAGTTCAGATTTGGGAGCTGATCCTCCAACTCAGCATCATTAGATCCTTAGCGGGGTGAGCCCTTTATAGTAAGGGCCTTGAATTGTATTCTGTTCATTTGTAATCTTAGTTGTAGCTCCATAGTACTACAAGCAGGGTCCGACTCGTGCTGGTGTGTTAAGTATTGTTTAAAAATTGTTTATCTATGTTGGATTTGATTATAAATTGAACTGGAATATGTAAATATGACTTGGATGATTGATTCTGATTACATATGTGTTGCATGCTGAGGGTTGCATTCTGAGAATGCTTGAATCCCTGATGGAAATGGGTGTTTATTGATATGCAGGATAAGTACTCTTATTTGGGAAAGTCCTAAATATAGAGGAAACTCTACCCAAATTTTGTGAAATCTCTTTGTGTAAGGCTTGCTAGGGAGCGTGCTCTCTAAGCGCCGTCGTGGCCTAGTCAGGGTCGTGACAAGATGACTTGTTGTTATCCATATGAACCTTATTAATAGGATCTCCACTCACTAAGCTTGGGTTCCTATCACCGCTTAAGTCTCATTCCTCTTGATGTGGCATTTACAAACTTCCTTCCAAAAGATTTAGTCAGAGGATGTGAAGTTCACTTCTAATTTAACATAATACATGGATATAATTCTATCTTAGCAACTGCTTTATCACTCCATGTCTTAATTTATGTGTCTATTTTATTATAGGTATAGAAGGCATTAACTTCATTCTCATTGGAATACTTAAAAAATTTGAATTCGGCATCCATATTAGATTTGGTTATATAGGTCTACTTGGATGGCGTCTAAACAATAGCACGACTACTAGTGATAAAATAAATCCACTTTTTGGATTTAGAATCATCTGAATCATAAATTCAATTGGAATTAAAGTACTCTTCAAGTAAATCTGGATATCCCTATATATTAATAGTATGTTAACCAACGTGCAAGTAGGGATCTTCAAGGGATTTTAGTTCTTCAAATCCGTGAGAAAGTAGGTAAAAGATTTACATAGTTTGAAAGGATAAGAACATAAATTAAAATGTTTGCAATTCAAAAACTATCCACATCCATGACAAAAATACATGGAATTTGATCAAGTAGTTATTAAAGTCAACAAATCTCAGCCACAAGTCATGTAGCAGTCCAGTCACTTTTAATTTTAATATCCAATGTAAAAAATAATGTAGCCAATCAACATTTCGTGCTTTACACACACACACACAAACACACACACATTTTTGGATTGAAAAGTCAATGGATATAGCACTTAGTCATTATCACTAGATAATGTAAAAACCATGTACCCACGTAAAGGACACACAAATTCGAGTTTGAAATAAATTAAAAAATATATAACAAAATGCCTAATGATGAAGGCATAATCTGATTAAATATATTTTTGATTTGTATTAATATCAAATTATTAGTCAATAATTAGGAATGACTATTATTAAAGAAATAGTAGCCCTCCTTTATATTTATCATAAATTACTTAGTCATCAAGATTTCACTAAATGTTATATTTTTAAAAAATTTTATTTTAGATCTCATTTCACACAATATCTTTGATGAATTCAATATAACTATGTCTTCATCTTTAGAATAAGAAATACTAACATTTCCTAGTCTAGCATGCCACATATTCATGGAATCAATCATATAAGCCAAATAAGATGCATTTTTATTCATTATTTTCTAAAACATTTAATACAAACAACCCTTTACTACAATAACTTTTTCTAATTAACACATTATTTTTTGTCATGATAATTTTTTTAGATTTAAAAGATATCTTGACATTAGCCTTTCCTAATAAGGCCACCAAAATCAAATTTGCCTCATGCTAGGCACATGTAAAATATCACTTAAAATGAGAATTTTGCTAGATGTAAGCTTCAAATGAACTTTCCCCTTTCCTAAAACTGCTGCAATTCTAGAATTACCAAGATGTACAAGCTCTTCTCCATCTCCATGTTGGGAGTGATAGGTCGAATTCTCCTTTGATTGCTTCAATGATTATTCAAAGACCTAAAGCAGTTGGTGGCTTGGATGCAGGAGGTCCTATTGTAAAAAATATGACCATTTTATTTAAATAGTAGTGTCGGTTCTCGGATAATAGTACCCCATTGTGGCAGAAAATTATTCGATCCAACCATAAGACCCCCACACTTTCAGGGTTTTGGGAATAGAGGCAAGAGATCATGGTAGTATTTGGAACTAAATTATTGGTTTCTCTAGAGTAAGGGAAGAAGTAAAATAGGTTATAAAGGAAGGCTTGTGGAAGAAGTTGGGAAGCAGTGATTCCACACTGTTTTGGATATACCCATGGGTAGATGATGTGAGTCTTAAAATTAAATTTTCTAGGCTATTTTCTGCATAAAACCAACAGTAGCATTACATTTCAGAGATGGAATTATGAGAGGATAACATGTGGCACTGTCCTTTACCTGGAGAAAACAACTTTTCTCTTGGGACTCTCATATGTTAGTAATCTTTTATAGCGTTTTACATAATATAACCTTGTGGAAGGGCTTGAGGATAAGCTTTTGTGGAGGTTTGAATGCTTAAGGACCTTCTGGATAAGGTCTTTTTGTTTGTAGGTATCCAGGTACCATGCAGATTCATCGGAGGATTGATTTTTATTGAAAAGAGCATGGAAGAAATTAGCACTACTAAGAGTTAAAATTCTTATGTGACTATTGCTTATGAAAAGGCTCAATATAAAGGAAAGGCTCAAATGAAAAATTGCTCAGTAGTAGCATATGATTGCTGTGTTTTTTGTGAAGGGAAAGTTGAGACCTTTGAACATCTTTTTTTCTCATACCAATTTGTGTAGAAGATCTGGTATGCATGCTTCCAGTCGTCGAATTTGATTTGGTACTATTTGCAAGATCTAGTGATGTTCTTTGATGCTTGGTTGGGTGTACCATTTAAAGGCTTTGAGAAAAAGGTATGGATTACACTACTCTTCATTGTTGTTTGGTCAGTTTGGAGAATTAGGAGTTAGATTATATTTGAACATTATGAACTTGATTGGGAGTATGAGATTTTTCTCATCAAGTTGAGATTGGGGCATTAGGTAAATAGATAGTGTAATGATTTTCCATTCAGTATTGACACCCTAGTACACAATTTGGATGTGGTTAAGCATTGGAGGGGAGGGTGAAAGATGTATGAGTTTTGGTTACTGATGGGATTAGTATTCCTGGTTCTATGTTTTTGTTTCTGTTATGATGTCTTAGATGCTATGCCCATGATGATGCTAATCCCATGGTATATGTAGTGGTATCTTTGGATGTTGGTATATAGTTTTGATGAAATACAACAAGTTACTAAAAAGGGCATGCTTTGCTGCTGGATTTACAAAAAGTGATATGTGGAATAGATAAAGGCAAGGATAGTAAAGTTGCCATGGTTAGAATGATTGATTAATATAGTAACTTATGCAGTAGATTGGTGGCCTTTTAGATAGTTTATCAGATCTCATGTTCAGTGGCTATTAGTGGACTAACATTAGGATGTATGGCATTTCTTTGTGTCCACTTTGCTTTTTTTTTCTTTGGGAAATATTTTGATATGGTTAAACCTTGCTATCCTCCTGGTTGGCTCCCCCCACTATCATGGGTTGTTTTATGCTATGAAGGCATCAATTAGTTAGAGTTTTTTGCTTTTATGTGGTGGAGTCCTCTTTGTATGCTATCATGTTTTTGGGGTTGAATTGGTGGTATTGGTAACTTGTTGTTGGTTATCTTCATGCTGCTGATTTGGAGATATTGGTTCATGCCTAGCCCTGTGAAGTATAGGGATAATGAATAATACAGTATAACCTACATTGTTGCTTCAACCATATGGCCAATTACCTTGATGCACTCATAGTCTTGATTTGGGAATAGGGAAGACTAGTCAAAATATGGAGTATGGACTAAGGCAGCGTATGGCTATGTTGTTCTTTGGTCTTCCTTGATGATGTTTAGTTTCTATTTTTGGTTTTGATGTTTTCCTACTTTGAGCTTGTTTGCTATTCCTTTGTAATGGACTCTTCTCCCCACTATGATTTGGTGGGTTGAGTTATGTTTCTTTGTTTATCTAAAAAAAATTGTGGGAGGTAAAAACACTTTGGTTAACAAGATGTGCTTAATAGCCCCAGAGTCTACCACCTAGTCATTCAACCACAACAATTATATCATCTCCTTTAACCAAGTTTGCCCTTTGTTTAGGAAGATTCTTATTTTTTATCATGGTTGCTCTCTTCTGACATTGTGCAGTATGCATGGTGACTTGGTTTTCCATATATATAAGAGCCTCTACTTCTTTTGAAAATGGGATTAGATGCTTTTGAGACAAAAATTGGCTCACTATAATTAGAAGTATATTTTTCCCCATTTACACATTTTCTTATGGGCTTGAACCATGTTCGTTCTAGCAGCCAGAGCCTTTACTCTTGCTTTTATAATCTCCTTCTAGCTAGTGTCCTTAATGATTATATGCTTAATTATTTCTGCCAGTGATAATTGCTTATCATTGTGCTTCAGTTACTATTTGTAGTCTTTCCATGAGTCGACAGCTTCTTAATCAATATTTCAACCATGAATTCATCTTGCAAGAAGATTTTCTTGGCCTTGGGATTTTCGACTTGTATGTGATATTCATTGATTTGCAAATGAATGTCTTTGTCGTCTGTCATCTCCCAACGACAGAAATTCTAGATGATGAACTTTTAACACCCAGCACCCTTATCAGTGTACTTCAATAGTAGTGACTCCTAAATTTAAATTTTTTGTGCCTCCTTGTAGGAATAATAAACATCAAATAGATCATTAGATAATGTGAAAAGGATGGTATAGCAACAAACCTTGTTAGAAGAAGTCCAATTTTCAAGTTTCTTGGGCTCTACTGATGAATTAGATTTGGGATCGATTAGTGCATCTACAACTCCATACATGTTTAAAATTGACAAAATTCTCTCATGCTAATGCTTGAAGTTTTGACCATCAAACATTTTAATCTTACACATATCCAAGAATTGCTTTGTTTATGCTACGAGTGCAGCAATAAGGGGAGCTTGAGCTAGTGGAGTTGTAGAATAGAGCAATAGCATTGTTAGATAAGTTTTTAGTAATGTTATTGGCATTGACTTGATCATCCATAATCCTTAATATTATAGTCATATAATACTCTACAAAACAATTAAAGCAAGGAAAGAAACACAGTAGCACTAACAGTCTAAAGCATGCATACTTACTTTGCTATTAAGGATTATTTCGATGCAGTGGATATCTCCCAAAGTACAGTAGATTCATCTAGTAAAACCAAGATCTTAAGAACAACAAGTATTATCTTTGTGTTTAACCCAAAAGAGAAAAAGAAAAAATAATGAATTAAGAAGATAGGAAGCAACTGAGAAGAAGAGATAGAATAGTAGCATATCAGTTATTTTCTAAGAGCAAATAATATATATATTCTAAAACTTAAACGTTGAAGTTAGTTTTACGTAGATAAGAAAGAGCGGATCATGGATGCGATTGTTGTTATACTTGCGTAGGTGTATCTCAATATGTTAGTTACACACTCCCACTTTGACATAGTAGTAGCACTTTAAAAAAACTATTGTATTCATATGCGTAGAATCAAGTTGCTACAATAAAAAGGATTCTTTCACTTGAAAATCAACAAGATAGTAGAGCCAAAAAGCTGCACAAGTTGATAAGATTAAGAAATGAACCGTTACACAATTAACCACAGGTAGGACTAGATAACAATTTATGTTTAAAAAAAAAACTCGGTTGAAAGTTATGGTAACAAAGCTATAACTTTTGAATCTAATGTATAATGGATAAGAACAACAATGATTAGGCAAACACTTATAACCGAGAATCAGTATTCAAAAACAAAATCGAGTGGTTATGATAAATACTAGATAAATATTGAATTCGAGATTATTGAATCAAATATTTAACCATTTGATAATGTTAAGCAACTCATCCATATTATGATTCTTCCATGTCAAGATATAGACACTAAATCTGAATTTGAACTAAAATAATATTAACAAAATAATATAGCAGCTGCTTCTTAGTTCTCCATTCTAGGTTATGTTCTTCTATGGATTTTTTTTTTGGTTTTTTTGTTTTTTTTTTCCATGTCATCCTCAATGTCACATCTTTAATTTTATTATGCATTTTCATTCTTTATCTTGTTTATGTCATTTATAATTAACCATGAGTGAAATGCTAGTGCTCATTATGTGTGGGCTTGTGGAGGGAAAAGTGTATAATGATAAATAATATCATAAGCCAAAATCAAAATTTAGTTACCCTTGTCCAAAGGATCTTGATGCTCACAAGAAAGACAATGGCCACCAAGTAGAGTATAGGTCAGCTTGAAGTCTTCGTCCAAAATAGGAACTAGCATAAACTTCAATTATCCATCATGCGTTGAATGGTTAGATGGGTCGAAGTTTAATCTTACACGAATTGTGGCATTGTCATAGGTAATGTTTGTCACTAAAGCCTCATGTGCTAATGTTAGCCTGATGTTGATCTTTGCATCTGCTAAGGATTCAAAACATTCAAGTACACTATTGGCATGAGCCTTAACTAGTTTCCCTCCTTAAGAGTGCATATTACACTAGTCTTGGAAGTGTGGCCTTCAAAGGGGTGGCAGGGATCCATGGAACTTGTGTTTGAACCTTCCTTTTGTTCGTTTCTTCAACTTCCATTGTTAAGCTATGGACCTCTCAGTTAGAGCTCTTAAATGCTGGGAGGACAAATCAACAACATTGAAAAAACTTGAAAATACAACAAGAGAAAACTAACTCAATGCAACTCTTAGCAAAAGATTGAATCTTTATCAAAAAGAGTTACGAGACTCAAAGCTTGAAAATGGTTGGCATCTTTATCAAAAAGAGTTACGAGACTCAAAGCTTGAAAATGGTTGGCTAGTAGTTTATATATACATAAAGGATAGCTTGAATAAAGATAGAATTGAAGAAATTAATCAACTTACCTCTCCTGAAAGTCCTGCCATAGAAGTTATGAAAAACCTCAATGATGACCCTAAAGAAGATATGCAAGAGCAAATCTTTGCTATAGACAACAGTAATTCCTTCACCTGACAAGTTCAAGATAAAGAAGGTGCATTCACATCCGAGAATAATAGCAATATTGGAGCCATTCCTGAGAATAATGATAGTGATACTATCTTGAGTAGACAAAATGGCAAATTATCTCATGAGGGTAGCTTGAATAAAGGCTGTGCTTAAAATTAGTAGCAAATTTTCTAAAGTTGGTGTTTATTTAGCTAGTTTTTCTTTTGGTACAAAAAAGGTCAAAGCCCAAAACACCAAAACAACTAAATAATTAAATAGGGTAAGTGAATCACTGAAACATCACTAAGCAAGACAACACACATTTAAGAAGGAGGAGAATTCTAAATCTAGGTATCATGATTAAATTGAAGGCTAAAGTTGGTAAGCCAGTCTGCACTTCTGTTCGCTTCACTATAAGTATGAACAATTTTAACCTCCTAAGGTTTGGCTGTGTAGCTTCTGATCCTATGAATGAGACCTTGATTCTTGACCTTTGTAGTAGTGTCATGAGTGAGAAAATCAATCACTGTTTAGAATCTGACTCCATAATAACCTTACGGAAGCCTAAGGTCCAAGCCATTTGGAGACCACTCCAGAAGCACCAAAATTTTGCACTAAAAGAAGTGCATGTACCAATATTGTAACACCCTTGGTGTAGTTTCAAATTTTTCTGTGGTAATCCTATTTGATTGATGTGTTTAATCAGTTTATGATGGAATTTAGTTGGTATGTGATGATCTTAGATGTTGGATGTCATTTGGAATCAAAGAACCTAGTTTTGGGGTGTTGTAATCGATTACCGAAGGGTTGGTAATCGATTACAAGGCTCTCTGTGTGCCCACGGGTTGAACATTTCCTCGTGGTAATCGACTACCAGTTCTGGACTCGTGATAATTGATTACTAAGACTGGTAATCGATTACTAGAAGTGGATATTGTTACCAATTCTTCATGGTAATCAATTACCAGCTTGTGGTAATTGATTACCACAAGTTTGTATATATGTAGGGATGTGTCCAGCACCCCTATTTTCGAAATTCTCCTTTTCTCTCTAACCCAAACTTTCTCCCTTCTCTCTAGAATTCCTTTTTCTACCATTCCTTACATCTATTAACTCCATTCCACATTTCCAACTAAATCAACAACAATACAATACTCATTCCATTTAAACACAATCATCCATGCAATATGTGCCTCATTTATTTTCCTTGCTTAGGTGGATTTGAAGCTGGAAAGCTCACCTCTATCCATATCCTCCTTATTCCAATTCTAACGATAATCATCACTTCTCATTTCTTCTTTTTCATAGAACCTTCAATTCTTTGATTTTTAGAAGGATTCTTGAAACCCTAGGATTGTAAGATTAGAGAACTTATGGTATGGAGATTGTTAATGATTAATAATTGATTCAAATGTCATATTGTGGTGTTAGATGATTCCAAGGAATCCCCCCAACTTTATGGCTCCAGAGAATTAGATTTTCTTATGACCGGTGATCTGTGAGTAGATAGAATGCTTTTGAATAAATTCTGTTTTAAATTATAATTATTTACTTACTTTAAGAATTCTATTCATGAGTCAATGAGAAAGAAATTCGAATATGATATGAGATTGATGATTTATGAATATGAAAGAATAAGAAAGTCTCATAGATCTGAGGATCATGCTACTTGGCGATGACGCGTTAGCCATGGTGCACCTTGGATTATGATATTACATGGCCACCCAAGGGGGTAGTGCATGACGGACATTTCACGGCCATACATATAGTGCAGTGTGTGCCTGAACTTCATGGCCTCTCAAAGGGGGGTACGTGCCTGATTTCGAGATTTACATGAAGGAACGGCCACCTAAGTGTAAATCCTGCCTGTTTGTCCTGTTAGATATTTCTGCTATTTTCCTTATTTGAATGAAACTATTTTATACTTATATATACATTGACTCATGAGGTTCAAAAGTATCCTGTCTCTCACTGAGTTTCTTAAACTCACCTCGTGGTTGTTATATTCTTTTAAGATGCAGGTTCATACTTGGGAGTCGGCCCTTCCGCTCAACATCATTAGAGATTTACTTTGGTGAGCCCTAAATAGTAAGGGCCTGAATTGCATTTTGTTTCGCTTTGTAATTTTAGTTGTAGCTCCATAGTACTACAGGCAAGGTCCGACCCTTGCTAGTGTGTTAAGTTTACATTCAGAGATTGTTTAGACTGAGTTAGATTGACTATTGTATATTAAATTTGATGAATGGATTATGTTGGAATTGATTGTGAATTGAACTTGGATATGTATATATATATGATTTGGATGAATGATGCTAATTAAAATTTGTGTTGTGTGCTGAGAGATGCATTCTGAGAATGCGTGGATCCCCGATGGAAGTGTGTGCTTATTGAATTGCAGGATAAGTACTCGTATTTGGGAAATATCCTAAATATAGAGGAAACTCGGCCTAAATTTTGTGAAATCTTGATACTTAAGGCTTGCTAGGGAGTATGCTCTCTAAGCGCCGGTCACAGCCTAGGTTGGGTCATGACAAATATTTTGAGCGAACCCCATATTCCATCGACCAAATCTATTATGAATGAGTCTTCCACATTTAGCATCACTCGGGTTTCCTTTAGTAGCACCATTAGTGTTGATCTTAACATAAAGGTAAAGGGGACATTCCCAAGCAACATGAAACACAAAGCGAATAGGAGCAGCAATTTGAATATGACTATAGTCATAAGCTTCGTTATTGTGATAAACTTGATGCAAAATTTAATTGCGGGCAATATGTAGTCAAGCAAAGTTGGCTTCAAAAGTTGTCTATTTCTCCAATTCCAAATTTTCCAACAGCTAACCATGAATATATCGTTCCAAGGAAAGGGATGTTGATGGCTTGAGTGGTTAACAAGGTTGTCATGAATCCATTAGCCTAAGTCACTAGTAAAGAGCTGGTTAATGATACTGGATTTGATAAAGTGATTCCAAATTCTAGAAGCAGCAGGGTAGTTCATAAAGGCATAGAGAGTGTCTTCTTTATGGTTTAGACATCTATGGCAAGCTGGATTAGTACCATACCACCTATTCTTCTTAACTATAGTAACAAGGCAATCATAGGACATGAGCTACATGAAGGTTCTCATTCTCTAGGGGCCCTTCTAGTGCAAGATAAGAGCTTCATAAGCACTTCTAGTAGTGAACTACCTTATGGATGAAGGGAGCCATGTAATAGAGTTAAGAACGTCAAGAGGGCAAGGAGGAAGAATAGCACGAATATTTTCAATCACATTCTAGCTGAAGAGATGATAGAGGGAATCAAAATCCTACTTACCATCCCACTAGACATAACTGACCATTTTCTTGGCTATCTCAGTGGCTAGAAGTTGAGCATGGGTTTTGCAACTCAACAGGGCCAATAGTAGTAAGCCAATTATTTGACTAGAAAAAAGCATTATGATCGTTACCAAGGGCTCGACCTACGTTCATAATAAGTAAATGTTGATATGCCATTGAGCTTAAAATAAATATTTTGTTATTATACACTAGTATGCAAATTATAGTAAATTACTAATTTCCAAGTGATATGAATTTAATGTGCATGATAAGCAATTCAATGATAAGGACTTCCAAATCTAGTGACTCAAATGGTCTGGCTTGGCCCATTTAGGCCCATAAGCTAAATAGGCCGAATTAACCCTATAAAGCATTAATAGGCTGATAATTTGTTGGCTAGACCCGTGTAAGGTTGGCTTGCGAGCCGAAACAGGTTGGCTTATATATATCTTTTTTTTTTTAAAGAAAAAACTTAATGGACTATAATCCAAGTGCTATACTAAATGTAACATCCCCATATAACGTAATAGGAAATAATAACAACAAACTTTTGTTATTCACCACCTTGCCCCTAAATTTTTTAGAAAATGACATTTAGGTTCCTATATTAATAGGATTAGTAGAATAAGGTTTTAAACGAAGCAGGATCACGTAATGAAAACGTAGAAACCTAAACCTCAGCCGATTGAGCCACGGAGGTATCCATATGTGAAATGACATGGGATGCCCCTAAACTTACCCATAATTACGAAAATACCATTAGTTTTGAAAAATAGAAACAGAAGGCCCTAAAATTTGCAAAACATTTAATGTACATTATTAATCGATTTACTCGATTTTATTGGGTTTGTAGAGTTAATTAAAAAGTTAATTAGAGGTTAACTAGAAGTTGATTAGAGGTTAAATTAGAGAAATTAGAACTAAGATAGAAACTCATAAAAACCTCACACAATTCTTCAAAACCATTTTACCGATTTAAAGGAAATCGGTAAGATTTCGGTATTCTAAACTATCGGAACTAGATCAGTAGAAATTATGCCATGAGTGCCCTAGGATCAATGGCTAAGATTTAGCCAAATAAACCACCCAAGTGGCACCTAGGGCAGCCCTTGATGGTGGAAGCCAAACCAAATTGGATAGCTTGGAGAAATCCACCAATCAACATACACTTGCCTCAAAAATCTTTGCTTTTTCTCTCCTCCTCTCATCCAAATTTTCGTCCAGCCCTTTCTAGTTGCTGGAGCTCTTCTCTTTCTCTTCTCTTTACTCTCATCTCCACTCCATTCCGTCTTTTCTTCAAGCCTCATCACCAATTACTTGCACTAAAGACACAAAATCAACACAAACTCAACTAGACAAGGTAGGAACTTCATCCTTTCTCTTGTTTTTCTCTGACTTGGGGCTACCTAGGGCTCCTCCTTCTCTCTTTATTTTGATGTTATGTTGGTTGGATATGATGAATTAAGGTTGGTTTAAGGTGTACATGTGAGTTGGAATTGGAGATTGGATGGTTTGATTTGAGAAGAACATGAATCCAAGAAGAATTCAAGAAGCTGTTAGGGTTTTCCCCTTGACGGTCCGTACGGCGGAGTGTATGGCTCTGCCTACAGCCGTTTAAATTGGATGAAACCATTTTTATATGAAACTAGACACCTGGGCTTTCCATACATATAAAATATAAGGCCATTGGATTAATATAGAATTAGTTATGAATTTTTGAAGTTAGACCCAGAAATCTAGGTTCTTACCCAGACAGCATGAGTTAAGAAGGGTGTAACTCACCCTATACAACTCTAAATTGAGTGCAACCAAATTGTTTGAAAGCTAACATATGAGAGAAGATTCCATAAAAATTTCAGAATTTAATTCGTTGTCATTTGTTCCCAGCACATCAATGAAGTTGGCTTAGGTCTAAACTGACCCAGAATAGGGTAGCCTAGTAGGGTAATGTTTCGAGACTCATAACTCATAATCTACTTAGGCAAATGACATAAAACTTAACTAATTTTAAATCTTGTTGTGTTAGCTTTATTTTTATATAAAATTCGCATCATTTCATCTAGTTTTCGATTTTTAGTGAATTTTCTTCTATAGGAACCCAATTCCGACTAAGAACAGGACATGCTAGGATGAAATGTTTATATCTTGAGTTATACAGCTCAAAATGAGATGGGACCAAAAGGGTTAGAAACTAGACACATAAAGCTACAACATATCCAAAAATTAGGTTTAAATGAGTTAAATTGAAATAAGGGTGGGATATACCATAATCAGGCAGGATAAGGCAGAATGAACTAAAAGACCCATTGATGCTTTGTTGAAACTAATGAATGAATCTATGAATGTATATGTATAATTGCTTAATTATATTGAATTGTAATTTGTACAATTTGTACTGGTTGGCTGGTAGTATTCATGGGGAAGCGGACTCGATTCATTATGCTGTCGAATTTCCTGCAGAAGTTAGTGATAGTCCTAAAGGTTATTGTGTTAATGTTGTTTTGTGAAGTGTATGAATATTAAGCAAGTATATTTGTTTGAGGTTAAGGCACGAAGTCTATGTATTTATGACTTTATAATAAAAGATATGATGACGAGTCCATATTCCAAAGGAACGTGATATGGCGATCACGCTCTGATAGGGTATGGCACGGCAATTATACTCCGGAATGTGGCATAATGACCCCACCCTTAAGGAATGTGACATGGTGATCACATCCCGAGCAAGTATGACATAACGATCATACTCTAGGACGTGGCAGGGTGAAAATATTTTAAGGAATGTGACATGGCGATCATACTCTAGAATATGGTATGATGACCACATCCTAAGGAATGTGATATGGTGATCACACTCCGATGGGGTATGACATGGGGATCATACTCTGGAATATGCATGACAAATAAAGAAAGACTAAGAAAAAAAAAAAGACAATTATGTATATCTGTATAAGTTCGAGTACAAGTGAGGGCAGTTGAAAATTTCAAGTTTCCAGTATGCTAGTGTTATTATATTTTAATATGTTATGGTTATTATGCGTAATATGCTTCATGACTTTTTGGTGTATTGGCTCTCCCAAATGACAAGTGCATGAATAAAATGATTTCTGCTTCGGACAATGTATTTTTCGAACTATAAAACTGAACAGTCTAGTAAGCATGCTCACATTTTTTTTTATAAACCGAAGTAGCTGGAGATAATAATGATGGCACCATATAGAATTTCTTAGCGAACCCTACTGAGAATTTAAAATTCTCACTCTTGTTTCCGTGTTATCTCCAGATAGATCGAGAAGATTCTAAGACGGCTGAAGTTGTTGTCAAGTAAGGTCTGCTCAGGTAATAGTAACAACTCCAGAGCAGAGTACTATGACTTAAGCATAGTACTGTACAGAGGAGAACGTTACACTAGACTTCTTAATAGGCCTAACAAGTTGTTGGACTTTTTAATGGACAATGAGTTAATAGGTGTTGAACTTTGGTATGGCCCTATTATATTCTCTTTTTTTAAAATAAATAAATAAGTAAAGAGCCAGCTTGCTTACCAACCATCTTGGTTTATTTAACCAATAAGTTTAACAAATTGGACTAAAATTGAATTAATTTAAGATTTTTGAAATCTAGTCCACCTAATTTTCACGAGTAAATGGACTAGGCCGATGAATTTGACTTATGTTGATGGCCTTATTATCCACTACTTATAATATTTGTATGTGGGGAGATTAGTGCAAATATAAACATTCTTAGGGATTTCATTGTCAATAATTTATGATGAATATACTTTATTATTTAGGCAATGCAAACCTTGATGTTTGCTTTCCTGTTAGTCAATTTTCAATAAATGTTGTTGTCCTAAAAGGTCTTACTTAGTTGCTAATGGGCAGTAACATCCATGCTCTTTAGGGGGTGTTTGGTAGCCTCAAAAACTAAGTTAAGATGGTACAAAATAGAATAAGCTATGTTAAGTTGTATAAAAATGAACTAATTTTTAATTAAATATTATTTGATTCCATAACTTAAAAATTAGTTTTAATATGTGTTTTTATTCTTCTTATTTTGTACTTTTTTCTTTTTGACTACGTCATTAAGAAACTAATCTAACAAACAGTGGTGGCCAACAGCGGCAGACAATGGTGGCCAAGGTGGCCAACGACGATAGACAGTGGCAGTAGGTCGTGGCAAGTGGTGGTGGTCGTCGGTGATGGATGATGGCGGTCGGCGATGACGAAAGGTGGTAGCCAACGAAGACAAATGATGAAAAATGATGGCAGTCAATAATAGCAAATGGTGGTGGATTAGGTCAGCGGTGGTAATCGGCTGGCGGCAGATGATGGTGGACCATGGTGGTGAACGATGGTGGACAGCAGTAGAGGACAGTTGACAAGTAATAAAAAAGATATAAAATAAAATAAAAAAATTTGGGATGAAATAAAATTAATTTAAAATTAATTTTTTTAAGAACTAGTTTTAGGCCCAAATTGATTTAGATAAAAACTAGTTTTGAAATATTTAGATAATTACCGAACAATATTTATTAAAAACCAGGCTCTATTGTACCTAATTATTCGATTTTTCTAATTTACCAAACATCCTATTAGTTCTAAAGAATATTCAGTTCATGTTCATCCAATTTGTGCCTCATAAATCGTGTTGGTCTTTCTATTTGCATAAAATTAATCCTCTCATTCAACTATAATGGGCCAATATTTAGAGGTTGTCTTAGATCATGATGCTCAAATAAAAAAGATAACATTCAATTCTCTAGCTAGCTTTATAATGCCTTGGGAAAAAAATTGTAAAATTTCATAAGCATGCTAAAATATGAATATGAGGCTTTTGGTGCCTAAACAAAAAAAATGCTTTCCAAAGTTAAGCGTAATGTGGGACCAATATCATGGCCATAGGGATGTGCATCAAATGGCTTGAATTTCGGATGATTTGTATGTAATTTAAGTTTTGGACTTACATATGCTAGTCATATTCTGAAAATGACATTAGGAAATATGATTGCAACAAGTATGAGTCAAATGTTAAATTCTCCCATGCGAAGAAAGTTTATACTAATTATTATGCAATTGGTGAGCTATAAATTCTACTAATAGAATATTTAGATATGTTACACATATAAATACATACATAGCCTATTCGCATGTTTACTTATGCATTAATATGTTCAAAACTTCAAATAGACATAAGAACTTAGGCAAGTAAATGAATGACAAAGAAGTAGGACCAAGTGCTACTTATATGTTTATGATAATGGCAATAGGTCATATGATACTTTAAATCATGGTTTTGAAAATCAGATCAACCGGTGAAATTGATTAGACCAGGAATCGATCCCTAAACCGGTTCGGATACTGTAGAAAAGTCGAAAATTTGAAAATTGGTCAAAAATAGTGTAAATCGATCAAAAACCAATAACCTAGTTTAACCAATATCGATTTTGCAGTTCATACAATAAAGAAAAAAAAACTTAAAGCTCTCCAGGAAGATCGAAGAAAAGCAACATTATCCCTTTCCTTTTAACAGCTGCCCATTACAACAGCACACCAACACCACATCCAATTGCTTTTCTCCTTTGGGATGCAGCATCGTGCATAATAGCAAGTTGCGACTTCATCGATGTGGGTGGTGGCAGAGGCAAGACAAACACGTTAATCCTTTAACTGTGCACTGATAAATTAACAAAAAAAAGTCCCTTGAATTGTGCTAAGCTTTATTTGAAAGTTTAAATGTTTTGATTTATTTTATTATATATGTGTGTGTGTGTGTGTGTTTGTGTATTGCACTCTGATTGATATCCAGTCCGATCTTTCAGAACCTTGCTTTAAATACTACAACAAATGATTGTGCAATTTAATTATTATATATATACTTACTAGCACAAAGTTAATTGAGTTCTTTTAACATTGTCTCTTTTATTTTTATTTATTTATATTTCTCATTTATGATAAACGTCATGTTAGCTACACTATTCTAAGCAATTAATTTTCATATCAAGTTAAACCATATGATGTATCACTAGAGAAATGTTATGAGATAGACAAATTATTATAAGAAATAAAATTTAATTTTGATGCACTATTAGTCTAAAAATGTTTTACTGATACCCAAGGTGTAAAGTGGAAAAATGGTTAAGGTGCAGTAAACTTGTAACACACTAGCCTGAGTTATAGTTACCTGTCGAAAATGAAACCTGAAAAATTTTGAATCTGAACCCTATGCCTCCTTAGAGGACTATAGGATTGATGCATTTTCTTAAGATCAAAAGTCCCGGTAATGATTTCCTAGGCATCCATGAGTTGAAAAGGGACTTTTAACGAATTTTAGGGAATGGATAACCCCTTCGTTTTCAACTCTCAAGTTTATAAAAATGCAAGTTTTCGGAGAATTATACTAAAACCCAAAAGTTGGATTCTAATTCCTAAGGATTTTGAATTTTTAGATATTTTTATTGAATCCAAATGGGGGGTACTCCCTTATTTACATTCATGTTTTAAAGTTAATGGAGAATAAAGTTAAAGAGGACTTTATGTTTTAAAGTTAATGAAGAGTAAAGTTAAAGAGGATATTATAAAGTTAATGGAGAGTAAAGTTAAAGAGGACATTAACTTAAATGTAAATAAGTCTATGTAATATCCTAGACCTGGAAATGGACTGCAGAAGGAGGGAATCAAGTTTTGCACGTTGTGATCGATTAACGTGGGGCTGGTAATCGATTACAGTGCTCTCTGTACGCCTTCATGCTGAGTTTTTCCTTGATATAATTGATTACACAGAGTTGTAATCGATTACACACGTTGTAATCGATTACCGTGGGGCTAGTAATCAATTACAATGTTCTCCATACGCCTTCATGCTAAGTTTTTGCTTGTTATAATCGATTACATAGAGTGGTAATCGATTACAATGACAAAGTTTGTGCTAATCAATTACAACGAATGGGTCTGTGGTAATCAATTACTAGGCAATGTAATCGATTACAGAGGGTCTATATAAGGCCTGGACGTATTTCTCCCCCTCATTTCATGATTTACTTTCTCTTTCTACCCTCAAAACTCTCTCCCTTTTCTCTAAAACATATTCCTCTTCAATTCTTTCTCGAATCCTTCAACTTTTCCTTCCAAACTTCATCAAATGACATTCCTTCCACTCTCATAACAACAATTTCACTTTTAATCTTTATTTTTTTTTAAATCCCCAACCACACCCTTGGTGGGTCTTGGAGCTTGGAGTAGATGTTATTAAGGTTCATCAATCTCTCCTCTTCACTTTCTATCTCCAAAGGTACTTTTTAATGCTTTCCCTCTTTCTTGTCTTAAGATTACGGATTATTTACTCTATAGTGAGTTCATAGAGAACCCTAGGTTAGAGAATTGGAGATTTTCATTTCTAAGAACACATTAGGTTCATTCTTAGTTTCAATGATCACTATTGAGTTAGATTGTCAAAATTGTAATGATAGATTTCACTGGAGGCTCGGTTCTTGGTTCCAGCATGTCGTGGGATTAGGACTCCGCCATTGGATTTAAGTCTATGAGTGGATAGTTGTCCCTGACTTAATTTCTAGTATATTTATTTAATTTATATATATGCAAATGAATTGGTATGTTGTATGTGGATAATTACTTATTTCTCTTATGCATATTTATTCAAATTGACACATGAGACAATGAAAGGATTTTGGGTGAATTTCTGAACATGTGTGTGTGTGTATATATATATATATATATATATATCAGACACCTATGGAATTATATGAACTTTCAAAGCATGATTTTGTCAGAGCTTTTGACTTCCTTGAACAATGTGATTTAAGCTTTATATATTAAGTGACGATTAGTCTTACGAGACTTTGAATAATGTTTTTATAAGAAAAAGGAACGATTGGATTTTGTGAAACCTTTGATGATTGTTATGTATTAAAATGTTATGTGAGATGGTAAAGGAAAAGACTTGGGAAAGTTTATGCCAGGATCTGTAGGCCAACGGCAGTAAGCGTTAGCCCTGGGTGCACTTAAGATGAGGTATTTCATAGCCACTTAAAGGAGTGATGCGTGCCTGATATTCACGGCTATACATATAGTGTGATGCGTGCCTGATATTCACAGCCACTGAAAGAGTGGTGCGTGCCTAATTACGGAATTCACACAAAGAAAAGGCCACTTAAGTGTGATTCCTACCTGTTTATCCTGGAATAGATGGACTCTATGTTTTTGGAAAAGAAAATTTGGAAAATGTTTGATTAAGAGTTCTATTTTGGTTTTATTATACATATTATTGCCTTATCTTAATATCTATTTAATAATTACAGTTTGTACATTGTCTCATGTGGGTTAGGGATACTCTATCTCTCACTAAGTTTCATAAACTCACCCTGTTGTTTCTTTCTCTTTTTCAGATACAGATGTTCATGTAGAATCTATCCTTCGTTCCTCTATAATAGGATTTCTAGTTTTGGTGGTTAAGCCCTTCTCTATTTAAGGGTAATTTTTAAATATATATGTTTGAGAACTCTTAGATAGTGGTAGCTCCATAGTAGTACAGGCAGGGTCCGGCCTTGACCTGATTATATTGATTCTATTGTATTTCATTTGTTTACAATATGTTGTTGGATTTCTTAAAAAGATTTGGTTTTCTAAATAATTTAAGTTATGTATATATATATATATTTCATTGTTATACTGTGTGCTGAGAGGTATATTCTGAGAATACCTGGATCCCCGATGGAAGATTGTGTTTGTTTATCTTGCAAGGTAACCTTTTGTAATTAGGAAATGTCCTAATTACAAAGGAGACTCTGTCGAAATTTTTAGAAAAATTCTGTGATGGAAGGCTTGTGTGGGGACTTGTCCCTATGTGCCGGTCATATCCCGAGTTAGGTTGTGAGAAAACTCATTTCATTATATACCTAGGGTGCATAAGCCTTTTGATCCTACTTTGTCATTTATATTATTCCAAAAAGACAAGAAAAAAATGATTAGCTATCACATTTTGATGCCAATTTAGGAGTAAAATGAACTTTCATTCAAAAAGACTGAGAAAGTAGTCAACTACCAAAATTGAACTTCATTAAAGTGGGAAAAGTTATTGTTTCCATTTTTTTTGGGGACAAAATGGCATATCCATATTGAAAATAATTGGTTGGCTTTTCACTCAATTAGAGTTCTCCATTAGACTAATAGCTTTTTTTTCAATAGAGTAAGCAAGTTGATTTATTTGTTTGCAAATTAGATTCCTTCTCTAGTCTCTTTTAGTTCTGGAAAAGCAATCCACTAGACTCGCAACGAAGTCACTAAAGGAACCAATCTCCTTTTTTGGAAGCTATTTGTGAAAGAGCAATAAGAAAGATGTGACATCTCGAGTTTTAGGGGTAGACTAGGATATAAAGAAGTCCGGGCCCGAGGCAAGAGTAAAACTGTAAATAGGTAAAGCGTAGAAAAAATAGGGAAGAAATCATAATTATTAGGTTATAATGGCACAATTGTAAATAAGGCCTTATGGTTGTCAAGAAGGGTAACCGTAGAAAAATTTTCAAGTTTGAGATTTTTATAGGCACCATGGCATTGGTAGGTAACCAAAATACCTATAATAACTTCAAACAGAGATTTTCTACCCATAATTATAAATAAAAGTGTGAGGTTACTCACACAATATTTTAATATCTCGGTAACTCAGAATACACGAATCAATAGCCGTTGAATTAATCCTCAAAGGTCCTATAATATCTGTGAGCATAAGTATCAATTAAAAACCCTCTTGATGATCGAATTGAGCCACTCAAGTTTTAGCTTAAAAGAATTTGATTTTTCTACAAAATCTACCAATGAGATTTGAGTCACAAAACTTAAGTTAGAAGCCAAACCAAATCTAACTTAAGTGAGAAGTCACATTTCTTTCCCTTTATGCCCTTAGAAATTCAACCACTTAACCCCCTCCATCCGCCTTCATTTTCTTCTTCATTCTCACGTTCTTCTCACCATCCTCTATGATTAGAGCTTCAAGCTCAAAGTTTGAGGCCTTCTTACCCTCAAAACCACATGCTTCTTTTATGAAAATTAATCCTCATGCTCTTCTTTATAATATTTCTCTATCAATTTAATGATTTAACAACAAGTGAAGTCTCTCTGCCACCATCTATATTGCTGCCATGAAGGAAGAATAAGGCTAAGATGTTGCTCTTGTCTTCCTTGCTTCCATGTTTTCAAGGATTTTGAGGTAAGTAGCTCAAATATTTAGCTTTTAGTGTTTTGTCTGAGTTATGTGGCTGATGTGGTTCTCTTATGATATCCTTAATTCATATTTATATGATGGTATTATGGATATTTTCTAATGATTTGAAATAGAAATACTTAGTTTGAGTTGGAGAATATTTCAAAAGATCAAAAGAAAACCAAAGCAGCATAAGCTATGAGATGAAACCCTAGGCAAAGTCTGTACAGCCGAGCTCATATCTTAACCTATAGAACTCAACTTCAAACAACTAATTTTAGAAGAAACTAGACTTCAAGAGTAATTCAGGGATATAAATTATAAGACCATTGGATTTACAATGAATTAGTTATGAATTTTCAAATTTTACTATTGGACTTTACTTTATACCCTAACCAGAGGATGATGAGGAGGGCATAACTTGCCCTATTTAACTTCAAATTAAGTGAAACTAATTTTTTTAGAAAGCTAATATATATGAGAACATACCATAAAAATTTTAGAACTAGATAATGAGTAGGCATTCCCCATTAATTCTTTGAAGTTGACTCATGCTCTATTTAGGTAGAAACAGGGCAACCCAATTTAAGAGCTCATAACTTAAGCTCTAATTATCCAATTTGAGTGAAACTTATGAGGATTGAAAGATGGTTTTAATAGCCAAAGTTTGATAAAATTTTGGATGAAAATGGTACAGAATAGATTTTTAGTGATTTCCTAAATTTAAGTGTATAAGTTTATCCTAAAACAAGGTATCCTTAAGTAAAACTTTAATACTTCAAATTATAGATCTCAAAATTTAGTGAGACTAAAGAGATTAAAAAATAGATAAATAGGGCTACAATATATTAAATTTCTAGATTAAAATGAATTAAAATAGAATTTTAGTGGAATTTATAAGAATAAGGCAAATTTAGAGGAAGTGGGACAACTTGAGGAATGTCTTGGTTTAAAGGTCCCATAAGCTATGAAAGATTCAAAGGCATAAGACTAATGCAATTTCACATCAATATAATGTTATATTGATATATTATCCATGATAAACATCATTGATATGTTTGGCTAACTGTCTGTATAATAGGATGCCTATTTGCTCAGTTGTTATGCTGTCGAATTTTCGGCAGAAGTAAATAAATGTTACAAGTATCTATGTGATGTACATGAAGTCATGCATGCACAAATATTTGAAAGTGAAATACGAAGCATATGCATAAGTGCACATAGCATGTACGTACATGAACGTGTTCAAGAATGGAGAAAGATGTCAAAAACTTGCAAAGTAATGTACTGAGCTTGGGCAGTATTGTCTAAGACTTAGACCAGTCCTTAACCAGATTTAAGGGGAGCAAGTACAGAAGAGCAAGATCAGGTTGTAAGTTAAAGAAAAAGATAAGTAAAGCTAAGTACATTTGTATAAAGTCAAGTCTGAGCATTTGCATATACATATTTAAGTATCTCATACGCTATAATGTTATTATGATCATGATTGAGATGCTATATTGTTATTGTTATTATATTTATCGTGAAATATGTCAAGTATCTGCTAACAGTAACTCGCTTTGAGAAAAGGGTGTTTTTAAACTTAAAATTGAATCTATCCCTATATGTATTCACGGTTTCATAATAAACCGAAGTGGCTAGAATATTTATGATGACATCTTATATCAATAGTGGATTAAGTGTATCTACTGATGACCTTAGGTTCTTACTACCTGTCTGTTTGTTTTTTCTAAATATTTAAGTACATAGAATAGATTTCAAATCTACAACAGACTTTTTGGGAGATATTTATAAAACTTAAGACCTGGACTTGGTGTCCAGTTCGGATGACTAGAGTGGGCTACTAATTACTATGAGGTGGCAATTACAAGCCGATACAGGGTTTGTATAATCATATTAGTTAATTTTTCATCTTATATGTATCAAATTATGGGATTTTAGTTCGTATGAAATTTAATGGTCATATATTATATTTTCTTATTTTAAAGTCTTTTATAGCATTCGAAACAACCTCCAGATATAACTTTATAGCTCGAGCATAGCGATTGTGTTTGGAGGAGGTTATAAAGGAGGATTTGAAAGCTGATAGAAAATGTTTAATCTCTATTTTTGTTCATAGTCCCTTTCCTTTCATGTTTGAGGGAAGTAAATAGTGATAAAGAATTTGAACCTCCTTTATTTCAATACCATAAAGACTTAGACGGATTTTCTTGTTTCTGGTAACATTAAATAAATCCCTAAAAGTTACATGATATCAAATAGGTATATCAAAGTTAAAATATGATATCATATTAATTTTTCCTTTATAATACCGCTAATGAATGGATTAAAGTGATATTATATTTTAATTTTCAATAATGTATCTAATGTTATACAACTTTCAAGAGTTGGGTGTATAAAAAAAGGGAATTAGGTTTATGCCATGTGCAATATTTTAGGGGTCAATATGAGTATTTTCTTTGTAGTAAATACTTTCATATTTATTGATACTATTTATCCAAAAAAAATTATTAACTATAAATATAAGTGATTAATCTTGATGTACTATTAATGAAAAAGAATTTTATACTATCATCTAATTATATACTTCCATTTGTAAGATTTTTAAAGTAGTGAGTAGTTGAATTAAGCATTTTTACTTATATGATAATACGTGATTAAATATCTATAAAAAAATTATATTAATAATATTTTAAAATTAAAGTCTAAATATAAATTGCTAAAAATGAAAGAAGATGAAAAAGAAATCTAAAAAAAATCTAAAACCCCTAATAAAAATAAACCCAGTATGCCAAAGTGAATCAGTGTCAGTCAGCTCCGGTTTTGGTTCCTTACTCTTTTGAATCCCATTTTGCAGTGTCCACTCTCTCGCTCTCTCTCTCTCTGTCTCTCACACACACACACTGCCACTCTCGTCATCATCATCGTAGAGTTAGGTTTCAACTTTCAAGAAAAAGTTGTAACACAAAAAATTAAAAACAAAAAAACTTTCAAGAAAGGTAACAACTCATTGAATCCCTAAAGCAACCAACCTTTCAAAAAAACTTTCATGCTTGATCCGCCGCCGTAATGGACTCCCTTGAACCGCCGCGTCTGCCGCCGCCGCCACACTCACTGGCGCCGAACATGATGGCGGCGGGACCAACCTCCTACGCCTCCCCCAGCGCCATCGTCTCCTCCAATCCCGCCGCCGCCGTCATGGCACCCGCCACCTCCCGATTCCCCTTCAGCTCCGCCTCGCCGCCGCCGGCCAAACTTTCCGAGCCCTTCAACGGCGGCGCCTCATTGGCGATGAAGCCGTGCTCCGCCGAGGGCGGGCTAGCCAAGAAGAAGAGGGGCCGGCCGAGGAAGTACTCGCCGGACGGCAACATTGCCCTCGGGTTGGCCCCCACGCACGCGTCCCCTTCATCCGCCGCCGGACACGGCGGCGGAGGTGGCGGAGATTCGGGCGGAACGCTGTCCGCGGAGGCTCCGGCGAAGAAGCATAGGGGAAGGCCTCCGGGCTCTGGAAAGAGGCAGTTGGATGCGCTTGGTACTTGTTTCTCTTTTTGATAATGATGCTTCCACATTTTATTTTATTTTTTTTATTTATTGAATGGACGTGATTGTGATTTTATTTTGTTCTGTGTTGTTGCGGTGATGTGAAGGTGCTGGTGGGATTGGATTCACTCCGCACGTGATCTTGGTGGATTCTGGCGAGGTAAATGCTTGCCTTTTGGCTGCAGTGTACTGTATTCAATGGCTTGGTTATGTAACTGCTAAATTTGGTTTTAGTAATTTCTTGTGATATATCCTCTGAATGTGATTAGCATCTCTGAAAGAGAGGTGAGGTTAATGGATTGTTGTAAGTGCAGTTGAGCCCGACATTTGGTAAATGTTAATTCGATGAAGTGGTCCTTCTCTTTGTCAGTATGGGATAATAAAGCCTCGGTTTTCAAAACTTTTAAATTTTGGACTTTAAAAATTGTACTGTTATTATGTCAATTTGCTGTTGATAAATAGGACCTGAAACGATTTGAGCCATCGCATGGATCTTGCTTTTGGTTGTAACTTGTCCAATTTGAAAGGCAATCTTGTGATTGTTAGGATTTAATTGTGATACATTGTTAATGTAAAAGTTTTTTATACAGTTATCCAATTATGAATTATCACATTGTGATAAATATTTGACTTTTATAATGACTACCCCAAAAGTCATATATATAATGAGATCTGATTGGTTATCAAAATTAATCTCCGATTGTTATTGTCTTGTCATTTCATTAAATATGTTTATATCTGTTTTGGACAAATGTCAATGCTCTACAAGGTGACTTTAGGGCTTGTTAATCTTTTTATCAGTATATCCAACTTGGCATAGATAATCATCAAATTGTTATATCAGACCTTTATTTAGACAGGGAAGGCGATTTCTACCTTTACCTTATAATTGTTACTGAGAAGTGAGAAGAGTTAATGAATTTTGGATATTACATTTAACCAATTTGATAACTTATTCGTTGTATTGATTTGTCATAGTTTATGGTTTGACCTCTGTGTGTTTGAGACTATTATACTTCTTGTTACGTTGTTTCATGGATTTGAATATGTATCTTGTTGTATATCTTGTCCCACTCAGAAACGATAGTAGTTATAGCATTAACCTACTGGTGTTTTGTTCTCTTGGTTGTTGTTGGTGTCAAGATTCTCTTGCCAGTTTTGATCATGAAACTAAGCTGAACAGTGGGTTTCTTTACTGGGTCAATATTTTGATGTGGAACTATAATGTTGGGTGTATGTGATTTGATATGTATTTTTTAAATTGTGGGTATGGTTTTTGTTTTTTAGAAGGGAAGAAGAAAGAGAAGAGAGAAAAAGGGGGGGGGGGGTTACTCCTTTTTAAGTTTCTATTGGCAGGGTTACTACTGTTATAAATCATTCTAACCAGCACACTTCTGTTGTTTGTAGGATATTACAGCAAAAATTATGGCCTTCTCCCAGCAAGGTCCTCGAACAGTTTGTATTCTTTCTGCTAGTGGTGCAATATGCAATGTTACTCTTCGACAGCCAGCATTGTCTGGTGGTACTGCAACATACGAGGTACTTATCTGTTTAAAATCTAGTCAATTTCCGGTTATCCATTAAATCAAGCTTTGTTTACACTATATAGGAAATGATCCAATGCAATACATGGTTCCTTGACATGCATATTCACAAAAGAACGGCTTGTCAATGAGAAAATGAAGCTAGGTGCATTTATTATTTTTGAGCTTGTAATAAAAGGTTCCATTTAATTATTTGAGTGAAATCTATCACAACCATTTAATTATCTGAGTTTCATGATTTTTCTTTCTTTGTTTCTTTTGCTATTAATACAGTGTGAGATGCCACCTGGAAATAGTTTATATTATTATTATTGTTATCATTATTGTTATTGTTGTTAATATTATTATTATTAATATGCTCAAAACTTTGCAAGCACTATATAGTGTAGTAGAGAATTAGAGACATTGGAGCATGCAATTTCAAATTCATAAATGGAAAAATTTAAGTAAATCCACTTTAAAAGGTCAGCTGAATTTGCATACTCAGGTTTATTGCCTAAATCTTTTGCTCAATTGTGCTTGAAATGTAGGGATGAACATGGGTAGAAACCTTGATTTGAAAATTTTGGATGGATATTTGATTTATTAAGTGACTGAGTACATTATGGAATGGTTGCCTTATTTATTTTTCTTTTCTTTGTTAAGCATAATTTTATCTGGAAAACGTGCTTTGGAAGTTCTGTTCCTATTGTGGCATTGGATCTTATGATAATCATGCCATAGCCTGATAGAGATACTATTGAAGTAATTTGCCCTGTGATGCAAAGATGTTGCAGAATTGGAGGCCCCTTTTGCACAAGATTATATTTGTTGCATATAAAAGTTTGCATCTTTCAGTGCATAGCCTCAGCCTCTTTTACCCATGTCCTGTCAGTCTCAGATTGATCCTGCAACTAAGGATCTGCTTCTGCTGCTAAGTTTTAGAATGTTAAAATATCCGAATTGTTTGGTAGGTATATTAGTAAATTCTAAGAATTTGTCATGGTTGCTTTTGAACTATTAAGTGTGGCATTGACTAATAGGAGTGACGGCTTGGTGGCCGCCAAAATTAAAACTAAGGGATTGAACTAAACTTTTTGCTTTTACTTTTTTTATTTAAAATTTCTTAATTAAGGGCAAAAGGATATCTCATTTATATTACCTACAACGCCCTTGGATTGATAGGAAACCAAATCAAACCATCAACAGGAATTGTTGATTTATCTGTTTGCATGTTGTATTGGCAATGAGGAAAAGTTTGACAAGGAATATTAAAATGATTTAGACATTCTTCTCTCTATGTCTTCTTAATTGTATCACCTTTTTGGTGAAAAAAGTATCCAGCCCATGATAACACTGCATGACAGAAGTTTGGGGATAGTGAAGACAGCACGAGTGCGGAGCACAGTTTCTGTCGGAGATCAAACTTTTTAGTTTCACAATTCTATCTATACAACCTGTGTTCTTTTAAATTGTAAGAAGTACTCACTATATGCATATACTTCTTAATCCTAGTCCTTTTAATTTTTGTCCTTTACTTAACCAAAAGTTATTTTGGAGTTTGGAGCATAGAAGAATTAACTTTTTGCAATACTTTCTTTTTTTGATAGAAAAAGAAATTCACTAAGAAGACGAGAAATACAAAGACAGAAGGATAAGATGTCCTCTATCAGAAAACGACTAAAACAAAAATTTCATAGAACCTGCAAAATTAAACAAAAGAATAATAGTGGGCAAGGCTAAAATACCCAATATCTGAGTGCCAAAGAGAAGCCAAGAACCTTGTTATGTCCCACAACAAATCTAAAGGCACTGAAGCCCTGTGAAAATTTTGATCAATCCTCTCTATCCAAATGCACCGCATAATTGCAAACATTGCACAGTTTCACAGAATCTTGACTTCTTTTTTTCTTCCAAGACAAAGCTTTCAGAGCGTGTGGACAAACCTGCTGCCTACTCCACAAAGAACTAGCAATCAGACATGGTAAAGACAGCTAAAACTGATTCTGAATTGTTCATGCAAATAACACAAACATTATGAGAATTAGCTGTTTAGGTTTCTCAATTTGCATCAAATCATTTGTATTAATCCTATTCACTACTGCAGTCTAGACAAAAGATTTCACCTTAGAAGGAGCTTTGGATTTTCACATACTTATCAAGGGCAATCTTTTTGCTATTAAGAGATTGAGTTAAAAAAAATGAAAGAGCAACTTACAAGAATATCCCTTGGAAGGGTCAAGAGTCCATATTCTCCTATCTAGAATAGGAGAAAGATTGACATTTTCTAGGAGTAGGAGAGATTGTAAGTCTTGACTTTGCGGTAGATCGATTCACATTCAGGTTCATCCTTGGGCCCTGGTTAGAAGTTCATTTAATCTATGTGTTCACCCTTTCCCAAACCAGCATGTTATAATTGTTTAATAATGGGATATTAAAAATCAATAATATTGATGTTTTACCCCCTGCAAAGAAACCAAGTTTAGCAGAGTTTCTTCCCATTTATTTTACATATTAGTGAAGCAAAAATGTCATTATCTTGTCACTGTTGGTTGACTATTATTATTAAGTATCAGTGTCTTTGGGTTCAATTCTCCTCACATGATGTCATTTTGCATTGCAGGGCCGATTTGAGATTATATCTTTATCAGGTTCTTTGCAGCTCTCTGAAAATAATGGTGAACGTAGCAGAACAGGTGGTTTGATTGTGTCTCTTGCAGGGTCTGATGGGCGGGTTTTGGGTGGCGGCGTTGCTGGATTGCTAACTGCAGCATCACCTGTGCAGGTACTGCTCTCGAATGGTATAAATTTTGTAAGTTGTAACAATTGACTTGTGATGAAATATACCTATACGGGAATGGATTCTCTCATATAAAATTTTCACGTGACTTGATTATGTGTAAATTTTTACCATTAATCAAGAAGGTGGGTCATAACTTGGGCCTCACATAAGGTTCTAATCAATGATAAAAATTTACACATGATCAAATCATGTCAAATTTTTACATAAGAAGGTCCTTTTTCTACCCATATAGATGTTATAGTTGCACGTTGTATGTATATATAAGTTTTTGTGTATTGCTGTTGTGGAGTCTTCTGCGTGTGATTGACCAAACTTTGATGCATTTTTTTTGTGACTTTTTCCTGACAATAATAGGTCATTGTTGGTAGCTTTATTGCAAGTGGAAAAAAGTTAAAATCAAATGTCCTGAAATCTGGGCCTTCTTCAGCACCAGCATCTCAAATGTTAGCCTTTGGTGCACCTACGACTCCTACTAGTCCTACCTCTCAAGGGCCTTCAACTGACTCCTCTGAGGATAACGATCGTAGTCCCTATAGTAGGGGGCCTGGGCTCTACAATAATGCTAGTCAGCCCGTTCATAATATGCAGATGTACCACCATCAACCACATTGGGCTGCCTAAACTCATCAATGAAGATGTGACTGTGGATTAACAGTGCAGAAGCAGCATATTTGCATGATGACTGTTTAAGTAGTGGCTAGAGGTGAATTCTAAAATGCTAACATAAATTACCAGGACTGATTTAGAAGGTTCCATCTTAAGGTCTATGTTTATCTGTCCATTTTTCAGTTGATTAGAATTTCTTCCTTTTTTCTTATATATATACATATCTATATATATTGAATCGTATCTAGCGATGATAGCCAAGGATGTGCTGTCAGGATCCCCATTTTGTCACTTTAAGCTATTTTGCAGGGATATGAGTACTAATATCCAGTACGGCCAAAGTACAGTATAGAGATATTGGGTGGGTTTGTTTTAGTTTATAAAAAAAAATTGATTTTAAAATTTATATTTTATATATAGTTGAAAATTAATTTTTTTTCAGAAGTTATTATTTTTAATTTTTACAAAAAACAGTTGAAAACAGATTTTTTTTAAGAATTTGATTATTTTTAATAAATTATCTAAATATAATTTTTCTTTTATATGGAAAAAAGTGATTTTGTCAAAAAAATTCCAAACAAACACATTCATTATATTTTAAAAAAAATCAAGATAAGGGTATATTAGGATATGATATGGTAAATATATACAATTTCATAAAATATAATAAAATTATACAAATTAAAAATAAATTAATATAAAAAATCATAAAATCTAGTTATTTTAAATATCTTAGTAGGGTATATGCATAATAAAATATATTTATTTGTTTATTGTTATAGAATTTCCATTTGAATTAGTATAAAAATTTAAAAATAATTAAAGAATAGATAAATTATATTGACTTTTCCTAAGATTAGGTGATGTTATTCATGATATTCCTCAATTTTTTTATGCCTACATTAATCTCTCTTTAGGGGAGATTAATATCATATTTACAAGAATATTTATTGCTATATTTTATAATATATAGGGGTATTGTATATAATATCACTTATATTATAGGGGAAATTAGTGTATATTTTTAAAAATTGAGGGATGTTATATGTAAATATGACTTAATCTAAGAAAAGATTAATGTAATTCAATAATTAAACATTAAAGAAAAACTTATAAAATATAACTAAGCGGATTTAAGGGTATTTGTAAAATATCCAGTACAATACGTATTGTACAATTACGGCAATTATTTTAAAGTATTGGTGCTTAATAGCTTTGAAGTTCTTTTATTAGCGGAGCTGGTTTTTGAGACATAGCTGTATCCAATAGAGATGACTTTCTATAACCGCTAATTGTACTAACAAGTTTTGAGTGTGTGCCTTTTCTTTGGGTAAAATGTTCAAATTTTGATTTTCAATACTCAGTACACAATACTCACTGTTATCTCCTTTTTTATGGGCTCACGTGATTGCCTTTATACGTTTTTTTGAATCTTGGCTATTGATTTTGGCCTCGGAACTTGGTTAATAATAATAATAAGATCCCATATTTTCCGAAGATCATGTGATTTGGCATGTTTGTTGTCTACTGTCTGTAGAAGAATAGCAGAATGAGGAACGGTGCTTTCCCTCCATCATGCTTTATTGTTTAATTCTTTGAGCTTGTTACAGATGGGGATCCTCTTGCATTTATTAGCTATGAGTTGTGTCCCTCTAATCTCAGCTGAATTTTCATTCATTCTGAACTTTCATCTAAGATCACTATCTTCTCGTGTCAGCCATGTATTTCTCAAAAATACTTGCATATTCTTACTCCTAAATCAATAAAAGATTTGGGGTTAGGGATAAGTTCTTTATCTATTTTCATATAAAATTCATTGAGTTTTCCTGTCGATTTTAAGAGAGGATACTAGACTGAACCTTTAATAATTTAGGTTTCACCTTAATCTCTATATCCCAATCATTCTTGTTTATGGTGCTTGAAGAATATAAATAGAACAAGCGAAAATGGGAAATAAAGTAGTGCTCAAAGATCAAACAAAAAGTTAGCTGCCACAGCCATCTCAAACTAGTTGTGAGGCCATTCGTTCCCTTGCATTTCTAATTTATTTATTTTTTTCCCTAAATTATTGAATTTTAAAATGTTGGAAAGGTAAGGGTCTGTTTTCGTTCGGAAAGCGTTTTATGTTTTTATTTTTTTTCCTCAAAATTAATTACAAAAATACAATTTTATTTTTTTTCTTTTAAAATTTTATGACAGAAACTGGATATAATAAAATTTTGAAAATAAAAAATATATTAAAAATAATATGACATTTTTATAATTAAATTTTAAAAATAGAAAATAAGACCAGAAAATATTTTCTAAAATTAAATAAATTTTAAATTACATTGTTAGATGTCTTTTCTGAACCGGCTTTGTACACCCAAACAATTAATGTTTTCAAGACACCATCTAGACATTAGGAATCGCTGACCAAAAAAACAAGGACGTTAGGAATCGATGTATTCGGTTATACTACTGGCAATGTGAATTGAAATTTTAGTAATTTTCATCTCAAAGGGTAGAGGTGGAGATGGATCATGTGGCTCATTGGAAACCTTCAATTTAGCCTATATTCAGTTTAATTTGGCTTAACTTTTTTAATAAATAAGTTAAATTCAAACTTTTCAAAAAATATTTTTAATCAACCAGATTAAGTTACAAACTATAAAATGGCTTATCAGGTGCAACAAATTGACCTATTTATATTATGTTATTATTATTATTATTATTATTATTATTATTATTTCCTAAATTTTAATAACAATTGAAAATTTATTATCTATTTTGAACGGACTTCTTAACCTATTTAAAAAGATTTTTATCCTATTTAAAAATGTACCAAGGATCAAGTGTTTTATCCTGAGCTCTTGCAACCCCCCCCCCCTTTCCCTCCTCCTCTCCCTATCCCAGCCCCTCATTCCTCTGACCCAAAAAAAAAAAAAATCTTTATGACTAAATAAGCCTTAAAATAAGTTTTTGAGCAAAGTCAAATTTTTAAAAAGATTAGGTAAATACTCTAAAAAAACCTATATCAAATAATAGGTTTAGATTCGAATTGCATATTTATATACAAGCTAAGCCCATTTAAGTTTAAATATTAACTAACCTAGTTTATTTCCATCTCTATTTAAGGGTGTGTTTGTTATAAAAGTAAAAATAAAGAAATTTTTTTTTATAATTTTTCACATAAGTAATTTTTTTATTTAATTCAGTAAAAAACCTAAAATTAATCCATAAAAATTTTCCTTTTATTTTTTCCCATAACAAACATATCCTAAGCTTTGAAAATGGTATCTGATATCATGTTTCAAACAACTATTTCTGGCATTAGAAGCAAGGTTGTTTTGCTTTATGAGGAGACGTTGATGCTTGCGTGATGGAGCGGAGCGTATGGACTATATGGGCCAAGTCGCCAAAAGCATAGTTTCACTAGGCGCCACTGCCGGAAAATCACACCTCAACCGTTGCTGAGCACGCGAGACTGTGACATACGGCCAATCACAATGAATGAAAGCTAACGCCTTTGTCTTTTGCAAGGCGTTAGTTGCAGTCCGATTCCAACTTGCTCCTACGGCTACTTCTTCATATTCAACCCCAAGAAAAAAAAAAGGCTAAAATAAGTTTCCCTTTCCATACTCTTTGGTAGCATCGTCATAAACTTAAGATGGGGAAAAAAAAAATTAATCTAGTGTCGGTGAAAAGTTGTTCTGATTTATTAAGAAATATTTAACCTAATCAAAATATTTTAACAAGTAAAGAACAATTGATGAAAGTAAAGCACTTGATCAAATAAAATAAAATAAAAACTATTTCCATGGCTCTCCATTGTGATTAGGAAAATATTATTTGTATATAACATTTAGACATTTGTATCGATATATAGTGATTAATGTATAGATAAATATAAATTTTAGTTATGTGAGCGTTGAATATAGTATTAACTAATAATAAATTTACATTGTTTATAAAATCAATATGTCAATTTGATATTTATATAATTGAAATTCACATTTATCTAAATTGCAATTATCACATGCTTGTTATCAAAGAGATAATATATCAATTTAATATTTACATAACTAAAATTTATAATTATTTGAACTATGATCACCAAATATCAATTGAGTATTTAAATCACCATGTTCAAATAATATAGCTCTTGTGACTATAGTGCTAGTTAAATTATTTGGCTATTTCTATTGCAGCCTTTTTCCTAGCAGTAGCCACTGCTTTCTCATCTCTATAGATATGTATAAGGCCATGTCTGGCTTTACCTACTTAAACTGCTCTTGTAATTAACTTCTACACTGCAGCTTCCCACAAACATACGTTGATCTTCATCTCCCCCTACACATCAATTCCTATCTATTCTACCTTTGATATTTCTATGGGTTGCTTGGTCTTGCCGATTTCATTGATCCGAAGGCGGTCCATGGGTTACAAGCCCCTAACCAAGGATGATGTGTTGGACAATGAATCCCACAGCCCCGTGACCGTGGTGGTCGGAAAGGAGAAGAGGGTGTTCCTAGTGGACCCTTTCATATTGCAAGAGAACCCATTTCGGCTCTTGATGGACACCTCCATGAGGAAGAATGATCGAGGGGTCAAGAAGGATCATCTCCATTTCACAACAAGCCATCAAAGTGTGGTCTTTGTCGATGTGGACGCCATTTTGTTCGAGCACATGTTGTGGCTCATGCATAATGATTGCTCTTCCTTGTTGAACCTCAATTTGGAGGAGATTATTGACTTCTACTCTCAAGATATATAATCATAGAAATATAAATTTAGAGCATAGGAAGTAGCAGTTGTTTAACATAGCAAAGGTGTACTATATATGTGTTTTACTAGTTTCATTTCAGATTCCCTTATTTTGGGTAGAGTTCTCTATTCCTTTCTTTGTGACACTATCAAGGAACACTTCTTATGTATTATATCTAATAGTACATGCCAATAATTAACATGCACATTATTGATAATTCCTCTTTCTCTGTAACGACAAAAGTGCAAAACCATATATTCAGTTTCATTTCATCGCTATCTGTTTACTTTCTGTTTAATTGTCCCAAGCTCTCTTCTCTTCATTTTTTTTCTACACTGATATGCCTCACTTTTATCGCTTCTGTATATGCTCAGAAGCCTCGTGTGCTACCCTTTGAGCAACCACCAACCAGTCAACCAAATTATATTTTATCACTCAATATTGATTAATTCTCATCATTAATGTTAACTTGTTCAAACTTCAAAGCAGATTTGGTGACACCGTCAAGGCGAAATCACTACTTCCTATGAAGTTTGAAAAATATAAATATAATAACCACTACTTTGTCTATCTCGCGTTTCTGATCAAGTTGAAGTTGAAGTTATCAAACTTGCACAACATGGTTCATAAGAGGATTACTGGATTGGACTTTCTATTCATGATTCCTCTACCACTCTCTTTTCATTGATCTTGGGAAGAAATTAGGAGGCACTAATAATTTACAGGTCTACACAGCATCAAGTTGTTGGGGCTTAAACTCAGGAGCGTACAAATCTCACATAACCACGTTGTCGAAATCAAGAAGTTAATTAATTCCTGGTGTTGATGTGTCCTTCCAAGTTATTATTAGTTAAAACTTGAACGTGCCTATCGCCATCGGAGTTAGCTTGAATGTTGTATTACAGACTTTTGTGACACGACTTCTAGAGTAAATATATATGGCGTAAAGTACTGCCAATATTTATTAGTAAATAATTGGTTACGGCTTATAAATTCATTATCTTTAATTACACACAGATGAGTAGGCAGTGAAAGATTCCCTAAATCTGTCAGAAGAATCCTTATTTGCTAGTGTTCTATTGTTAGAATATAATTTTGGGACACTAAAATATAATACTTTTAAAATATAGTATATTATTTTATTTTGATACATATGTATTTTAATACTTACTTAAACTCATATTGATATAGAGTATCTTTAATTATATTTGTTGAGGAAGAATAATGTTATTTGAACATGTAAAATATATGTATTTGGTATGCATTACACATATAATAGTTGAAACTCTATCTGAAATCCACTTGTTTTTATTGCAACTTGAAGTTTTAGCCATTTAATGTGTAATACATCCCAAATACGTTTGTTTTACACGTTCAAATAATATTACTTATCGAGTAATGATATATTCTACTAAAATATTCACCTAATAAATCTCTTAATTACTAAACAAGGAAAATATTAAATATTTTGTAAATATATTTATTTATCTTGAAAATATAAAAAATATTCAATATTTTTTTATTTAGAAATTAGGAAAATAATTAGAAGAAGGATATATCATTATTCATGTCTATCCATGTTATGTTCAAAAACATTTCCCCATTTATTGTTGTCACCTACTTCTCACCAATCATAATGTTCTTGTCAAGGGTGCAGGGATATGTATATAGCATCGGTACAAAGTTGGAGGGATAATGTTATTTGTATTATTTTTGAGGTAATTTTTAATGGACATTTTAAAGTATTTTTAAATATTAATTAGTTGAGAAAAAAAAGTTAAAATTCATTCTCAATTAATATTTAAGAGACAGCTTAATGTGTTTCTTTAAAAAAAAATTTAAAAAGTGATACAAATAATATTTCTGTAATTGAAAACACCATAAACTCAAAACAATTTTAAATTTTTCTTGTACAATTTTTTATTTTATAAATTTTTTACCTCATACGCACATGGTGTCTAGACATAACATTTCACTTTTATCAATGAAAAGAAAAGTCAAATTTATTCTTTTTTTTTTACTTAATTACAAAATACGTTTGGCTCTTCCAACTTATTAATGTTATGGCCAATTTAGTTGTTATGCTTTCAATTCATGCAATCAACAATTTAATTTTGTGAACACTGGATAGATCACTTATTATTCACTTTGAATATGGTTTTCATAAGACTTATACCTGATTTTAAAATACACCTTAACTTGAAAAAAGATAAAATTCGCAAAAGATTCATATAGTCTCCTTGTTGAAAGAAAGAAAAATTGCTTAATATTTTTTTAAATTAATTTAAATAGATCGCATATGTATTTTAACGATTATACACCTGTTTATGTTCCACGATGATTATATTATTTGCATTTCAATTCAAGAATTCCTTATGTATAATTTCATCCTAAATAATCGAAATTGGGGATTTGCCCCCCTTCATACGGAAAAATCTCTCTTCACCTTAAACTTTTATATACCAAAACAAGAAATAAATTACAGATACTTTAAGTGGAAAATATCGTTATTTTCTCTCCAACTTGAGTTTGAAGCAGTTAGTTATATGTCATTTCTACCCGGCCGACAATTGAAAAGCATCTTAAAATTGTAAATCACTTGTCAATTATCAGCTAGGCTCTAATATTAGAAAAATTGAGTGCTCGTGGAGTCTTAGTTAAAGCTATGTTCAGCCCACTTATATAAAGTGATATTTTATATTAAAGTATAAATTAATAATAGGTTCTCTCACCACAACCTTTTTTTTTCCTCTCTTTTTTCATTCGTTTTTCATACAATGGAAAGGGGAGGAAACAATGTGCATTTATTTTTTATTTGTAAATTTTTTTATTTATTTAAACTATTAGTCTTTGAAATCCGTTGGACTCTAGCTAATATGACTCGAGTCAAGTTGATCGATTATGAAAGTAGAGTTCTTCTAGTGCTCGTTTTATTACATACTAAAGATCATTTTGAATAATATTATTTATGACTTTTTTCAATTTTTAGAAAGCTAAAAATTATATTTTTAACTTTTTATCGTATTTGATTATACAACTTATTCTTTTTCAAAAAATTATATTCAGTGTTTTTTAAAAAGTTAAAATATCTAGTTTCTCAATAAGTACTTTTTAAAATACTATAAATAAGTACTTCTATTATTTTGTATCTAAATATAAAATAACTTATTTATAAGTTATTTTTTAAAAGTCACTTTTGTATAAGTTCTTAAATAAACTATCTATTCAAATATACACTAAAAACTTAAACTAAAGACTTTCTTTAAAGAAAATAAATACGAAATTACTTATATCCCCTAAATATATCCTCCCCCCCCCCCCCCCCTTTTTTTAATTTTTTCGTCTTACACGCTCACATATAGCGGAGGGGGGGAAGCCCCCTTTTGAGACCGAAGGTAGGAAAGAGGAACAGTGTAGACCCTAAATAGGCCCATTCTCATGACAGATAAGCTGTTTTTTATTTTTTGGGTCAGGACTAACGTATTATTCTATTGGCGTCATGATTTCAAGACAAAGTCCATAAGGACTTGGGCCCACCTTATGGAAATTAGAATTCTATCGGGCTCAACTGTTACGGGCTTGTTTGGTTAATGCCTACATATGTTTGACAACAACAAAAGCCTAGATATGTGGACATTCAAAGACACAACAGCCCTTGTCTTAAAAAAAAAGGCCAATTTCGACAATAGCCTTGCTAATTGACAAATCCAAGTTAAAAAAAAAAAAAAGAGAGCGAGCCAAATTCTTGTACAGTTGCGGCATCTTCCACTCACAAAAAATAAACAAATAAAGTATATAGCTAGAACAAAATCTGCTGTGTTTCAATGAAATTTGCATTCCTGACCCAGAAAAAAAAAAAATAGTATATAGCTAGACAACGAGCTCAAGCTGCAAATAGAGATTTGGAATTCGGCATTACAATAAGTTCAAGCTACAAGCACCATTCTGAGCTGACTGAAAGGGCTTCTCTCAATGTGCTTAGTCAAAAGTAGTCATCTTGAGTGACTCTATCAGCTTATATTTCACATCTCCTACGAGTAGCCAGTAGGTTGCGTGGGCGTTGGGACTACCCCTTAATCAAAGTCTTCAAAGATCTCTTCGTCTATTAGCGAAATACAAAAGCTTGATATCTTTTGCTTCTTTTACTACGCGGAGAAATGTTCACTAGCATTTACCCTTTGTCTGGTGTCCCCATATCATGTTCTGGTCATTGACTAACGTGGTTTAAAGGTGTCAGTCCCTACCCTAAACGCCAAAGTTGTCTGTGTCTAAATATCAAATATTAAATCTTAACATACTATAATGTTTTTCATGAACAAAACGAGCAGAAATTTCCTAATAACAGGAATCCCACTGTAGCGTCTTTATTTAAATATTGTCTTTTGTTTACTGCTATTCCAAAAACTGCGAATTACGATATTATTACTCCACATATTTGTGTTCCATACCCAACCATATATTTTATTGCGGATACTATTATTAAGTTCTGCCTAAATGCTCCATATATATAGCATCTGTTGGAGTTAAGACAGCCTCATATCCAAAATATTATGCCATAAAATCATAAAGTTGCATCCCATTCCCATGGTGAAATACATAAAAATTAACATACTAAATGTTCATCATGACTGGGATTTAGTACTACCCGTGCCATTTTCATTTTAAGCATAATTAATAAACTTAAAGCAGACTCCGTAGTACTTTGATATCATTATCATTAATTCTGGCCTCTTCAAGGTCGCGCTATGCAACGCCATAAACGTCCTCGAAAACGTGGTTTATGCTTAATCACTCGATGTTGGAAGCACATATATTATAATTAAATAAAAAAAATAAAACTATGATTTCTTGTGGAAATATAAGATTCAACTGCTCCATATAGTATTATTATACCAATTATAGAAGTGGACAGCGTAGAATCAAATTAATCGGTGCAACCATAAGATAATATGATATTATATTGCTGATACGACTTGGTCAGATTGGTTCTTTTACTCAAGCTCAATTATCTATTTTTAATAGTTAATCATTCAACGACACTGTCTTTCTAACTACCCTTTACTTGTCCTAAATCATGTATGTCTCTAACGCTATTTGGTGTGAACAAACGGAATGACATTTCAAATTTGATTTTGGAATAAGAGGACTTTTGCGTTTTAGTAGGAAAAAAAAAATGTGAAATCTCGCTCCTATTATGAATGATCATTTCGCGACTCTAGAATGTTCTGTTCATTCCAATTATATGCGTTTCACGTTACTAAATGGACATAGGTAGCTCCTAGAAGATACAGTCTAATTATCCTCTGCAATGGTCCAATAGATAGTACTGACTGGCTATGAAAAGCAATAAGTGTCCGTGGAAAATGCATATAGCACACATTTCAAGTAAAGACACAAAATGCTTATGTGCAAGAACACTATGACCCATTGCAGCATTCAAAATTTGAATTGCTGTATAAAACCATCACTCCAGAGGATTGTAGAGAAGAAAAGAATACAAGAGATATATTTGTACTTTACTGGATTATCATCTTGTAATATTGTATTGAGCAGTGTTTTAAAAATCAAACTAGCGATTAAATGGGTGAAGGAATTTTTAGAACAATATGATCGCCTGATCGATCAGTTTCATGATCTAAAACTAATTGGATAGGCCGTGGTTCAATAAAAGTTTCTTCATAAAATTATTTATTGATAGAAGTGAATCGTTTTATATAAAAATTTCATATAATCTTCTCATATGTAATTATCCTCGTTAAGCTAATCAGGAATGCAACACTATGGTACCTGAACAGTCAAATATTTGACTCCTATAGATCTTCACAATGGAGGAGTTTTATGTATGTTTACTTCTAACCTAAACATTTACTTACCTTACTCAAATACTTACTTGATTATCGAAGTGCCTTTGTAAGCATCACCATCGACGGGTTCGTATCCGATTGTGTCTTTTGTTGCATTCAAGCAACATCTCAAAGGAAGTTTATCAATTGATCAGCCTTAGTCGGTCAACCTCAAATCTAGGCAAGACATTTGTAACTTGCAGTTTATTTAGTTTAATTGGTTAACTTTATAGTTGAATTAAAATGTAATTAAATAAAAAATATTTAAACTAAAAATATGACTAATTCTTGATCCAATTGATTTAACTAGATGATTTTGGTTCAATTTTCAAAAATACACTAATATTGAGCTTGAATAGGGAAGTCTAACACTCTAACTAATTTGCTTTGAGTATTTATACTCGATTTGTAATATTGTAAAAACCCTACTAACGCGAGCTGCTTTTTACTTAATTAGAGAGACTAGAGTTAAAAGGAATATTATTTGTCTCTAGTTTGAAGATTTTAGAATTCATCAAAGAACAGTTAATTGATAGTAAAAATCTCAGCTTCTTTGAGACTTGATGTTAGTTCGACGATGAAGATTATAGTTTGTGTGTAGGCTTTCTCTAACACTTCTCTTTTATATTATCTTGCTTGATTGCATAATATTTCCGGTGTGTTTTTTTAATTTCATGCCTATGAGAAACTCTTATTATTTGTTTCCAAATTTCTATAGCGAGCTTATCTTCCTGCCATAAGAAGTCTAACCGCTACACTACCTTTTTAACTTCTGTTCGATTTATTTGTGTGAAAAGTTGTATTTACAAAAAAGACTTCATTCCACCCTTTCTTAAGTCTTTTTTCACTATCAAAACTATTTTAGCTTTGTCATGAGTTATTTATGCATTTTACATCATTTTAGACTGTATATATTTCACATTATACCATACACACGAAATTGTTGGAATAACTTTTCATGCCATTCTAATACTATAATTGCACCAAAAGTAGCACCTACATTTTCACATTTGCTACTACCGTGTCTAGTAGTATTATAATTAAGGTTTTGATCTTTTTTCCTTTTTGAAGTGGAAGGTTTTGACAAATTGGAATATGTTATTCCCTCAAGATATATAAATTTCGGGAGCCATTAACTTTTGTGGGATTAGTACGCGCGAGTATGTATGATTAAATGATACTCACATAATTTAATAACTTCTTGTTTAGTATATGAAAGTGTCATGAATCCACCATGAGATAATTAATCAATGGAAAATAACGTTCATTTCATGAGTGCTGCGTAAAGTCAACGTTAAATTCAACACTTTTTTTTAATAAATTTCACAGTATAATGTACTACCGACAGTGACACATATATAGGAGTTATATGAAATTTCACGTGCATTATCAATTAAAATGTAGTTATCGAATAGGGATTTTGGATTTATCAATTAGAAGTAAATATTTTGTTGAAGTTACTGCGAGGTACTTCCCTTATCCTTGGGTGTGGAATTTATTCTCGCTTCAGCATTTTGACTCCAAGTATAAAGTGTTCAGTGAATTCAAAAACTTCCACAATAATTAAAGTTTATCCACATGAAGGTAGGTTTGTCAATCAAACCATATCTCGGAGTTACCACTAAAGAAATTTTGATACTATTACAAATCGGTATAATTTTATTTGAAAGTGCCAAAAGTTAAGACACAAACACAAATTGTTTCCTACGGGACCTTTCAAATCATTTGTAGAAGCGTGCACCCGTGGTTGCGGTGATCTTACATCTCAGTTAAATCTTCGGGATCACTGCTAACCATCAGAGCTATGAATAAGCATATCCTATTTGCTTCTTATCTCATATAGTCGCCAGCTTCAATCTCTCTGGGTTTGTGGTGGGGGAGGAAGAAGCAAAAATTGATTTCTTGATTTGCTTATTTTCTTCTTTTGAATCTATTTTGTTATACATCCTGCTCCAGGTATATGGTGAAAACTGTGTACATGCTAGTGAAGATGCTCAAAGCAGGTCAATCGAGGACATTAGATAAGCAGACAACTATAACTACATGTTCATTTCCAAGAATTAGGAGAACTAAAGAAGCGACATGGGTATGAAATTCATCATCAAATGACCATACACTGATACACACAAATAGACACACACAATGAAAAATCGAGTGGCTATCCAGACTATAGAGACATTAGAGGCACTGAAGGGAGATAGCTGCTTACAATAAATCAAATTGTTAGTACATTACAACATTCAGAAAATATGCGCATGTTGTCATCAAGTTAGCTAGGGGAACTGTGGTAAACTAGTGGAAGTATATATTCTTGAAACAAAGTGGTTTATAGAATCAAATGCAATTCTCCGAGGATCATGGATCGCCATTACAACTTATTTGATCAAAGCCTGGTTCGGCTTCAAGACTGTGGGAGCAAGGGCAGCACTTCATCAAAAAACGCATGGCACTATGCATCAAAACGTATTAAGTGGAGAATAATTAAAAGTCAGTGATATTACATTTTTATAATTTTTAAATGCTGGCAACGCCGGCAACCTAAGCTACATATAATTGAACCTACACTTATTTATCATTTGCTCCACAAATGAATATAATTAAGTCACGCGTCTAATTAACCCCACAAAATACTGAAAAGGAGGTCATGATAGTTGGAAGACCAGCGCCATTCTGGCCTAATCAACGGCTCAGTTTATAATCAATTCCACAAAATAAAGTACAATTATCTTGTCCAATATATAGCTATAGTGTAACCGGTTCTAATCACTGAAGCTTAAAGATTTAAACAGATTTAACCCAATAGAGAGTGTAGGTGTTGCAATATGTGGAGGGCAATGTTACTATACCCCCATGCATTGTTCATTAGTCACTTCCTTTCTTCCTTGCCCACCCAACCAAAGACAGCAGATATTTGGTGGTGTTTGCAGTGTGCGTAGGTCAATATTAGATGACCCAATTTTTAGGTTAATTCCCCCCCCCCCCCCCCCGGGGGGGACGGCGGGCGGCAGGAAGAGATGCATGACACCCTTTTTTCTTAACTACGTCAAAACATTTTACAAAAAGTTTAATTCGCTAAACTGGACTTCAAATTCATCACTGAATCCAATGTTTTTCAATGTAGAATTATTCAAGCCGTAATGCTTAGGAAACAAAAACTACAACGTACTGAAATTGGTTAACGCTGGAGAAGGATTAGGAAACCAATTTTGACTTCCATATAACCAAAAATGATAGGGAAGCAATGAAGCACGATGAATGACATATAAACATATTGAGGAATAAATATAAATGATTAGAAAGCAGGAGTTTAATTGTTTTTTCATTTTTCAAAGATTTACTTTCATTTCTTTTAGTTGATATATGTACAGAGGAAAGCTTATCAAAACTAGTTTACTTCATTCCATGCTAAATATTAAAGAAGATGAAGGAGGGTAGTCTAAAGATTTCACTCAAGCTAAACTGTTTTATGCATTTGAATATATGATTGTTGAGATGATCTTCCGGGAAATGAAATCATTTACTCTTACAACTTGCTAATTCCCCGATTTCTACTGTTGTAGTTTATACCAATCTCTAATATCAACACCGTAAAGGAGCACCTTTTATTTCCCCAAAAGCCCCTAGTTTTATATGAATATATTTATGCACACACATTTATATACCTAACACAAACACTTACTACAATTCAATATTTATTTGTAACCTTTCGAAACCGGCGAGGGAAACTGTATTAATATAATTAGCAAGGTGGTATTTAAAATAGGTGAGCCAACTAGGGGAATCAAAAGCTCTGAAATAAAGGAGAGGGAGCGCAAAGAGCTGGCTAGCGAGTTGCGAGTTAATTAGTGTTTCATGTCTAACGACAACCAGCTCCTGGAAACATGTAGCTACTAGTGCAAGTGTTAGTTTAAAAGCTAAATCCTCAAACATCACAGAAAAATGAGCAACACAAAAAGATAATAATTATATGGTGTCACATGTAGTAATGATATATAATAATGGACAAGGAAGTTAAAGTAAGTAAAATCCCAAAGAGGAAAATCAAAAACCAATGAGTCACTACTCACTAATTAAGAAGAAGAAGTACATGACTGAAACGCACTACATAATCAACATCCATGAACAACAGAAGCCAAGAAGAAGAATACGAAGTAGAAGAAAGAAGAAGCATAATCCATGAATTTGCTGACCTTACTAATAAGATCACTTTTCACTTCCAAATTCCAATAGCTTGATCAACATCTTCAGCCATATCCCACATATATATCTCCTCTCCAACGATGAGATGAGATTCGTTCAGATTTCAGAGTCATGATCAACATTCCACACCAAAAAAAAAAAAAAAGGGCACAGTCCCTTAACAAGGACACACTACCCTCAAAATGGAGCGCGTGCACCTGAGTTTCCCGCCCAGCCATCCACAGGCAACTGAACGTTCTGCATACCCAGCGGCAAATTGAAGAACGGCAAACCCGAAGAAGGGTCTGGAAAAGGGTTACCCCCCACAGCGCCGGCACCACCGCCGGAACCCTGAGACCCAGCCGCCGCCGTCGCCGGCTGCATCTGGAGCTGCTCCTCCTCGTCCAGCGGCAGCCGCTCGTATGCCACGTTGGTGAACGACGCGGCGATGACGATGACCGGCCCCGCGGCTGTGAGCTCCCCGACAACACTCCCTCCGACCACCTGCCCCTGCCCGCCGGCAAGGTATATCGTGAGGCTCGTCGCCCCGGGCGGAGCAGGCGGCGGAAGGAATGAGCCAGAGAGGGACAGGATCTCGAACCGGCCGTGGAGCGTGACAACTGCGCCGGCCGCCGCCGGCTGCCGGAGGCTGACATTGGTGACGGTGCCGCTGCCGCTGAGGATGCAGATCCCACGCTGGCGCCGCCTCGCGTAGGCGGTGACGCTGTCGAAGACGTCGGAGCCGCTGGCGACTTCGAGGATGTGAGCCCTCAGCGTGTTGGCGCTCTCTCTGGTGATGATGACGGGCGGCTTATGTTTGTTCTTGGAGCCTGGCGGGCGGCCCCGGGGGCGACGGCCGCCGGCGGAGGCTGAGCCGAGCTCCACGGCGCCGCCTTGGCTGGGATCATCTTCTTCAGCGGAGAATTGGGGTGCGCCTGCACCTGCGCGGTTTGGTGTTTGTTCTTGCTGTTGTTGTTGGTCTTGGGAATCTTGGTGGTGTCGGTGGTGGTGTTGTTGGAGGTGCAAGTCGGGTCTGTGAAGGTTTTGAACGAAGCGTGATGCTGTGCCTAAATCCAAACCAGCCATAGACACATCAAAGAGCAAGAGAGAGAGAGAAAGAAAGATATATAGAAAAGAAAAAAAAGGGAGAAAAAAAATATAGATAATTGTTAAAAAGAGCAGAAAACAGAAAACAAGGGAAATGGTTTTATTTTATGGTTATGCATACTGTTGATAAAAATTAAAAAAGCTATAGAGAGTTTTAGGTTTTTTATTTTTTTTGGGGGGTTTGTGAACGCTACTGTTTGTTTACCCTGCTTTTGTTTATCTTAAGGGAAGTGGTGGTATATGTATGGATATGGGAAATAAAAGGGAAGGGAACAGAGAGAGAGGAGAAGGTTGGGGTTTGGTGAAGTTGAAGGTGGAATTGAAAAAGAGGAGAGGGTGGGTTTAAGAAAGAGAGAGGAGCGAAGGTGGATGGAGTGCAGAGAAAGAAAAGGAGGTGAAGAAGTAGAAGCACAGAATGGGGGAGAGAGAGAGAAGCGATGAAATGAGGAGGAAGAGGAGACAAAGGACTCAAAACGCAGTCATTTGCTTGGACAATCAAAAGTTTAAATAAATAAATAAATAGGGTATAAAATAATAATTAGTTGGGGTAATCTTTAATACGCTTTCTTACTCGAATGTGTTCATCACTCCGAGCCGGGGAGCGTGAACATAACGCGATTTTAAATTGTTTGATATATAAAAGTCTAAGTTGAGAGGAAGGGTATATGGAAATGGATTATTTTAATTAAAAATTTTATATGATAAGTTTATATATCAACTTTTATTATTAATTAAAATATATGATCAAATACACTATCTATAAAAATATTTAATTAATAATAAAAATTAATATATAATTTTATTATATAAAATTTTTGATTGAGATGATTTATTCCCATAAAAATATATATAAATCTCTTACCAATAAAAAATCTGAAAATTAAATTCAAATTATAGTAAAATATGGCGAGCAGAAAGCCGATCAATTGAACTAATTTCATGTTATAATAACATAATTTTAAATTAAATTTAATTAATAATTTTTTTTCCAAGTTATTATCTCCCAATCCACATAATTTCTGCATGTTTTTAAATAGATTTTTATATTTTGAAAGTTTTAAGTTAAATTTTTATATTTTAAAATTTTTGTAGTTAAATCCCATTCTCTCGGTCATCCACAATTCTGTTACACTATACACATTACAATCATGCTCTATTAGACCATATATAGTCTATAGACTTTCAATTAAATTTACTAATACAAGTACTTTTGCAGAATTTCTGCCTAAAATAATTTTTCCCTCAGTTTCTGTATCATACAATTTCTGAGTGTAATTAAAAGTTTTGATATTTAATTTCTATGCATATTTTTTTTTCTTTCTCATCTAAGACACTTAGTCATTAACACCTTAGCATGGTTGACAGCCACAAGTGTATGGAATAACGAAAGTAGATGACTAACTAAGGTAGAAATCATCTAAGTTCAAATTTTTTAAAGTATAGAGACTTAACTAAAAATTTTAAGTGTAATTACCTATTTAAAAACACGCTGAAATTATAAACGCAAATTAGTTTAATCTATAAGCTACTGTATATGAACCTATCACAGAACAATGAAACTGGTTGAGAACCAAGGGGATACATGCAGAGTTGAAAATGAATCCTTTCAAGTAGAAATATCAAATGACCTTGTATAATATGAATTTTTATTATTGATTAAATATTTTTGAATTCTATATTTGACTCTATTTTTTTAATTAATAATAAAAATTAACACATAATAAATTTATGTGAGATTTTCACTTTAAAAAATTCATTTCCACACAGAGTTCGAGCAGTAAGAAACTGTTGGCATATAAGAGATATCTATACAGCAATTTAATATCCAACTAATAAATTGTTGTTTTCATCCATTAGATGCCAAAAGTGGAATTTCATGTCATAGCGAATGATACATTAAACTGCCGTAATTTCCTTCCCATTGAAGTTTTTATCGGTCTTTTACTCCCTAAAGGTATCAATGCTCAGATAAAAATTAAGGTTTGTTAAAATGCACTAAATTGTTGGGATAAAATTAATTATTAATTCAGGAAAAGTTCGGCTTATTTTAAAAGAAATTATCCAGCTTAGTGAATTTTATAATAATAACGTTATATAACAACTTTACTATCAATCTGATGTAGCAATGAGATCTCCGTATAGATTGCGGTCTTTATATATTATATTTTTCTGAAAAAAAAAGGGATTGTGGTCTATTTTATTTGCAATATTTAAGTAATTCAGTATATATCCTTAAAAGTCAATTTAAAGGAACACAATTCGATCCAAAATACTTGGCCGGCCAAATGGGATTTCGTAAACAGAAAGTCTTGTAAGAAGTCTGCGTGGAGAACTATTGTATCCATTAATTAAAAGAAAAGAACAAAATCTGGGTGAGAAGTATAAAATTGACTATTCCTTTAAAAAATGTACAAGAAGGAAAAAGAATTGAACTAAGTTTAAATTGTTTGTTTTGCTGTCGGACGGGAGGAATAAAATAAAAAGAAAAATTATGCTGCGGTTGTATTGCATTATTATCACAATATCTTATTGGAGTCTATATTTTTATTTTATAGATAGCTAAGGAGTAAAACTGGATACGTATATATAAGGAATGAATTCATCATTAAAGTATGTTTTATCCACTTCCTCTAATTCATCATACATACTTTTTGAGGCAATCAGAACAGGAAATGCAGAAGAATTCTACCGCATTTCCTTATTAAGGATTTCAGTAAAGAAATAAACTAGCAAAAGCAGATGATCATCACCCTTTTTGCTCTTCTTATTTTCTTAAAATACATTAACTAATACTACAAAGCCACTCTCCATCCCTTGGAAGGATATATGAAATATTATAGAATTGGATTTAATAATCAACAAATGATGTCGGAATGCATATATATTAACATGACTTGCCATATTGCTGGATTAATTCAATGGACTGAACTAAGAAATGAATTGACATGTATATTTTATGTGGGGACGAATGGTAACAGGTGTAAAGATATGCATAAAAGATTGAAGTGTGCTGTGTGATCAAATACAAACATTTAAATGAAGAGAGAGGGGTGAGTTTGTGGGTGGGGTTAGACGATGGAACATGGATGTGATGTTGATGTACACAATGATGTTGTTGGTGGTCTCGTGGCCGGGGTTTGAAACTTTGGGTATCTCCTGCTCTTCTCGTGGGTTGATGACACACTAACCATGGTTTAGGAAAGTTGACCAAGTTCGATTTGGAGCTAGTTTTCATATAATTTGAAACATGAGGAGCTACTACCTAGACATTAATATTGTTAATTATTTTAAATGTTATAATACTATAAAACAAATCACATTACATAAACGAGGGAGGAGGAATGGGCAAGTGGGAAATGGTGCTGCGGCGAGTGGATCCCACTACTCTTGTCTTCTTCCTCTCCCATGCTTCACGGTCTTGTTTCACAGTTTCCCATTCCTTCTATTCCGAAGCCGGGGACCCCAACCTCTCCCTAGCCTCTTTCATTTTGTATTTCCAACCGCTAAATTAAACATAAGAACTTAGAACAAATAATACTTTCAATGATTAGTATGATCAATTAAACAAAAACTAAAATACACCAAACTCAAAGGGTGCTTCTAATATGTGATTCGTTTTTCATATGGCTTACATATAATAAATATTATAAATAAAATTAATGTACAAATACTATCCTAGATCTAATAAGTTGAGGCTGAAATCCTACTGACCATCTCACAGCTGGTTTGGTTTTACTTAAATGAATATAGTTAATTGTTTACGTTTTTCTTTACGCATTGGTTATATGTAGATTATAGTTTGATTCCAGCAGTACGGGAGGCAAAAGCACGTACGTGTTTGGCTGAGAACTGGAATTTAAGTAATTAATTTGATTTTGACGTTTCTAAATTATTTGCTATACTGAAGTTGGCCAACGTAAGGCTTTTTTTTGGTTAATTTATAGGTAGAAAAATTTCATTCAGTCAAGGCTTGAGGTTAAGCGGATGATACAAACATGTACAAATGAACTAAACTTAAATTATGTAATTTCTCAGATATTTTGCTTATACTATGGCAAACGTTCAGTATCACTAATTTCGGATTCAATATACGAGCACCAAAAAAGCTAAGACATACTTAGACTTTAATCTGATCAATAAATTAATTAAAGTGGAGATATATGAAGTGGTTATACATATACATGTCTTTGTATGTTTGGATTAGGGTTTTGTAACGTGGGCATGGGTGGTGCACCATTATTTGAAAACGAAAAAAAACGGATGGAAAGTCATGTGAAAATTATAAATTTTCATGTACAGGTGACTCCGCTTTTTCAACTCTTGATCCTGGTATTGTGGAAGATTAATATATTTCATCTATAATAAATATATAAACATACTCTCTTGAAAAGAATATATATTTTATGTGTCTCTCTTTCTATTTTTCTCTCTGCACTTCCCCTTTCTTTAGTAAAATAATTAAATAAACATTTACACCTTCGTTATCTTCATTCGTAACTTGCTTAGAGGGACTTAAAAGTTTCAGATGATTGATTCTTCTTTCTGGTTTGGTGGAGCGGGGTGTGGACAGGTGGAAGGTACCAATTCATCTCTTCCACAGGAGGAAGGCCTTCTTTCCCGATCCGAGGTTACACTTGAACTTGACATACCTAACTTAAGCCAAAGCTAGTAATTAAATAAACAAACGGTGCAGGGAAGTCACATACTCAACACCGCCAGAAAAGTTCTCTGGGCACCAATTAGCCACAACAATCTCCTCACCCCCCTTTATTGCTCTTTTGATTATTATCAAAAGTCAAATATGATTACCATGTAATTTGCTGTGCTCATTTTATTGAACGACAAATCACAAATGCAAGTTCAACCAACCAATATACATTCATTGAAAGCGTTCACAAATTCTCAGATTCAAAAGTTGGACCTTTTTTCCTTATATTTTATGTGACTAACTGTGTAATTAGAGGACAGATAAACTACAAATGGTCACTGAAAAGAAACAATTTACTTTTTAAAGAAACGTCTTGCTTTAATTAGTGGAGCACTGACAACGTGATATAGTAATTTACTTATTTAAATGTAATTTAATATGCTTAAAGTGATATAAAACCTTTACATGGTTGGATCTGACATATACCTGGTGCAATTTCTTAAGTGGCTCATCTAAGAACATATAAAGTATGATATATTCATTGTTGGTGATGGTCTTGTCCGGGTGTAATCATGAGCTATGGCCTAATGGAACGTGCATGCATATTTGGAATTTCTAAGAGGACATAGCTATACACCAAGCAGTTGTGTGAAAAATAAACATTAAATTGTACGAGGATTCTTTTTTTACAATGTTTATTATCTAATTAACGTTCTAAAAACAACATGCTCTTCCTTCCACTCTTTTTGTAAGTTGGATGGATAAAGCAAACAATGGACATTATTATTAAACTTGAGGGAGTATATCAAGTGATAGAAGTGATAAATTATGAGAATCGAAGGAGTAGATCTTAATTAGTTATAAATAGTTATGTTAAACTTTTAAATCTTTTAATTAAAACCTTAAACTACCATAATTCTCAAAATTAGTCCTTGTATTTAATTCACCTCAGTTCGCTGACATGGTGAAATCTATGAGTGTCATATGTACAAATATCTGTCATTTTTTGTAAATATTTTTTTCTTTTACTATCATATTTAATATTACTCTCTCTCTCTCTCTCTCTCTCTCTCTCTCTCTCTCTCTCTCTATATATATATATATATATATATATATATATATATATATAAAATTCTCATTTTGGTTCTTGCTGGTGACAATGCCGAGTGTTCTGGCATGCCGGTGGTACCACAACAAGATCTGCACCGACTTGTGAAGTTGTGTTCTATATAAACCATATAACATCTTGGTTGCTGCTTGCATAGATGACACGGAAGAACGCATCTTTTCCTAACTAGGTGGAGATTGATCGCATAGTTCCAAACTCTCGTATACCATAAGACGGTGGAAGAAAGCTAAAACTGTTAGGTTTCACTTCTTATGTCGAATTATTTGTTTATACGTTGTGAATATTCCTAAATGTGATTCTATTTCTTATTTTCCTCTTATGAATTGAAAATTGTGTTGTTTGGCTGGAATTAAAAAATGGATAGATTGCATATACACTACAAAGGTTACATTCTAGGAAAATGAGATGATTTAAGAATATTTTATTTTATTTTTTTAAAATTTCATCTTTATAAGAATATGTTTTAAAATTTTAATATATTAATATGCATTTTTATTAATATTAAATAAGATAATAATTTTTTTAAAAAAAGACTGAGTTTTAAAGATTTTCACATCAGCGAGCTTAAGTAAATTGAATAAAAGGACTAATTTTAAAGATTGTTGTAGTTTAAGAATTTAATTGGAAGATTTAAAAATTTAAGGTGGCTGTTTACATCTCTCTGAAAGTTTAAGGAGTCTAAACACTCTTTTTCTTTTTTATTTCATCTTAAAATCGTTTAAGCCAAAACGCTATGTGTTTGCTTCTAATGCTTTAAATAGTGTATAATATGTTACTATTTATATATGTATATATGATCGGATTATGTGAAAATTTAATTAATAATAAAAATTTATATATAATTAGATCATATATAATTTGTATACGATAGAAATTACTCTCTATCTGAGAGAATAAAATTCTCTTATATAAAAATTTTATACAATTAATCTTGTGTAAATTTTTTCTATTAATTAGTTAGGTGAACTTTAACCTAAACTTTTTTTAAAAAAATCTAAGCAATAATAAAAATGCATATATGATCAGATCATATAAATTTTCAAATAAGATAATGCAATACCTAGTGTATATCAATATAGTTGGATTGGCCTTTGAAAGTGGCCAATAGCGTGTTTGACCAAAATAATTCTCTTTCTCCTATAAGGTAAACAAAAATGTCTCGTAAAGTACTCTTCTTCCATTTAAGATCATATAACTAGACAGGCACAATACGTAATTTGCCTAAAAAAAGAGTTTCATTTAAAATAAACACGTCGCCAAAATAAAAAGTTTTAATTTTAATTTTTTAATAAGTTAAAATTATAATATACTTTAATGAATTATTCAAGATAATTATATTTTATTTTTTCTTCACTTTAAGGAGAGACTTTTTCAATCGTTGTTTTTTTTTTGGCCGTGTCAATAGTATTTGGGGGGGGGGGGGAGAGAGAGTTATATTATGTAAGTATATTTTGTGTTGGAAGGCATTAATGAATTGGATGTGAGTCGATATGGTGTTTAACATAAAATATATTCATATAAGATTTTTGAAAAAAAAAAAAAAAGGATAGTAATAAAGTTTTTTAAATGGGCCAAATTCATTTACTCGCAAAAAGTAAGTAAATTGAGCTTTTAAAAATAATGACCCATTTAAATTGGTCTGTTTTCATCTCGACTCCTTTAATTCATGAGTTAAACTGGCTAACCCTTGTGGATAATGGGCTGTCCCATTTATCCACATTTCATTTTTTCTTTTTTAAAGAAATGGGTATTAATTTAACATATAAAATTTTAACTTAGTAATTAAATTTAGGATATTTTTATTTTTTTATAATAAAGAATAAGAATTTTTATATTTTTTAACCAAAATTAATTTTTCTTATCAAAAACCATTTTTAAAAGCCTAAAAAAAATAAAAAATAAATGGGCTGACCCGTTTAAGATTGCAGATTGATCTTTGTGACCACCATATTTTGTCCAAAGTACCAAAAAAAAAAGAGAGGGAAAAGGCCAAATCATCATTAAGGCCAAATTTTCGATTAGAATCAATCAAATTTAATGACAATTGATGCCTTCAACACTTATAAATAGATCAAATGTTGAGAGGTGAAAGGGGCTGATTTTTTAGAGGGGGGATTTTTTGAGAGTCATAAAAATCACGGAAGAAGCAGAGAATAATTGCAAGCAGAATTATTGTTAAAGGTTGACACTTGATCCACTCATAGGGTATTTATTGGTACGTCTCATTTAACCCTTCATTTTTTTTTTTTTTTGCTCTTCCGGTTACACACATATACACTACCTCGCCTTGTCATCTGTCTGCCTGCACATCTCAATTCAACACTTTACTGTGCATTGGTTTGGTTTTCACTCAATACAATGACATACTTCCATTCACCACCACCATCAATTAACACCCATAGAAGTGTATGATTGTAATCTTGATATTGAGGTTGACGTTGCCGTCATACACTACCATCCGAGTTCTGCCACTGATCGCATAGCATCGCCAAAGTTGATAACAATCCTCAAAATCAATGGTTGCAGCTCGTCACTTTTGGGTCAACGGTGTTGCCTATGGTATTTTGCCATCACGCTACACTTTTGTGTTCCTTTTCTTTTCTTTTTTTCGTTTCTTTGCTTCTGTTTAAAGACGTTGGTTTTTTTTTTTTTGTTTTTTCTTTACTTTTGATTTTTTTATATATATACAAAAATAGATTTTTTAATAATAAGAGCAATTTTTTTTAACCTCCTTAATCCAGGCAACAATCTCTAATATTAATGTATGGCTTGACCATCATCAAAGGTTATGAGAATTGTAAGAGTTTATTGTATAGCTTATGCTATCCTGAATCTTGTGCAAGAGTAGATTAAATTCTCTTTTTTTATTTTTTTTTAATAAAATCAATCCAACCCACAATTATTTTCTACAAGAACTATGTGATTTTGAATTCCTCATTGCACTAGAGGATACGTAGGAGCAGGCAATCTCTGTCAAATCAAAAGTTAAATTTTCTTAAATTTGATTTGATTTTAATTTCTTAAATAATTGTAACATTAATTTTATTTTTTTTCTTTTGAAAATAATTATTATATTAATTTCTGTTTCTCTTGTAAATAATTGTATATTAATCTTGCTTTTTTTGGGAATAATTATCATATCAATTTAGCTTTTCTTTCTTTTTATAAATAGTTATCATATTAATTTTATTTTTCTTTCTTTTGTAAATAATTGTCATACTAATCTAACTTTATTTTACTTTATTTGTAAATAATTATTATATCAATTTTGTTTTTCTTTCCTTTTATAAATAATTATCATATTTTTTTTCTTCTTTTTTGTAAATAATTGTAGTACTATTCTTGCTTTATTTTATTTGTAAATAATTATTATATTCTTAAGGGAAAAAATAATATTATTAAAGTTATTAATTTGCATGATAAACTCCAAGATAACCGTTGTAAAACAGATGTATTAAGGGTGCAATGTGATTAAGTTTCCACCCTTCTCTATCTATAATTAGACTCCCGAATTCAATTTCTTTAAAAGACCAGTTTTGCAAAATTAAAAAGTTTTTCCGATTTTTTTCCATAAATAAAAATTGGTGGCAACTCCATTGAAATTATTTTTCAATATTTCTTGTTGCTTCTCGTTGTGGCGCCCTCCAGGCACGTTGTAACAATCTTAACTGGTCAGGCTTCAAAAATGTGGCCTGCAAACTAAATAGCTGGCGGGTTTAGCCCGAATATTTTGTTAATTTATACAAACTGGACTAAGATAAGTCTGTTTGACCTGTTTGACAGCCCTAAACAGTAATTTAAGCTAGTCCTTCCAAAAGTATGAGGTTGTTCAGATTGAGTTTGAGAATATTAGTCACAAGTTGGACAAGTACCCTATGTTGCTATACGTGAGTACGAAGAAGGGCACACGTGGCTTGGTCAATGATGTATAAGCAGCCATTTAGTGATTGGAACTACCCAGCAGCAAAATAATAACAATAATAATAAACAAAATAGAAACACAATTGATATAAAAATAAGTCTTAACCAGCAATGATTAATAGCAACCACTTATATAGGGGAAATTAGAGTTATTATTCTCTGATTATCTGCAATAATCACATCAAAGGGTTGTTAAATTCAAGAATTTAAATAAATTCATAGAGATTCTATAGATTGGATTTATAAACTTGTAAGAGTTTATCTAATATTAAAATAATATTTAAAAAATACATATTACAAAAACATAATTTAATAGAACACCAAATTTAAAACTAAGCATTCTATTTCCATAATAAAGCACATACAATGATAAATTACAATAGTGCAAATCCAATCAATATATAATTAAGCATTCCAAGTTCCAACTCTATAATAAAGCACACAAAATGATAAAATATAAGAGTACATGATCAATCCATCCATAATTATCATCCAATCATACGATCCTAATGATTAAAACTTAAAAAAATCTTAAAATTCAAAAGTCTTAAAATTCAAATCCTCCAACATCTTTAATGTCATCTCCATCATCAACATCATCATCATGTTCTTCCTGATCTTCATTGGACTAGTTTTAGTAAGTTTGAAAAGTGTAGCTATCAGGCATTCAAAAGGCTTAAGGTCCAAATTCCATTTCCCAAGCCCTAGTGAATGTCTGCTGTGATTGAAACTAACTAGATCCTTGCATCATTCAAAACCAAGAATAGTATATCAATGGATTTTATGGCAGCATTACCTAGGACTCTCTCAAGATATAATACAACATAGGTGATAGTTGATAGATTGACCAAATTAACCCACATCTTGTCAATAATGATTAGTTGTCCATTATATAAGTTAGCCCAGGTTTACATTCAAGAAATTGTAAGATTGTATGGGGTAACTACAAGCTTAGTTTCAGACAAGGATCCTAGATTTACATATAAGTTTTGGGTAGCTTTGCAAAAAATCTTAGGTACTAAACTTTATTTTACTTAGCTGTGTCATTAAAAGTGTTTAACTCTTTCATACTTATCGCAAAGTTCATACCAAAGATGAAATATAATTAGTTGATAATCTAAAACATTTTACACTGACATTATATTAAAGTTCATTTCTTAATAATAAAGTATTAAATTAGTTTTCAAAAACAGCTTAAATGATCAAACTTTAGTTTCTCCATTTTATAAGAATTGCTGTTTAAGGTAATGATATTAGGATTAAAAACTTAATTTAATAGCCTTAAATTAAGAAAAAGCTATGAAATTTAAATAATCCGTTAACTTATTTAAAAAATTGTATTATAATATGTCAATAAATGAGATAATAAATAAAAAAGAAAATTTTCATTTAATAAAAATAAAGATAAAATTAAAGGCAAATTACACTGATTTCTCCTAAAGTTTTGTGAAATTCATCGCGACCCCCCAGTATTTATCCACACTACATAGACATCCCTTTAGGAGGAGGTTAAGGGAGATCACTGTTATATTTACAGAGGTGTTTAGTATTATATTTTACAAAATACAAGGATATCGTAATATTACCTAAAACTAAGGGGAGGTCAATGTATATTTTTGTAAATTGAGGGGGTCGCGGTGAATTTCACCAAATCTCAGTGGAGGTCAGTGTAATTTACCTTAAAATTAATAATATAAAATAATTAATTATTTATTACAAATTTTAAATCGATAAATAATATGAAACAATTTTTTTAAAAAAAAATCTATCATTATAAAATGACGAAATTAATAACATCTACATCTCTCTTTGGAATGGAGACAGCTATGTAAAACCAACACTCACGAAAACCTGAATTCCCGGGGTTAGAAGTTTCCTCCCTCAGATGCACACCTAACCTGCCATCCCCAAGACCAGGCCCTTTATTTAGTTCACTCCTTAGATTTTCTGACGCGTTTCTTCCAACAAACTCCGATTCCGATCGATTTTCCTTGTTATCTCACGTGTAGGGCAGAAACCTGGTTGGAAGTTAATTGCCCTACTTCTAGCTAAGATGGGTGTTAACTTTTTTTTTTTTTTAATTATGACATTTCAGGAGCATTTGTCAATGACTGACTTTCCTAATTGACTAATGGACTAAGGTTTTGTTCACCGATTCTCAACATCCAAGAGAATGTTTAAGGAAAGAAAGTATATACTCGATTATCTTCAATGCTGTGGTTGGTAGTGTTCATCAAAAGGTGAAACAAATAGGTCTTAAGGTTAGGAGTTTGATCATTGTGGCTTTTATTAGTTTTTTTTCTCCCCATTTTTTAAATTTCAGTATAAAAATACTGTTCATATTTAAAGAGCTTGCAGGAGGAAACATGTTAAAAATATAAAATCATTAGCCTTTATCCAACACTTTATGATATAATCCAACAATTTAAGGTTTTTAGAGAATTAGGTTTAAACACTTGTTAATTAAATAGTGTTAATGTGATCAATAAATTATTATATATGATGACTTGCTCTGGGTTAGGGAGCACCAGAGTCCACAGAAGACAAGACATGATCTATATTTGTTTGGAAAAATGCTAGTTGTGCATAAATTTAATCTATACAAGAAAATGTGCGCCATTGATACAAACGAATAAAATGAAAATTGAAAAGAGATCAGAAAAATAAATAAATGCTGTCTATGTATAAACAAATTTTATGTACAAGCAATTAACATTATCTACCTTAACGTATTGGGAATTGTTGGAATCCGTATGATGGTGTGTTTGATAATAACAATGCTACACATAAAATTCTATTAAATTGATGTGATTAACATTTTCACGGTGCTAAAGGTGTTTATTATTAGAATTGAATAGATTTAATTCAATTTCAAAAACAAGTTTAAAAGTGGGATTGTCTAAATTATTATCAAGGGTACTTTGGCTTATACTAAGCTGATGTGAGACTTAATATGTCTTCTTTATAATTAGAATTGGACATTTGAAATATGAAATTTATAAGATTAGATATATACACAATCCAATATCAAATGTAAGATAGATTTTGATGACCTAATCAGTCTAATGATTCGACATGATTTGAAGATAATTGAACTAAATTAGGTTTTAAAAATTGACACGATCTCAATTGAACCATTGATTAGGCTATAGTCTATTGAAAGTGAAAAAAAATATTAAGATTGCATCATAGCATTTTAAGTGAATTGTAATTACTACTCATATCTAGCAAGTAAAATTTTTGTTAAGCTAAAATGTGAAAAAATATTAATAAAATGATAAAAAAATATTAAGATATATTAGTTCAACAACTTAGTAATGACAAGTGAAAAAATTATATAGGTTCTTCTACTAAAAAAAAAAGAACTAATGTGAAGTTAAATGTGAAAAAAAAAATATTAATCAAATGGTGAAAATAATTAAGATATATTATTTCAAAAATTTAGTAATAACATTTGAAAAAATTGTATAGGTTCTTTTATGTGGAAAAAATAATGCAGCAAAAAAAATTAAATTACTTTTGAAAACCAAAAATATTATATTATTTTATATTAACAATAAAATGTGTAATTTCTTATGTAAATAAAATGCATAAAATTTTTTACTAAGATATATTACTTAGTTAATCATCAAAGTTTGAATATATTGAGATGAAATAATTTATATATGTCATATGTGTTTATAAGAGTGAGATTTGTGCAAATATTAAGAGAAAAGTTGTCAAAATTTAAAATTGAGTCAAAAAATTATTAATCAAAGGTTAAAAAAAACTATATATTCTTTCATGTCACAATAAACTGATACAACATGATAATAAATTAAATCACTTTTTAGAATAGAAAATATTGTATTATTAAAAATTTGGTCAATAAAAAATTTAAAGTGGCGCATTTTGTTTTGAGAAAAAAAAAATAGTTCTTGATAAACATATATCATGCAATGATAATAAATAGAAGTCAAAGCCAATTATTGAACGAGATATATATATATTGTCTTGAAATCTTAATAATGAATGGTAAAAAAATTATATAGGTTCTTTTATGTAAAAAAATAATGAAACAAACAAAAAAATTTAAATTACTTTTGAGAATATAAAATATTGTATTATTTTATATTAACTATTAAATGTGTAATTTCTTATGTAAATAAAATTGTTCACTAAGATAAATTATATAGTTAATCATCAACATTTTTTAATTTATCTGAGATATAATGATACATATATGAACTATATGTATATATAATTTAAAGCAGATTTCTTGTAAATATTAAGAGAATAGTTTTCAAAATTTAAAATTGAGTCGAATAAATTATTAATCAAAGGTGAAAAATTATGAATGTTTATGTCACAAAAAAACTAATACAACATAATAATAAAAATAAATTACTTTTGAGAATAAAAAATATTGTATTATTATATGTTAACTATTAGTTAACGTTCTTTTTACCTATATTATTATATTAGAATTTTTGTCATTTTATTTTGTCAGAAGTTTGTCAACAAAAGCTCAAAGTGGTATTTTTTTTTTAAGAAGAAAACAATTCTTGTTAAAGGTATATTATGCAATAATAACAAACTGAAGTCAAGGCTAATTAATTGAACTATACCAGGTTATATTTGTCAAAACCTCTATTTTTTATGCATAATTATATATTGCATTGGCAAAAATGACCTCAACAAAATGATTATGCATTATTATAGTTGAGAAAGATAAGAAATACATAAATTATATTAAAAATATTATTTATGGTACAGTATTTAATGAATTCAATAAACCTTTCAAATCTACTTTATTGTGTAAAATAATTAAAAACAAATATTGATATATTATATCATATCTAATTTTTAATTACTGTCATAATTATTTTTAAAAGTATTACAATTAAAAATAATTATAAAAAGTATTATATCTAGTCAGACTGTATTTGAATCAAAACAAAGGGGGATTATGTGATGGGCTCCAATGAGTTTTAGTCCAATTTAGTCATTGAATTTTATCCATTAAAATTATAATTAATGGTTGAAATTAAAACTTTATATTGTAAAAAAATAATTCTACAATTACTATATTTATATTTTATTTTTTAAAAACATAATTTTTTGTAATTTATCTATTTTATCCTTCCTATTTTTCTAACTTCTTTGCTGTCACTCCACCCCACCATTGCCCCATTTCCCAACAACACTACTGATCCTATCCCTTTATGGGCGGAGGTTAATATATATATATATATATATATATATATATATATATATATATATATATATATATATTTTGATTGGTAAATAAACTTAAATTTTAATATGCTACTTTATATAAGTGAACTTTTCCAACTTAAAAGCTTATTATGTTATTTTTGTAATAAAAAAACTAAAAATAAAAAAAAATCATATCAAATTGAGCATCATTTTAGTAAAAATATTTTATTATAAGCAACGAGTTGAATAGTATATTCAATGATCGAGTAATGGATTTATTAATTTTAAACTCTATTTTAATTTTTGAGGATCTATTTTGATTTTTAAGGATGTTTACAAAATTTTTTTCACTAGTATTTGTATTCTTATTGATAAATACTATACTATGAACTTTGCTAAATAGAAGAAGATTAATATGCCTTTTCAACTTTGGTATTTTATTCTTGATCCCTATTAATAACCATAATTGAAAAATTTATCGACTATTCATGAATTGTGTGCATATAATTGAACTTAAATTTTAATATATTACTTTATATAAATGGACTTCTCCAATTTAAAAGCTTATTATCTTATTTTTTGAAATAAACAAATGAAAAATAAAAGAAATCATATCATAATTGAGCATAATTTTAGTGAAAATATTTTTTATTACACTAGATAAGCAAAGAGTTGAATAACATATTTAATGATCAAGTAATGGATTTGTTAATTTTAAGCTCTGCTTTGATTTTAAGGATGCTTACAAAATTTTTTACACTAGTATTTGTACTCTTATTAATAAATACTATACTATGAACTTTACTAAATAGAAGCAAATTAATTTACCGTCTCAGCTTAAGTATTTTATTCTTGATCCCTATTAACAACTAGAAATGAAAAAATTATCAACTATTCATAAATTGTGTATATATTTGGTAAAAAAATTCAAAATTTACTATTTAATTAATAGTTAATTCGCCTTATCTTAATTCTTCTAGATTCTAAAGCTACTATGAACCGATCATTTTCAGTAATGAAAATAATAAAGACAAAGTTGAGAAATAAGATAGAAGATGAGTTTCTTACAAATAGTATAATTATTTATATTGAAAAGAAAATTCCTAAAGATTTTAATTTTGATTTAATTATTGATTATTAGAAATCATTAAAAAAGTAAAAAAAAAATTATATACACTATATTTTTCAATCATTCTCTTTAAAATTATTTTTCCATGTTAATTATTTGCTTTTTGGCCCCCTAAAATTTTTTTTCAAGCTCTGCCACTGTATCCCCTACTCCGTAGTGGACCGGCACCACGTCTTCCTTGCAAACTAGTTGCGGCCAACTCGTCTTCCTTGCAATAGCCCTCGAGACCCACTGTGGCAACTAGATCCATGATTGGCGACTGCAACTGCAACTGCGCAATGATGGCAACCCAACCATCCTCTTTGAGCGCTGCGTGACATAGTGGCCTTCTCTTCTATGCTTCGACGTGGCTGTATGGCAAACAACGTGAAGACGATGGTGGTGTTGCAAGGATGGCGGTGCGAACATTGTCCCTTATTCTCCTCTTTCGCTAGTGCTCCTGTTGCCGTCGGAGGATCAGGTAGGCGTGCCTATTGGTGGCACAAAAAAACTGCGAACATGAGGCGAATATAGGCAGCGATGCGACTAAAGGTGATGAACGGGGGTGCGTGTGGTGGCGGTTGGAAGATGGTGGTGACACTTGGTTGTAGTACAAATGTTGAGCTTGTTACAAATCGGTATTCGCTTTGGGGAAGGAAGTGGGTTGCACGGAGAGGGATTGATGAAGTGGGTTAGGGGCCCAATAGTAGTGGGGGGTGGGCGGTGGTGGATGGGGGCGACAACGGGAGTTTGGAGATGATTTTTGGAGAAAAAAGATAAAATAAAAAAGACGAAAAAAATAGAATTAGTTATGTTAACCAGTATAAAAATAAACTAATTTTTTATTGAACTTTGTTTGATTCAATAATTTAAAAATTAGTTTTAATATATATCGTTGTCTTCTTCATCTTCTTTTTATTATTATTCTATACTTTTTTTTTCCTTGATTATGTCATTAAAAACTCAATCTAGCGGATTGTGACGATCAGCAGTGGTGGATGATGGTAGCTGGTGGCGAGGGGTGGTGAAAAATAGTGGTGGCTATTGATGGCAAATGGTGGCGAATATGGCGATGGACAATGGCAGATAGTGGTGGACAATAGTAGTCAATGGCGACCGACGGTGGCAATCAGTGGCAGCTAGTGACTACGATAGTAGTCAACGGTAGGTGATGGCGACTGTAGTGGTAGTCGGCAGCAAAAAATGGTGGACAACGGCGGCGGACGATGGTGGACTGTGGTAGTAAACGGTGGTGGATGACAATGGCGAATAGATGATAAGGTCAATAAAAAAAGAATTAATTGGTATGAAGTGAGAAGAATAGTAATGAGAATATATAAAATAAAAAAATTAAAATAAAATAAAATTAATTTCTTTAAGAACTAATTTTAGGTCCAAATTAATTTAAATAAAACTAATTTTAAAATATTTAGATAATTATTAAATAATATTTATTAAAAATTAGGCTCTATTATACTTAGTTAATTAATTTTTATAGTTTTCCAAATCTCCGATAATTTAGTATTTCTTATTGTCTTATTAGTAGCTCGGACCGCCAAATACTCCGGCTCTAAACAAATTACTCGACCAAAATATCAAATCAAAATTAAATGATGTTAAAGTCGACGCATGGGCAATCCAACATGGTAGAGTGACTTGCGTCTATCTGAAATTCCGAATCAAAGATACATATGGGGGACGTATTGTATGTGCTTTTGAAGGAAAAAAAGGGAAAGGGAAAGAGAAAGACGAGGAAATTGCGGCCCTTGAAAAAAGGGTCGTTGCGGAATTTTAGGCCTTGCAGAGAGGCTTTTGATAGAATCACGCTCCCTCTGTGAGTCTGAATCGTCAAAGATAACGAAACCAGGCTTGTGGGGTGGGGCTGCTCATTGCAGGGCTCGCACTCTTAAACTGACCATTTATTCAGGGTTCGGATTATAAGGTCAAGGAGGTGGTGCAAGTGTGAGGGTAATAAATATTGACATAAATCGATCTGATGTCACAAAAAAGAGAAACCCACACGAGTGCTTGCCAGGCCTCAAAACAAACCAAGAGGCAATAAATAATAATAGTATAAAATGAGTGATGTAATTTATGTAATTCTTTTTTACATTATACTTATATTATTTTTTAAATATAATTAAAGAAACATAGTTTTAATATATACATATATATATATAGTCTCTCTTTTTAAAAAATAATAATAATAACTAGATGTACATAATGGGTATAAAATATTTGTTCATTACTGTTCTGAAAATATTAATTAAAAAGTTAAAAGAAGGAAAATACATTCTTTATACTAGCTATCATCATAAAAATACTGAAATTCCGGAGTGTATTTTAAATGGTTAGCCTGAACCTATTTTTTCTTTTAATCATATTGGTCTCTCCATTATCTCCCATTATTTGATAAAGAGATTTTCCTTTTAGTCTTGCACTTATGATTTCGCAACCAGAAAAAGAGTCCTCCACATCCTTAATACTGGTTTTCATATATATATATATATATAGAGGAATAGGGAGAGAATTAAGTGAGAGGAGTAATTAATTGTGAGAGTGAAAAGAATAAATCTTGATCATTAAATCTTACGTAAATGGTTAGACTAAAATATAAAGTTATGTAATCTTTTAATATAATAATATGACCTTTAAATAATTTTAAATCTTAATCATCCATATATGATTATAGACCCAAATTTACATATTTCATAATAAACCACTTATATATATATATATATATATATATATATATATATATATATATATATATATAGTTTAATTGGTATCTTATTTGTGATATAAAACTATTTTACACTGTCAACTAATAGAACTAGGAGAAAATAAAAAATCATGGTAGGTCTCTTATTATAATGAGTGGTTATTTGTATGAGTTGATACTTTTCACTATTTTTATTAGCTGACAATGTAAAATTATTTTATACTGTCAGTGTATTTAAATTATATATATATTAGATAGCCTTATAAGTACATCGGTACCTCGTTGCTCGTTGATAGAATTAGCCGTTCATCCTTTTATCCGCTTTATAGCTTCCTTCAATAGAATAAAAGAATATGTAACTTTTTTTTATATCAAATTTTAAGTTAAAGAAAAGAGTTACTCTAATTTAGAGTTAGGATAAATTTTCGAATTTATTAATTATTTATAAAAATATTTATAAATTATCTATCAATACGATAATTTAAGAACCAAACTTAAATTATGATGATATATAAATGAAAAGGTTAATAGATGGGCGAGGCAGCTCCATTGACATACATATATTTTTTCTAATTTCCGTTAGAAAAACCCTAGAAAATAACGTATGGGAATATTTTTGTTGTGTCGATTTGTACCTGAAAGTAAAACAAGTGAGAGAAAAAGAAAAGTACAACAACTGCCACCCTTGACTTGACGATTGGACAAGCCTGATCCGTCCTTGGAAGATCCACCACCAACTCCAACCCCAGCCCCATAAGTCTCTTCCTCCACCTCCTACTTCCATCTTATTGTTTGTCAACATCTTCACGTCAAACCCATCTATTATTTGCTCTCTTTCAAATCTAAATTGTCAATGAGATTTCACTACTCTCCACTTGGGAACTTTTCAGTGGGCTGGGGACAGGGGTAAGTGTACTTTGTTGTTGCTTCACCTAAACATTTGGCAAGCAGACCAAAAGGGTCATGACGCTATAGCCCCTGGCTGGCAAAAGTCGCCGTGAGCCACTACTCCATCCGAACATGTAGTGCTTGCACATAGCTCGTGCTCATCTGCCATGCATCTCTCTTTCTACTCCTTTCCACGGATCAACTCTTAATTAGTTGTCCATCAGTGCTTTGATCATATACGCAGTTTGATAACGGTGAAAAGTAATCATTTTACAAAAGGAATAATGGGTTGTGATAATTTTGCAAAACACTTCATTTTGGCTAATATTTTTTTAAACCACAGGATGGTTTCACAAGTTTCACCTATCTAAATTATTATGATTATTAAACTCTCAAATTAACTTATAAATCAAGTTATTACGAGATTATGAGATTATGTCTTTAAATCAAATGAATTTGCTGGAAAATTTGACCCTTAGTAAACCTAGATAAACTTGAGTAAATTCAGCTAATGAATTCACTACTTTAGTTAAAATTTGATATTTCAAGCACAAAAGTATAGTATTTCATAATGAACACTTTTAATTAGAACTTCGTATATTGAAGATTTTGATGTCTTGACTTAAGTTATTTTAATTTTGAATATCATAAAGATATAATGTGTTACATCTTTTGTGATTTTAATTTATATTTTATGCTTTTATGACTTATGTTTGCTTCAATATTATGTTGGAATTGAAATTTTGACTTATGTTTGTTTTATTATGAATTGATTATCTTATAATTAGATGTTATAAATATTTTTTAAATATTATCATTAAAATAAAAGAACTTTTACGAATTTATGATTTGACTATACCTCTAAACTTCATGAATTTAAATAAACTCGCAAGTGTAACAACCTTGTTCGGTATAATATTAATTCATGTTCAATAACATAAATACAAAGGGTATATGTAATCTTCTTACAAATTTGTTTTCCTAGCATTCAAACTATGCCATCATTCTAGAAATCAAAACTGCTTACTACGTTAACTAACTCCTTATAGGTTCATTTTGGTTAATATTAGTTATAAGCGTGGTTAATAATAAGTCTTCTTTTATGAATATTATGTTTACATTGGATTAGTTACATTTGGATAACTAATTATTAATTACAATTTTAACTTTAGGTCAGTTAATGAAAAGTAAACCGTTGATAAAATGGATGTTATTGCATTATTAATTTATCTATTTCATAATTTTATACCTAAACATGTCTGCTTTCCACCGCATTTTTTTTTTTAATTATAGACATATGTAGTAACAGCTTGATAAAATGAAATAAAATTTATATTCACTTAACTTTATCTTTTCTTTCCCACAAATATTAGAGGTAATCTTGTTCAAGGCACAATTAAATAGTAAATGTGGACACTTTTCCCAATTAGATTTCTAATCATGATTCGCTACATTATAGACGAGTTCACTAAAGTCTGTCCCTATCGCCTGAACTCATCATTTTAATTGCATTGGATGAGCAATTTCTTAATATATACATAGAAATATGTATTCAATTCCATTCTATTTTGTTCCCTTATATAATCAAATGAGGACCACAACTTATAAACTCGAAATTCTCAAACTACAATTCAAAAAAAAAATAAAAAAAAAAATAAAAAATGAAGGTGTACTTCGTTCCTTCAAATATTAGGTATGCCATCAGTACGCTATGCTTATTGCTTAACATTTATAAAGTGTATATGTCCAAGTTCGTGCTTACACAATTCTTTTTATTTAATTAAAGATGATTATGGCAGTGGATGCAACTCAACACAATAAGGGTCATAGTTAGCGTCGTCATCTTTAATTGACTGCATTAATAATTGATTACACTAATCTTACTCTGCTTTTTCAAAGTGAATTTTATTATGCAAGTCTAAATTCATTTTCAAAATTGTCGTCTTTCGGAATAATTTAAAATCAACAACATTATCATAATTTTAAAAGTTGTCATCAGTTTTACTCAATAGATTAGTACATCTTCGGATACTAAAGATATTGTTTTTTGGTTAGACGCTAAGGATATGATTAACTAACCTCACAAAACACAAACCAAGTGGGTCCCATTTGCTCATTTTCAAAGTAACATGTTTAACTAATATTAATCGACACTATGATATAGCTATGAAACGGCATTTTGCGATCAAGCATTGGCTTGCGTCAAATCTCGTGAATAAGATATGATGTATTTTATTAAGATATATAATAATAATAGAGCTCGATTGTCAAGTTATTAGCATCCATGAGTGATCCAATAATTAAGGTAAAACATTGATACTCTCTGAGCTGATTTCAACTTATTAACTACCTTCGATATAATTATTTATGAATTTAAAAAACATGTATCCAGCATAAACTATGTTTGTCACCCTCTTTTTGTTGTCTCTATATACAGACTAATGAATAGTCTTTCAAAAATTAAAATATACGCACTTTCTTTTACAATGTCTTTTCTGTCTTGATTTTGAAAGATTGGGTCGAGGGAAATAACCTAGGACAATTTGTTATTTTTATTTGTTGGATCAATGATTATATAATGAACATGTCCTAATGTTCCATGGACATAAGTATGCGATATTGTTATATAATAAACAACAAAGTCAGCTGACTACTTGAATGATATTTCTGTAACAAATAAAAGTAAAATATAGAAACCACTTTATTCTACACGTATAATGAATGTGTTTTTGCAATGTAATTTTAGCACGGTACTACTTCTATTGGTCAATTTTTATTTTACAACTCTAAGATAACTAAATTCATGCCGGGCCTGGAATTTCATTGTGATATATAATAATTGATTAGACGGATTAATACTTGAAATTTACAGGTCATACATGAAACTATGTAACAGGTTTGGCAAAAAGCAATCACATGAAACTTGAGGGAATGTGATATAATGACGACAAAAGCATTTTTTCGTTATTAAATGGATCAGTTACATGCATAAAATATAAGAATATTGTGTTCTACAGAAAATTAATTTTTTTAAAAAGCCATTTAAATCGGAGTCTGCTACATGATGGAAAGTGATGCTTATACCATTACATACATATAGGTGTAGTTTCTAACGACAACGTCACATGGTAAAAGCACATGCAGTTAGATACTGTTTTCTATTTGATTGTCATTAGTTTCCTCCCCTCTTCCATCAAGAACTCTCCGACTGCGAAATTAAATATGCAGTGATAGCCACAAGATAAACGCGCAACAATCTTTTATTAGTAAATCTATAGTCATCATAAGAAATATGTGTATCAGTTTTTCACTAGTAAGAATGTCTCGATTTAAATGAGTACAGTGAGTTTAGAGAGTTTATAAAAGACCTAAATTTAAAACTTCTTTCCAGGTGCATGTTTGCTGGAATTATCAAACAGAATTTCAATTAAGTAATCAAATATTTTGAGAAGGTAAAACCCAAACATCTAAAGAACCATTTTTCAATGTTCGAGGCCACGTTGTTAGGATATAAAAACTATTCATGTATTTCTATCTAATAGTTTAAACATTTAGGAGAGATAGTTTATAATATGATAACAGGACTTCTATAACCAAGTGTTCTGGAGTTCCATCCAAGTTTCTTCCTGCTTGCATTGTTCACATATGCTTCGACCCCGGAGAAGCTCTAACTTTTGGGAAAGATAGTTCATGATATTATCATATAATATCTCTCTCAAAAGCTTAAGTTGTTAGACAAAGATACATAAATTATTTTATATTTTAAGATACCTCCTTATGCAAGTGCCTCTTTAGATTTGGTGTATAGATAATGCATAAAAGAATGAGGGCAAACGATTGAGAATTAAGCTCTAAACCATTTGGTTATAGATGAAACTCTAATATCATGTCATTAATTATCTTTTCGAAAAACTTAAATTGTTGAATAGAGGCATATGAATAGTTTTACATTCTCGTAAAAATATCATATATTAGAACATTCGAATAACTAACTTCAAAAGAGAGAACAAAGGTGCAAAAGTGCTTTTCTTCCCTTCACATTACGTGGTTCGGACTTTGGTGCTTAATCAATAAGCAAAGAGAACATGCAGTCTTTAGGAAAATAATAATGATAATAATAAAAACGATGAACAAAATTGCTATCAAGATACGTGAACTCTTTTTGATTTCCAATCTATTTTAACTATGGCAAGAATGTGCAATTCAACCCTCTTCTTTTTATCCCTTGATTGACTTTTATACAGTAAAATTGATCTTGATTACACATATTATTAATCTTAGGCCTAGTCATTGCTTGAGAAATATGTTCGTCATCATTTTTCATCCTTTCACATCATACACTTGGGTTGGGCAGCTTTAATTGTTTTCAATCCTTATGCTTTATCTCACCCACATAATTAATGAACATGCAGAGACCAAAGCATTAATGATAGCTAGGCGGAAGCATGCAGATGCTTGCATCTTAGGCAGCATTTGTGGTTAATTTGATTGGCCGTTGAATACAAAAATGTTAACATGCATGAAAGGGTATTTAATTTCTGAACTCTGAAGAGGTGGCCTTTAGAAAATGTTAAGTAGAGTAGTAACTTGTAAGTTGAAAGGTCATCAACATATATGCCTTCAAGGAAAGGGCAGGAATACCAAGCTTTGAGAAGCAAGGAAAATCCAACACATGGTGTAAAAGTAAACGTACCAAATAGTCAAGCCTTACTTCTTATTTTCATTATAAACTGCTAATATTTGATATGCTTCTATATATCTCTTAGCTGTACCAACTTGTAAAGAATTCCAAATAGACCATCCCAATGACAACCACAGGCCAATCTAGGCCATCATTTCGAAGAAAAGCCAGCTTCGCTCTACTAATTAATGGCCAACTTGTAACAACATAGAATTAATATTCTAATTCAGCATTAGTAAATTATAATAAACTATATGTTCCTTGTTCCTTAAAAGAAAGGCCCACAGACAAGAAATTAATTGTCTAAATACACCGGCCTGTTCCAAGCATAGATTCTCTGTGGTTTATATATAAAAAAACGAATGTTAATTAAGCCAAAAAAGCAAGTTTAAAGAAAACCGTGGGTACATTAATAGTGGACCACGTGGTGATGATAAGGACCCCAGATTGTCGTTTTATCAGCACAATAGCTAACTAGGGTGGTCTTTATCTTCTCAACTTGCGTGTTCTTAACATTGGTTTTCTGTTTGCACATGCTTCGATATATTTGACATATTTAATTCCATTCAATGAATTATGTTAAAGAAACTCAAGTCCTTATGCAGTACTTCCTCTTTTTTAATTTATTTGTTAATTTAAATAATAATTTAAATTTTTATTTAGATATATTGATTTAAGTATATACCATATTATTTAAATTGATAAATAAATTAAAATAAAAAAAATATTTTTTACTCTAAAAAAGAGTAATACCCATCAATGATTATTCTTATCCGATACAAATGCGTATAACAATGGCAGGTACATAGAAATGTCAGGTTCATATGAGCTTATAAAATGAATAATTAATCGTATTTAAGAAAGTTCTAGCATGTGCTAGGAAGAAATAAAAATAAAACTCATTGATAACATTCAGAATTTTGGTGCATAGAATTGATAGAGAAATACTTTTTATACGCCAAATTCATCAACATCTTTATGGACCATCCATTAGATGTGTAAGAAATGATGAATAAAAATTTTAAAATAAAAAATTATATATTTTTTATCATTGATTTGATAAAGTATCGATGTGATACCCATTTTTGAGTGTTCAAATAAAACTCCTCGACTTAATATCCGTTTTGAATAAGTTAGGACAGATATTGGGTGTGAAACAAACTCTTGTCTATTGTCACCCTACTGGGGGAACAAAGTATAATCACGTGCAAAAGGTCCCAACAAAGAGAGAGAGTAAATGTTAATGTGGTGCAATGCGTTTGGACTCTAGAGCTCGAAATACAAATTAGATCACTTGAGACTGAACAAATTCAAATGAATGTGGTAGATAGAACCACTTGAGTTCCTAATAACTTCTGCTTCTGCTCCATCCAAATGTAGTCAGTAATATGATTTTCCTTGTCCTTGTCTTTTTCATAAATGTATTTTTTCATGTAAAAAGTTCATATAACCTTGTCATGTTTTAATTTTTACTATTGATTAGCTATTTTATGGGTTTGAATTTAAGTTTATCTTCTTAATCAATAATAAAAATTAATACATGATAAAATTATATAAAATTTTATATAAAAAGTTCTATTATCGTTTTCTTACGTTTGATGAGAAGCTGCTCGGAAAGGAGCATTTGATTGGCTCTTAGTCTCTCCATGTGATATAATATGACTTGGGTCCTAATAATTTCATTAATTTGGGTTCGAGAGAGGCCAATTCAATCCAACAAGTTAACACGGGCTATGTCTGTGCCGGCCCATGCGTGCATCACGTTCGGCAGCCTAGGTCTGACCCAATTTTTCACCAAACAGTCCAATGACTAAAACTTTACTATATTTTACCCTTCAAAAGTTAGCCACGTCTGACCCACAAGGGGGCAAAATGGTTAGCCACGTGATCACGTGCCGTTCGTGAGGCTCAAAAATCGAAGGCCACGTGACATGGTTGTAAATGTAATGACATTTTATATTAAGTAATTGCCACTTATGACTATCATTCACTTCCTATGATTTAGTTCCTTCCACGCTTCCAATATTGTGACACCTGGCTTCCCATTTCTTTGATCTAGATAAGTCCTCACTCCAAGGAATTTTGGTGAAAAACTGAAAATACCACGTGTGGGATGATTTAGGAGATTTGTTATGGAATATTTAGATGAGTTATGCTTTATCCAATAATAAAATAATATTTTAAATAAAAATATAAATTCTATCTTAATCAATATTAAAATATTATTTTATTTTTAAAGAAAATATAATCCATATAAGTGCTCCTTTATTATTCAAAAATTTCCCGTGAAGACGGGGATGACAAGTTGGAGCATGTTTGCATCGTTGTTTGCAACCTCAAGGCTCAAACCTTGATTTATGCAATATAAACCAAGTCTTATAAAAAATAGTAATTGAGTAAAAGTAAAAATAAATATATTTTTATTGAGCTCAATTAAAATTTAATGATAGTATAAATATATTTTGATATATTGATATTGTAAAAGATTTTTACATAATCATCTAATTACATATTATCATATTAATATAATTATTTGACTCTCATATTCGGTATCTTAAAAGTTCAATATATAATAAAATTTGATTAGATGATAATATAAAATTAATTTATATTATAAGTATATCAAAATTAAATTCATAAATAAAATGAAAAATGATTTTAACATCACCTAGTTAATTTAATTTAAGATGTTCGAATTTTTTTTTTCGCATAAGATTTTAAATTTAAGTATTATAAATAAAAAAAGTTGACATTAAGAGGGTTTTATTTTTATAATAGATCCACTCAATTTAAGTTTAATTAATTAAGATATAATAAAATCTGAATATTAACATTTTTTTTAAAAAAAGAAAAATGACTTTTGCCTCAAAATTTTGATTATTTTCATACATCTTGGTGATCAGGCTGATATTTTTAAATATGGAAGTCTATTATATATAATACTAGAATATAGAAGTTTGTACATATTTACAAGAATATAGAATTTTTCAGGAACTAGCCAATGTGTCAGGCTGGTTCCCTTTTTTGTAAATAATAATAATAATAATAATAATCATGAAAAGGACACCGTCATTGCTTATGTCTGGTTCTATTTTGTATAATAAAAAAAAGAACTGATTGATCGATTTTAATTTTTTACAATAAAAATATCACAATATATACTACGCTCTTCCTCCTTCTTAGTACACAAATAGAAACTCCCCCTTCAATTTGTGTTTGATGAAAGAGTATTTCAATTTTTAGAAGAGAGTGAAGTAGATATTATACCATAAAAAAAAGAGGGAAGAAAAATATGGAGAGCAGTACAAATATTCTTATTATTATATACTTTAATATTTCTATTATTAGGACTATAAAAGAAGATATGACATTTGTTCATGATGAACCAATTTATTTTAGGATTTTTCAAACCATGTCGTTTGTGGAATTCAAGGTTGTACTTTGTTAAGGGGTCAATTCTATTTTTTTATAATAAAAAAATAGATCTGACTAGTACTTTGGCAACCAGCCAGTACTATTGACTTATCCTTAAAAATTGTCATATCTTGGTAATTATTCGTAAAAATTTGTAACCTGGTATATGTTTAAAGCTTATTCTATATTAAAAATAATTTCCCCCGTGGCCACAGTCCATCCTTAACTTCCTTTTTGGTTGTATTGAGTCATGCAAAGTAAAGATGTTGCCATAATATTGTTCATTTCACCGCCCGTATTAGGCATTCTAAAAATTAGTATTTTTATAATTAGACGGTTAGACCAAATCATCCTGTTTATTGAATCAGTTGAGGTGATGTATAAGGGATGGGTTGGGTCGGGTTAGACCGGACCCAAACCCAACCCAATTTATGTGATCAGTCCAATTCTTTAAACTTAAACTCAACTTGATAATAACTTGATTAATGATCGGGTCAAATCAGATTGACCCGATATCTACATAATATATAAATATTTAGACCTTATATATAGTAAAGTCATAAATATTTAGAATTTAAAAATAAAATTCAAGAGATATTTTATAATATATATTTTAAAATAAATTATATTTAGATAAAATAATATCATATTTTGTAAAATATATTGATTGATATATAAAAATATTATAATTTATTATTAATTTTTTTTCAAAAATAAAACTTTTGAAGATGCATTTAACCTTGGGTCAGGTTAAGCTCACTCAAAATATGACTCGAATCTAGCCCAAAAAATACATTGGGTCAAATTTTACAAAGAAAAAAAAGAAATCAAACTAGGTAAAAATCTCGCAGGGTGTGGAGGATGATTTCTGAAGGGGGGTCTGCCAAGTTTGAAACTTGAAAGTCGCGTTCATGCTCGAGCGCCCGGTTTGCAAGCCCATCTCCTACCTTGTTTACTTCTCTGTATGCATGAGTGATGGATTACCCCCACTCTTTGCACAGCCATTGTCCTATCCTCTCTTTTTTTTTTTTTTTGTTACATTTTCAAGTTTGATCTCGTGCAGTCCATCCAATCGCTCGTCACTAGCCTATTCCTAATAATTTTCTTATCCTCCTTACAATACGGCAGTATATAGAATGAGTATTAGGAGGATTGCGTATCAGTTTTGCTTGCGTGAGAGCATCCAAGACTCCAAGTTGATTGAAAAACTAAGGCATGTCAAATGTGTATGAGGTGGATTTAATTAATCTTAGAATATATTGAAGCAAATTCAGTGAGAGAGAGCAACCCGCAAGTTTTCGTCGCCCTTAGTCAGGATCAAGTTTGATATTTGGATAACACTCTTAAGTTGTTCTTTCATTATTGCAAAACATCTTTTCATTAGGCCACTAATCTTCCAGCAATAAGCCCTTTAGCTTTTGGTTAAACACGTGGATTTGAGACCAAAGGAATAACAAAAGCTTACTCGAATGCAATGTCTATTCAAGAAATAAAGTACTAAAAACAAGAACCACTGTCCGTTCGCTCATCTTGAATAAAAACATTGACCTAACCGGTTAATAATAATATATGTACTCTTAGTACATAGTATGATATTATAAACAAGTTTAAGTGAGCTGGGTCACATCAACTAGGAGTTCAACTCTAATCTAATCTTATCTAAAATCAAGCGTGAAAGAGCACGCAAAAGGAAGCGTATCGCCGTTGGGCCGTTAGATACAAAGAAAAACCTCCTATCGTTAGGAGGAGGTGAGTAATATAAAATACATTAGTATCGATACGGTTGGATGTAGTAGTAAATATTTTTTTTTTTTCAGTGAGATGACTAAAATTTAAAACTCTGAAAAAGACAATCATTTGAGAAAATTTTTTAATCACAACAATACTGAAAGATAGAAATACCTAAAGACAAAAAGGAGCTATAGAACATACTAGTGGCCAAGTTGCCTAGACTGGTTAGGCGGGAGAACACTGGCCGCCTGCTCAACACATCAATAGGTTTACTTTCGAAATTCCAAAACTTGGTTTGGTAGCCTTGGTAGGAAGTTTGTGCATAGACACTATCATTTGATGGAATCTAAAAGAAAAACACACACGTAAGACTCCTCCAAAGTCAACTGAACTCTCACCTTTGCCAAACCTGCCAAGTGAGATTAACGGACCAATGTTTATGCAGCACGTAGAGATTCATCAAGTTGACAATTAACTAATAATAAATGCTTGAGACATTCATAGGAGTAAGGATAAATTTATTTCGGCTTTTAAAAAGATGATTTTGAAATATAAATTTTATATATAGTTAAAAAAAATAAAAATTAATTTTTTAGAAGCTATTCTCTTCTAAAAAAAAGTTGAAAATAAATTTTTTGAGAATCTGATTATTTTAAAAAAATTATCCAAATATATGAAATTAATTTTTTTTAATAAAAAGTGATTTTTTGTCAAAAAAATTATCAAACAAACACATCCTAAATCAACTTCAACAGGCAGAGTCAATTTAAATTAAGTGTTATTCAGATTTAACTCCTTTAAAGTGGTAGGTACACTTTAGAGAGTAAAGTGAGCGATTTTAATTGCTAACAGAAAATTAGCAGTCTAGGATTTTATAAGATATAGGGTGCGTTTGTGTCAGATTTTAAAAAAAATGATTTTAAAACTTAAATTTTATATATAGCAGAAAAAATTGAAAACTGATTTTTTTAGAAACAACTCTTTTCAGCTTATCCAAAAAGGTTGAAAATTGATTTTTTTGATAATCTGATTATTTTTTAAAATTTATCTAAATATATAAAAACTGATTTTTTCAATAAAAAAGTAATTTTTTTGCTGAAAAAAGCACAACCAAATGCACTCATAAATATTAATATGATCCATGATATATATGAAATAATCTAGTCAATTGACTTTTTTTTTGTCAACATATACCCCTCACTTGACAAGAGCCAAATCCGTATTATACCTTTATAGTTGTTATGGCTCACATAACACCAAAAGTTTCCAAACAATGTAAAAATCATCAAAGCATTACTTGCAGCCTATGCAAGGTATGGAAGAATGTGTAACAACTCACAAAGTTACAGAAACAAATGAAGATAAGTATAACCTGTATATGGTATTCAATAGCTGGCTAGCAACAAAACTATAAATCTCAATGTGTCTATATGAGTCTATAAGTAAATTTTCAACAATCTATCCTCAATACAGGTAAAAGAACTAAAGGAAATCACTAAACCATCGACCCCTTGATGTCACATCTGCATTAACAAGAAGGGATTGGAATTAGCGGTGAACGGAGGTGGAGAATTGACAGAGGAATTTTACTGAGAGAGGGGAATTGTCATACCAAGCCTGTCTTCTCTCTTGGGGCCCTCCTGCCTTATGCACCTCATGTCACATAGTCTCCGAGGAAACTCTCCTCCTAGTACTCCTTCACGGTCCCATATTTACTGCGCTAGATGCCACGTGTCCCTTTTCCTTAACTAATTCGCCTCCATCATGATATGCCCTCTCTTTAGTAAGTGAGTCCTCCCATTAAGCACCGAGTTGCATAACAGAATGCTAGCTCTTTTCAAATGAGATGTTGATTTCTCAAATAGTTAATTAACTTCTGTAAACTTTCACTATTATAGTGTGTTTGGTATGTAATAAAAATAAGAGTAAAATTTTCATTGATTGTAGTCATGAGTATTTTTATCCATGGCACAAATTTATGAAAATTTTATCTTCATTTTTACCTTTATACCAAATCCACCTTTAATGTGAATAATCAAGGTCAAACGGTTAGCCAGTCTTGACTTTCGGCATATCAGCTTATAAACTAATCTAAATGCAATTCAATCATCCGCTTATTTCATCACTGCGTTTCACAAAGATCATGACAATTTCCAGCCTCCAATGTGAGGATTCTAATATGCTGCTTAAGAGACAGTTCATTAACTACAAACTACAAATGAAGCTGTCCAAATTTCGGGAGTTCAGCAAAAAATTTGTTCAATAGCAATATACCATGAGGCAACTCAACTCTAAGCTACGCATCTTGGATAGTTGTGATAAACATAAAAATCCATTTCTGGCTTTGATTTCTACCTCACAAATGATCCTTCAGCAGTTTCATCTCATTAATCAAATAATCCATAAAATGAACTAATTATGCAGATCAAAATTTGTGAGAATTCCAACCCTAGGCCAAAAACAGTGTGCTCAACCAGAAGAAGTTGAACATTCATAAAATTCTACGAATAGTTGACATTTTGTTTAGTTTTCATCAACTTAACATTCAGTGCTAACAGTTGACACTTTGCATGTGTGATGGTTAACAGGAATTAGTTACAGAATTAATTAGGCTTCTGATCTTGAACTAATTAAAATCCCTTTTTTATTTTTTTTCTCTTTGATGGAATCTAAAGTCCTGTTTTAATTGGTACACATAATAAAACTAAAAAGCGCAGTTCAAACTCAAATGAGATAGGAATAAATAAATATTAACTTTCAAAATGTTTTTAGACTTCATATTTAAAGAGAAAAATTTGAGTCTCAACTAATTCATTCGAGCAGCTTTCACAAAACAATTTAAAAAATTGTATGAGAACTAAGTTCCAGCAACATATTGAAACTGTAATTAGCTAACTAAGTTTTATAGTATGTCAGAACCTTTTTAAGTCTTCTAAAGATAAATGATAAGAAAACATTAGTACCTGAAATCAGTGGCGGACCCCAAAAATACACACGAGGAACAATTTTCGAATTTTTTTATTTACACAAAAAAATGTTGATACAAAGTGATGAAATAGAAATTTACATTTACCCCCTAGTCCCTATTTCATATTTCGAAAATTCTGAATGATAATCTAATAATCAATGCTATCAAAAAGTTCTCTCTATATATGCAATCAAATGATAATTCAACATTAAACTCCCATACAAATGGGTAACTGATTCTTTAGGATATTCCCAGCAAAAGCTCTCAACTATTGCAATAGCCACCGGTAAGATCAAAGCTAACTTCAAAAGCTACTCGTGGATAAATAATATGCTCTCCAGTTTCTACCAACTTTTTAGAAAGATCACCAATCCCATTTATGTCAGCTTCATGAAAGTATGATGCATGATCTTGCCACTTTAAGAACCAATTATATTTTTTTAATACTTTATTTGTTTTAATTATAAGTATTCACTTATTCATAATCAAAGTTTCATTTTTAATAATATCATATCAGATAACATATATATTAAAACTAATTTTTAAGTTAATATCAAACGAAGCACCATTTAATTAAAAGAAAAAATAATTAGTTTATTATTATACAGATTAATATAACTAATTCTATTATATACATTGTTAAATTGGATTTTTAAGTTGTTGAACAGCCCTAATCATAAGCAAAAGTCTAACCAAAAAAAGGAAATTATAATAAAAATACTAAACTTCGTTAATTTTGTATTCTAAATTTGAAAGTAGATATTACTTAAGTATTCATATTTTTAATTATGACAATTATATAAATAAACTTTTTTATTTTATAATAGCGAATCATGCCGGTCAAGCCAAGTTTTTAATTTTTTAAATATTAATATAATTAAATATACTTATTTATAAGAGATTAATTTTTTTTATGATATTAAATGGTTCAACTAGTCATGCAACGAGGGGCCGAATTTTGTGGAGAAATGTTGCGGCTATATACCGCAGGAGTACGTGGCTGTGGATGTGGTTAGTTTTTATGCGGTTCTTTATATATATTTTAAAAGTTTAATTGATATGTATTGACAGTGTAAAATAATTTTATATTATCAATTAATAGAAATATTGGAAAGTGAGAAATCATGGCGGATCCTTTATTATAATCGATAGTTATTTGTATGAGTTGATACTTTCTACTATTTCTATTGACTGACCGTATAAAACTGTTTTATACTATCAATGTATTTATATTAAATTTATATTTTAAATAATTTTTTCTTTTATAAATATTATAATGTATATATTTATGGACTTTAAAAAAGATTTCAATAGAGTGACAAGAGACCAAAAAGCAGGTATTTTGGTGAATCCTTTTTATATATAGTATAGAAGTATAGATAATTATAATTAATATTAAATATCACTTATTATTTATTTATATGTTTTTACTAATTATTTTTACTATTTTAATAAAATATATTTAAAAAAACAAATGAGAGAGAAGGAAAGTAAGAAAGAAATAAAGATAGAAAGAAAGAAAACACATTAAAATCAATAAGACATAGTCCCATACATCAAAATATGATTAAATTATTAATCATTTTGATATATATATACAGGGATTTTAATGGGATAAGCTAATTCAATAAATTGATTAAACTATACAACTAGTAAAGCCATATTATATTACATTAACTTTCCTGTCATGATTCACCCTGGAGTCATGACTGGCGCTTAGAGGTAACAACCTCTAACAAGTCTATCCTGATTATTTTCATTAAAATTTGGGCAGAGTTTCCCCTCTTTTTCGAGTTTTCCAAATTAGCTAAACCTATACCAGACAATCACTCAACAAATATAAGATTAAGGCTCTTAGAGCACTCTACTGTGATTTATATTTATATGTATACAACATCCATTTACATGTTTCCCAATTATACTCTCTATTTACTACCTATTCACTAAGAAAGCAAATTTCCAAAAAAAACCATAAGGTCAATATATATAAATATCCAAAAAAAAAAAAAAAAATTTCACCAGGTCGCAAGATCTTGCCTGTGGATAGGTAGGTGGAGTAAGTCTAAGAACATGTACATCGCAATTTACAAACAGAGGTATCAAGAGGTCCTCATTTACAAAAGGGTGGGTCCAAAGAGAACGACATGTTAAGAAGCTAGCAGGATGAATTTCGATGTTACGCTAGCTAGAGTCTGAAATGTGTAAAGGAGAGTAGGTGAGTCAAGCCAACTCAGTGAAAGACAATAAATCTATAACATATGAGTACAATCTCTTGAAGTAAAGTAAATCATACTTAAATAAACAATTAACGTCATGAACCAACATAAATGAGAAACCATCATCTTAAATAATATATACGTAAAGAATCATATTAGAAACTATACATGTATATAAAGAAGTACCATTATTTTAGAAACCTGAAAACATGGTTCTCAAACATAAACACCCAGGTGGGGAGGTTTCAATTTCCAAAATATCAGTCACCCTAAGTTTACAATAATCAAGTGTCAGAATTCACAACTTACATAACGTGACTAGAACTCATGAGGTGGCCCCCAGACGCCTGTTTGGTTCGTGGCACTTTGTTTCTAGTCCTATCTAGGACTCAAGTGGTGGCCTCCGAGTACTTTATCACCCGTGGCACTTTGTTCCTGGCCCTCCTAGAATCCAAGAGGTGGCCCTTGGATAATTTATAATATGTGGCACTTGGCTCCTAGGAGGTCAAATGCCAACCATTTTGGCCTTTCTAGGACCCAAGAGGTGGCCCCCAGATAACTTATAATCCGTGGCACTTTGCTCTAAAGAAGTCAAGCGCTAATCTGATTAATCAATTCTCATTCCAATCCAAATATACAAATCAAGCTTAACAACAATTCAAGCCACATGCCCCCTTATATGACCATAACAATATAATTAATACAAAGTTCAATCCAAAATAACAATTAGCTGGAATAAACTAGCCACAATATAAATGCTAATAAACGTGAACTTGTTAAGTTAAAGAATTGCTGCAAACGATTACCTGAACATAGAAAATTCAACTCTTTTGTCGTAGCTTTAACCTTCAATCCTTTGAAGGCTCATATAAAAGTACCACTACATACGTAATTGAGTTATATATGACTACATATAAAGAAGGATTTCATAGATATGCTATACACTCACAAAACAGTAGAGGACGTCAAATCAACATTCTAGAGATGTCAATATATACTAAAATCAAAGCAATTCTAGTTATATATATATATATATATATAAAATTATATGCCATAAAGGCATTGTCCACTCACAGAATAATAGAGATTGCCAAATTCATATCACAAGTGTTGCCAAACTCAAAGTTTGATTTCCCTGGAAATCAAAAAGGTTGTGGTTGATTTAGGGAAGAAGCATCACAGTAACCAGCTGCAAGAGAGAAAGACATGGTAGAGAGGCACTAGAGAGAGAGAGAATTGATGTGAGAGAGAGATGCAGAGAAGGAGACACGTAGGGAAAGGACTCTGCGGTGGTGGAGGTGAGGCGAGGGCTGTAATACCTTCCCAAGCACAGTACTATTCTGAAGTCATAGCACCACACTCAGGAGTTGTTACTATTACCTGAACGGACCTTGTATGATAGCAATCTCTGCTTGTTCCTACTATTTCTTGAACTATCTGGAGATAAAATGGAAATATAGTGAGAATTATAAATTCTCAGTAGGATTCAATAATGAATTTCATATCGTATCATCGTTATTATCTCCAACTGCTTCGGTTTATTATGAAAAATGTGAGCATGGTAAATAGACTATTCGGTTTTATGGCTGAAAATATATTATCCAAAGCAGAGTTTATTTTATTCATGCACTTGAGTCACATCGGCAATATTTCATATTTAGAAAATAATCACAGCATAAGTAGATAGAACAGCTTCAGCATTACTAAAGCAAGGGATGTCCTTATGCAACTTCTCATATTTGAATTCATGCAAATGCACTGATGCTTTTCTTTAACCTTCTTTGCTTTGTAATAAGCTAATGTCATGGATATTGCCACCATAAATTTTCGGTACTTACACTAGCTGGGTCATGCCATGCCTCGTGTAAGTCCTGTTCCCTATACTCACACTAGCTGGGTCGATGCCATGCTTCATGCGAGTGGGGTGCTTGCATATGTTTTAATCTTTAGTCTTTACTGCCCTTGGGTAGTCTGATCTAAGAGTGAGCTCGTCAGCTCAACTTGTGACCGTTGCATCGACTGACCCACAAGGGGACCCACATGCCTCTAGTCTTGGAGGGATCTCATTTTGGTCATGTGCCTCTAAATTGAAGGGATCTCTTCTGGTCACGTGCCTCAATAATAGAGGGATCTTAGCTGACCATGTGCCTTCAATGTAGAGGGATCTCATCTGACCACGTGCCTCCAAGGTAGAGGGATTTCATAATTTTAGCTGCCTTCATAGGGAGGGATTCAAGTGCAACTACCTCCAAGTGAAAGGACCCAATCTTATTTTATTTAGCTGCCTTTATAAGGAGGGATTCAAAGTACAACTGCCTCCAAGTGAAGGGACCCACATTCAATACATTTATATGCTTTCATTCTCTTACATAATCATGCTTAGACATGTTGAATACACTCATACATATACTTCATCATTTACTTTCATATATCCTTGCATACATGATTGCTTTCATGATTTTCACATACATATTCTTAACGTATAAATGCTCATAACCTTCTTGCAATTCTACCGAAAATTCGGCAACATATCGGAACATGTCCGTTTCCCCATGAATAGTGCCAGCACTCAGACAATCAATTTTATAGAAGATTCACAATACTTCCTTCACAATTCAACATCAATTGTATAGGAACATTAGTTGCATTTAAAATATCACAATTCAACATCAATCTCCTATGAACATTAGTTGCTATCTTAGTACTTTCTCTTGGCCCGATCTTTGTGAATCAGGTCATAATTTCTATTGAACTCATCTGGACCTCAATCTTGGATATGTTAGGGTATTATATGTCTATTTTCTAACCTCTTCGGTTCCATCTCATTTAGACTTATATAGCTCAAGATATTTGAGTTCTATCCCGGACTGCCCTACAACTAGCTAGAATTATATACTTAAAAGTAAAAATCCACTAAAAATCGAAAACTAGTCCAAATCATATAAAATTAATATCCTATGAACGTTAACAAAACAAGCTTTCATTTGCAATAAGTTTCATTTCATTTGCTTTAGTAGAGCTCGAGTTATCAATCCTGAAATTTGACCTTCTTGAACTGTACCATTTTGACTCAGTTTGGACATAGGGTAACTTCTTTGAATACTAGGATCAAATGGGACCACAACAAACTCGAAAATTCTTATGGAATGTTCTTCTATGCGTAAGCTTTCTAAAAAAGTTAATTTCGCTCAATTCGGAGTTGTATAGAGCAAGTTATACCCTACTCAACCTAGTCTGCCCAATATCAACATCTAAAATCTAGGTTAAATTTCCAAAATTCATATCTCTCTCAATACCAATCCAATGGCCTTATATGATATATGGATGGAAAGCCCTGAATGTCTAGTTTCATCTAAAAATAGTTTCATTGAATTTAACTAGCTGTAGGCAGAGCCGTACACTCCGCCGTACAGACTGCCGTGGGTTTCTCACTTAGACAGCATCCCAAATTTCAACTTCTTCAAGATTTCTCCTTCTAACCTTAATCGCAACTCAATATTTCACGTTAATCCAATCATAACCCATCATATACATCCAATATAACATCAAATACATGAAGAAGAGTGAAATTGCATGCATCAATAGTTCAGAGAAATCAAGAATAGAAAATGAATCCTACCTCTTTGAGTGGGATTTTGCCAAGTCTTGGAGTTTGAATTGATAGAACCTTGCAAAGCTTCAAAGTTTGGTAGAGCTGGTTGATAGAAAGAGGGCAAAGTTTGATAGAGTTGGTTGAGAGAAAGAGAGAAGAGGAAGCTGAAATCAGAGAAGAGAGTAGCGTAAGGAAGAGAGAAAAAGTCTGATTTAAACATTGAAGGGGTAGTTGGCTTTATGAGTGTTGATTGGCTGAAATCTTGTGAGTGAAGTTTAGCTATGTCTCCCTCTTTTGTGGCTAAATCATTCTCTACGTCGCCTAAAAGTGGAACTTGCTTCTATTGTATTTGAAATCGGAACTTGTATCGATTCTACTTAAAGTCGGAACACATGAAAATCTATTTATAGATGAAATCGAATATTGGGAATCTTGTCTGTTTTATTCGAAACTTGGAAACAAGGTCGGAAGACAGAAACCACACAGCATACAATCACCCGCATCTCAAAGGTCGAAAACTAGCCCATAAAACTCTTATGCATAAAATTCCGAAACTCGGTCCAATAATCAATCTCGGTAATCGATTCACAACCCCGGAAGTCGAAAATCAGTTGGAACTTATATAATACCGGAGCTCAATTCAATCTAGGAAGTTGGTCCTAAGCGCAAACTCGGGAACATCAATAGAAACAAAAAGCTCTTAGAAGTAGCTTTGGAGATCAGAACTCGTATATATCTGGAAATCACTACTTATGTCGGAACTTGTGTTCATTCTAGTTGAACTTGCATATAAACTCGGATATCAGACCTCATGTTTATTCTGGTTAATCTTGAACATCAATTACGAGGTCGAAATTCGGAAATAATGTACATGAGTTAGAGATGAGGTTGGAATTCGGAAATTTTGTCCACCATATTTGAAACTTGAAGTCGGAAGCAATGTCCATTGATTTGAAGATGAAATCAGAAGTGGTAAGTCATGAGAAATGAAGTTGGTACTCGTGGGGATGTTACAAAGGCTACTCGGATGGTGGCTAGCAGGGGTGAGGTAGAGATGCAAAAGTGAAAGAAAAATTGAGAGGGAGAGAACGAGCTTGAGAGGTACAGGTGGAAATAGGCCAGGCCAGGCTTTACCTTTAATAGGCCAGGCCTATATTTACATCTCATGGCTTGAGCCTGGCCTGTGGCCTATTATAGGTTATTTTTTCGGCCTATGCCTGGCTTGTTTAAAAGCCTGGCCTGGACTGAAGCCTGTTTATAGAGTCTGATACTTTCTTATAATGTCCCTAATTCATTCATCCCCAACTCTCTATTCCAAACATGCCATCATCAAAATTTGTTTCTATGACTAGAATTTGTTTCTATACAATAAACAAAATAGAAGCTAGAAATATTCGAATCAAAATCAGATCACAAACAAAAACAAGCAAAGACTAAATCACATTTAAAAAAAAAAAGCATTAGATGAAAATAAAATACTTCAATAACTCTCCAAAATAACTTGTGTCAAATTTTTCATATTCCATGATCACATCCAAAAAAAGCAAAAGGAAAAAGATGAAAAAACTTCTTAGTGGTGAGCCAAAGAACCGATTATAGTGTACAAGAGGAAGAGTGAAGAACACTCACTCGCGGTGTCAACGAAATGGCAAATAGAACAACAACATAGGAAGCTAACAGAGAAGTGATGGCATGTGTTAACTTGAACCAGAGCATAATAGAGAAAAAGAGAAATAGAGAACCAGACCGATGGCGGCTTCGATCTCGTACTTTTTGTGCCTTTGCTAATGAAGGCGGGGCGAGCAGCGACGGAGCGACGACGAGGGCAGTGTGAACAGCGAGGGAGCGATAGCACAAACAGTGAGGGAGTGGCGACAGTGGTGGGTGGTGGAAGAGGAAGGGATGAGGTAGAGGATAGTGGAGGGGTTGAGGAGGAAGGAATAGAGATGGGTGTGTGACTTTTGAGGAAAAGTCATGGGGATGAGAGAATGGAATGAGATAGCATCTTGCAGATGGAGGAAATGAGAACGGCACTGCAAAGAGTAACAAGGTCTAGGGTATTTCAATTTCAAATTAACTTTTTGAAGATTTAAAAGCAAAAAATAGGCATAATAATAATAACAACACATTGTAGCTCAGTGGTGAAAGGGGGCGTAGCTTGCACAAGGAGCACGGGTTCAAATCTCAGGTTTGATATTTTCATATTATAAATTTATTTATATACTAACATATATGCAAAATTAAAACAGGTCGGCCTAGGAGACTTTACAGGCCTTATGATAAGCTCAAGCCTGGCCTATTAAAATAAACAAGTTTTTAAAGAAGCTTGGGCTTGGTTCTAATAAATAAGCTAGGCCAGGTCAGGCTACATACAAGCCAGGTCATAGGCTCCTGTCAGGCCGCCTAACCTGTTTCCACCTTTGTTGAGAGGAAAGGAGCATAATCAGGAAGAAGAAAAATAGAAAGAAAAAGAAAGAAAGAAGAAGCCGTGAATTGAAACAAAAAAAAAGGGGTGTCTAAGGTGCACCATATTACTTATGCTGCACCATGATCCCTCTTCTTCTACTTCTTCCTTTTTTTTTTCTTTTTTTTTTTAACACTTCAAAAACTTTATCTAATAATTTTAATTCCTCTATCACTATATTTTTAAAAGTAAATAGAGAAAATACCCAAAAATATAAATTGTGTAAAATTTTTAAAAAATTCTTAGTTACTAATATTTTATTCTAACAGGCATTTTATTTTAAATTGGATGTTATATTTCCTATCTAACTTAATACGGTGTGTTAAACTAACTCTAAATTGCAGCAATCTAAGTGTAAAATAAGTTCCTATGTTTGATACTAAAGTCGGGAGATGTAATAAAATTTTCTAACTATTTACAATAATTAATGATAGATAAAATAAAATTGAGTAGAGCGGAAATAGAATGGAGCAAAAATCTAACTCTATTGTTTAGATACTCAAGAATGAAATAAAAGAAAGTTACGGCTACTTGTTCACAAATTCTAGTGGAAAGGAGTTAAATGAAAGGATTATAATCCTTTTATCACATGTCCTTTAAAAAAGAACTATAGCCATTTGATAAAAATCTATAATCCCTGCAAACATAATAATTTGATTATATTAAATTACTTAATGTTATTTTTTGAACATTAAACAAATATTAATATATAATCTAAATAATTATTGAAAATAGATTCTTATTATGCACATTCGAAGTAATAGAAATTAAAAATCATTACTAATTATATTTTAACGTTCAATCATTTTTCAATTTTTAAAATAAGACTGTACATAATCACATATAGTTTAGTAAGTTCATGTGTCAAATTAAAACGAGTATAATGTTCATTCTAAAACATGTATGAAAGAAATTTTTATGAAGTTGTATTTATAATGAGCTATTAAAAAAAAAAATTTTCTCCGTTAGTTTTTTTTTTTTTTATTTAAAGCTTTGATAAGATTCTTTTCATTTTTCTTTCTCTTTTTTCTAAGTTTGGGAAGTCACATTTGATAAATTATTCAAAAGTAAGCCTAGTTTTTTCTTTATTTCAAGTTGAGTAATTGTCAAGGAAATCTAAAATTATTCGTAATTATCTCAATACTTAAAAAATATATGAAATAGTAAGACAATCATGCAACTAACACTTGCCATACTAATTAAATTTCTAGTCATTTTTTCCCATAAAAAAAAATTCTAGTCATTTTGATAAAATCTACTTGACCAATCAAATAACATTACTATATGTAACTAACACATCACCAGCAAAATAACACCAACATAAAAAATTGACAAAAGGAAGCTAATTTGTCAAAGTTTTAATCCAATAGAAAATTCAACAACAAATGAAGCAAAATTATTAAAGTGAAAATGCTATGTAACCTCCAAGTTCTGTACGAAGATATGTACGTTGAAACCTTCACAAAAAATCTGCAAAACCATAGTGTAGAAAATATGAAGATGTTACTGTACCAAACAAATAGGATATTTAGTAGTTCTAAATGATGAAGAGTAAGAAGGAAAATGAAGACAACATATGCAAATTACCAAGAATGAATAGGCAAAATATTAGTTTGATAGAAGGGCACAATACGGGATAACATTTCCTTCCGCCTGTGAATTGGAGTTCCATTAAAAGCTCTCTTAGCAAGAGGATGTTCAACAAGGTACAAGTATAAATTTGGTAAGTAGGCTGGTTCAACACCAATGTCCTCCAATTATGCCCATATAACATCCTCGGTAGCAGCATTCTTATTTACTTTGATTAACTCTGCTATCCTCTTGCTTAAGTTATCAAACACTTCAACCATTTTCTTAGTAGATTTAGCAATACGACCCATGCTTGTATCATCTTCTACCACTTTGTTTGCTCTCTTAGCCCTATACGAGGTTGTACCATGAGAAAGATTATCAGAAGGCCCTTCAGGGGAGGTGAAAGGAAGAAACTCCTTATCAACTGTGTCAAAGTTATCTAAAGTAACTTCATTAGTGAATAGTAAAAGGTCTACATTATCTATGGCGTCATCATGTCCACTCCCACCAATTGCTGCTCTTTTTGTTCTAATTTCAGTTATAGTTTCTGCATGCTCTCCCGTTGCCCTGTCTTTCCCAAAAGCTTGAGTTAGTTTATCATAATGCAATATAGGCTTGTTACTCCACTTGGCAGCTTCAAGTTTATCGTATAATTAAAATAAATGAAAATAAATATTAATTAAAAAATTAACCATATCTATACTTAGATAAAAATCACCAAAATATAAAATTTGTAAAATAAATATACTTGAATTAGCTTGTCCCAAATCTTAGGTTCAGCAATCCAAATGCCTGTTGTTGTATCCCAAGTAAACCCGCGCAAACCATTTTTAAAAAGATCATAACAATTATTGAACTTTGCTTTTATGTGTTTCATGTGATCTTTTATTTTATCTTTAGAGATTGATTTGTCTAGAAAGTGATTTCTCAACTCTTTGAAAATGTTGTCCATTGCACTTGGTGTTATACAATTACCATTTTTATTCCCCAAAGTTTGTTGATGCAAATACGCATCAATCAAAACCTCATCCATAGATAGTGTCCAAAAACATATATCACCACCTTTAGATTTCTTTGTCCTCTTTGGATTTGCTTCCATCTCTAAGCTTATATAAAAACCAATGAAATGCATAAAACTTGATCAACACAAGTATCCATTGATTAATTATTAAAAAAAAAGCATATACTAGTTCCCGGATGGAACACTTAAAGTACAAAAATAAGAATCAATTCAAGCACATCAATTAAAGTACAAGCAACAAACTAAATTGAATAAAAATATATTAAAGTATATCGCTAACTAGTTTAACACATAACAAACAAGGGATGTTTAGTAATATAGCCACATAGATGCTACAATGTTATCTCTAGTTAACTTCCCTCTAGTTGTATCCTCATTATTTTCCCTATAAACTTGATGGCTCTCCTAAAAATTCCTTTCATATGTAAACTCATGCTGCACTTCATCCATGAGATTTTGATTGTGATCTACACTCATTAAGTAGTTGTGTAATATACAACATGAAATGATGATTTCTTTTTGGATTGCAATATCAAATGTGGGGTCAATTGTAGTTTGTATAATAAGAAATCTCTTCTTCAATACACCAAATGCAAATTCAATGCAAATTCGTAATGATGAGTGACAATTGTTGAATGATTGACAAGGAACCCATGGTAAATTTCTAGAATATTATTGTAAGCGGTATTGTTCTCTCTTATAAGATGTGATAAGACAATCCCTCTTGAAAAAGAATATTTTGATGAGTTTATTTTAAGCAAGTAACTTATGCCATATATTTTGAGTTTTCATTAGCTTGTGGAACTTTAAGAGGATACCTACATGTCAAAACACTTTTTACAATTCTTGGGTTTGAAGTTATTCCTTCCCCCCCAAGCATGACATATGTAAAAAGTTGAAACAGCATGTAGCTTATGCATTTTGTGTAAGGTATTCTTTCGGCTTATTTCATTGAAACTTCGACATAGACATGAGTAAAATCAATTGCTACAACATAATCCTAAAATTCAATTATCTTTCAAAATTTGCATAACACCAAGTTACTATTGCTAAAATAAAAGGATAAAAATATAAGTTCACCTTAATATATAGGTCGAACATAGGGTTGTTGAGTATCTCTAGATGAACATGTGTCTCATCAATTTGTATCATATAAATATCTTTCAACTCTATCAACACTTATAATACTCTATGAAAATGACAACTAATAGTCTGTCTAGAACATCTAAGGAAGAAAGACATTATATGATTACTTACATTGAGCCCTACTATGTAAAGAAATTTTGCAACTTGCTATTCAATTATTGCTCATTGTAAATATCAAAGTCTACCTTCATCTCCTAATGTAATGCACAAGTTTAGAAAAGCTTGAGGAGCCATACGAATTATATCACAACATTGACCATTATCCATATTTTGTTTCATTAGTTCATCTCAAACTCTTTCTCTATATTATGATATTTTAGAAGGTATCTAACATCTTCTAGACTTGTTTTTCAGTGCAAAGAATACAACTATAAGGCACAATAATTAAGCAGTCATGATTTGAAAAATGTACAACAATAGTATATATGGATCTTATATAATCATTGGTCATCTATAACAATGTAAAAGGTGACATATATATAAACCAAAGAATAGTAACATAAATAATAATTATTAAGAGATTTTGTCATTTGATATGGACTTGTAACTTGCAATATTATTTCAATTATTCTGTATCTAGAAAACCAGATGAATGTTGACGTATATGTTGAAGACATTATTGGATGAAAAGATTGGTTTGTATGGGCTAACTAGTTATGCTTATGGCTTTTATGGTTAAATCGGTGTATGATTAGTACAAATTATTTTTAGTCAAACAATGAAAAAAGTCAATATTGTTAAGGGTTAGTGGACCACTGATGCGCACTGTCGCAATGCGCTCAAATAGACTAGGTTTTTAACAAAAGAATGTATTAATAGGTGCAAACCTAGATCGTTTCCCAAGGAATTACTCTAAATTTCGTGAATACATTAGGATAACCAAGGTGGGGGGGTTTCATTAACAAGAATTCAGAAAACTAATTGAATTAAGAACAGTTGTAGAAATAAAAAAAATCACTTGGTTAAGGATCAACTTAGGAAATTCATCCACATCAATTAGAATTCGTCATAGGTTCACAAGAAACATTTTGCATTCAGTTCCATTCTGTTAATTTCAAAATAAAACCGAGAAGATCTTCAAGTTTTTATTTCAATTTTAACCTAATTCCCAAATCTGAGATTAGCCTCTATTTTAATCTAATCCAATTCGAATTAATCAATCCGAATCTAATTAGGTTCAATTCTGAAACAAAGAATTCTATTCTCATCAGAATAGCTTCATCAAGCATTGATCAATGTTTGAGAGACAAAATGAAAAATCAGAATTGTAGAGAGATGAGAAGAACAGAAACTGAAATTGAATCCAATTAACAACTAAACCTCAGAATTCGTGTGTTGAGTGATGAATCTCCTAAGCTGAAAGTAAAATTTAGCCTTCCATCTCCATTGACAGACAAAACAGAAACGTCCAACAAAAAAAAATCAAAACCGAAAAAAACAATAATAATGATTTAAAACTTGTTTTCTTTTCTAATCAAAACTACTAAACTCCTCAAATTCCTCCCCCTTTCTCCTCGTCCCTCTCCCTCTAATAATGTTTTCAGAAAACTAAAAACCTCCCAAAAGAGATCCAAGCCCATCTGAAACAAATAGGTCCAAGAAAGACTCAATTTTTGGGCCCGTTTACTACAGCCTCTTTGCAACGAAAATTACATCCAGAATCTGACAGATTTCGGTCTTGAGGTCTTTAGCAAAGTTGTAGGATTTTTCGTTATCTTTCCAACGAGCTAAAGATTGCTTAATTCCTATATTTGTAGCTCAAGATATGGGCTGCAGAAGATAGAAAGGTCAAAATAAGTGTGAAATCTGAAAATTAGCACACATTTATACAAGTTCTCAATGAAGGTCAATGTCATTAAACTCATTTATTTGCATCAATTAAAGCACAATTATAATGTAAACAAGCTAGGAATAACACTAGAATAATGCATAAATGAATGCTCTATCAACCACACAAGGAAGAAGGGTCATTAAACATAAAGAAAAATATGGCAAACAATAATATCATTCCATTTTTTAAATAAATTCATAAAGTACCCCAAACACTTAGTAACGAAAATTTTAAATTTTTCAAATATTAAGTTGAAGAGTTGCTTAAAGATTTCACTAATCTAACTAGATATATAAGGCTGAAAAAATAATTTAAAATGATGGGCTAAACTAGGTCATAGAAGTTATTTAGGTGATAAATCTATTTTTTACAATAGGTGGCTAAAATCATACCCCACCTATGGAAATTGAATTGTAACATATAAGAACCAGCTTTTTGTGGTAGTCTTCCTTTTTGGTGCTATTTACTTTGCTTAACTCTCCTAGATTGAGGGCCTAATGCAAGTTGTGAGGTTAGGATGGACTTCCCTTTAAAGTATTTTGATTCGCCATTATAATTATTATCTGCCTTATAGATTAGTTCACTCATTTGGATGCAATTAGCTAATATACATAGTTTCTTGACTTCCTCTTAATAGCTTGTAGTTGAAGCCTGGGATGTTGGAGGCCTTTACCAAGTTGGCAGATTCCCTCATTGGGGTATTTTGGTTAAAATGGAGTGGGAAGGTTAGTGAAGATACATCATTGTTGGATTCATAACCCCATTTACTATGTTGTCACTAGAAAATATGTGGTAAGACAGCTTCAAATGATGCTCACAAGTATGTTTTAGAAAAAAAGAAGTTGATAGTACAACACTATTTGAAATATCATAATTTCGTCAATTCCACATTATCCTATCATATACATCCTAACTAACCCTTGTGGCCTGTTTAAGTGAAATTGTAAGTGTGATTGCATCAGGTTTCAGTTTCTCTGAAACTAGGCTTTTAAATTAGATGAACTTGTGAAAACTGGAATGTAGTTAAGCTCTGCATTATATTTATGTTTGTCTTCATTATTTCTTCATGATTCTGTCCAAAACTGCTACTAATAATGGGATCTATTATTCAAAGGGGGGACTACTATAAACAACATATCAATATTGACTTTTTCAAAAGTTCAATCTCAGAGAAAGTTGTTGAACTATGGATTTAACATAAAAGTAGTCAATTAATATGTATGACTAAACTAGAATGAATTTTCTCTTTTCTTAGACCATTCTGCAAAGTGTATAATTACCAGGAGTCCAAGATAGCTAGAGCTGTGGTCTTATCTACACAATTAACTAGGATCCTCTTGATTTCCTTAATACAAGCTAATATGATGTTAGTTTGACCAAATTCTATGGACTGTTTTGCTCAATTAAATGCATTCTTTTTTTCCTTTACATGCTCCCCTATGTTAGTACTTTACGTTCCATGTAAGTAAATTTCTTTTAACAAAACGACTAGTTGCTGCAATACTTGCCAATTTTTCAAAGAATGATCTACAAGTTGTATATTATAGCATGCATTTATGATGATGGGTATGAACTATTTAACATGCAATATTCTTGCATATTGCAGTATAGAGACACAGTATGCTAGTTTATCAATAGATGGCTTCACCGGAGCATGTGCTAAATGCCTTTGTGGAATCCTACTTTTATTTAGGTTATCTATTGTCTCTTGTGACAATAGTGTTTCCGTTTCAAGATAAGCTCCCACTTATGTTGTTATTATTACTATTAATCATTGTTGTAAATATTATCATTTGAATGGGTCCTCTTCTTGATTTGAAAATTGAACATCCAATTTGGTTGGATTCTATCTTGATCAATATATTTTATTCTCAGGGAATTATTATCTAGTTATATTTGAATTTGAGTTTTGCTGTTAATGCTCCTTTTCATTGTGCTCAACACTGGGTTTCAGTGATTTGAACCAATTCTTATTTGTCTGTTTTCTTTAAAATTATTTATGGGCATTTGATTTTCTGGGTGTTGGCTTTATAGTAAGATTTATGTTGTGGGTATGAACAACACAAGGGATAAACGAATTAAAGATAGATTCTTCATCTTCATGAACATAGTGTGTAGGTCATATGTTTGTAGAAATGCTGGAACAAAGAATGTAGTGGGATTTGTAGTGTATGTCTCTTGGTATAAAGGCTGATAAATTGTTGTACTACTAGGGATGGCAATGGATGGTGGGGATATGTCCCCCGCCCTCTGTCCCTGTTTAGAAATTTGCCCCTTGTCCCCATCCCCATCCCTATCACTGGTCCCTATTCCCCATTCCCTTTGGGGATTTAAATCCCTACGAATATCCGTAGATTTATGAAAAAAACTTGAAAAATTCAAAAAGAGAAAAATTATAAAATATTAAGAAATATCCATAATCTATCATAATATTAGTAACACAACATAACGCAAATTAAAAATAAAAATACATGATGCAAATCCAAATTATTGTAAATTTTATTTTGATCAAAATTAATCAATTATTGCAAACTTGATTTTGATTAAAAGTTTAGTCTACCATATATTGACTATATTTATAATCAACTTGATTTCATTATATATTGTTTTCAAAATACATTTGTAAGTTAGTATATATATAAGATACATAAATGGGCATTTAACAGGTCTCCATAGGGTGGGGAACTCATATCCCGCCCCGCCCCATTTAATGAATGGGGAATTCGTCTCCACCCCATGGGGATCAATCAGTTCCTGTACCCATCCCTATCGCAGATGTAATACCCCAGCCTGAGTTACAGTTATGTACTGAAATCGGAACCTGAAAAATTCTGAGTCTGAACCCTATGCCTCATTGGAGGGCTATAGGATTGAGGCATTTTTTTAAGATCAAAAGTCCCGATAATAGTTCCCTGGGCATCAATGAGTTGAAGAGGGATTTTTAACAAATTTTAGGGAATGGATAACTCCTTCGTTTTCAACCCTAAAGTTTATAAAAACGCAAGTTTTCAAAGAATTGTACTAAAACTCAAAAGTTGGATTCTAATTCCTGAAGATTTTGAATTTTTAGATATTTTTATTGAATCCAAATGGGGGATATTCCCTTATATATATTTATGTTTTAAAGTTAATGGAGAGTAAAATTAAAGGGGACATAGTTAATGGAGAGTAAAGTTAATGGAGAGTAAAATTAAAGGGGATATAGTTAATGGAGAGTAAAATTAAAGGGGACATTAAGAAATGTAAATAAGTCTATGCAGTATCCTGGAGCTAGGAAAGGATTGCAGAAGGAGGAAACCAAGTTTTTGGAGTTGGTAATTGATTACAGAGGATCTGTAATCAATTACAATCCTCTCTGTATGCCTACAGGTTAAAATTTTTCGCGTGGTAATTGATTACTAAATATGGTAATTGATTACTAGTTCTGGGTTTGTGGTAATCGATTACTAGTTCTTCATGTTAATCGATTACCACATGTCAATATATAAGCCGAGATGCATTTCTCCCCCTCATTGCGCGATTTTATTTCTCTCTCTCCCTTTGAAACTCTCTCCTTTCTCTCCAAAACACATCTCCCTTCATTCTTAAACACAATCCTTCATATCTTTCCAACAAATTACACCATTCCCATTCACTTAAACTCAATTTCTTTCTCCAATCCCAAATCATATCTTCATCCAAAAATCAACACAATATGGTCTTGGAGCTTGGAGGAGGTGACACCAAGGCTCCAAAATCTTTCTTCTTTCTTTCCCCTTCTAAAAGGTAATCTTTCAACTCCTTTCCTCTTCCTTTCCTATGAATTACGAATTATTTCCCCTATAGTGAGTTCCTGGAGAACCCTAGGTTAGACGAAATAGGAATTTTCATATCTGGGAGTAAAGTAGATTAATCCTTAGTCTTAGCGATGGACTTTGAATTAAATTTTCATATTATTGATAGTATACATCACTGGAGGACTGGCTCTGGCTCTCTGAATTCACAGGATTGGGATTCTGCTATTGGCGTTAAGTTTGTGAGTAGATAGTTTTCCCTATCTTAGTTTTAACGTATTTTGTTTATATACATACATATGTGAATGATTTGGTATGTCTTAGCAATATAATTTAAATTTTGGTAGCTTATCTATGTCTACTTGATCACATGAGACAATAACTTGATTTTCGAAAAGGAAAATGTGGTAAATGTTTATTACATTGGTTTCCTATCAAACTTGGAAGATTATCCTTGTTTTGAAAGGGTTTGATATACTTAATGGTTAATGGCTTGGTATGTATTGCTTCGCATATGATTTATGAATGATTATGAACAAGGTGAAACGAAAGGTTTTGGATAAAAGCTTTTGGCTTTTGTTCATTTTTTATTTATTAGAGTGTTAAAGCTTTATCTTTCTTTGAAGATACAATTTTATTGTTTTATATAAGGTATATTGGTATGTTTGATAAGAATCTTCATTAAATATTCGGTATAATGATAAAGAAAGAATTGGAAAAGTCTAGGTCAGGATCTGTAGGCTAATGGCAATAAGCATTAGCCCTGGGTGCACCTAGGATGATGTATTTCACAGCCACTCAAGAGAGTGGTGTGTGCCCGATATTCACGACCATACATATAGTGTGGTGCTTGCCTGATATTCATGGCCACTAAAAGAGTGGTGCATGTCTGATTACGGGATTCACATGAAGGAAGGGCCACCTAAGTGTGATTCCTGCCTATTTATCCTGGAATAGATGGACTCTACGTTTTTAGAAAAAAAGAAAAATTGGATAATGTTTTCCTGAGATTTCTAATTGGTTTTTTTAATTATATTATACATATTATTGGATTTCCTTAATATTTATTTGATAATTACAGTTAGTACATTGTCTCATGTGGGTTAAGGATACTCTATCTCTCATTGAATTTCATAAACTCCCTCCGTTATTTCCTTTTCTTTTTTAGTTGCAGGTGTCCAATTGATCTGAGCATTTGAACCTTAGTAGGGTCTTTCTGTAATTGTGGTGAGCCCTTTTCTATTCAAGGGCCATTTTTTTTGTAAATTATTTAAGTTTAAGAAGCTCTTAGATTATAATAGCTCCATGATACTGTAGGCAGGGTCTGGCCTTATCCTAATTGTATTATTATTTTTGTTGTATTTTATTTATATGTTCCTAAGTTTTTGGGTTTTTCTAAAGTATTGGAATTAGATGTTTGAATTAAAGCTATGTAATTTGAATGAATAATTGTAATTTTGTATTTTACTTGTATATTATGTGCTATGGGGTGCATTCTGAGAATGCATGGATCCCCAGTAAATTTTGTGTTTGTATTTCTTTGTGCAAGGGGAGGCTCTGTATTTGGGGAATAGTCCTGAATACAGAGAAGACTTTGCCCAAATTTTTTTAAGAAAATTCTGTGGTGGAAGGCTTGCATAGGGACTTGTCCCTATGCGCCAGTCACGCCCCGAGTTGGGTCATGACAGCAGATAATCCTTGTGGATATTTGCTTTGGATGATATTTTTTAACAATCCCTTAACAAGATAGAAGAACAAGCTTAACTTCTCAAAAGGAAGCCAACAGTGTTCAGTCTCATAATGAACAGCCTAGCAATGGTAGAAATTTTCTGATAAGATAGGTAATGGCAAGCAAGTGAGCAGTAGAAGAGGTAAGCAACATGAACGTGAATACGTGATGTATGATGCTAGATATAAGGTAACACTCTAACAGGTTTAAGGATAAAACAATAATTTTATAAATAAGCAATTCCATATCATTTCTCCCAAATCATATGAAAGAAAAATGAAAGCATCTGATGTAATGGGATGAAATCTATTCCATCATGTTTCATTCCATTCGACCGAATTCTTTTAAATCCAAACAATAGAACCTTAAAACATATAGCACCAACTTATGTCAATAAAAAAATTCTATATTCTCCTAATGAATCAGCCTACCAATCCTTTTAATTACTAAAAGAAGAAATTATTATGATTTTTTGGTTTTCAAGATATCAAATGTTCCTACTTTTTAATTTAATAATTTGTCTTTTAAATAACTAGGAGAATCTAAGGAGAATTTATTAGAATGATAAAACATTTCTCTATTCCAACACGTTTACAAACTCACTGCCAGCTTCAGCAATTTCCCATTATCCTTTCATACCTGCACCTAACTTCTACAAGTAATTCTAGCTTAGTTGATGCAACCAAATCACTCAAAAGCTATGATGGAATAATATACTTCTCCAAACAGATTTAAACATAAAAGGCCAAAACACAATAACACTTGTCCTAGTACTACAGATATACTTCCTTTGAGGTTTTAGAATATTACAAATTCCATCAGAACATGAGGTAATTACAAAGACACCCCTAGGTAAACGAGAAAATTATGGGAGAATATGCCATATTAAAATTCTAGAGTAAGGTGGAATGACTTTTCTATATTAAAACTTAAAACAAGGACATGTTTAACTTGGAATGTGGCAACATCCCATATCACCAACTATCAAAATAGCAATAATAATATTAATAACAATAAATGTTATTGTTCTAAAAATAAAACAAAACAAGGAGGCTCTCATGATTTGCCTTACTGAGAGATTTTTGTAAAATTTCAAAATGCAGGTTTATTCTTACAGAATTAAACCCTTGCAAATAGGAAACACTTCAATCCTAAGGGGAATATATAGCACAAACTTGAAATTTCTTGTCCTAACAATAGCCATTTAAAACTCAACTTTGCTTCCTCCATACACAAAAAAGGAATAAACTTTGTTACATATTCGCAAGAATGAGAAATTGTCATATATATATACTTGTCTTTGTCTGTAACAAAGGGAACAACAAAACATAACATGCATTACAAAAAAAAAGAAGGGGGGAGAGAAAAAGCGTATCTCGCTTCTTGTTGGGGACTTGGGATGGTTTTCGAAACTTCCACAATCTACTTATTGAGAAAATTTGGCAGTTATGCGATTTTCTTCTACTTCTTTAGCTTAAGCTCTAAATGCCTATAATGAGTTCAGTTCAAGGCCCAATAGATAGCTCCCATCAGGTCTAATAGGCCCATTTTTCTTCAAACCAAAAATAAAGGGCTTATTTTCCTCACCCAAAGTTCATTTGACAATGAACAATAATAATAATAATATGTAAGCTCCAATACCCTTCTGAAATCGCCTCATAACTTAAGATGTTTTAAGCTTTAAGGTTTTGATGAACACCAAATCAAGCTTTAAGTAAATCTTTTGTTTGTGAACGATTTGTTAAGGTTAAACGTATTCTTTCATGAGCAAAATCATTTATATCGTGTTTAAATAGTTTTTGAAAAAACCATAGTACTTCTTTTGAATATACTTATATTGGAACAAACGCTTTGTGGTTTATATGATTTCTCAATTAAGAAGTAGACAAAAAGTTCAGAAGGATGAAATTATAGCATCAAAAAGGAAAATGTGTCACGAGAAAAATCACTGTTCATTCTAAAGGATGACTTCATCTAGAAGGGTAATCATCAAAAACATGCTTTTCATAAAGTACCTTACCTTCAAAGCTTCTTCTACACGATTCATTGATAAATTCAAAAAGTCAAATATGATTTGACAAGATGCAAAAGAAGCACTAACAAGTTTGAAAGGTTGGTGAATACTTGAACGACTATTTTTCTTCTTCTGTGTTATTTCTATTTGTTGAAGAAGAAAAAATGCGCTTGCTCTTTCCAGTCGTAGACCAGTGGATCAAAGAGGCACAAGGCTCAAGATCGGCAAGTTTCAACGGTCATATCTTGAAGTTTATATAAAGCTAGAAATTGAAGAAGAGAGAGTTACACCATTTGAATATTTCCTATGCTGCAAAAGTTTTCATCCTTCAACCTTCTCAAATTTCTGTTTGAAAATCTTCTCTATTGATTTGTAATAGATAATATTCTCACATTGAGAATCTAGAGAAGACGTACTCACTGTACATCATAGATCATAATTTGAAGAGAGATTTAATGTCAGTATCCAAACACAAACCAACATATCAACTTTTTGTAACTAGACCTAATAATGGTCGGTGTGAGTTTGGTGAGGTTAGGATAAATACTATTCGTTTAACTTGGGGAAGCTAGGACAAATACTACTTGTTTGTAAAAGCTTGGAGAGGCTTGAGAAAGAATACTTGATTGTAAAAGTATGGAGATGCTTAGACAAAGAATACTCGTTATATAAAAACTCTCAACAAAGTGTTAGGGATTGGATGTAGGCAATTGGTTAGCCGAACCAATATAAACTCTACTGTGTGATCTCTTTCTCCCTTTTTTTTTCATTTACTGTCTTAACCTCATATATAAATCAATGTGCATAAGATAATCCTATTTGAATAAATTGTGTAAGTAAAACAATTTTCATTACTAACCAAATCGCTTCGACATTCCAAGTCCTGGACTTGAGAAAGTTGTTTTATTAAAGTTTTAGGTATAGAAAGTTTTATTTGAAGCATAATTCAACCCTCTTTCTCGTGCTATTATTTCCAACATAATTTACCTATGTGGCTATGTAACAATGAGAATAAATTACACCTATAAAAAAAAAGGAGAATAAATTACACAATTTCAAAAAAAAGGAGAATAAATAACTCCAAACAGGGAATAAACCCTTTCAATTTAATTTTTCACTTGACAAGATCAAGTACGATCTCTTGCCATAAAATCTCTTTGTCACATGTCTTGTTTAGGTCCCACATTTTAAATTCATGGTGAGAGATTACACTTGATCTTGTCAAGTGAAAAATTAAATCGAGAGGATCCATTCCTACTCAAAACATGAAGAATAAATTAAAGGGTAAAGCCTCATTTATGTCATTTACGTTTATAGCGATTTCAACTTAGTTCCAAAATTTTTTTTTGTTTTATTTATGTCCCTAATATTTTCAAAATATTTCAATCTTACCCTATTGGCTTTCAAATTATAAATGAAAAAAAACTTATATGAAGGTTAGGTTATATTATTAATGATGATGTATTCATTACTTATTTGAATATGATAATATTATCTACCATTATTTTTCCCTATTTTTTGTAGGATATAAAAGTTTCTCTTAATTTTAACCCCCCTTAACGCTCAATTAATTTTTCTCCTACTAAAATTATACTTGAAGCTTTTCCTTGGAAAATTAAAGGCAAACAATCTCTATCGATGTTGTTTGGATATCACTAATATCAAAGTTTGACCTTAATATTATTTTTTTCATTTATTATTTGGATGTTGTTTATCAAAAGAGTAATATTGAAATATTTTAAAAATATTAGAGACGTAAATTAAAAAAAAAACTTTTGGACCTAAGTTCAAATTGCTGCAAAATGTTGGGGGCGTAAATGAGGCTTTTCCCTAAATTAAATTCTCTATAGTAGGACACTACATGTTTTTCGTTGTATTTCCATGGACCAATCTTTAGGTATAAAATAAATAAATAAATGGTTTTTTTTAATTTCTTTATTAAGGTGAAGATGTTATTTTAACATATTTAATTTTTAAACATTGCATAGGTACCTTTTTTTAGTAGGTAAAGGGATTTTTTGTTTTTCCTTTCTCAAGAATTGCATGCACACCAATTTAACTCAAAACAATCATCAATCATATGAACTTAAGCAATTTTAAGAGCCTTAATATTCATAGAACACCTCAAAATCTAATTCTCTCCTTTTTAACCCCAAATGGCCGAGACAACTATAAAACCTAGGGAAAAGATTTTTCATGCTTAGACACATAAAATCTTAGTTAAACCTCCATGCACCCCAAGTTTTCACAATACACACCAAGAGCTTAGAAGTCATCATGAATAAATAAAAGAACTAACACACCTTCATTAACCCCTATGTGGCCAAATCCATGCACAACACACATGCACATATTTTCTTTTCTTTTTAACATGAACACAAGATAATATCAATCAAAACTATTCTAGTAACTCATGTGAACCTATATCAAACCAAGAACACAAAATCTCTCCCCTTCACTCTATCATAACCATGAGCACAACACACACCTATATACACATGAGATTTTTCATCCTTTCAACATGAAAACCACCTTAACTCAAGAAACAAGCTCAAAGCCTTCAAGAAGCAAAAATACAAGTTTTATAGCAACAAAAAGAGAATAAATACAATAGTTCCACACAAAGTTGATCAAGCTTCTCAAGCCATGATATAGACCACAAGAAGAAAGAAAACTAGTTAGAGCTCAAGTAAATATTAAAATTAACAAAACAAGATCATGAGAGTTTTAAGAACAAAGAGAAGAGGAAAGAAAACCCCTACATGTGAGACTCCAGGGATAATGAAGATGATGAGGATAGGATGGTGGAACTCCTTCCAAGCAAGAACACAAGAATAATCCTCACAAGTGTATTGGAATAATAAATAAAATAACTTAGAATAATAAATAAAATGAATTGCAACAATATATATATATATATATATATATATATATATATATATATAATGTATTTTGAAATTACCATTTCTAATTAAAATATAATTAGTTGATCAATTTTTAATTAATTAATGTAACAATATCAACTCAATAAAATATTTAAATCAACTAAGAGAGCCAAAATTACTCTATACAACATATTTTATGAAAAAAAAGGATATTACATGACTTGTCAAGATGGATGGCCATGATTGCTTCTTACTTTTAAGACATAAGATGCCATTAATTCTAATTTTAAATAATTAATCATATATTAAATTAGTTAATCTAGTTTAATTAAATTTCTTGTTACCAAAATTGGCCTTTAAGGCCCATTTTATTTCTAAAGCTTATTTGGGCTTGGCCAATTAATTTTATGAGCCTAATTAAGTACATCACCTTATCTTAAATTTTATGATATTAATTTCCATATTTTTCTAATTAAATTATTAATGCTTAATTACATAAATTTATAATTAATTTCTAAATCATCAAAATAAATTATAAAATAATTATAATTTATTTTTATATATTTTATTTGAGCCAAATGATTAATTATAAATTTTCTAGAATTTTTTTTTCTAGCCTTTTAAACATTTTTACCATTAAAAAGCTCAAAATGTTCATAAATTAATTAATTACTGTCTTTATCTTATTTTACCATAGTACTTCCTTCATAACCTTATTTAACTATCATATCTATGAACTACGTCTCAGTTGACAGAGATCCCTCTCCCAACATCTTAAATTAATCTGGGGTTGAAAATTTTTACACTAACTCATTGTTTAGTTGAGTAGAAAAAGAGTGGAAAAAATGGTTGGAGAGAAAATGGAGGAATTTTAAGTTTTCTCCTTATTTGGATATAAGTAAAGAATAAGGAGGAATAGATAAATAAACTATGGGTCCCACCATAAATTTTCTCTTCACATATGCAAAAAAACCTGGCAACACATAATCACATGTTCTTTTACCACCATGTACTTGTGTTTTACAACTAAAAACTAGACCTAGTTTTCAAAGTGTCACACCTAATGAACAGTGACAATGCAAATGAACAAGTAATAATAAATATGTTTTAATATTTTTATAAAATATTTATTTTATTTACTAATATGTTTATTTTAATTTATAGAATTGAGTTAAAAATATAAAATAAAAACTAATAAATATATTTATTTTTTTATAAAGTTAAGGATATAAAAGTTATTTAATACAATTACATTTTCTTTCCTCTTGTTTTTCTTCAAACTTTTCTTTTCAACCAAACAATAGGAGAGAAAAATAACTTTTTTCTTCATTTTCTTTCTTTCTATTTTCTTTTCTTTTATCTTATCTCCACATCCAAACAAACCATAAAGGTATTTTCATTTTTGTTACATAGGCTTAATGAATTTTATATTGGGAATCTTGGGATGTTACATGTTATGGAAGCACTTGCCAAGTATGGCTTGGGTTCTAGTAGCTCTAATAATGATCTTGATGTGCATTGGGACAACTCTAACCTCAACACTTAACTACTCATCCTTGGTAAGCTCAATGAAAGAAAACTTCGTCAGCTATGAAATGCAAACACACAAAGCCATAACCATTAGCGAGGGTGGGAGCTATGCAAATGTTAGCCACCCCAAAACTTCATTACATAAGTTGAGATTGGAAACTAAATGAAATAGACTAGGTAGAATCCATTTCTGAATCTAGTAATTGAAAAAGCTGTGGCCTTTCTTTTCTTGTTCATCTGAGTTGCCATTGTTGAGAATGGGAAGTAAGGGATTGAGACACCAATGCATAGAGTTAAGGGGAGGGGGCGCCACTAGAGTAATGGAGGATTCAGCTGCCCGTACACAGTTTCATTGAGGTGTTGGGCGGTGTCTGTGGAAGGCTTCATTCTAGTAAGGTAGGAGGACTCGATTTACTATGGTGGAGAGAGACGATGGAGTTGTAGGGAAGAGAAAAATGTTTTTAAAGTGCATCACAATTGAGGGACTATCAATACACCCTTACATTATGACCATCAAATAATAAGATGCATCAAGCATCAAATTTAACAAGGTTCATAATAGCACCCATCTCAATGAAAATAAAAAGAAATGGATATGTTTACAAATTGGGCGAGTAGGGAATGAGTTAATAAAGAATTTTCAATAAAAATTACTTTATGCTTTCTTAATATAATTAAAATTAATATATGAAGTTATAAAAATGATCAATCTTTGTCCATATCATTATAGTTAAATATTAGGGTAAACATTAATCTAAATTTTTCCTAATTCCCCGTATACAAAGAGCCAACTCATCCTGAGTCGATTTTTCCTGGTGTGGTCTGCCAAAACATTTTGAATCATTAGCTCCATCACCAAATTGCAATAAGCCAAACTCACCTTGTTGAAATTGAAATAACACATGGGGATTCCCCCTGTCTTCATCACACATGTACACCTTAATTAGTTTAATGTCTTCCAAACGCAGCCAAATCTCCCTTTATAATTGCTAATTAATATTTTATTAAGAATTTTAGAGGTATTGTAACAATAACGTTGATACTTTGATGATCACATATTTGATTCCCAAAAGCAATATGCCCATTTATTCAGACAAGTTTGTATACCTATTCTACTTTCCTCAAAAGCTATTACAAGTCAAAAACCCACTTCGGAACTCCTAAACTTTTCCATAGTGGAAATTTCATGAGAAATTTCGTAAGCATCCACGACGCACAACCTTCCCTTATTTATCAAGCATATCTCATTCACGCAAATGGAACTTTTAATAATTAAGCTAATAATTATTAAAATTTTAATAATTAAGAAAAAATTATCATCAATTAAGAGAAATATAATATTTGGACTAAATAATATATGATTGAATAGGTAAGAAAGTTAGTAAAAAAGATCTAATGTGAATGCACTGTTATTGTAAAAAAATTTATATAGGTATTCAATCATATAATATCATATTATTAAAAAAGTTATTTTTATAATAATCACCTCAAAAATCATATAAATTTGTAAATAATGTCATATAATTAATTAATAATATAAAATATTTTACACTTACCATATATCAATTTTTTTATGGAATCTACTAATTTATTCAATTACAAGAGTCTTGAGCCAAAAGCTCTAGAATAAAGTTAGGAGCTACATCAACCCGTATATGTGAACCTAAATTCTTAACGATATGAGCTAAAGTATCAGCTACCATATTACATTATCTAGATACAAATTGGGCCTTAAATATTCTAAACTTAGAAGCTATTGAGTAAATATCGTGAAGCAATACACCGTTGGATGACAAGTCAACACTACTACTTTCTATGCTTTCACAAATAATTTTGAAAAAATAGAAAATTTTAATTTTTTGGGAAGATCATAAGTTATTGTTGGTACCATTATTAATTGGAGATTAGAATATGAATAATTATGGGCTGACAATTGACTCAAAATTGGGCCCGATTGAAGGCTAAAAATGGGCCAAGGGATCCAAGGAAAATTTTCGTTAGCTGAGAAGTGGTGTTGGGTTGAAAAAAGGAATGCATCAGTCGAGAATGATAGGCCAAGAAGAGTGTTGAGGCCCAAATGTAGAAGAAAAGGAAGCAGTTGGAGATTGAAGCTATAATAGAGCAACAATTACCACTACTAGAGAACATGGGTGCATGGAGTTAAACCGAAGACCACTATGTGTATGCAATTGAGTAGTGGCAAAAATTTAGGAAGAATATAAGAGGCTCGTGAACACAGAATTAGAAGAACAACTTATAGACTATGCCGTTTTATTACTAGCTTTTGGTTTCCTTTTTACCATTTTACTTTCAACATTATGTTATTTCTTTATTTTCATTGTTGATATCCAAGCTCTGTATGGACTCTTTAGTTGATTAATGTAAATCCAATTTTCATTCTATTTTTTGTTGATTGATTCTGCTCAAAAACTTGCTCTCATGAGTCAATTGAGGAGCCCATTTGCTTAGGGGTAGAGTACTGTCCTTAGCTTAAATAATATGAACTTTGGTAATCTTTGGGAGTTTGTTTTTGGATAAGCTTTCTTTGAGAAAGTTTAACCGATTACATTTTTATCCAAAATAAAAGTGCAGAACTATTAGCTAAATGCCAAAGTTATGTGCAAATTAAACCATAGACTTTGGCTTTTGATGGTTCAAAACATCAGAAGAGGGTCGAGATAGAAGTAGTAATTACTAGCCCTGAAGGAGTGGATAAGAAATTTATGTATCGGCTAGATGTCCAATGTTCCAACAACCAAGCAGAATATGAGGCTCTCATAATTGGCTTAAAATTATTGAAATTCTTGGATATGAAGACTTTATAGATTATGGGAGACTCACAATTGGTGATCAATCAACTATTGGGAAAATATAAGTGTAACAACCCAATATTAGAATAATATCTTGAGAGAGCTAAGAGTTTATTGGAACATTTTGTCAATGTCATAATATTACATATTTCCAAGACTTCTATTGAAGCACGAATGATTTAGCACAGCATATCTTTGGATACAAACTCATGATATAAGATGTTAATACTATAGAAAATGGTAACGTGGTGACAATTAGCCATCAGTCGATTGGAGACAAGAATTGGTCCAATATTTGGCTGATTTATCGATTTAGTTGATTTCAAGCATAAACAGAAAGCGTTAAAATATGTGTTAATTGATGGTGAGCTATTCAGAAGAAGTCAAGAAAGGGTATTGCTTAAGTGCTTGAATAAGGACAAGGCTTTGAAGGTGACGGGGGAGGTCTATGAAGATGTTTATGGAGCTCATAAATCTAGCTCTAATATGAAATGGCTAATTTGTCGATATGGATATTATTGGCCAACTATTACAGTTGATTGCTTTGCTTATGCTAAAGGTTGTGAAGCTTGTCAACTCCATAGACCAATTTAGATAGTACTAGCTGAGAAATTGCATGCTATTGTTAAAACCTAGCCATTTAGAGGTTAGGCAATAGGCCTCATAGGCAAAATATATCGTCCATCTTCCAAAAGACACACTTTTATTATAGTAGCTATTGACTATTTCACAAAGTAGGTGGAAGCCTAGCTAATGACAATAGTATCATAGGCTGATGTGATAAGGTTTATTGAAAGATAGATTATACATCGGTTTGGCATTTAAAAAACCATAACGGCTGACCAAGGCACTATGTTCACAGGAGATAGGGTCAATCGTTTGTACAAGAGTAAAGAATTAAGCAAATTCACTTGTCACCTTATTATGCTCAAGCCAATGGTTAGGCCAAGGCAACTAACAAAGTCTTAATTGATATGATTAAAAGAACCATCGATGATCATGCTAAAAAAGTGGCATGAAGCATTATTCGAGGTTCTTGGGACTTATAGAAATTCAAAAAATAAAGCTACAGGCTTAACTCCTTTTTTATTGACATATGGTTAAGATGCAGTTTTGCCTATGGAGATAAATATTAAATCATTAAAGGTGGCAAAACAAGCTGGTTTGCAACCGAAAGAATATTCTCAGGCTATGTTCCAAGAATTAGAATCGATCGATGATGATAGAATTATGGCCTTAGCGAATATAAAGTTAAATAAAGAAATGGTTGCAAGATCTCATAATAAGAAAGTGAAAAGGAAATAGTTTGCTGAGGAAGATATTGTGTGAAAGACAATTCTGCTTATTAGGACTAAAGATCCTAGATTTAGCAAATGGTCTCCTAATTGGGAAGGTTCTTACATTATTAGCAAAGTTATATATGGAGCAGCATATAGGTTGGTTGACTTGCAAGGGATAGAATCATCTAAAAGCATTAATGGAAAATTTTTAAGGAAATAATATCCCTGCATTTGGGAAATTATCCAAAAATAGTTAAAGTTCCAAAATAATAGCCACAAGCCGGCTATTTAGCTTAGAAACATTTTGAATACAAGAAAAATATCCTAGCCTAGGCTCTTGGGTTTGGGCGAGCTGCATCTTTGGTTCTACCTTATGCATTAGCTGATCTAGCTTGCTTATTTGTAATAGCCGATCTAGCTTTATTCGGGTTGGTAGCCAATTCTGCAACCAGTTCTTTCTCCAAGATTACTGTTAAAGCATCCCCAATGGCAGCCAGAATGTTGTCTTGAAGATTTTCAGACCTCAGCTTGGGGATTAGAAGAGTAGAAGTTCCACTCAAATAGGTAACAAGAACTAAATTAGAAGACTGAACAATTTTTGCACAAAATGATAGAAATTGTCAAAAAAGGTGGAAACCATAAGAAACATGGGAATAAATAGGATAGATGATACAACAACCTGGAGGAGGTGGCAGCCAAGCTTCCTGAAATTTATGAAACAAGGAAGTCCATGAAGCTTCAGCCTCGGCTAGACCGCTATTTCCCGTCTCTAGTGCATGCTCTAAGGGCTTTTGTTTCTTGGCAAGAGGAACTATCTTGTTATCCAACGCCTTGGCCTAAGTATAAATTTGAAGTCTTTGAGTATCTTCAGCCTTGATATATGCATTCACAGCAGCCAACTTAGGCTCTAGGACCACCAATTTAGCCTGCAACTTGGCAATTTCTTTATGAATTAGCCCAATCTGATTAGTTAGCTGGGTCTGCCAATGTTGGTGTTGATCTCAGCTAGACTTTACAGCTTGGTATTAAGTCACATAGGCATTTGTTTTTAGCAGTAAGGGAAGATAACTCCTCTAGGGCCTTCAAATTATTGGCTCAACGGGTCTTGTATATTTGATAGTCTAATAAAGCATCTGAAAGGGCTAGAGCGATTACAATGCACGCCTACTGAAGCATAAGAAGGACATCAACATCTATAGTCTTAGAAACTCTCAACAGTGACCTCTCCAATTTAACCAAGATAACAGCATCCATAGGGAAAGGTTTTTGCAATTCTTCTTTGATTATTTGAAGATATTGTTGTACAGGAAAAGAACTGCCACTTAGAGGATATGTGATGGGGAGCACTGAAATATTCTTCCAACTCCTCATTAGGAATCAAGGCAGGAATAATAGAAAGAATAGCAGGGTTCTGCTGAGGCGAGGTTCTTGTTTCTTCTAGGTTTGGCTGAACCTTGTCAATTATTATAGGGCTCCTTGGTTGGGTAGTAGGCTGGTCATCAGTTGAAGTTGAACTGGCTAGGGCATGTGATGGTATCGCAGTAGTAATAGAAGGATGCTGAGTGGCAAGATTGGTTGCAAATGATTGAATTGGCTAAAAAGAGAGTGGTTAGCCCACTCTATCAGCTAAAGAAAGGGCAAGTGAAGGCTGTGGTCGAGGAGTGTTTTTAGGCCGCCTTGTAAGAGGGCATTCTTCTTCTTATTCTTCTTGTTCTTTCTTTTCTTCAGATTATGGTATGATAGCCTTCCTCTTTGGGGTTTAGGCTTAGACTGTGGAGGAAGAGGGGGAAAGTTAAGCTCTACCTTTTTCTTACTTCTTCTTTCCTTCTACAAAACAAAAATATAATTCAAAATAGAAATTAAAAAATGGCTTTGTGGGAGCTGGGGAAAGGCACTTACTCTTATAGGAGAGGTCTTTTGTGCAAAAGTCTCGGCTGGGACGGCAACCCTAAGAGGAGTAGTCGAAATAAGAGTTTTTGGGCTCCTTCTTACAGAAGTCTTTAGCCTCAGCTGATTTGGAACATGGGTCTCAACATCCACAATTTGAGATTCTACATCCGATAAAAAGAATGTTAAACATTGTTGAGTAAATAATAAGGGATCAACTACATGCAAAATTAAGATGTTTACCTCTAATGGTTGAGGATGTAGACCTAGGTATTAGCCTAGAGTTGCCACGCTGATGGTTGGCTACTGAGGCTGAGAAGACTTGCCATGGCTACGATTGATTAGCTTGGACAAGTAATGTTTAGGGGAGGAAGTGAAGGCTCTAGCAAAAATAGATTTCCACTAATTTGCATAATTTGGATTGGTTCCAAGATTAACCACAAAGTATTTAAACTGAAACCTAGCCAATTTGTTGCGGTTGGTGATCACCAGCTGCTTCATCTCAAGGGGAAGGAGTAAGGGCCTGTCATCTGAGGTTACTATGGACTGGTAGGGAGTAAGAATTCCTTGTATCAAGCCAAATTGCTGAGTAAAGCAATTTGGGTTATATGGCTCGGCTGATATTTTGTTGAAGTGAGCATTGAGGCTATTTAGGAGGTCTCTACCAATCAAAGCAATGCTTCATTAAGGAAGTGACTCAGCTATTTCTTCATGTAAAGCAGTCAATAAGTCTATCTGGACCAAGTAGGACCATAGGATTGGTATATGAAAGGACAAATCTCCAAATACAGCCAAGGCGGCATCTTGATCAGGCAATCAACTACTTGGAAAGCTAAGAAGGTAGGGATAGGAATTGTCTTATAGTGGAGGTTATAAGTGGAGGTTATAAGTGGAGGCATCTCGAACGGGTTCAACTATCGAAGAGCAATCATGGTAGGATTCTAGAAAATATTCATTCACCCATAGGAACAAGAACTACATCCGGGCAGGAATGGCTTTGTTGTCCTTGGCTTTCAGCTAATTTATCCAGAATTTCATTCCCTTATAAAGTGAAGAAGGGAACAAGGTTCCTAGGTTCATCGGCCTACTAGAAATTGTAGTTGAGACGTAGTAGGAAAAATCGTTCACCATGGAGAAGGATTTGTTACAAAGAAAAAATTTACAAAGCCAAAAGAAAAGAAATGTATTATGCTCAGTTTTACTCACAGCGCCTTGCTAGTGTTGATGTTCCTCCATGTATTTGCCGTAGGAAGAATTCTCCTTGGAAACAAGGTAGTCGAGTTCCTCAAATCCTTCATCATAAAGGGCGAGGATGTCTTCCCCCATAATCGGCAATCCTAGCATAACTACTACATTGCATAGAGAAAAGGACATAATTACAAACGGAAAGATAAAGGCATTGATTGCAAAGTTCCAAAAGCCGATGAGAGTGAGAAACAAATTGATGTTGGGCAAGAAGCTTAATTTGGAATGCATTAGTCGAGAATGATGGGCCAAGAAAAGTGTTGAGGCCTAATTATGGAAGAAAAGGAAGGAGTTAGAGATTGAAGCTATAATGGAGGAATGGTTGCCATTACTAGAGAACATGGGTGCAGGGAGTAAGTTAAGCCGAAGACTACTATGTATATGCAATTGAGAAGTGGTGAAAATTTAGGAAGAATATAAAAGGCTCATGCACATAAAATTAAAAGAACAACTCACAAACTATACCATTTTGATTACTAGCTTTTGGTTTCCTTTTTACCATTTTACTTTTAGTATTATGTTATTTTTTTTATTTTCATTGTTGATATCCAAGCTTTGTACAGACTCTTTAGTTGATTAATGTAAATCTAATTTCCAATCTAATTTTTGTTGGTTGATTCTGTTCAAAGACTGATTCCCATAAATCAATTGAGGAACCCATTTGCTAAGGGGCAGAATACCATTCTTAACCTAAATCGTCTAAACTTTAGTAATATCTGATCCCTTGCTTGTTTCAAGAGAAAAAGTAGAAAAAGAAGTAGGGAGGAAAAAAAAGAGGAGATTTTGAGGTTTTCTTTTATTTGGATGTGAGAAGTAAACATGAAAGAAAAAAAGTATTAGTAGTGGGGTTCACAAAAAACTTTTCTTTTCACAATAAATGAGAAAACTAAAGTGAGAGAGAGATTTCATGCAAAATTATTATTATATCATATATATAAAATATAAAAAAATATTTATATTATATTGTATATAATAAAAAAATAAATTTAATATAAATACAATTTTTTCTTCGTACTTTTCTTTTCAATCAAACAAAAGAAAAAAATCTTCTTAATTTTTTTCTTTTCATTTTTTTATTTTCTTTTCTCTATATTTTCTTTTTTTTTAATTTTCTTTTATAATCTAAGCAAAGGATAAGAGTTTATTTTCGGATTTGTTTTTGTAGAGGAAATTTAACCAATTACATTTTCATACATAAGTTATTCTCACAAGTTCAATTTATTTAAACATTTCATTAAATTAATTTTTGTCATAAAAATGATAAAGTTCCCCTGCAAAAATTTATTTCTCAAAGGATAGAAATCTCTAATTTCATTCACGAAATAACACCCGACCTTACACGACTGAGCAATTAATTGGCACATAATTATCCCTTTGTCATTGGCTGCAGTTTGAACACGTCGCCAATCACGCTCAATCACCAGCGCAGCAAGTGATGCCTGTCTGTCCCAAACAAAATCTTTTCCTGTGTTGTCACTGTAACACGTGGGCACACAACCTTTGTACGTGGTTTCATATGATTGGTCCCTTTTGGTTGCAGGTTACGCTCAAAACACTTCAACGTTGTTTCCTGTTTCAAAATTGGCATGCTTGATAAGCACGTGCGAGGTGTCACCTCACCGTGCTTATATGGTGCTTCCTTCCACGTCAACATTTCAATAGTGCAACTCGTTACGTAAATGCGAGCTGTCACAATTCCTCGGATCCCCGCCGTTGGATGAAATTCACTGGGCCCACATTCTCTGGGCCCACTTATTCCGCGGCCACAGCCCATCACAAGTCCTACCCAAATCACCACACTCTCTCTATAATATTTTACATATTATTAAATAATAATATAAAGAATTTAATTTATATATATTATTACTATAAAATAAATTTTACAAAAAAATTTAATTACGTATTATTATATAAATAAAAATATTTGATTCAATTATTTATTATTTTTAAAATTTTACAAATATAAACACATAATTAAATGAGATTATAAATTTTTTTATATTATTAATACATATAAATTAAATTTATATATAAATAACAACAATCTTTAATAATATAACAAGAAATTTTAACAAATTATGATAATAGTTAAACGAAATTTAATAATAAAACATACTTATTTATCCAAAAATCATTAATTATGGTGTATCATTCTGATATTTAATTTTTAGTAAAAATTTTGACTGCATAATAATTTTCTATAAACAATATGAATAATATCAATTCTTTTTTCAGAGAAGTCCAATTTAATTTTTGAATCAAAAGTGATATTAGCAAAAGTAAGCTGTGGCTATAAATATATTTTATCTGTAATAACAAAGTTTAAAATTTGAAGTCATTATTTTGGAGAAATTTCACGTAATTACTACTTTTACCTGAAATTACTTAATCAAATTTTCAAGAAAAAAATTTATTTTAGAAATATTCCATAAAAAGGTGTGGTTCACTTGCTGCACTATATACTTAAAAGGGGTCAGGACTTCAAAACAGGCGTGTCCGTACATAATAAAATCAAAACATCTGTTCGCTTTAAATATTTTTTAAGGAAACTCATAAAATTATCAAATTTGAAAAATAATGAATAAGAAAATAACAGTAGAAGTGGCACCTGTGGGGAAAAATATCTACATTCCTTAAGGAGCAATCAAGTGAAAAGGAGTGAAATTGAGTTCAGCTAAAAATGGGCGGCAGGAGAGTGAGGCATAACAGGAAGGAAATGACTTTGGTGCATTTAAGGAAAAGGGGTGCCAAGGCACTGATTTTGAGTGTTGATTTCATTGTGGAGAGTGTGTGGTGTGGATCATGAAGATGGGTACAAGGGGCCTATTGTGAGAGTGCTGCCCCTTCTTCTTGTTCCACTCCTTTTGCTATGTGTGTCGCTTCGTGTGTTCATGCGTTGGAGCAACTGCCACAAATGGGAAGGGGAAAGTTTAGGACTTTGAAGGAGCTCTGTCAATATGGGTCTGAGAGAGGTTCCTTGCCAACACAGGCATGCACCTTATTAATATTATTATTATTATTATTATTATTATTATTATTATTCTGTTTTTGGTTCTTATGCTAGTTTATGTTATTATTGGGGTTCCGGATCATGTTATGTGTTCAAAATTACAATTTTAATGCAACTTGATTGTTTTTTGTGTGTTTCAATATGTTTTTAATTTATGGTCCCGTTGTCTGATTATTGCTGGGATTGTGGGCAGTCTATCCAATGAGTATAAAGGTCCTGTTTGTCATTTCCCTTTCTCAGGTTAATTTCATTTTATTTATTTATTTTTTTAAAAAAGAAGTTGTTTTAATTTTCTGTTGTTTCATTTTCCTTTCCCATGCTCAACTCGACGGTTCTACACTGAGTGTGTTTTTGGTCATATATGGGTTGTATAGTTATCATTGCATCGTTAAGGTTTATCTGTGCATACAGATTCTGTGTCTAGTCTAGTCTACTGAATAACTTTGTTTCTCTTGTAGGAGAATTTCCATACCCTTTTACCTTCTGGTGTTCCTCGGTAATCAGTTAGTATAAGTTTCCTTGAATTACATTTACCCTTATATTACTCATTTATTTGCTATTCGATTTTGAACTTTAAAATCCAATAATATATGTGCTGCATCAATCTGTGGTTTGCCTGATTGCATCAATGCATCAGACAAGTTACGAGCCACCCGATTGATATTTATGGGGGAACTTTTGCACTCCTTTTTTTATATATATTTTGAAGGCTGTATTGAATTTTAATAGAGTACAATGGCGTCATTTGGTTCATATGGCTGGTCCCGCCTTAGGATAAGACATGGTGGTTATTGTATATTTTTCAGGTTTCAATGTATTTAAGAGGATTGCAGAGTACCAAAATCAAGTAGATGTAGATGGCTCTTGCTCATTGAGCACAGCCAGTAAAACCCAAATAAGTTATTGAGGCTAATTTTGATACAGCATGTTCCTGTAATGGGATAGCACTATTACTGGATCATTTAAGAGAATTGCAGAGCACCAAAAATCAAATAAACGTAGATGGCTCTTCTTTCTTGATCATGGCTAGCAAAACCAAATAAGTTATATGGGCTAGTTTTGATGTGGGATGTTCCTGGAATGTAATAGTACTACTACTGAGTCAATTAAGCAGAATCTAACTTTTTGTAGTTGTCAAAACAACTTTATGTTCTATCTTGTAGACGTTTTTTCTGGTTGGGGAGTGGGGAGAATGGGAAGAAAATTTTGTCAGCACCTTTAAGTTGGAAACAGCTAATTAATACTGATGGACAATTTATTGCTTCATTTGCAAATAATTGTAGATGTGAAACTCAGAGACAAAAGGCTGATGTTTCAGTGGGAAAATGATTAGATCCATAGGGTCCCAAATGATATTAAAAAAAGCGTCGGTTTTACATATTTTGTAATTGCTTAGAGCTTTGTTTTCTTAATCGGCAGCGTATTAAATATTTATTTCATTGAAACTTCCTTGCTATTTGGTTCTAGCTAAAGTTGTGGAACGTAGATAATAGGGTGCCAAATTGTGCAAGTTGAACTCACATATGTTGGCAACCAATACGTTTTCATAGATTTGGAAAAGGTACATGATAGGGTGGGTGCCAAGAGAAGTATTGTGAAATGCTTTGGAGAAGAAAGGAGTGCCTATATTCGAGCAATTAAAGGTATGTATCAATTAGTATGAGAACACACGATGGGTTCACTGAAATTTTTTTTATAACTATAGGATTGCACCAAGGGTTAACTTTGAGCCCCTATGTTTTTACCTTGGTATTGGATGTGCTTACTAAACATATCCAAGTACTAGTGACACAATGCATATTTTTTGCAGATGATATAGTATTAGTTGGAGAGTCAAGAGAGGAAATAAATGAGAAGCTAGACCTGTGAAAATGAGCCTTCGAAGTACATGACTTTCGTTTAAGTAGAAGTGAGGTGGAAGGAATGAAATGTAAGTTTAGTAAGAGGTGCAACATTCTAACTTAGAGATGAAAATTGGATACCATACCACAAGTCACATGGTTTATATATTTTGGCTCCATCGTACAAAATGACATAGAAATATAGGGGGAGATGTAAATCACAAGATTCAAGTTGGGTGGATCTAATGAAGGAGCGATTCAGGTGTTATTTGTGATAAAAAGTGCCACTCAAACTTAAAGGAAAATTTTTATCGCACAATTGTAAGACCCAAAATGTTGTATGGCATTGAATGTTGAGTGGTAAAGAGAATAAGCTCAGTGTTATGACACTGTGAATTTTGTGTTGGATAATGATTGGACACTAGACAAAATATGATTAGGAATGAGTACTTTATAGAGAGAAAGTTTGAGTGGCACCTATTATGAAAATTATGGTAGAATCTCACTTTACGTGGTTTGGTTATGTGGCAAGAAGACCTATAGAAGTCTTGATAAGAAGAATAGATTAGATGAAGGGCAGTCCAACAATTAAGGATCAATGAAAAGCAAGAAAATCTATGGACGAAACCATTAGAAAGATTTGGATTTAAATGGCTTGTCCATAAACATGGTTTATAATAGGACACAATGCTGTCAATTTGATTATTGTAGCCAACCTCACCCAATGGGATAAGTCTTACATTATTGTTGTTGATGTTGGCAACTAAGAATTTGTTTTTATATATCTTAGTACCTTTTATATTTTCTAAAGGAAATTTGGGCCAGATAACAAGAGCTAGCCCATTTTCCTCCTGTATCCTTTCTCTTTCTTTTAACAAAAAGATTTTATCATGGGATGAAGTATTAATATCGACTTCTCAACTGTTAAGGTTCTGTAGTGTATGCATTTTCAATTATAATGTGCATAGGCAATTTGAAAAACTATTGGTTGCTAAAATTTTCACGTAGCATAATTAGTCACATTGCTCTATTGAAGTTAATATAATCTTAAACCCGCATTAATAATGAATTAATGATATGATTGTTAAGAAGCATAGCACACGAGACCTGATTTTTTAAAAAATCCAAGCAGCAATTTTGTATTTGGAAGTTATTTATGGTTTTATTTATTTATATAAATTAAGGATATCAGTTTCCCTAATGGCTATTTTTGTGAGTCATGTACTCTGTGCATCTATATATAAATTGATTTCATTGCTGTTTCCAAGGATCTTTGTTGTTTTCGGTAATTGTCTTAATTTGTTATTATTCCACATTTGGAATTAATGGGTACGGTTTCTCCTCTTTGCAGCCTTTCACATTTGAAATGGAAGAAAAATCCAGATCATACCATTTGTGTGCCACATGGTGCTCATCATGCTTGCATTTTCAACGAGTGGCAGCGGCAGTTGGTGTGGGGATTGATGACTTTACTGATAAAACCTATGAGGGGAAGAGAACCAGTCAGTGCTCGCATACTGACGGCATTCTGTTCGTTCCTTCATTGAGTACTGCATGCGACTGTAGGCAGCACACAAGCAGCGACGCAAGTAACGTCTTTAGTGTATCTTCGAGTCATGATTTGTTCTCTGAGAATGCAGAAAGTCGAGCTACATTTTGGGATTCTGATTCTTGTAAAGACATTGAATCGCTTTTAAATGTTAGAAAGGCCCAAACTTGCAGAGGATCTGGTGACACTCCCAAAGGTCCGACCAATTTTGGTGATCAAAGATTCTCATATCAGCTTGAGAAGCATAAAGAATTAGATATCATAGATGATAACATCTCATGCATCAGCAGATCAGACAGCGCAAATTTGGCGAGTGGTAATCAAAATTGTGGTCCTGATAGGAAGAATCCATCTTGTAGATCTTCAGATGAAAGCTTTCCTGTGGTTGAAAAGGATACGAAAGAGAGACTTTTTAACCGTTTTGTTGCAGGTACTCATTTTGACGAAGCTAAAGGCATTTACCGTGATGCTCAAAACTTCACTGAAGAACCTCCACAAGCAGGAGTAGTTCTTCCAAGCAGATCAGATCAATCAGCTATTTCTTCATTAAAAGATTTCTATGATTGTGCTATCTCAGCAAAGGTGTGTAATTTACAATTTTGTCCGTGAAATAGATTTTCCTTTGTAAGATTTTCTAACATTCAAAGCCGATTTCCTTTATTTTTTATCAGGGAGAACTTTCCGAGTGCTCAAGCGAACAAGTGGAGTCATCATTAGCAAGAGCAGCACTATCTAGGTTAGTTAGTCGGATATATGGTGTTTATAGCTGTGCCTGTGCTACATCTGTTGGAACTGTTCCACATTTGAATTGTATTGAAACTGAAAGTCATTCATACTGCAAGAAGCATATCCAGAAGTCTACTTTTGTGATTAAGAATACCATTATGGAAGAATCTAGGCAAACTCAGCAAGCCGATGTTAGGGTCGTCATAGACTTAATGGATCAGGTATGTTATTTCCCTTTTAATAGCTTCAATTTATCTGTTAATAATTGTAAATTTTGTGGATTAAGCTTATCTGTGCTGTCAATTTGCCATACCTTACACTAGGGATATGTCTGGATAGCTAATGATAAATGGAATGGAGATTCAACATTGCTATGTAGATAAAAGAAAAGTACTGGACATATAGTATCGGAGTCCCATTTTTTAATGCATTTTCAATTCCAGGAGAAACCTTATTTTGTGGCAGCTACCTTATTTTGCATGCAGCTGCCACAAAATTGATGTGATTGCTTTTTGTGTGAATGCTGGAGAAGAAACTGGATTATCTGAAACCTCTCCAATTTTGCATCAAGAAGCTTCTTTATGTGGATTGTATTAAATAACTTTGAATGGTCATAGAGAGGTTATATCCAAAGTGGGTGGGTGGTGCTTAAGGTAATAGATGGATTGATGCATGTTAAAGAAAAGTGAAGAAAGTTAAGAATGAATTTGCTATGTTTTTTGAGCTATTTGCTGTTTTTAACAGCAACATTAAGTCGTTCTGGTGCTAATTTGCTTTTTAGACAACTTGGATCTTCAATAACCTTCTTTTCCTAATCCCCCCGAATTGCTCTTGCTGCATTAATGTGCAATTTAGTGCCTTCAATGCTATCATTTGGGGTATCCTATGGATCTTTCACCTTCCACTGCTTCTCTCTCTCTCTCTCTCTCTCTCTCTCTCTCTTATATATAGCAATCAGGGTAACTTATCTCATACAAATTTTCTCTTCAGAGAAACTTGGATCTTTTACTGAATCCTTTCCACCCTGTGCTGGACTAAGATATTTTAGTGCCTTCAATTCTTTCTATGGCTCTTTATTTTCTTCTGCTCTATTTTCTATTCATCATCCAGTTCTGTTAACAATTTCCTGCATTTGCTTCAATTGTATCTTTCTTATGTTTACTGACATCGTTCATTAGGTTAAAATTACGGCATTATGCAATGTTTGTTAAAGATGAAAGGGTGGAGATATGCCTTAAAATTTTTCTTATTTTTTGTTTTGGGGTGAATTTTAATAGCTTTTATTGCTTTCACTTGATAACAGGTTATAGTTTGCGATATCTGTGGGGATGTAGGGCAGGAGAATTCACTTGCTATTTGTAGTAAGTGTTCCGATGGAGCAGAACACATGTAAGTATTTTAATCTCTTGCATCATTGCATTTTTTGTTCTAATGATCTGCATGCCTACATATGACATGTGCTCTGTTCCTAGTTTTCTGGGCATTTGAATTGATTGTGTTCTGTTTCTCATTCATCAACCAGTTACTGTATGCGTGTTAAGCTGAAGAAAGTTCCTGGACGTGACTGGATGTGTGAAGAGTGCATGGCGAGGTCAGAGTGCATAAAATCTGAAAGTCAAGTAGAAGGTGTAAGTTCCACATCTCGTTTTCCAGCTAAGAGACGTGGAGCCCCTTTGAAAGCTCAGTCTGTGAAAAAAGGCAGGGTTATTCAAGTGAGTGCTGAATCTCCCAGGTCATCCAAACCCTGCTACAGCTCGTGCAAGAAATTTAGGAATGGGAAAGTGAAAGCAACCAAAATTATTACTTCTGAGCGCGGAACTTCTTGCAGTTCCCAACAGAATGCAAAGGCTCCACATGCTTATGGTGATAAGGGAAAGGAGCGCATCTTAGAAGCTGCATCAGATAAGAAGAGAAGGGATCTTGAGACAAGGGTTACATTCCCTGAAGTATCCAAACCATGCAACCAATCTCTAGTAAGTAGAGGGCCTCCATTCAAAAATTCAGCAAAGGCAAAATTAGAGGCTGCCCGTAGTGTTTGTTCTGTGAAGCAATCTTCCTATGGTTTTGAGGGAAAACACAAGTTACCCAAATTGGGTTCACAAACTAAGATAGCACGTGATCAATGTAAGATTTATACTTCTGGCAGAAGATTTTCTGTTTCGGTTATTTAATTGAGGTAAATATTGTTAAACTTGAACTTTAAGTTTTCTGTGCAGGCTCTTTGTTGAAGTCAGGATCATCCAAAACTGAAGACTTAAAATTCACAGGGGGGATGGCAAAGGGTGGCTGTTTGGAAAAGCAGAAGGTTGATGGAAATCTAGCTTCTGGTGAAATTAGAAAGGGAAGAAATGTTAGAATGGTGTCTAAATCTATGTCATTTAGTAGTGTTAGCCCAGAGAAATTAAATGCTATTTGTTCTGAAGTTATTCTAGAAAATGCTTATCGTCCTGTGGTCTTGAAGAATTCAAGCTCTGCAGAACAAAGAAAGACAGATAGAGGGAAACTTGCATCCAAGTTAGATAATATTGCAATGTGCTTACCAGCTTCTGATTCTGGTGCCACTGCAGCAAAAAGCCGAAACAAAATGATTTCTCGTGATGAAACTTTTTCAAGACCCAGTTGTGGTAGACTTAGACTTAATGCTGATCATAGTTCTGGACAATTAGATTGTAGATTACAGCCAAAGAGTCGCAACAGTGGTAAAGACCAAGACAGTCTACGTGAAGAGAAGAAAAATGATAGCCACCGGGCTGAGCAACCAGCTGAAGCTGCTACAACTATGAAAGTACATAAATTATCCATTTGTCTTGATTCTGATGACAGGTCCCGGCTTGAGGCAGCAATTCTTTCTCAGGATGTTGTGATCCCAAAGCACGATTACATATGGCTGTATGGCCCCTTTTCTTTATTTTCGGTCTAACTGCTTGGCTTGCGTTGCGTTAAGGATCTGCGATTTTAAGATTTCCCATGTTTGTAATTATGTCTGGTTTTTCATGCAGAGGCAACTTTCAGATTCAAAGAAGTGAGGGGATTGCAGGTAAATGTGAGGGGCTTCAAGCACACTTGTCAACTTGTGCTTCACCAAAAGTTCTTGAAGTGGTGAACAGATTCCCTAAGATTGTTGTACTGGAGGAACTACCTCGCTTGAGCATGTGGCCATCTCAGTTTAGAGAAAGTCAAGCAGCAGAAGAAAATATTGCCCTCTACTTTTTTGCAAAAGATCTGGATAGGTATGTTTAGGCGCTTCTTTTTATTTATTTATTTTCTTTGTAACTGATAAGCTCTGTTTTATATTGTCTACTTATAAATATGTTTTTCTGAAGCTATACAACATATTATCAAAAATTGGTGGAATACATGACCAAGAATGATTTGGCTCTGAAAGGAAACTTCGATGGGGTTGAACTTTTAATCTTTCCGTCCAATGTTCTGCTTGAGAAATCCCAGCGTAAGAAATGACTTTTCCTCATATATGTTTAGATTTTCAGTACAATAAGATTTTAGTCAACAATCATCTCTATTTCTATAATTTACTGCATCTTTGTGCTTGGCAGGTTGGAATAAGTTGTTATTCTTATGGGGTGTATTCAGAGGACGAAAGGTTAGTAATTCAACAAACACACCAGAGTCAAGTTCTCAGAAGGTATTGATTTGAACGAAATTACTTTACACTGTATATGATCCACAAAAATATGATAGTATTTTTTTTCCCATCGCTCACAAATTTTGACTGAAAGGTGATAATCCTTGAAAATACTGTATGATTTTACTTTTCTGCAATTTTATTTATGATATGATCTCGACTGGTGATTACTATCTTTAACCTCTTTTCGAGTCTACTCGTCTTTATTCTATGGAAAAATATAGTTTATATTGTTGCATTATTGAGAGGGTGAGCCTTAGTACAATGGTAAGGTTGGACTTGGAGGTCATGGATTCAAATCCTGCAAATAGCCTCTGCTTGCGGGGATAAGGCTATCTACATCTATCATCTCTGAACTCTGCCAAGTGAGAGCCTTGTGCACTAGGCCGCCTATTCTATTGTCGCATTGTTGATATTGCAAATCAGTCAATTTATCATATTCAAGTGAAAACAAAAATTTTTCCTGCTTTGTCAGCTTTGACAGTGACATAATAAGCTTTGCTGTGTATGTGCCTAGAATACCCCATCCACTATGCAATGCCGTTAGTGCTTAATATATGCTTACTATCTTGCAGCGAGAAAGCAGAGATATTGTGAGCAGTCGGCCATTGGATCTTAATGCCTATCCAAATGATGGATATGACATGGTTAGAGAAGATGTACAAGGCAAGCTACTGAATGGTCTTAAAAATAATGCCAACAACGTTGAGGTGCATGGTAAGCTACTAATGGAAGGGGAAAATAATGCTGAAAATGTCAAGCCCTCAAGAGCACCCTCTCTCTCAGTTGTTTTACCTACAATCTATGATGAGGAGAATGGGGACCTGCTTGATTGGCAAGCTGCGGAAACTTTGGTTTTACTCTCCGAGGGATTAGCAAAGAGGCTGTGAATGGCACCATGTGAATGGATCTTAATTATAGTTATATAGTTACCCTTTTGTGCACTGTCTCATAGTCCTATTTATAATTTCCCCCAGACATTAGAATGTACAGTGGAGTTTGGTTTGCTTCCGTTTCCTGTTTATGTTTAAGCGCTAGCTTGGCCTGACTTTCGTTCTAGTTGTTTTCTTTTTCTTCTGGGACAGCTTTCATCATACTTTAGATTAATATTTGCTATGAGAAACTTCTGGTGGACCTGACTCCAATTATATCACTTGCTGATTAGTTTACTTGTTTTGCAGCGAAGATTATCGGTTAGAGTTGTAGGGTTATCTCAGTTAGAAGCTGTGTTACGTTATTAAATGTTCGTCTCCATGGGCTATTTGGCTAGAGTCGCTTATACTTTATCATTATTTCTCTTTAGCCTCTTCTGTAATGATCGACATTTGTTGACCTCACACACTCCCACACTATGCCCTTCAGCTCCATGTCTCACCATTGCTTAGAAATATTCTTCCCCAAATGCCAAATACAGAATCTAAGATGTACTCTAGCCATCAACTCTTGCATGGTTGGAATCAAAACTTGAAAGCATGAATGATTCAAATTAGTCCTTTAAATAAACTTCATTAATATAGATTAGTCCTTCAAACTGTAAATTGAGTCAGGTTAGTCCTTAAAAATAACAAAAACGGTTCAAATTAGTCCCAGAAGTAGGAAACTTACTTTCTGTATGTTTGACATGAAGTTCCAACTATTTTCCTTGTAATCCCCAAGGTCCTCGTGCAATAGGGTCAAGAGTTACTTCCAATTATCTGTATTCTCCACATCTGCTATAGTATAGGCAATGACAAAGGTATGATCTATTGGCAACTTGTCTCACATCAGACAAGATTTGTCCACTATAGTAACCTTTCAAAAGGGTTCCACTTAATCCCATTAAAGGTCTAATCCTACCTTAAGACTGTTCCTACATCCTTCAAGACACATAAAAATTCTCAAATTGTGGTAGGGAATTAGGAATTGGGATCACATTCATCTTCATAGTGGACCTAGGGTTGCTCCTAAGCAACTCTCCACAATAATCCCACAATCGCCTATATTTCTCCTTTTTATTGCCTTCCACAATTGCCCTTGACTCTTTCAAGGATCTAAATAACAATGTCCTATTCAATTGCACCCGACACTTAACTTTGATATGCTCGAATGCCTCACTATGCTTAAAAGAAAGTTGTTTCCTAAGTTTTTCTTACAAGCTTGTCAACTACTCACTTCCTATTGGCTTTTATTCCTTAACCCTCTACAATAATTATGTTTAGGATTGAAAGTTCTGATCTAGAAAACAGTGACTTACATTGTTATATGCAGAACAAACCTTCCAATTGCGGCTTGCATTTTTACATTTTGCTTTAGCCTTATCCTTGTCATTCTTGACCCACTTAATCTCTCGATAGCATATTCCCTAACCCTTTTCTTAAAAACATCTAGAGAAGCAAACTCTATTCCTAATTCTAATTGTACATTCCCAAAGGTTTCTTCTTAATTGAATATGGGATTACCAAGTTTGCTATTTCTCTTATCATTAGGAGTTATACGTGTTTTCGATTATTTAAAAACCCAAGACCTATCTCCATCTTCAAATGTAGCCTCATACTCATGATTAGGGCTATGAGAGTATCAAAACATATGTCTCAATATGATTTGTTATTAGATTCAACAAATAGAAAAATTGTTATTATAGTCCATACACGCTATATTATATTGAAAAAGAGCATTGCTGAATAAACTAATGCCTGTCCCCATCCCCATTTCTATAGGATTATTAGAATCTGTTGAGACAATTTCCTCGTCAAATAGCAACAAATTATCACGCACACCTAATGTCCTTTCCTCCTATACCTGATGCAAGTGCATGCTTGTTTTTCATTTCTTTTTTGTAGCAATAGCAAGTTTAACTCTTTTTCATAGGAGATTTTCCCCTGTCCTTCTTTGTTGGTGATTTCCCCTATTACCTTTCCTTGTAGGTGGTGACCTGACCTCTTTCCCCTTGTTACTAGAATTCTTGGTAGATGGTGATTTAACCAAGATTTTGAAAACCAGATGAAGCATCGAATTGGACAAGGTATTGATTCAAAGATTTATTGGTTCGACCAGTTCAATTGGGGCTTAATCGACGTATAATCAATGTATATATATCTGTGTGTGTGTATGATTAGTTGTATATTATAATTAATCATTATATAATAATTGAATAAATTTTAGTTATAAAAATATGAACTTAAAATAAAATTATTTGAAAGATAATAAAAATAATTTTCAAAACCTACATTTAACTTGATATTATGTTATTTATACAATTTAACACCAATTACTATTAATTCGAAAAAAATATTATTAAATACAAATAAGGGATAAGTGGTGATAATCTCAAAACCTTCTCTCTCCCATTATCCCTTTATATTAAATTTTAAATTGAAAAAGAAAGTTAAGAAGACAAAAAGGCTTGCAATTTCCCACATCTCGCTGCCTTTTTCATCCTTAGCCTTCTAACCTTACCTGCAAATCTGTAACACCTTTCACCTTTCAGCCCTGCAAGCAACATCACTCTCTTCTACGGTATTCACCACCTCCTTTTGTGGGAAGGACTATGCAAGTTCCCTTTCTTCTCGCTCCCATTAGTCCTCGTCTCGAGCCCTTCCCTTCAAGATCTTTGACTTCCATTGTGGCATCATCCTCCAGCCTAATCTCCTCTTTGGCATCATCTATGTTGAGGCTGTCTTCGATATCACCAGTGTTGACGAGGTGGAGGAAGTTATCAAGCACTAAATAAAGGCTAGGAGCTGTTTGACATCTCCACTTTTTTTCTCCTTATGGAAAAAAAATGGTCAACACCGTGAACTGGTATTGGTTAGACCGGTTCACCAGATTTTGACTAGTTCACATGATTTTTGACTGGTTTTTAAATTTTTGATTTTCATACTATGATCAAACCAGCTAGAGGGCTGATATGTTTCGGTTTGCAGAACAATGGATTTAAGATCATTCCTCGCGTCCTTTTTTTCTATGCAAGTGGATTATTGTCCATCTAATTGTTATTACTATATTCCTCACTAGATGCAAAAGTGGGTCTACATGGGCTATCCTTAGCACTCTCAAAATATTCAAAAAATTCACTCTCATTATCAACATCAACAAATTGGTTAGGGCTTGGGTTTGTTTGGTTTTTCTCTCCCCCAATAGGTGCAAGTTGTGTTTCATTAAGTTTACAAGAATTAGGAGGGCTTTTCTCTCTAAATTTAGCCTTAGGTTATGTTTCCTCTCTAAGATTGGTCTTAGGTTAGGTCTTTAAATCCAAAGGTGCCTCCTTACCCTCAAAAGCTATAATCTTTGGGTTAGCAACAACGGGGTTTTCAAAGGAATCACTTTGTTATCGGTATGATAGTCTCTACAAAATCTAAAAGATCCTTACCTGTTTTCAAAACCCTTAACCCCTTCTCCAGCACTCTTATACGAATAACTAGAAACACTTGACGATTTTGTGATAATCTAATTCCTTACTATAATTAGCCACAACAGACACATCAAGTTTATCCTCATCAACATCTAACCAAGAGTCTACTTCACCTCCTTCGTAAGTTACTTTCCCACTAAAATTTTTAACAAACTTTCCCCATGATGAAATACAAGTGTGAGTGGATCCCCCTCTACATAAGTAAACAAAATGCATTTTAATATAAATCATTCACATCAATTTGCATAATGTCAACCTGCTACATCCTATACAAATAAGTCCAATGTATAATATGGCATCATGTACTTAGAATCTTTTCATTCTGTACTTTTTGCATTCTATCTTTTTAGTTTTTCAGTTCTTTCAATTCTTGTATTATATCCATTTAGTTCTTTCAATCTTGAAACATTAAAGTCAATTACGAGAGGGTGCAATCTTTTCAGGTTATTCAATTTTGCACCACTTTTAAGAAACTCAAACATGATGGCCACAACAACATATCAACAACTTCTTCTTTGTGAAAAACTTCTTTTTCATCTTCCCCAAACCACAACAACCAAGTCAATGTGTAGGAAAATAAAACAATATTATTAAAGCCGCCAACAGTCAACCTTTCATGGACCACAACCCACATCTCCTGGAATTAAAAAAAAGAATGCAACAAGAACCACTATCAACACATTGTACAGATGAGAGGAATAGGGAAGATAGGGAAAGGACCACACATTCTAAAAAATGGAGAAATAGAAGAAGAGACAAGACCACAACAACACACCAACAAAGCATTTTTAGGGCTTAGGGTTACCTTTGAATGACTAGAAATGCACAAAGATTGTAGCTGTGGGAGTGTGTGAACACTATGCTAATGGAACGGAGGAGAGAATAGAGTGAACTGTGGGTGGTGATTTGGGAGACAATATGAGAATGTGAGGGTTTTGTGAGTTTTCATTGGGAATTTAGGTGAATAATTGAGAAATTGGGTTAATTAGGCTTAGGGATAAGTTAATTAGAGTTAATTACCTTTGTTTAGTTAAATGTCATCATTTGAGTGTAATTGGGGAGGTCATTTAATATGAAATTCATCGTTTTGTTACGTGTCATGATGCCACCATGTTACTTAACGTGACACATCAATAAAAATGTGACAAAACACTAACAGAAATGAGGTCAAAGACTAATGTGACTCTCGATTGGAACTTTCAAGAACTAAAAACTTAATTTATTAATTACAAGGATCAAGGTGAAGTATGTGTACAACTTCAAGGGTCAAAGTGAATATTCATTTATTCACTTATTATCTATGAAAGGTTTTTTTCATTTGTTTTTGTCCATTTTTGCATGTTTTAGTGGAATGCCCGGACAAAATGGTTAATCAACGTCTATATAAGTCATTACTGTGGAGTGTGGACACAAGAAAAGGAAGCGATATGTTTGATAAGATTGTCTCCATATTTTTGTTTTTGTGTCAATTTTCCATGATTCTATCCACTATATGTAACATCCTACTAATTTTATGTTATGCTTAAGTCATAGCATGAAACTAGTCAGGTCGTGTTACCGTGTTGATACTCTATTTACCTTTCCTATTTTAATTTCTCTTTAAATCGTCTCTATTGACGAAACGGCGTGCTGTTATATTAAAAGCGAAACGAACCGAACAAAATATCACCGAGATAAGTATAGTACAATAGTGTTACTGCATACGTGTAGACATATATATATATATATATATATATATATATATATATATATATATATATATATATATCAGAAGCCACTGTTTCAGTTTATGTACAAAGTTTAAAGTAGAACACCTACGGGGGCTGGTATATCAAAAAGATTATAAAACCCTCATCTGCCAACATATCCTATGGTCCTCAAAGGATATTTTGTAACCTACTGCTAACCCTACAGTCAAGTCCATGACCCAAAGCTACATGCTGTTCAAAAGAGGGTCATACTGTACAACATCTCCTACCACTAAGCTACTCCGTCAGGTAGCCGTTAGCCACGCCAGGCTCGGCTGGTGTATAGTCTGCGCTGGGTCCCGAGGAGGAAGAGGGCGACGAGCCGGTGGCCTCGGAGGGGTCACTCTTTGAACTCAACGGGATGTCGGGGACAGCCTGCGGTAGCGACTCAGGGGCAGGGCCAGCGGGTGCTGCGGGTGCAGGAGGTGCAGGATGTGGGTGCGCCATGTGTAAAGGGACGGCAATATAAGGGGTAGCAGGGTCGAAGAGGGGGTGGTGTAAAGGAACATCAAAGTTCCGGTCGCTGAAGAGGTATAAACGGAAGTTGCACGAACCAGCTATGTACAAAGAGTCCAACTCCGGATCATGATGGAACTGTAACGCGGGAATCTCAATAAAAAGGGTGGCTGTGGAGTCCATCGCCAGTGTCTGAGAATGATGCGGGAGATACAAAAAGGGGTGAGAATTTCAAGAAAATTCTCAGTAGGGTTCGATTATCTTTGATGCGACGTCACATACATTCTCAGTTGCCTCGGGTTTTATTTAATTATAAAATATGTGTTCAAGTTGAAAAGTCCATTTTCATGAGTTTAAGAAAATGTCTGGTCCGAGGCAAGGTTCAGTTTTACTTTACTTGACATGAGAAACAAAATAGATTATTATTACGGATACATAGAATGGTAATCGAAATAAATAAATGCATAACAGTGAGCAATTATAACATACAATTGTAAACATCTTGATGTAACTATTTCATGTATTCATGTATTCATGTAATCATGCAGACTCGTTCTTGAACTTTCCTTCATAAACTTTTTCATTACTTTCTATCATTTTCCATCTCTTGGTCCCCTGGGAGTTCTTGGCCATTTTAGACTCCTGGGTAATAGTCTGCTTATCAGGATCGAGCTCGTTCCTATATAGGAATGCCGGGTTTACTTTCCCCGACCTTCCCACCGATCTATTCCCATTAACTTTTTATCCGGGGCTGGCCCAAGTAGTATGGAACTTGCATAATAACACAATTCTTTTCATAACTTTTATGGCTTTCTTAAGAATGCATATGCATTAACATGTAATTCATAACTTGTACATGGGTTCTACCGAAAATTTGGCAGCATAACGGAACGTGTCCGCTTCCCCATGAATAGTGCTAGCCAATCAATACGTCAATTTATCATAAGGAACACAATTTCACATTTATATTCCAACATAGAATTCAAATCCATATCAAATCCATTAAGGCAGAAATTCTGCCTCAGCATATCCAACCAACCCGGTTTTTGTAATTCAAGCCACAATTTCATTTTAACTCATTTGGACCTCAAATTTGAGTATGTTAAAGTGTTATGTGTCTATCTTCTAACCTCTTTGGTCCCATCCAATTTTAGTATCTACAACTCAAGATATATAGATTTTATCTCGGCCTGCTCATTGGCTAGCCAGAATTAGGTAACGAAAAGTAAAAATCCACTAAAAATCGAAAAATGACTCAATTCATACGAAATTGGTCTCATGTTGAAGATAACAGGACAAAGTTTCATTTAGAAAAAGTTCCACTCAATTTGGCTTAGTAGGGCTCGAGTTACAAGCCTCGAATTCGGACCTTCCTACACTGCCCTGTTCTAGCCCGGTGTGGACATAGGGCGAATTGCGTGGAGAACTGGGAGTAACTGGGACCTTATTAAATTCTGAAATTTTTATGAGATATTCTCCTATGTGTAAGCTTTCTAACAAAGTTAGTTTCACTCATTTTCATGTAGTATAGGTCGAGTTCTACCCTAAAGAACCTAATCTGCCCAGAGCCAGAGTCAAAACCCTAGGTTGAGATTCAAAAATTCATATCTCCCTCAATTCTGATCCAAAATCCTTATATGATATGTCTATGGAAAGCCCTAGATGTCTAGTTTCATCCAAAAATAGTTTCATCGGATTTGACCGATTGTAGGCGGTGCCGTAGGCTCCGCCATATGGACTGCCGTGGACTCTCTATCAAGACAGCACCCTCATCCATTTACTTCTCTTAGTTTTCTTCTTCTAATTCTACTTCTAACTCAAAATCTTCTATTAATCCAAGCTTAATTATTTAATTCACACATCAAATAAGGTGAAAATAATTCAGCCAAGTCAGCTAAGTGCATGGATTTGATGCCAGAAATCAGAACTCCTACCTTTGATTTAAGTGTTTTGTGCTGAATTCTTGGAGTTTGGGATGAACAAGGTTGGAACTTGGCTTGAGTTTTGGGTGAGTGAGCAAGAGAGAAAGAGAGCTGAAGGAGAAGAAGAAAACAACGTGAATGAGGGTCTGAATCAAAGGAGGAGGGTGTGTTATATAGGCATGAGTGGGAGTTAACTTGGAAGGTTGTGATTGGCCTCTAAACATAAGGCCAAGTTTCAGCCAACCTTGCTCTCCACGTTGCCCTCTTTGTGTGGTAAAATCACTCTCCACGTCGCCTAAAGTGGGACTAACTTCCAGCATATTCTGGAAACTAAATCGGAACTCATACGCTTTATAAAGTCGGAACTCGGGAATTATAAATTTCTATCCTGGAACTTGAAAGATATAGAAATGAGAGCTACTAATATTGGACTCGAGATCGGATCTCGTACATTTATGAATCATAATGTCGGAATTCGTAATATAGCCAGTTCACTTGAGCCTTAGAGACGAAGTCGGAAATCGAACATTTTGCTCTTTAATTGATAAGGTCGGAAGTCGTAAATTGTGCTGAAGTCGAAGATGAACTTGTAAGTTGGAAGCATCAGTCAATTCATTTCAGCTCCTTAAATCGGAAATCGGAATTCATACTGATGAGGTCAAAATTTATACAAACTTATACAAGGTCGGAAATCGTAAGCTACATGCATTAAGTCGGACATCGTTGGCTGCATGCACAAGGTCGGAAATCGGAAGAAATCCCTTGTAAGCCTTGGAACGAAGTCGGAAGTCGAAGCTAATATTGAGATCGGAAACGGAATTATAAGACAAACTCGGAAATCGTAAATCCTTGTCTGTCCAGCCTTGAAGATGAATATGGAGGTTGGGAATACTATGAGCTTGGAAGTCGGAAGTCGTGGATGTTACACTACACAGACATCATTTATTGTCCGCAACATTACCATTAACTGTTTCCATCTTTTTTCCACGTGTTACCCTAAAATTATCTAACTTTCAAGATCTTCAAAAAGAACGATTTGGGGGAAAGTGCATGTCAAAAGTGGGGAATATGTTATACTTTTTGCAGTAAAAAAGTATGAATTATTGTCCCGAAGGACGTGGCCTAATTGAGAAAGACATGCATAACAATACATGATCGTGCACAAAACTGGCATAAATTATTTAATTTGTTTGTAGAAGTTGGCGAAACTCTTTTTCTGATAAATCATTTTGTGTGTATTTAGTAATGAATATCTTTTAGAATTTAATTTGGCTATATTGACAATATAAAAGATTTTTATATAATCAACTAATCATATTCTCATTCAAGTAATGAATGTGAGACTTAACCATATTTACTAATGTGATAAAATACGATTGAATCATAGTATCAGACATCTAAATTAAATCCTATCTTCTAACTTGAAAAAGGATTTCTAACTTCCAGAACACATCCATAGACTAGAGTGAAATAACATGAAGAAAAAAAAAAAAAAGTAACCCGCAGTATGTAGAAATTATATGAAATAATGTATATTAACGTAAATTTGAGTGAATATCAATATATGTATGTGTTAACATGAACTAAATATATTATATATCTATATAAAAATTATTGTATCTGACATCCTGTTTTGATATACAAATAACAAAAATAACATTGTATGGGGATCCTGAAATCAAATTTTAAACTGCTGCAAAGATATTACAATTACGTCTAACAAAACAATAAAGAAATTAAAAAATCGAGACGCAAATAATACACACAATAGAAAATCCAAACCGAGATGCATAAAATTAAAATTTGAATCGCATAGAAACGCGAAAGTACATCTTTTCCTTTTAGCATTAAAAGGTTTATGTACAGAAGACTTTACTCGGTGTCTCAATTAAATTTCAAACTTCTTGTCACCTATAATTTGATTTGGTTAAATCAACAATCTATATACTTATTTATTTATTTATTTATTTTTACTTTGCACCTAAGAGTGTGTTTAATTGTTGGGTATAGTGTATTAGATATGATATGATAAGCTAATATAATACTTTATGATTTTATTAGTTATTTAATGCAAGTAATATATTGTACAAGTTTATCCTTTAAAATCTCTTTTATATGTCAAACTAATGGATAACTTTATTAAGTCTAAAGATATAAGATTAATTAGACTTGATTAATTTTTTATGAATAACCTCTCTTTCACTCTTTCATTTTTTTTGTATAGATAATTAAAATTAAAATAATTATTAAATTAATAACATAATAATAAATAAAAAATAAGAAATAAGGTTATGGGTTCGAGCCTTATACATACAAAAAATTTACATTGAGAGAGCTTTATTCTATAGTGGGTTGACCTGAGTTGAACTAGATTAGTTGAAGTCCAGCAAACTCTAAATATTGGTCATTTAGATAAAAAAATTAATTTTTTAAATCTAACTTTTAGTCTTTTATCATTCGATTTTCTAAAATTACTTTTGAGCATCACAAGAACAACTATCGACCTAAAATATGAATCAGTTGAGCAAACATGCATTGTTTTTTCTTTTTAATTCATTTTTTAGAACGGATCAAACACACATTCAATTGTATAGTTTTGTTAAACCCCCTTCATATTTTAGAGAAATGTGAGAATCTAATGCAAAAACCTACTTAGCACAGGGTGTATTTGGTATAGGGTAAAAAATAAGAGTGAAGATTTCATAGATGAGATCCATATCTAAATTCTATGTGTAATTTAATATATAGCGTTTATCCATGAAATTTTCATCCGTACTTTTACTCCTATATCAAACATACCTTTATAGTCATAAAGTACTTTATATAGACATGCCATCTTACAATTATTTCAGTATTTTTTTATTTAGTGTGATTATACTCTGACTAGATTTTACATTCAATATCATTAAATTACTTTTTTTATGAACTATGTTATTTTGACCATTAAATTAGTATGTCCATCGACATTAGGGATTTCACATATAAATAGTGGGGATTGCTCATTGATAAATGGAGCATTGGGACAATTGCAATGGACAATATTATCACTTACATCCTCAGTCCGTCTACTTCACCACTCGTTAATGTGAATTCTTCATGATTTACATGTGAAGTCCCCTGTATTAATATTGGACAGACTAAATAAGTGTATACAAATATCATTCTTTTTTTATTATAAAACATTTACACTTAATTTTTTTTCCATTTAAGATATTAATTCCACTAGCATCAGATAATTGGATTCAACCATGACATTTTTTTTTTGACTTCTTCTCATTGGAAAAAAATAAATTAAGAATACATTCTATTTGATTTAGTGGATTTAATTACTTTATCCCATTTTTCTATCCCCTTTCAAAAAAATTTGTTATATATAAAATTATGGATAATTTTAAAAAAGTTGTTTGAGGAAAAATATGAGTAATGTAATATAAATGTGCAAATATCAATTTTGCAAATGAGGGCATCTGAGGTTAGTGGCATTCTTGGTTCACGAGAGTCTCTGGTTAATAGAAGGGTTTCATCCACAAAGCTTGCTCCCTTCATTGCAAGTAAATTGGCCAAAGGGAGTTTCTCTATCTTTGTAGGCTACTTCCTTGCTACGATTTCTAAGCGATGGTTTTATGACCTCTTTGGTCGTTGTGGTGAAGTTATAGATGTCTTCATATTGAGGAAAGCTAGATGCGGGTCTCAGTCTGCATATGCATTCATCATATTTCGTTTGAAAGAGAAAGCTTCTAGGGTGATTCGTGATTTTAATGGGATGCTTATTCATGACCATCGTTTTGTCATATCAGACGTGTTAGCGAGGAAACATCCTAAGGATGCAAGATACATCAAGAGAGATGCCAAGCTTTTGCCGGATAGGATAAGAGAGCCTAGCTCTGCAAGTAGGAAAGGGTGCAATATCTGGAATGGAAAAATGCGAGCCTTTGATGATTCTTCCTTTTAAACCAAAATGGAAGAGTATGAATCTCTCTCTGTGGTTGCAAGAGAGAAATGTAAAGATTCTTTAGCATGGCTAGAGAGGAGTGTAGTTTGCGAGCTTACTAGTGTGACTAATTTCTCAATGTTATATAATGAGCTTTCAACATGGAGTGGGATCGAGGATATTGGAGAGATGGGTCTTTGATGGCCTTAGTTACTTTTGTTTCCAAGGAGGCCATGAATGATGCCATTGAGGCTGGTATTGAACCAATCTCTCAATGGTGTTTTGAGTTCAGAAAGTGGAGCTTCTCTGAGTGGAGTTTATCCAGGAATATGTGGTTTGAGTGTAATGGTCTCCCACTGCATGCATGATCTACTACAAATTTATGTAGGATTGGCAAGAAATAGGGTCATGTGTTATGCTTTGATGAAAATATCCTGAAGAGATCTTTCTAATCAGCTTGGATCCTTATTGAAACTTATTTAAGATTTTTTAGCAAGAGGTTGGCATTTTTGTCCCTTGTTGAATCTGGTTGTGTTTGTTAAGGAATTATGTTGTAATTGTGCTGGTTATGTTGCCGTGAGTTATTCTCATGGTGAGATTGAAGTATCCTCGGGATGCTTGTGTGCTAGCATAGGGAGGAATGTGGACGGTTAGAATCGTAATTGTTAGGTAGAGATAGAGCACATGTAACCAACCGCTCAACTAAACGGTCATTACCCCTTTGCTTCACATTTGTTGTATGTGAGCAATGATGGGGATAATGGCTTTGGTATGTGTGGTATTAAGGAGGTTATATCATTAAGTGGCAGTTACGAGGTTAATGTGGCATTACGACTTTGGTGCATGTGGAGGAATCATGTACACCAACTTCTGTGGACACAAGAACGAATGAGTGTTGGTTTATTGGGCGAATAAGGCCAAGTCTTCATTAGAATACCCCTCGATTGTGGGCTCCTATTTCATGTGACATAGGTGGGTTGGAAGTGTGTGTAAATGGGCCTAGTGAGTAGCATATAGATATTGAACGCAATACACAAATTGATGCAAATGATGAGAGGATTGGCTTAAAGGTCGACAAGGGTAAACAAAAGAAAAGGAAAGACAAAGTGATTTCTAAGTCAAAAAAGATTCAACAATGTTTGTTTAAAAAGAATGCTTCAAAAAGGAATGATTGACTATTGAGGCAAAGAATGATTGTGAGCTATTATTATTTGAGAAGGTAGAAAATACACAAGATATGGGTAAAAAACTTTGCCTTACTACTAAAAATGATGATGACATTGTGTAGACTTTAGTTTAGGTTGTAAAGACTAGTTTTGAGAGCCTTTGAAGAGGAAGACTATAACACTCTCCCAAGCACAATACCGCACTTAAGTTATAGTATCACACGCAAGAGTTGTTATTAGTAAATAAACGGACCTTGTCCTGAGGTTTTTTGAGGATACACAAGGAAAGAGTGGAAAATTTGATCAAAAGAAAGCAAGGTATAGGAGTTTTTCGGTGTGTATGAGTAGGTTAGAGAAGAAAATGAGGGTAGAGAATGAAAGGGGGGGCGGCTACACGAATTTGGGGAGGAAAAGGAGAGAAAAATTAAGCCTTTTTCCTTGTTAAGTCATTTCTTGATTGGTTGATTGGTGAATGCTTCTTATTGGTAGATTTGAAATAAAATTTAAGTCCTCTTGAGTGCAAATTTGAGTGGTCATCTTTTGTCTAACAAGATGACCAGTATGGTTAATTTCTAGCCACATATCCTAGGGCTTTTAACTAACTGACTCGCGCGTCTTAACACGAGCAAATTAAACCGAATAGCGACTATAGTATAGTAGCCAACTCGGATCGTTTCCCAAAGATGAACACACTATTTGATCAGAAAATTCAGGGGGTTTTTATAACAAACACTTAAAATGCAATACTGAATTCCAAAGCAAACAGAAAACAAAAAGGCTAAACCGAATTAAAATTCTAATCCAAGACACACAAGAAGAAAGCAATCAACACTCAATCATTGGATTCAAATGTACATGCACACTCCAATTCGATGATTTATTTTAGATTCAATTGAAACCTCAAATCAAACCTAGCATTCACATGAAAATCTCCATGCATTCAACTAATCACTCAAGCCATTCGGTTTAGAGACCTCTAAAACCGAATTGATTTTGGATTAGCTTCCAAACCAATGCTCTCATCTCATATTCAGAACCGAAATATGAATCACACTCTTGAACAATCGAATCACATATATCAACCGAATTATACATGATTTGATTGACTCTCAATCAACATGCATGAATGAAAACCTCCAATTCAATTACGAGATTAAGAAGAAGAGAAGATGAGTGAAACCGAAATTGGAATTTCCATGTCTTGATGCACCAATCCTCAAGAGCTTGAGTGCTTCTCTTGATGCCTTGGATCAGAGGAGGATCACCCCTCCATTAATGGAGGAAAACGCAAAAGAAAGAAAGAGAGAGAAAAAGAGAGAGAGAGAGTTTTCTTATTCCATTCCCCTCCAATTACAAAATGAGTCTAAAAAAAAAAAAAAGAAGAAGAAGGTGAAGGTCCTGAAGCATAATCAGAATTTCTATATATACCTCTAATTAAAAGTCACTAATTACTTAATTAAAATAATCCTCTTTTCCTAAGTTAAATTTGGATAGCTCAATTGCCCAATTTGGATGCTTAGAGAGAAAGTTGTGCCCAAAACAAGTTGAGTGGGCTCTCTTAGACTCAGCACGACTTCCAACACGTTTTTGGGCCTCATAACGGTTCTTCTTGGCTTAGTGTTCTGAACATAAAATGAAGCCCTGGATGTTAGCTTTCCGATGCCACTGGAATGGGCTCAATTGAGTTCCTATAGCCCAAGATATGGTCCAATCATTGAAGGCTGCTCAGAAACCGCGCCCAAACGCTTCAGTTCAGTTCCGAGCCCAATTTCGGCTTTAAGATCTCAGAGTTAGCCCTTGCCCTCTTCATAGAAATTGTAGCTCTATCTCTTAGCTTTCCTACAAATCAAGAATCATAATAAAATGAGGTATAGAGCTCAAGATATGATCTAAACACTGAAGCAGGTCAAAATAACCGAAATGCTGCAAAAATTAACTAAGTCTCACTAAGATCCAAAAAAGGAAAATGATCTAAACTCAACCAATTAAGCGCAAAGGAGGATTAATGAGACAAGTATGAAGGATAAAAATAGTATAAAAATCCAATTCATCAAATTCCCCCACACTTAGCTCTTGCATGTCCTCATGCAAGACTCAACCTAAAGGAAACTAAACAAGGAAAATACCAAAATCAACTACAAACCAAAGTGGAAAAACTTATTCTCCAATGAATCATCAAAAGTGCTAAGTTTAGGGACAAAGTAGCATGTGAGGCATCAAGAATTTTCCAACAATCAAATCAAATGATCCCCACCTCTCTAAAGTATAAACCAAGCAACATCACTCAAAGTGCAAAGATCAAGTATGAAGAATCTCACAAGATGGTGGGCGAGTGTATGAAACTCACTAACTCTCAAGTGTGTGGGTAGAAATGTTTCACTCAATTCACCTCAATGGATCATGCATTACCATAGGCTTGCTAATCTTCTACTTCTCCACTACTTGCAATCATATGCAACACAAATCAAGAGGGCTTCATTAATGGTTGTAATGGGGTTAAGGTAAGGGTAAGAAAAATAGGGAAATGACAAGGTAAAACCTAAGGCAATAGGAGAAATATTGGTCAAGATATAAGCCAAGTTCACAAATGTGGGGGGGTTTCCCAAAGTCATTCCATAACATATTCATTCCCTTCATGAACACTCCCATTTTGTTTGCCCTTTCTCTTTTTTTTTTTTTTTTTTTTTTTTTTGCACACTTGCAATTTATGCTTTATTTGTAACCATCCACACTTGCAATTGATGCATATATGACTTTCATTTTGCACCCCCCTACACTTGATCTCTAACACAATAGTGATAATGAAACCAATGCCTTCCTATTCCCTAAGGTTGGGTAGAATCATGGTTTTCCAAATGGGTTTAGGCTTGTAATGTGCTAGAATCAAAGAAAGAAAGGTCAACAAGGCTCAAAGGGGTTAACAGGGGAATTAATGCAAGGTGGGCTATATGGCCAAGTGGTTAAAAATGAAAAGAAATGCCTCTATCATGTCCATGAATGCATATGAAAATGTAGCCTCAAAGAAGAATTAAAGCAAGTTCTAGAATGACATAAACTATGAGGGTTGACACACAAGAAAGAAAGGAATGGTATGAAATGCAACCATCCAAAACATAGCTCAAAAGCTCACAAGGGTAGTATTCACCATACTCAATCCAAACAAATCAAGATCAATCACTCAATTCACACATTGCAAGAGGGAAAAGAAAAAATGAAATCATGTTGGAATTCCATCCACCTCAATATTTAATGTCCTAACTCAACAACCATCAATTCATCAAAGAAGAACAAGAGCAAAGATTATTTCAGCAACAAAAACAAACCCAAAATGCAAGACTAGCTGGAAAAATGCACGAGAGATAAACTAAAACTAATCATCCTCCCCCCACACTTCAACCCAACATTGCCCTCAATGTCATGCAATAGAATAGAATGCAAGGCAATTAGAAAGAAGTAGGAGAGGGAAGAAGAAAACATCCCTATCAAGCATAGGTGGCCGCTAACAAGCGAACCTCCTCAATGGTGTCCACGGATAGCTCCTCATGAAACAGCTTCAGACGGTGGCCATTCACAGTAAAAACTCTGTCTGTCCCAGGCTCCACAATCTGCACAGCACCATAGGGAAAAATCTGAGTAACAATATAAGGACCAAGCCACCGGGAACGAAGCTTACCAGAGAAAAGCTTGAGGCGAGAGTTGTAGAGAAGCACTTTCTGGCCGACTGAGAACTCCTTTCGCAACAACATCCTATCATGGATGAGTTTGGCCTTCTCCTTATACATGCGGGCATTCTCATAGGCCTCTAAACGGATCTCCTCCAACTCCTGAAGTTGGAGCTTTCCATGAAGCCGGGACTGGTCCAGATCCAAGTTGCAGTGTTTAACTGCCCAATAAGCTCTGTGCTCGATCTCTACTGGAAGGTGGCATGCCTTACCAAAGACAATCCTATAGGGGGACATCCCCAAAGGTGTCTTGTAGGCAGTGCGATAGGCCCATAAAGCATCCTCAAGTCTCTTGCTCCAGTCCTTCCTGTTCGGCTGAACAGTTTTCTCCAAGATCTGCTTCAACTCTCTGTTGGACACCTCCGCTTGGCCATTTGTCTGCGGATGGTATGGGGTTGAGACCTTATGGGTGACACCATACTTCTTTAGCAAGGTAGCCATGTTAGGTTCTGCAAATGGCTTCCCTGGTCACTGATGATAGCTCTAGGCACCCCGAACCTGCAAAATATCTGTGATCTGACAAAATCTATGACAACATGAGAATCATCAGTCCGGGTGGCCTTGGCCTCCACCCATTTAGAGACATAATCAACAGCCAGTAATATGTAAACAAAACCAAAAGAAACAGGAAAAGGCCCCATAAAGTCAATACCCCAAACATCAAATATCTCACAAAACAATAGGGGCTGCTGAGGCATCTCATTCCTACGAGAAATACTACCTGTCTTCTGGCATTGTTCACAATTCCTACAATATGTGTAGGCATCGCGAAACAAAGTGGGCCAGTAAAAACCTGCATCTAAAATCTTCCTAGCAGTGCGCTGTGGACTAAAGTGGCCACCACAGGCAAGAGTGTGACAAAACTGTAAAATAGATGGCATCTCGCACTCATGCACACAACGCCAATGACACGATCACTACACATCCTCCACAAGTATGGATCATCCCAAATATAGTACTTAGCCTCACTCCTAAGTTTATCTATCTGATGCTTTTTAAAATAAGCAGGTAACTCAGCTGCAACCAGATAATTAACTAAATCAGCATACCATGGGTCCTTACCTTGCAGCTGTAGAAGCTGCTCATCTGGAAAGGTCTCACGGATAGGAAGAGGCTCTAGGGTCTGCGGGATTCGGCTCAGGTGATCCGCTACTAGATTCTCGGCTCCACTTTTGTCCTTGATCTCTATATCAAACTCCTGCAGCAAAGAACATCCACCTAATGAGCCTAGGCTTAGCATCTGGCTTCTTGGCGGGAACTTGATCTTTGCATGATCGTAAAAACAGTCACTTTAGTTCCCAAAAGGTAAGCACGGAATTTATCTAAAGCAAAGACAATGGCTAGAAGCTCCTTCTCAGTGGTGGTATAGTTGGCCTGCGCAGAGTCCAAGGTCCGGGAAGCATAGGCTATAACATGGGGCATCTTCCCGACCCTCTGTGAAAGAACTGCTCCAACTGCAAAGTTGGAAGCGTCACACATCAGCTCAAATGCATACTCCCAGTTCGGCGGTTGAGAAGCACTGGGGCAGAGATGAGGTGCTGCTTCAGCTGGTCAAATGCCCTCCTACAGTCATCATCGAATTGGAAGTTAACCTCTTTCTGCAATAGTTTGGATAATGGGAGTGCTATTCTGCTGAAATCCTGGATGAATCGCCTATAGAAACCTGCATGGCCAAGAAAAGACCGCACTTCCCGCACGCATGCAGGGTAAGGCAAAGAAGCAATGACATCTATCTTGGATTTATCAATAGAAATACCCTCCCCAGAGATAATATGACCTAAGACCACACCCTGCCTAACCATAAAATGACACTTCTCAAAATTCAAGACAAGGTGTGATTCAACACATCTACCCAAAACTCTAGCCAGGCTATCCAGACATGCATCAAAAGAAGAGCCGTAAATCGTAAAATCATCCATGAAAACTTCCATACAGTCCTCTAGAAAGTCAGAGAATATACTCACCATGCACCTCTGAAATGTACCTGGGGCGTTGCATAAGCCAAAGGGCATCCTCCGATATGCAAATGTGCCGAATGGACAGGTGAAAGTCGTCTTCTCTTGATCTTCTGGTGCAATATGAATCTGAAAATAGCCAGAGAAACCATCAAGAAAACAGTAGTGAGATTGACCTGCCAATCTCTCTAGCATCTGATCGATGAAGGGCAGAGGGAAGTGGTCTTTTCTGGTGGCTTGGTTCAGCTTCCTATAGTCAATGCAGACTCTCCGGTATTGCTCGCACTCGTGTGGGTACCAGCTCACCATTTGAATTCTTCACTACTGTAATACCAGTCTTCTTGGGGACAACTTGCACCGGGCTCACCCACTTGTCATGCGAAATTGGATAAATGATGCCGCAGCCTAGAAGCTTGCTGACTTCTTTCTTGACCACATCCAAGATCAAAGGATTGATCTCCTCTGGGTTGCCTCACCGGTTTCACACCTCTTCTAATCAATTACATTGCATGCACGTAGAGGGCTAATCCTGTATGTCCGCCAATGTCCAAATTAAAGCCTTCATGTTACGCCTTAGAATGTTTAACAACTTCTCCTCTTGTTCGGCAGCAAATCCTTGGCTATGATGATCGGCGACTTCTCATTGGGTGCCGTGAATGCATACTTCAAGTTTTTCGCGAGGCTTCAACTCCAAGGTGGGTGGCTCTTGTATGGAGGGTGCTAATCTTGGAATTTGTTCTGTTTGTTTAATTTCAAAGACTGCAACACATGAAGAATCTTGCACAATGGCATTAGAATCAAGAAAAACAGTGGATTCATCCATACTATCAGAAACTGGATCCACAGAATCTGCACAAATAGAGTCACTATATGCAGAATTTAAAACAGAAGGAATAGCAACCAAACCAGAATTTTCTGCAGCAGAAAATGCAGAATTTGCACTCTCAATAGCAAGGTTAACAACTTCGAAACCTGCAAAAACTAAATCAATACCTGCAGAGTTCAAGTCTACAAAAACTGCACAATCAGAGTTGGAATTAACAGAAACAGAACTAGAAATTTCAGCATGTAAATTAGCATAATTAAATGGTTTAGAATCTGAATTATGGAGGTATGCATCAATCTCAGCACAAACAACACATTTATCATGAATTCCATCACAATTAGAACATTGAAATTCATCTTGAAAGCCTACAATTTCTGGAAAATCATCCAACAAATGTTCATGCACATTATCAACCAATGAATCAATGATATCTAAGTGAAAAACAGAATGCTCTTCCGGTGAGAATTTCATGGCATCACACAAGTTAAAATTCACTTTGCTATCTCCAAATTCCATTGACAAGGTACCAGAATGCACATCAATCTTGGTTTTTACAGTTTTTAGAAATGGTCTACCTAAGATCAATGTTGGTTGATTAATATGCATGTCATCCTCCATATTCAACACATAAAAATCAGCAGGGAATATCAATTCATTTACCCTCACCAAGACATCTTCTAAAACTCCTTCGGGGTGGGTTGTGCTCCGGTTGGCTAGTTGAATGACCATTCCCGTTGGCTTGAGCTCTCCCATGTGCAAGGACTTGTAAACTGATGTTGGCATGACATTGATTGAAGCACCAAGGTCTAGCATGGCTTGATTGAATTGCTTGCTCCCTATGGTGCAAGGGATGGTAAAAGTGCCCGGATCCTTGCATTTAGGTGGAATGCTCGGTTGGATGATGGCGGATACATTTCTGCCCATGCTGACTTTTTCATTTCCCTTCAGCCTCCTTCTATGAGTGCATAAGTCTTTGAGGAACTTTGCATATTTGGGAATTTGCTTGATTGCATCCAGGAGTGGAATATTAACTTCAACTTTTCTGAATGTCTCCATGATCTCCTTGTCCAGTGCTTCGCCGCTTCTTGTTTTGTGTCACTCTATTGGGGAAGGGCAGTGGCAATTTCTCACTTTGTTCAACTTGCTTGCTATTGCTTGGTTCTGCATAATTTTCCTCTGATTCTGCAGAATCAGATTTTTCTTGTATCCTTGGTTGTTCTGCATAGTCTGCAGAATCTGGTTGTTCAACATCAGGAACCTTAAGTTGCTTGCCACTTCTCAGAGTGATGGAACTGACATTCCTTGGATTGCTCACGGATTGGGAGGGGAGGTTTCCAGAACCTTGGGATTTCAGCTCACTCACTGTTGTAGCCAACTGACCAATCTGTGTTTGCAGGCTCACGGATCTTTGGCTTCTTTCTTTGGCCGAACACTCTCTTGGTTGCCATTCGCTTCACAAGTTCTCGCCAAACTTGGTTACGAGCTCTTGCTTTGTGGTGAGTGCGGTTTAGCTTGTCGCGGATCTTCTTTGTCTCATGTTTGGTCCTGCAAAGATTGTGCTTGAACCGATATTGAGGCTGCTTCTTCGTTGGAATTGATTAGTATTACCATACCTCAGGTTTGGGTGGTCTCTCCATCCGGATTGTATGAATTAGAAAAGGGTCATAATTCCTCTGCTGCTGGTTCTGTGATCATTGATAAGGCCTCCCAGAAATATTCCAAAGAATCGTTTCATTGCCTTCTTTCAAAGAAATGCGGACATTGGTCCGTTGCATGACCTGGTATACAAAGAAATTCCACAAAGGCTTGCCGGTGGTGGTATGGATTCTTTGAGGTTGTATCTCGACCAAGTGCCATTTGCCTCACTAAAGTTGTCAACTCATCTATTCTCGTTCTCCATCCTCTCTGGTTCGGATTATAGGTATTCACTTTATTCACTCCTCTTGTAGGCACTATGGCTCGGGTACCAAATTGTTGAGCATTTTCAGCCATGTTAGCAGTCAAGTCCCGGGCTGCAGCAGGGTTTTATCTACCGAGCTCCTCCGAGCGAGCATCAACCATACTTCTATCCATTGGCATCGACCTTCATAAAAATACTGAATGAGGAGTGGTCACTAACTGGTGGTGTGGATAGCTTGCACACAATTTCTTGAATCTCTCCCAATATTCATGTAAGGTCTCACCATGGATCCGCCTTATGCCACATATATCTTTTCGATTGCAGCAGACTCTTGAAGCAGAAAGAATTTCTCTAAATGACCTATTCATGTCTTGCCAAAGATGTAATGGAACCAGGATGCGTATAGTAAAGCCAATCCTTTGCAGCTCCATCAAGTGAGAAAGGAAAAGCTCTCAATTTAATGTGATCTTCATCAACTCCATGTGGCCTCATGGTGGAGCACACCACATGGAATTCCTTGAGATGCTTGTGTGGATCTTCTCGGCCGGACCATGGAACTTAGGAAGCAAGTGTATCAATCCTGATTTGAGCTCAAAATCCGCATGCAATTCTGGGTATTGGATGGCAAGAGCTTGGTAGTTAACATCTGGTGCTGCCAGCTCTTTCAAAGTCCTATCATGATTGTTAGCCATGTTTTCTGGAAGCAACTGGTCAGTCTCAGAACTCAAATCAGTGAATTCAGATGCAGACTCACTAAAACTATCACTATGCAAGCTACTACTATGCAAATGACTAGTATGAAGACTATGCACACTACCCTGACTCCTAATGAGCCTATGGAATGTTCTATCTATCTCAGGATCAATATCACACAAATTTTGAGGATTGGACCTGGTCATGCATGATCAGACAGAATTACTTGCAATGCAAGAAAAGCACTAAAAATGCAAGAACATAAGAACCAGCATGCAAAAACACTCAAACTAGGTAGAGGGAGGGTGGATCAGATCAGTTTTAGGATGCAAATGAAGCACAAGAAAGCTCAGATCAAAATAAGCTTGTTTGCTACCTAAAAATTGAATTAGAAAAATCAGAAAATCCTAAAAATGAAGAAAAAGTGGCCTAAATGAGGTCTTTTTGAGAAATTGGTGGCCCAAACCGCCTCCGGCCATTTGTCTAGCTAGATCTCAAAAAGTTATATGAAATGGACATATCATTTGCATCAATCGGAATTATATGCAAAAAGTTATGCCCTTTCAAAGTTTTGGTCTACTTTTTGTGAAAAGTCACAACAAATGATGGAAATTGCCAAAATTAAGTGTCACCTGACCCTATGGGTCACTTTTGCTCAGAAGGATGGTGAAACTTTGGACAGCAATCCTTGGTTCCAAACTCCCACTTAGGATCCACTTTCGTACCTCCTATTAGGCCCCCTTATGCTCCCTTGGTGTAATTACAGAAAAACAGGGTCAGCACTCACAACCAAGGTTAGCAACAATCCTAATATGATTAATGTGGTCTATAGAAGGAAGGAAGGGCACTGTTCTATTGGTTGATGCAGAAAGTGCTATGACAGGTACTCGAAATGCTATGCAAGGTGAGGCTAAAGATGCTACTGATATGGATGCAGACTAAGGCTTATATGAATGACTATTCTATGATGCGAACTCTATTAATGTCTGCAGATTAGAAAATGTAGAATGAAGGTTCCTAGTTGCAGAATGCAGAATGCAGAAGAGAAACCAGAGTGCAAGGATAGAAGCTAAATGTGCAGAGTGTAGGACCACACAAAGAAAATAGAATTGGACACTAACACTAAAACTAACAACTCAGAACCATCAAACAAGACAAACAGAAAACTGCAATAGAGAATTTGGGGAGCTGTATGGATGCAAAACCACAGCATAAAACAGGATTAAACACTAAAGACTCAGAAATACTACTAATTCAGAACTACTCTTAATGCATATTACTCCTAGTGCAGAAACTCAAAAATGCAGAAATGCAGAATATGCAGAATATGCACAAACACAAAGAACTCATGAACACAAAGACACAGAATCACACATGCAATGACTCTGGACACAAGCACAAACAGGGAGTTAGCATGATATTCACAGGTATGAACATGATCAAACATAATGTATCATCCCCGGCAACGGCGCCAAAATTTGACTCGCGCGTCGTAACACGAGCAAATTAAACCAAATAGCGACTATAGTATAGTAGCCAACTCGGATCGTTTCCCAAAGATGAACACACTATTTGATCAGAAAATTCAGGGGGTTTTTATAACAAACACTTAAAATGCAATACTGAATTCCAAAGCAAACAGAAAATAAAAAGGCTAAACCGAATTAAAATTCTAATCCAAGACACACAAGAAGAAAGCAATCAACACTCAATCATTGGATTCAAATGTACATGCACACTCCAATTCGATGATTTATTTTAGATTCAATTGAAACCTCAAATCAAACCTAGCATTCACATGAAAATCTCCATGCATTCAACTAATCACTCAAGCCATTCGGTTTAGAGACCTCTAAAACCGAATTGATTTTGGATTAGCTTCCAAACCAATGCTCTCATCTCATATTTAGAACCGAAATATGAATCACACTCTTGAACAATCGAATCACATATATCAACCGAATTATACATGATTTGATTGACTCTCAATCAACATGCATGAATGAAAACCTCCAATTCAATTACGAGATTAAGAAGAAGAGAAGAGGAGTGAAACCGAAATTGGAATTTCCATGTCTTGATGCACCAATCCTCAAGAGCTTGAGTGCTTCTCTTGATGCCTTGGATCAGAGGAGGATCACCCCTCCATTAATGGAGGAAAACGCAAAAGAAAGAAAGAGAGAAAAAGAGAGAGAGAGTTTTCTTATTCCATTCCCCTCCAATTACAAAATGAGTCTAAAAAAAAAAAAGAAGAAGAAGGTGAAGGTCCTGAAGCATAATCAGAATTTCTATATATACCTCTAATTAAAAGTCACTAATTACTTAATTAAAATAATCCTCTTTTCCTAAGCTAAATTTGGATAGCTCAATTGCCCAATTTGGATGCTTAGAGAGAAAGTTGTGCCCAAAACAAGTTGAGTGGGCTCTCTTAGACTCAGCAGCGACTTCCAACACGTTTTCGGGCCTCATAATGGTTCTTCTTGGCTTAGTGTTCTGAACATAAAATGAAGCCCTGGATGTTAGCTTTCCGATGCCACCGGAATGGGCTCAATTGAGTTCCTATAGCCCAAGATATGGTCCAATCATTGAAGGCTGCTCAGAAACCGCGCCCAAACGCTTCAGTTCAGTTCCGAGCCCAATTTCGGCTTTAAGATCTCAGAGTTAGCCCTTGCCCTCTTCATAGAAATTGTAGCTCTATCTCTTAGCTTTCCTAAAAATCAAGAAGCATAATAAAATGAGGTATAGAGCTCAAGATATGATCTAAACACTGAAGCAGGTCAAAATAACCGAAATGCTGCAAAAATTAACTAAGTCTCACTAAGATCCAAAAAAGGAAAATGATCTAAACTCAACCAATTAAGCGCAAAGGAGGATTAATGAGACAAGTATGAAGGATAAAAATAGTATAAAAATCCAATTCATCACTAACATTTATGCCATTCTGCAGTGTAAATCCTTGCTAATTTGGTTCTTGTATTACAAGTCACTGTTAGTAGGGAAATCTTCTTTTTTGGCTAGCAAAACATATCTATTTTCCTACTAACAAGATTTGAAATCCTATTGCCCTATAATTAACATTTTGTTATAATTGATTACTTTCTAATAATTTCGATTAACTAAATTGGGATGTTACACTACTACCCACCTTAAAAGGAATTTTGCCCTCAAGATTCAATTATTCCTAATAAGCTAGATGGATGTCGTAGATTCCTGCCTACACTGAATGTCATATTGAGGTGATCAGGCTCAATATATAGTCAAGTGTGACAAATAAGCTACAATATATATCAAGGCTACTATGCACAAACACCTATATCCTTGTCATGTAAGGACCTAAAGCATCATCTTTCTAAACCCTCAGAGTATGCTTTGGAAGCATAGTCAGTCTATCCCAAGTCCAGTTAGGACGAACTGCTCTGATACCAAAATGTAACACCTTCCCAGGCACAATACCATACTTAAGTTATAGTATCGTACTTCTGAGTTATTACTAGTAAATAAATAGACATTGTCTTGAGATTTCTTGAGGATATATAAGGAAAGAGTGGAAAATTTGATCAAAAAGGAGCAAGGTGTAGGAGTTTTGGGTGTGTATAAGTAGGTTGAAGAAGAAAATGAGAGTAGAGAATAAGGGGGATGGCTACACAAATTTGGGGAGGAAAAGGAGTAAAAAATTAAGCCTTCTTCCTTGTTAAGTCATTTCTTGATTGGTTGATTAGTGAATGCTTCTTATTGGTGGATTTGAAACAGAATTTAGGTCTTGAGTGCAAATTTGAGCAGTCATCTTTTTGTCCAACAAGATGACTGGTATGGTTAATTTCTGGTTATATGTCCTAGGACTTTTAACTGGCATTTATGCTATCCTACAGTGTAGGTCCCTATCAATTCGGTTCTTATATTACAAGGCATTGTTAGGAGGCAATCTTTTTCTTTGGCTAGCAAAACATATCTATTTTTCTATAAAGAAGATTTGAAATCCTATCACCTTATAATTGATTACCCTTAATAATTTTGATTAACTAAATCAGGATGTTACAAATACAAAGAATAAGAGAGGGAAAAGGAAATTTAGAAGGAAGAAATCAAATTAAAACGAAGTTCTTTGTGTCTTGTATGAGTATCTTTGAGGTTTTTTTGAGTTGTTGTTTATGAGTGTTATAAGTTTTTCCCTATGTTTGAGGAATCCTTTGGTTTGTTTGGGATCTTTTTGTATTGCTTGGTGTTCCTCTCTTTGGAGAGCTCGGAGCTTTCCTTTTAATTATTTTTTTTTTAAAAAAGAATCAATCATGCATGAATGGACAAAAAAAAAAAAGACAAAAAAAATAAGATAGAAATTTTTATCCTGATTAAGTATAGACATTAACAACTTAAGTATATGATTCCAGGTTTATTTTCTTGTACTATTGTAAAATATGTGACAAACAAGATGCAAGATTAAACAATTGAAAACTTAGTTCAAATAAATGAAGAACCAAGGTCTTATAGTTGAGTATCTACTATAGATCAAGAAATTGGTGTACATTCTGGGTGTTGTTTGTGCACAGATATATATTGAGAATCATAGAAAAGTAATTCTTGATTGTTTAAGCAATGAATATAATGGATTTATCACTTCAATTGTGTCCCAATCTAACCTTTACTTTATGGGAGAGATTGAAGCCTTGCACATAGCTCAAGTGCTGAGGCTTGAGAACCATAAAAAGAGTGAAATGAAGTAGGTTTAGGCTTATTTCTCTCAATCATCATTACAATGTTCAAGGAGATTCAATCAAGATCAAGATTCAGCTCAAAGTTCTAGCTATGGAAGACAAGGTGGAGGTGGAAGGTGAGGCCATGACATTGACAAAATAGTAGCTAGCCATATTGTCCAGTGTGTGGAAAATTAGGCCAGATGACTTGGAATTGTTACTACCGATTTGATCATAGTTTTTCCAACCTTATCAATCAAGATCGTGTCTTCCTCCACTACTAACTAATTTTCATAACCTCAAGTGTAACACCCTTTATTATATAAGTCATGCTCGAGTCATGAAGTTATATTAAAGGGGTGTCACTGTGGTAAGAAAGCTTTAAAATATGAAAAATATAATATATGACCCTTTAACTGCATACTTTATTACTAACTAATAGTTCATAAACTTCGTTGTATCTGACACATAGAGGATAACATAATTACAATTTAAAAGAAATTGTGACTGACATAATACACATAACTTGCTTCGACATGGTTGCTAGCTAGCTTCAATAGTCTCTTGGTCTGGTTTGCGCCCGAGTCTTGCTCAGAAAATGTCCTAGTACTCTGCCTCGCACTCAAGTTCCAACTTAGATACTGGAAAGTTTACGGAAAAGAAAAACATACAAGCAGGCAGTGAGAACCTAAGGTTCTCAGTAGGTAAACTCGAACTATTACTCATACAGTGCCATCATAAACATTCCAGCCGCTTCGATTTCTTATGAAAATGTGAACACATATACGCAAGCAGTGGTTCAATTTTAAATTGAAAATATCTTTCTCGAAACGGGTTATATTTTATCCACCACTAGGCATATCATATGACAGATATGGAAATACGAATAGTGTAATATACTTCAGTAAGAATCATAATAACATCATGACATAATGAGATAATTAGAAATGCACATATAGATGTTTGTACTTGATTGTATGCAAGTGTACTTGACTTAATTCATCTCTTTCTTTAACTTGCAACTTGATCTTACTCTTCTATACTTGGTCTCGGAGGTGAATGGCTTTTCTTACCCCTGGGTAATAGCCTACTTTTCGGGTCCGAACTCGTATCTATACATGAGTGACGAGTTTACTTTCCCTGTTCCTCACACTGGTCTATTCTCCTTAAATCTGGTCGAGGGTTGGCCTAAGTCTTAGACAGTACCGCTCTGGCCTACACTAGCTGGGTCTATGCCATGCCTCACGTGATAGCTTGGTACGTCTTTCTTGCAAGTTCTTATTAGCTTTTCCTTTCCATATCTTATCATGCATGCGGATGCTTTGCGCATTCATGGATATGTCTCATACCTTTCTTCTCATATCATATTCTAATTATGCTTGCATGTATGACGTACATGAACATGACATGTACATGTAAATATATTCAAAGCATAATCACCCATAGCATAAGTTCTCATAACTTCATAAACTTCTGCCGAAAATTCGGCAGCATAACGGATTGAGTCCACTTTACCATAAATAGTGCCAGACTACCAGTAAAATCATTCAAACATTACAAGTCAATTTGGGACAACAATTATATATCTACAATATCATTCATTAAAGTTAATAAAAACATCAATAGAGTTTCCTGTTTACTTTATCCTATTCTGCCCAAAATTTGTATAATCCACCTTTAGTACAATTCAACTCATTTAAACCTAGAATTTGGATATGTTATAGCCTTATGTGTCTAGTTTCCAACCTTTTTGGTTCCATCTCATTTTGATTTGTATAACTCAAGTTATAAGTATTTTACCTCAGACTGCTTTGTTTTTAGCCATAATTGCACTCTTATAAGTGAAAATTCACTAAAAATAGAAGTCTAGGTGAAATCATATAAAATTTATATCAATTTAAAGCTAATAGAACAAGATTTCAAGCATATAATTTTCATGTATATATTTTGAGATATGAGCTCAGTAACTTGACCCTATTGGACTACCCTGTTCTAGCTCGGTTTGAGCTTAAGGTGAATTCATTGATGTACTGGGAATAATCGGCAACGAATCTGACTTTGAAATCTTTAAGGCAAGTTCCCTCATATGTTAGATTTCAAAAAACGTTAGGTTCACTCAATTTAGAGTTGTGTAGGGTGAGTTACATCCTTCCTAACTCATACTGCCCAGATGAGAATCCAGATTTCTAGGTCAAACTTCAAAAATTCATAACTAATTCTATACTAATCCAATGGCCTTACATTTTATATATATGGAAAGCCCTGAATGTCTAGTTTCATATAAAAATGGATTCATGAAATTCAAATGGCTGTAGATGGAGCCGTACACTCCGCTGTACTGATTGTTGAGGGGAAAACCCTAACAGCTTCTTAAATTCATGTATTCCTTAAATCAATTCATCCAATCTTCAATTCAAACTCATATATACACTTTAAACCAACCTTAATTCATCATCATCACTCAAGATAATATCAGAATCATAGATGAGCAAGGGACCCCAGGCAGCCCCAAATCAAAGAAAAGAAGGAGAAAGTTGGAATTCCTACCTTGGTGGTGTGGAATCTTGGTGGAACCTAATCTTGGAGTGAAGTTGATGGTTGGAGCTTGAGCTTGGGGATGAAAGGAAATGGAAGAAGATGGAGGAAAGTGGGAAAATGAAGGCTGGCCTGCTCCTCTTGTGGGGAGGCTGAAAATGTAAAGGGAGAATGAAGAAAAAAATGAAAACTTGTGAAGGAAGTTGGCTTTTGATTGGTGGACTTCAATCCTCATTCAAACTTGGCTTGGCTTCCCTTTTTTATGGCTGATTGAGGCGCCACTTGTAGGTATGTTTTGGCCAAATCTTGGCCCTTCATCATAGGGCTCTCATGGTATAATTTCTATTGGTCCGGTTCCTACAATTTAAAATACCGAGATTCTATTGATTTCCTTCAAATCGGTAAAATGATTTTAGAAAAGTCCTATGAGGTTTCCTATGGTTCTAATCTAATTCCATCAAGTCTAATCTTTCTAAATCACATTTAATTGGCTTTAAGTGAATGCTTAATCGAATCCTAATTAATTCCAATTATTCAATGAAAATCGAACAATCTAGGCAAAAAAAGATAAAAATCTGGTGGAGGTGAGGCCAAGTTTCTCCACTATCTTGAGCAACACTTGGCGCCACTCATATGTGGTAGGGGTGGCTGAATTTCAGCCACTTAAATGAGGGTTTCTAGTAAAAAATTCTACTACTTTGGTTCTAGCAGTTTAAATACGAAATCTTCGCCGACTTTCTTCAAATCGGCAAAACTTTACTAAATAACTCTGAGAGAATTTCTATATCTCTATCCTAATTGTTCCTAAGCCTAATCCCTCTAATTAACATCTAATTAACTTCTAATTAACCCTACTTAGTCAATAAGATTGAATAAATTGCTTGTTAATGTGAAATAATCGTTCTTGCAAATTTGGAGTTTTTCTATTTTCTATTTTCCGTGGCTAATGGCATATCCGTAATTTTGAGCAAGTCCAGGGGCACTCCACGTCATTTCACACCAGACTGCCTCCATGGCCCAATCGATAGAGATTTAAACTTCTACGGTTTCATCCCGTGATTCTGCTTCGTTTAAAACCCCATTCTGCTAATTCTACCGATGTGAGGACATAAAGGTCATTTTATGAAAAGTTCTAGGATTATTGTGAAAATATTCACTTGGGGTTAAAGTATAATTTCTAAAAATTTTGGACAAGATTGCAATTAACAAAAGTTGACAGGGGCACTTTTGTTATTTCTTAATTTTTTGCATATGGCAGTGCCATATTTTTAACGGCAGTGTTATGCTACCCTATATTTCTGAGTGTGAGGATTGTCAGGGTATACCACTGCCTGAGAAATTCCTACACTGCCTAAGAGAAATAATTCAAAGTTTTTATTATACTCCACTTAAGAAAGTGGAGGATGTTACATCAAGCACACATTGCCACACCTGCCATACTCAATCCTCATGCTTATTTGGCCACTGTTTCTTTTGTAGTTGATTCATCATCGTACCCTGATTTTGGAGCAACTTATGATCACTTTACTCTAAAACCTAGCAACTTGTTTAGTGTGGATTATAATGGCTTTAATTTAGTTCAAGTTGGAAAAGGTTAAGGTATGTTGGATACTCATATTTACACTCTCATATCTCAAACGCTTCCTTCCATTTAAATAAATTGATGCATCTTCTTATTTTAACAAAATATTTCATTAATGTCTCAAAGTTTGTTAAAGATAATCAAGTATTCTTTGAATTTCATCCTAATGAATGTCTTGTAAAATCCCAAGATACCATGGAAATTGTACTCTGAGGAACCCTTAGAGGAAGCCTTCATGCCTTGACAATGTGGACATTGTAACCTACAAAGGTGGAAAGCAAAATACAACATTGCGTTTGGGCTATTTTCGGCTATTTAGTTGTGTGTTAGGCGTGCCAAACTTCGAAATTGGCTAGCCAAAGCCCTTGATTTCAAGAGTCAAACAATTACCCCAAGGAAGAAAATCTACTTTTCGGATATGGGTTCTCAAGTTTTGGCTAAGGTCAACCGAGAATGCAACCAAAACCAAGAATAGATGAAGATATAATGTAATTGGCAAATCTTGTTTTGAAACTCTGACCAATTATAATGAAAACCCTCTTAAGTTCCACTCGGTAATCCTTATGGAAAGCTTAATGGGATGAAATAGTACAAATGAATAGAGTTTGAAACTAAAAAGCTAGAAAGACTAAAATGGCTGAAACTAAAGTGCATAAATGGAAAGGTAAAGGTAAAAGTAAAGTAAAAGGCTAGCATTCTTGATTTTAGAGTCGAATCCCTTGCAATGGCTTAGTCTTGCTCTATTTATAGGCAAAACTCATTCCAAAATTGCCTTTTAATAACCACTAAGGCTACTTTCCTTAGACCCTTGGATAGCTGCTTCACATAACCATACCATGGGGATGCTGCCACTTGTCTTCAGTCTAGTTTGATCTTGTGCTAGCATCCCAAGCATTGGACTTAGAATTGTCTTGTTGGATAACATCAACTTTCCACATGAGAGCTCTAAGAATCCTCATAGGTATTTCTAGATCCACGATATTTTATTTCAGCCTTATTTTTTCCCCAGGCTGACCATGACTTTGCTTCTTTCTGATCTGTGTTTGCACTCTAACTTAGATTATAATCTCTTTAGCCATGCTAACTTACAGCTTAGCTATTGCTAAGGACATAATTAAAACTACTCTCGATTAAGTCTTTTCCTCGGCCGAGGGCACTCATTAGTTTTTTGGTGCCAACATATTGTCCTTCTATATTAGCCTAGTCGATTCTTATGGCTAAGGCTAGTTTAATACAACGACTCAATTTTAACCACTTGCCTATCCAAATAACCATTAGCTATTTACCTATTATAGTAATGGCTAGTTAGTTATTTACACGACAAATATAAAATTTAGCCTGTAAACATTCTTTACTTTACTTTCACCCTTTACATTTCTACCACTTTCTTACTCGATTCTAATTCACACTTCTGACCCTTTACACACTCGCCATGTCTTCTGCATCATTTGATTCAACAAACCCCAATATATCTCTTGACTGCAACAATTTTGCACATAAGTCCTCTTCCTCCTCACCTTCTTTATCCTCTTTTGTCGAGCTTTCTCCAACCAAGGAAATGGCTTCATTTTTTCTGGAACCCTTATACTCTCAGGCTTTTTGACAAGGAAAACCATGGATTCATCCTTGACCCTATTCTTTAAGATTTGGGCCATGACTTGGCCACAAAAAACTCCTTTATTTCACTAGCTGATTATGAGCTGCCACTAGTCGCGTCATGGTTTCAAATCCACAAGTGTCCCTTTGAATTCTTTGCTTGGTCGAGCCCTTCTGATCCATATATTTAGTAGCTCGATAGGGCAGTCAATGAGAAGGGCAAAGAGTGGAAGAAGATGGGGATTTATGACATGAGTCTTCTCTCAAAGAAAGAAATCCCACCTAACTTTAGACTCCTGTATGCCTTTCTTAGCCTTTGGAACACATCCGTGAATGATTTTGTCCTACCATTCGCCATGATGAGCCGTAAGTTGCATGATGTGGTGGCTATCATTGGCTTTCCAATACAGAGATGAGATACTTTTCCTCCATGAAGTTCTCGACAATGACTTAGGCTTCCAAGTTAATAAAAGGAATAATGCTTATTCAACTTTTGTTAACACTTTCAATAGGGGAAGCAGCCCTATACGTGAGACTGAACACAAGGTGCTATTTCTATTTTAGATCTACCTTTTCTTCATTTATACCAACTTAGTAGTTATGGTAGGGGAATTCATGCCTTATCATTATTTTTATCCAAAGCTACCTCAACATCGGAACCCTCTTGCTCTCATTGTTATACAAAGGTCTCTTCGCTATCGTGTCTCGGATGTAGAAAAGAGAGTCAAACAAATATGTGTTTAGCCTGTTTTGGTTTCTGCAACTTTGGATTCAACATTATTTCCCAGAGTTCTTTGCCGAAGCTACCCTAACTCACACAATCTAGCCAGCAGTATATGGTGATTATAACACCACTTTCCCTTTTCTTTCTTTTTTGGCCTATAAGGCAACTAACATCGTCATCTAAATGAGGACCTAGGAATTCCTTCAGAGTTGCCCATATCAGGATTGGGACTGGGGCTGGCTTGGATTTCGCAAAGACTTCTCTTGATTAGTGATTCGAAGCTCTCCTGGTGACCTTCTAATCGAGTAACGTACTAACGACTCATGATCTCCTTAATGGGGTGAAGCCGGGATCAAGGTATAATAGGACCTCTTTCGAGGCTAACAATTCTCATTGTTTGGCTTAACAGTTTGCTCTAGTGTAGGGGATTCCTCTCCCCTATAACTCTTTTGTTAAGTTCAATAAGTGGTCCATTCTCTATGCTAACGAGTTGGCCAACTGGAAATTGAACAGAATAAGAGGATCAATAACTTCTATTTCAAGAAGTTCAGGGTAGCCCCTTGGTTACACCAGAATTTGCCTTGTGCTAGGAAGTAATATTTAAGAAACTGCTAGGTCAGCCTCCAAACATTCTCCTACTGAAGCTCAAACAAGCGGACATTCTTGCATCCTTTTAGGGTCCACCACCAACTACCAACATAGAGGCAATTGGCACCTCTATCCCTTTTAAGGTAGGTTCTACTAAAGAAGCCTCAGCTTCAAAAATTGAGTATTGTTTTCATCTTACATACATTTCTTTATGCCCCTTTCCTTGCAAGTTTACTTATTGCTTCCATTACCCTTCTTTTTTTCAGAAACCTCTAAGAAGTCGAAGGGTGTAGGGACTAGCAAACCTAAAATTCAAGGGGCAGTGCTCTCAAACCATGAAGGAGCCCTCAATCGGCAACCAATCTCTCCTCAATCAATTGGTGTGGCTTATCCAGAAGCTATCACTCCTTCAGTTAGGACTTTTCCAACTATAGAATCAATTGGCATGGTAAACTATTTGGCCTGTCTTGTTAGAAAACATTAATATATCATTGTCCTTTTTTCTGACCTGAGTTTTGTCCCTTTTTTTGGTGGAAAAAAGGAAAGTGAAAGGCCGAAGCCTCTTCACCTCAACTAACTAGGTTGAAGAAGGCCAAATCTTGTTCTCCTCAAAAGAGGGTCATGATCCTCCTTTCCGAGGATGAAGAGGAGGTGGCGATGCCACCAGTTCCTATCATTGCCAACCTAACTTTGACAAACCTACAACTTGGCTAATTTCTACTGCTACAAAAGAGGAGGAGGATATAGCAGTGCCTATAGAAGAGTTGGATAGATATTTTTCCTCTCTTTTGGCTAACTTAACCTCCTTTCCTATCTCCAAGCACTTAGCGGTAATGCACAAACACCTTAGCAAAATCTTCCTTATAGACCTTGCTGCATCTGCCCAACTGCAGTAGTCTTTCCTTAAGGTTGCCAAATTGGTAGATGCCTCCATAGCTACTATAGTTAAGGAGATTTGTCAACAATTAGCTATAAAGCTAGAGGTATTGGCTTTCAACTAGAAGGTGTATGAAGAATAGAGGTCATCTAGTCTTAGAGGTCTAAACCGACTGTCAAAATTATGTACGCAGAAGGAGACCATTAGAGCCAACTTCAAGCAATAAACTTCAATTAAAAGCCAGGACAGCAACACCAACAGGTTATACAACACCGAATTGTTGAAATCCATGTAGAGATCATTCAACTACAAGCAGAAAATCAACTCTAGCCAAAGCTCTCTGTTGTCATAGTCGACTTCAAGGTCGATTCTAGGAGCAAGCTTCAACTATATAATTAGGCCAAAGTACTAGATAGAGATATTCACAACTTTGAGGACAGAGAGTAAATCTTTCAACATGAGGTGGAGAGTGGTGTGCAAGGCCTAATTGAGGTTGTTGTGGGCTGAATGCAGAGAATTGTTGGCTTCAACTGAGAAGAAAGCTAATGATGTTGATATAGCACTTATGGTTACTACAGCCTATCGATTCTTCTCTTGAACCTGCAGAGTAATTTAGGCTTTTATTGTTTTCCTTAGTTATTTTATATTTTGGCTACTCAATTGGCTTGTGGTTGAGGTATTGATTTGTCGTTAATATTAATTGCTTTCCACATAGTTGGTTTGTATTTTTTTAAGATACTTGCCATTTATACTTCTTGCCAACTTGTCTCCATCTAGAGTGGAACTTATATGTTCCATCATAAATAACTTGAGTAATAATCCTTCCCAATTAGGTGACAACTTGCCAAATTTAGTAGTAGGTAGTATGACTTTCCATACTAGATCACCTTTAGCAAAGCATTTTAATCTGGCCTTTTTATTATACAACTTCGACACATTTGCATTATTAGCCTGAATATTTTCTAAGGCCATTAACTTATCTTCATTGGCCAATTCTAGCTCTTGGAATATAGTCTAGGAATATTCCTCTTGTTGTAGCGTGTGCTATTTTGCTACTCTAAGTGAACTCACAACTAATTCCAAAGGTAATATAGCGTCTTGCCTATATGTCAACCAATAAGGGGTTAAACCAATGGCATTGTTTTTAGAATTCCTATAGGCTTATAGGACCTCAGATAAGACTTCATGCCATTTTCTTGGTGTATCCTCCATAACCTTCTTGATCATGTATATCAAAATTTTATTAGTAAGCCTCCTCTTACCTATTTGCTTGGGCATAAGAAGGAGAAGAATGGACTAGCTGAAAGCCAAACTGTTGGGCAAAAACTTTTTATCTTTTTCCCTGTGAATATAGTCCCCTGATATGTAGTTATTGTTTTGGGGACTCTAAACTGATATATGATTTAAGTCTTGATGAATCTAATCACATTGGCTTGAGTTACATTGACTAATGGCTGAGCTTCGACCTATTTGGTAAAGTAATCTGTGGCTACTATGATGAATGTATGGCGCTTAGATGATGGAAGGTGGATTTTGCCAATTAGATCCATAGCCCAATCCTTGGACGGCCAAGGTTTTATAATTACATGTAATTCCTCAGTTGGCACTCTTTGGAGTGGTCCATGTATTTGGCAAGCTTAACATCCCCTCATGTAAGTAAAACAATCAGCTGAGTTGGTAGGCTGATAGTATCCATATCAATGGATTAGCCATCTCATCTTTGGTCTTGATTTGTGAACCTGGCAAATTTCTTCATGCATCTCATTCATGATTCTCTTGGTTTTTCTTGACTTTTCTTGAACAATTCGTCATCGACTAGTACATACCTTAAAGCCTTTCACGTTAGCTTATATTTGGCTTTTGAGGAAGGACTACTTAAATACTACTTGAGTTCTTGCCTCGAGTCTTTATTTTCATTTGATTGTGCATCTTCCACTTTTACGTTGTTTATTTCATTCAATCCTAACTGAGACTAAGATGCTTGCTATGCTAACTCATTAGGAACTTCAATATCACTCTGAGGAATATGGGAGGTTGTTACCTTAGCAAATTGTTGCAATAAAGTACAAGCCAACTTTAAGAATTCCACCAATGCTGCATTATTGCATTTATATTCTCCAACCAATTGTTTGACCACAAGTTAAGAATCCTCTATAATCTTAATCAGCTTAGCACCCATGGTCAATAATAACTTCAATCTAAGAGTCAAGGCTTGGTACTCAACTCGAGTATTGGAACACTATAAATCCAATGAACATATATGCTTACTTTTTACTCCATTTAGACTAGTAATCACAATTCTAGCCCCTGTTCCCTTTTTGTGCTTGGACTCATCGAATGCCAACACCGAGGCATTTCAAGGCAAAAGCATTGAGGTTATAGCCCACTTCACAAGTCTCCTTTATAAGACTGACCAATTTAGCAAGTATTTAACAATGTCAATCTTGCAAATTACCAAGACTTTTCTCAATAATAAATTATACTCCAGCTTGGCACATGCATGAAACAAAGGCAAACACAACTTTTCAATTAGCATGTACCTTGTCTCGACATTATTGAGCAAGTAGCTCAAATAGTACACTACTCTGTGTGTGTGTGTGTGTGTGTGTGTGTGTGTGTGTGTCATTTTCGGCATCTTGAGTAAATAGGCTGCTAATAGAATCATTAGTGGTCAATATATATAGTTTTAGAGGCCTACCAAAAGCTGGAGGTGTAAGTACTAGAGTATTCGCGAGGCTTTCTTTGATTTGGTCAAAGGCATTCTATTGCTTTTCACCCCAGATGAAGTTCTTAGCTGATTTTAACCTCAACAAAGGCAAGTAAGCTTTCATTTTCCTAACTGAGTTTGCTATGAACCTCCTTAAAAAGTTAACTTTGTTGATCAGACTTTGCAATTCTTTCTTATTACTAGGAGGTCTTGCTTCCGACATAGCTTTTGTTTTATTTTTGTCTACATTAGTTCCTTGATTGTGTACTAAGAAGCCTAGGAAGTTGATAGCTGAAACTCCAAAAGTGCACTTAGCTGGATTCATCTTTAAGGAATGCTGCCACATTCTATTGAAAGATTGTTCTAAATCAGTCAAATGTTGCGCGAAGTTAACTAACTTAACTACAATGTTATCGGTATAAACTTCCATATTTTTGCCAATTAAATCATGAAATATAAGATTCATGGTCCTTTGATAAGTTGCCCGTATATTCTTCAATCAGAATGGCATGATAAACCACTTAAAGATCCTAATGGACCTTGGGCAACGAAATGTAATTTTATGAATATCTTCTTCGACTAAATAAATTTGATTATAGACTGAATAACTATCCATAAAAGTTATATTCCACTGTTAGCCACTACATCTACAAGCATATCGGCTACAAGTATTACATATTAATCTTTTGGTGTAGCTTAATTTAAATTCCCAAAATCTATACAAATCCTAGCTTGCCTTTTTTTTTTTTTAAATTACGGAGACTATGTTTGACAACCAATTAATCTAGCTGTCTTTATGAACCTTGCTTTTAATAATCTCTCAATTTTTCTCTTGATCTTCGGCAAAGATTCTAGATTGAAACTTCTTGCTGCTTACTTGTGTGGTTTGTACCCTTCTTTAATAGGTAGCTAATGCTCCATTAGTTCTCGTGACAATTTTAGCATCTCAAGTTAGTCCCAAGCAAAATAGTCTCGGTATTTTTTGATCAGTTGAGCCACATGACTTTGGCTTTCCTCTAGTAATAAACCATTAACCTTTGTTGTTCTAGGCTCTTCTTCTATTTCCAGATTTACCTCCACCAAAGGATCTTGGGCCTCAAAGTTTAGCTTCTTTTCTTCCATAATTTCTTCATTCTTCAAATCATCTTTTACCTCCTCAACTTGGTCTCTCTTGGCTAACTGTGTTTCCATAATACTTTCCTGAATTTTGGATTCAGAAAAGTACCACGTCAACCACTGCAAGACCTCTTGCAATGTCTGCTCTTTAAGTTCCTTTATTATGATTCTTTATGGGTTGTGGATCGGCCTCTACTATCACTTCGAATCCATCTAATGATAAGTTGAAGAATTTAATAGGTTCTATTTTTGGAGAGTAGAACATAACATCATGCATCCCTACATGAACATCGAAAGGGAAAAGATCTGCGTCTACTACTTCGACCTGATCATTATCTCAAAGTTGCAGTTTCTGATGAAGGGTAGATGGTACATATTATTTAGCATGAATCCATTCTCAGCCGAGTAGCATGGAATAGCCTAGCTCTTTACATCCACTTCAAAAAACACAGTATTAGTTGTCCTTGATCCCATTGTCAGTTCGGCAATAAAGAATCCTAGCACTGAAGTACTTCCTTGAGTTCATGTTAGTTTCCTTGAGTTCTTTGCAGCTTTTGCCTAGCCTCTTGACCATACTGTATGGCATCACGTTTAACATAGCTCCTCCATCAATTAGAACTCTATTAACAGGTTTTCCATTTACATAAGCTTTGATGTAAAGGGGCCTAAGATGTTCAACTTTAGTCTATTTTTTCAACCTTATTTCTTTTGGCTCTTCTCGAATTGAAACTGCACACCTAGCTTCCTCAACCATTACATCCCCTTCCAAGTACCAAGAAACTAGCCTTGTTAGCAAATTCTGAGGGAATAATCCCAACATAGCTACAATGGCTAGGTTATCATTAAACTCATCTAAGAGATCATCATTATTTAGTAGGTCATCCAAAAAATTCTCTGATTATTCATCTTCTCTAATAAATTCTGTGGGCTTAGCAAGCAAAGCCTCAACATCCAAGTCCTCCATGGGCTCAACAATCATTTTGTCTAAATCCCTAGACAATTTAGTAACCTGCTTGGGCTTTGGAATTGTAGTTGGTGACTTAACCTACTTTCTTTCAATATTCTTAGATTGCTCGACCATAACCATGATCCTTTTTATTTTCTTTTTAGTCCTTCTTTGCTACAACCTACTTTTTTAGGTTCGAGTTAGCTATGCCTTTGGTTCTTTCTTCATCTTTTGTTTCTCTAGTTTTTGATTCACCCCTCATTTTTCTGTTATGAGTTCTCCTTTTGGCTTGATCATTTTCCTTACCTTGGGTTGTTCGTTGTTTAACACTGTGATTTTGAGGGAAGGAGTTCCTTTCTCAAAATTAAACTTTACTGCATGCCTAGAGTTTCTTAGCAAGGGACAATTAGTGATTCTAGGTCTTATGGGCTATTCATGTTCTTTGTCTTTTCGATTGTCAACTTTTTGGGCTAGGTTGGGGTAGTTGGATTCCTTTTTAATTTGCTATGGTATCTAATCCTCCCTTGGGACTAGCTTAGGTACTACAATATCTAGAAAACACTGTTCTCTGGGTAGCACTTTACCTCCTAGTTTCTTATGTTTCTACAGGTCTTGGTCTCCACACTACCATCTAAGAAAGTCGTGCTTCATCTTTTTCTTTTAGCTTTTTCTCCTATCTGGGGATCTTACCTTCACTCTGCTCTTTTCGAGTAATAGACACTGACACCATGTTCATAGAAAAACCAAATGGATTGGTATCCACACTCATGTTTCCCTTCTCAGCCAATTTAAACCTTCCTTCTTTAATGCCTTTTGAATGACATTCCTAAAGATAGTGCAATTATTAGTTGTGTGAATCCAAGTGTGGTTCCACTCATAATACTTCTTTCCTTTAACCTCATCGGCTGGAGGAATCTTTTAGCCTTTTGGAAACTTGATTTGTTTGACTTTCACAAGGCAATCAAATATTTGGTCTACCTTGAAAATATCAAACAAGTATGTCTCTTTCTCTAACTTAGCCAATTTTTTACCCTTGGAAGGAGTTAAGGCCGGATAGGTATATGGCTTGCCATGTACAAACTTGGCTACCATTATATCTGTTTGCTTACTTTTGGCTCTTCTTAAATGTCTTCCTCAACCAAGTCATAGTCCATAATGGAAATCAACTGTGGTCCTCTAGGTCTAGCATGGATAAATCTCCTTTGTTTTTTCTCTATAATGCACTGTTCCACTCTGGAAGCATGTGATGCTAGCTATGTCAAATTAGAATACTCTATTGCTACCAATTTTTCCTATCAATTGAGAACGTATATTGTTTACAGTAGCTGTAGTACATTCACATTCTGGTAGTTGTACATTACACCAGCTCCTCACTTTCCTTAATCACTCAACAAACTCAACTACTAGCTCATTTGGCAATTGCCTGAGACTTATCAACTTAGCGATAGAGACTTCAAGATGGGGCTTATAAAAATAATCATGGAAATTCCTTTCCTTATCAGCCCAACCTTGGAATGAATTTGGAGCCAAAGATGAATAATAAGAGAAAGTAGCCTTTGTAAGAAATAAAGGAAACAATTGAAGTCTGTAGTACGTACTCTAGTTTACCTCGCCATATTGAGCCATAAAATGGCTAATATGTTCCATTGTGAACTTCCTATTTTCACTGGATCAGGAGGTTTGTAGCCCCTCAGTAAAGGTTTCCTATTAACCCAATTAGGGTGTGGGTTCCTATAAACTAGCCTAACTAATGTCCTAAGTTAAATACCAAAATGTCGCTTGATAGCTTTGGCAATCATGTTGGGATCTATCAAAGGTTGACCAGCTGCCTGAGGATCTACCTGCACTAAGGGTGGAGCTTGTGCTGGAGCCTCCTGCCTGTATGCAACTTGATTTCTAAGTCCTTGCATGTTGTAATTCTGAAGTTGAGGAGCGTGAACGCTAAGCTGAGGATAAACAGTTTGATTTTATGTGAATGAAGTTTGAGGTTATGAGTACATAGTTTGATTTGAATAATTATACATTGGTCCTCCTATAACAATTATAGGTAATTGCTATGTAAATGGAATATTAGTGTTATTAACTACTCCCGAATATGCTGGCATCATATTGAAGCCATTATATGTGACTGTATCTACACTCCCACCTATTCCAAAATTGCCTACTATGGGTGGATCATAGGTTGTATTCCACACATTACCACTCGAATTAGTAGGTACCACTGGTATTCCAATGCTCCCTAGCATACTAGGTGGCCTACGCATGATACACATTTACCCATATTGCCAATTAGATGGATGAACAAGTTGCCCCCTAGTTTGTCAGCCGAGGCATTCCTACTTGCCAAGGTAGAATTATGTTTTTGTATTATCCTGTTGTCGAGCCACTTGGATTTCATTTTGCACCATGGGCTTAACAATATCAGCTAATTGTTTAGATAGTTCTAACATTAAGTCATTGAGCCACATATCAATTTGTTCCCATATAAAAGAAATAGTCATAATAGCTTATTGCCCTTTTCTTCCCCCAGATTGTGGGTAATTGCTTAGTGAAGAAGCAAATGAATTAACCATATGCTGGGTCACAGCATCTTGCCTTACGAACCTACATCCCTTGGATGGGTATAAGGTATAACCAATGTGGTCACCGATGGATTTCCAGTATTTTGGTTAGTCTGTTTTGGTGATTGTGGACTTGACATAGCTAACTTTCTTGATCTTAATATTATACGCCAGGTATGATATAAACCAGGTTTTGGAAACCTCAATTGATCTATTGGAGTCCCATCAGGTATGTCAAAAATATGTTTGGGCTATTTTTGGCTATTTAGTTAATATGCTAGGCATGCTTGACTTTGAAATTGGCTAGCCAAAGTTCTCGATTCTAAGAGTTAAATGATTACTCCAAGAAGGAAAACCAACTCAGATATAGGTTTTCAAGTTACTCAAGGAAAACGCTTGGCTAAGATTAAGCAAGAATGGAACCAAAACCAAGAATAGATGAAGATATAATGTAATGGGCAGAACTTGTATTGAAATTCCATCCAATTACAATGAAAACCATTTTAAGTTCCACTCAGGAACCTTATGGAAAGCTTAATGGGATGAAATAGTACAAATGAATAGAGCTTCAGACTAAAAGGCTAGAAAGACTAAAAAGATTGAAATTAAAGTGCATAAATGGAAAGTAAGGGTAAAAGTAAATTAAAAGGTAAGTGTTCTTGATTTTGGAGTTGGATCCCTTGTAATGGTTGACTCTTGCTCTATTTATAGGTAAAACTCATTCCAAAATTGCCCTTTAATAACCATTGAGACTGCTTCCTTAGACCCTCAGCTAGCTGCTTCACATAACCACACCATGGGGATCCTACTATATGTCTTCAATCTGGTTTAATCTTGTGCTAGCATTCCAAGCATTGGACATACAATTTTCTTCTTAGATGACGTCAGCTTTTCATATGAGAGCTCTAAGAATCCTCATGGGCACTTCTAGATCCACCATCTTTTGTTGTAGCTTTATTCCTTCCCTAGGCCGACCAATCATTTGACTTTGCTTCATTCTGATCTGTGTTTGCACTATGACTTGGATTATAATCTCTTTGGCCATGCTAGCTTATGGGTCAGCTATTGCTAGGGACATAATTAAAACCACTCTTAGCTAAGTCTTTTCCTTGGCTGAGGGCGCTCATTAATATTTTAGCGCCAACACATTGAATGTACAAAAATAAGTCCATTGATGTAAGTTTTAGTCTTTGGCATGATAGGGTTAGACATCCCTCTTCTATAATTGTTCAAAGAGTACTTAGATCTTGTAATATCTTGTTTTCTTGTAATGAAATGTAGCCTCTATGTGATGCTTGTTACATGGGAAAAAGTCACAAATTTCGTTTCCTTTCTTTTGTCACCACATATTTAAAACCATTGCGATTGATATATTCTAATGTTTGGGCCCTGTTTCTAATACTTCCTTTGCTGGTTTTAATTATTGCAGGTGTGCTCACAAGTTTGATTTAGAAGGGTAGAGAGGAAGAAAGAGGTTTATGGGGTTTTACCCTCTACTTACTAGTTTTACTTTTTAAGAAGGAAAGACTTTTGAGGGTTTTATTAACCCATCAAACCCCTCAATTACCTTTATTTCATGGTTCCCAAATTCAGGGTTTTTAATAATATTATAATGTAATTTATTATCTTATTCCAATTAAAATACTGAAATGTCCTTTTTACCTATCTTATGGAATATATTGATTATATTTAATTATGTTGATAAAAAAAAATAAAATTATAAGAATCTTATATAAACCCTTAATTTCCTTTCCCTTATCTATTTTACACTCACAAACAAGGGTAAAGGAAAACCTTTTAAACCTCCCTTTTTCCTTAGCTTTCCTTTTTCTTTGATGCCTTCTTGTTCCTTTCCATCATAACTCATGAACATATATGCTATGTGTGTTTTATTGATACCTACTCAAAGTTTACATGGCTTTACTTGCTACAAGTTAAATCTAAAGTGTTTAAATCTTTTCTTTAGTTTCAAGCTTTTGTTGAACTTCAAACTAGAAAAAGATTTAAATCACTTTAAATAGATAATGGGAAGGAATATCTTTCCAATGCCTTTATCGATAACCTAAAAATTAATGGCATAACTCATCATTTAACTTGTCCCTATACACATGAGCAAAATAGTTCTACAGAAAGGAAATAGACACCTATCAGGAATGGCCCTTACCTTATTAGCTCAAGCCCTTTTGCCTTTATTGCATTGGGATGATGTTATGGCCAGTGCAGTTCTTCTCATTAATGTATTGCCTTCCCTAAACACCAACAACCTCACTCCCTTGGAACTTTTTGAAGAAAAAGAAAAACCAAGCCTGGTTATACTACCTTAAAGACCATTGGATGTGCATACTTTCCATACCTAAGACCTTATAACAATCATAAATTTGACTACAAATCCATTAAATACATCTTTCTTAGCTATGCCACACAATACAAAGGATATAAATGTTTAGAACCAAATGGAAAGATTTATACTTCAAGGCATGTAATCTTTGACGAGTATCAATTTCCTTTCAAATCTTGCACTAACACTGCAAAATTATCTTCCATTATTTCACCACCCTCTATTATACCTACCATACTTGTTATTCCTAAATCCTTGAGTGTTTTAATGGGTTTTAGTCCTACTTTTCTCAATTTTGGCTTACCAGCTGTTGATGTGACTAATAATTTAACTAGTGTTGCCAGTGAAGTGGTGCTGCCATTGCACCTATATCTCCTCTACAAAATGCACAAATTGTATTGTCTAGTGACCAAAAGCTATTTCTGCAGTGTTTAGCTCCCCTGCAGCTCCAATTAATATTCATCCTATGCAAACAAAATGCAAAATCTTGTATTACTAAGCTTTATGTTGTAGTGCTACAAGCTTTAGCACCTAATTTGTCCATTTTTGAGCCTAAAAATGTTGAGTAATGTAACACCCTAATAGTTCCAGTCTATGCTTAAGTCATATTGTGGAATTACTAGTTGTTACTTTTGCTTGCGAAACTAACATTACCTTTTTGAAATTACTTTACTTGAAAATAGGGATAATTTTTTTTTTTTTGAATAATAACAAGTAAACTGTTTTGAAAACCAAGAGCTATGAGCGCATCGTGAATGCATATAATAAACAACGCTATCTCATACATATTGTGTGAAAAACAATAAACAGAAGCCACAAGAATAACAATAACTTAGATAATCATGACATTCATTCCACGGCCATACATAGCTAATATAACGCTAATAGTGTTACTAAAAGTCATACATATTGATAATAATGGGTCCGATACATACTGTCGGCCCTACACGTGAAACCTACTAGATACATGATAAAAAAAAATATCAGAATTCCCTACAGCCCAAGCATGTCATACAGTAAAATGATAACCCTATAACTACAATCAAAAGGGGCTATCCTTGTGCTAGGCTCTATATGCAATTACCACATCACTCATCAGGTGGGAGGAAACCATTCCCAAATCTACCGGGAGTAACATCACCACGTCCCCCTCCTAGAGTACGCCCACACCTTTGAGGCACTACACGAGTATGAATAAACCTATTACTGCGAACTAGGGGTGGAATGTGACGAGGAACTGTTGAAGAAGAAGACAAGTCAGACGTCAGACATATCATAGACAGATAGGAGGGCTCAGATGGGTCAGTCTCCACATGATAGATCAGGTGGGAAGGCTCCGAAGAGTTGAAATCCAAGGAAACGGTCGTAGTCAAATGGGTATCCGAGTCAGTCTCATCATCAGTAGGGTACCTTGGCGGTTGAAAGTAAGGATGGATGTCATCCAAGGTAACCTCGCCAAATGGCTGATGTGGTCGAAAAAATGGGCTCATCACAGGAGTCTAAAACGGACGGTTATGGAAGATGTAAATCCTCATCGCTGCATTCGTAGACATAACTGAGGCATTCAACACTGGGTCGAAGCCCCAACGCCATACTAGAAACTCAATGAAGATCACCACTGTGCTCGACATCGACATCCTCTAAAGAAGACACGGAAACGTAGGAGTAAGAAATACTGGATTTCTCAGTAGGATTGTGACTAGACAAACACTATGTCATCGTCATCGTCCCAGCCACTTCGAGTTTAATTATAAAAATAGTGGACAGATATAAGTTCAATTTTAATGATTTTGAAAACTTAAACCCCGAAGTGGGTTGCTTTTAAACTTAACATTATAACTACACCATCATAACTAAACATACATACTAAAGCATCGAAAAACCATTCATGATGCAATGGACAATATAAGTACATGCACAGACATGCATCAACATAGACTTAACCATGGTTATACTTTGACTTTACTTTCATTTTTAGTACATGCTTAACATTCTTTACTTTCCTTTGAAATAGACTGCTTTTAGATATGAGCTCATTTCGTGACCGTCGTCACGTAGTACTAAATCAAATCAGACTAAGTCGATATTGTTTACCCCTAAGTCGGAGGGTCTTCCATGTCACCCTTGCCTCCTTCATAGAGGTTCCTTGAGTCTTTGTGGATCACCGTCTTTCACTTCCCTTATCGAAGTGATTGAAGGGTCATGTCTCATTAATTCTTTTCTTATCATTATACTTTAAATGCATAATACTTCTTTGACTAGATACATGCAATGATATGATTAAGTCCATAATTTTGACCAAAATCTGATAACATAATGGCTAGACCGGAGCTTCTCCAAAATGCCATTCATAAACTTTCAACCAACAATTCATCATATCTACATCATGTCATCACACTCATCATTCAATCATGAGACAAAGCTCAATCAAGCTTGTCATTCATCATGCCGAACAGCATCATATATTCATACCCTAAAAGGTTTTATAGCTGTGTTATTCTTTGTGAAAAATCTTATGAACCATCACATGATTTTCCATAGTTACCTATTAGGGAATCACATAGTTAAGATATATGTATGTGGTCTTTTAGTTACTTAGTTCTCATGGGAAATTATTCTTGACTTGAGTTTATGTCTTATGGAACATTTGTTCAAATTAACTAAGTTAAGTGATTGTTTCCTTTCCTTGAGATAGTGCACTTAGTGATTCCTAAGTTCATGGTATACTCAGAGGCCCTATTCATACTTTTGTTCCTAAGGAGTTCGAGATTCCTCTAATCGTTGGGTCATGACAATGCATAACCATATCATGAACCCAACAACACCATGTTCACTAAACATCAAGGGTGATTTTTAACTTAACCAAGTTACAAAGTTTCAAGCCTTTATCACTAACATGACAAGATCTTACCTTAAGTATTATAAAATTTATCATTCTTTATAAAGTAGTCATAAAGTTTTATTCTTTATGAAAGTAAGTGCCTTTAAATTAAGCTCTTATCTTAAAGATTTGATCTTCATGAAATAATGATACAAGTTACTAGCCTTTTAACTAAAAAATCTTGTTCTTTATATAAGTTAACTCTTTTAACTATTCTAAGACCTTCAAGGTCTCATCTTTGTGATTTAAAGTTGTCTCTAAATTAAAAAGGTTCCTACTTTGCCAACTAGTGATATGAGACATTACCTTTAAAGTTACAAAGTCTTGATCTTTATAAAAGTTAGCACCTTTATGACTCAAAAATGCTATTTTTGCTTAAAGCTTGGAACTTTACTAATATATTCATCTCAAGATTCCACCTTTACAAGACTTAGTGTGCAAGCTTATAACTTTATAAAGTCACCTTCTTGATTAAAATTGAAAACTTTATAGAAGTATTTACACTCAAGAATCAATTTTTATAATATAAAGTGACAAGACATCATTTTTTCTAACTCAAAAAGGCTTATTATTCTAAAAAGTTTAGACTTTTACATTTAGACTTGTCTTCAAAACAAAACAAAACAAAACTTTATGGAAGCACAAAGGTTGCACCACTTTTAAGGAATCAAGAAGCAAACTTTTTAAAGCTTTAAGATTTTAGGATGTTTATAGTCTTATCAAATCATGAAAAATATGTAAAGATGAAAATTTTCTAATCATAAACTCATCATAAGAAAAAGAGCAACTTTAAGCAAGATACCATCAAAAACATCAAGAAAATTCAAGAATAAGAACATGAACATATTTTTTCAAAAGTAGAAATATTAAGAACACTTGAAGAAGAATAAGATCATATTTTTTCAAAAGTAGAAAAATCAAGAACACTTGAAGAAGAATATGAATATATTTCACCAAAAAAAGAAACATCAAGAACACTTGAAGAAGAACATGAACATATTTTTCCAAAAAGGGAAACTTTTGCTCATGAAGAGCATGAAAGATTTTCACAAGTTTTCACTTAAAGATTTTGGTCATGAAAAGAACTAAGCTTTAAGCTTTCTTGAGTAAACAAAATAAAAAGATGAAGATCACTACCTCTCTTGAAGATGGCACAAAAACAAGAAAAGAGGAAGAAGAAGATAATGGCTCCTCTTGACGATGATGTTGGCGGTTTTGCAAGAAGGAAGGAGAAGCTCTTGAGTTCTTGTCAAAATGGAGGTTGTAGTGTTTAGATCTTGTCTTCAAAGACCCAAAGATGAGGTCCTTGAAGGGTTAAGTAAGAGGTTTTGGGTGGTGGTGGTGGAGAAAAGAAGAAGAAGATGAGAGAGTTTAGAGAGAAATGAGAGCATTTGGTTTGAAGAGAGAGAATGAGATAAGTGAAAATGAAAATGGATGATGATAGGAGAAGGAGAAAGTGGCGTCCATTATTCAAGGGGAAGGAGGGAGATATTTTCTTCATTTTGTGTTAATTAAGATTTAGGGGGACAAATTGGATGATGGGAGAACAAAGCATGTACAATCTCTTACACAAAGCAACCTTGTCTTATGCTTTATGCTTTAATAACATTACTTTTTACTTTATTGTCTAGTTGACTGAATTTGAATTTAATTATGTGATTAAGTGCTCTTGCAACTTAATTAAGATGATTAAGCAAGGATTAGTGATTAACACACAAGAACATGATTAACAAAAATTAATCTTATAATTAAGCTTAATTAACCCTAATTAAACTTGATTAAGCTAATTAAGGGTGATTAGTACTTAATTAAGCTATAAAGACTCTAGCTTGCTTAATTAGAGAATATCTAATCTCGATTAAGTATTTTCTTGACTTACCTCACTCGAGTTGACTCATAAACTCCTGTTAACCCCTTAATTAAGCCTTAATATCATAGTTTCTCATTAAGTGCCTAATTACTCAGTGTTACTGAGGTAATTTAGCACGACACAAAATTGAGGATGTTACAAGTAAGCTCTGAAATGTTTTCACTGGTTCCAAGCAATGTAAAAGGAATATGCTACATTACTTAGGAACAATACTTGTCATTACCCACTTTTTTTCCTAGGAGGGCAACCTATAGGTTGCAAATGGGTATTTAGTATAACACCCTAATAGTTCTAATCTATACTTAAGTCATATTGTGTAATTACTAGTTGTTACTTTTGCTCATGGAACTAATATTACCTTTTAGAAATTACTTTTTAACGGAAATAGGGGTAATTTTTTTTTTTTGAACAATAACGAGTAAACCGTTTTTGAAATAGAGAGCCACGAGCGCATCGTGAACATGTAATACAAACGTCGCTATCTCATACATACATCGCATTTAACATAAATAGAAGAAATGAGAATAACCACAATCCTAGATAAAGATAACATTCATTCCATAGCCATCCTATAGTTAATATAATAGTAATAATATCAGAAGTCATACACAAAGATAATAATGGGTCCGATACCTATTGTCAGCCCTACAACATACCCTAATAAAATACATGATAGAAGGAAATACATAAGAAATCCTAATCTATCCATACATGCCGAATGAAAATAATAACCCTCGCTACAACAAAAAAGGGGCTATCCTCATGCTTAGCTTCGCATGCAAATCAATACCTCACTCATTTGGCGGGAGGTAACCATTCCCGATTCCTCCCTAAGAAACAACACCACATCCTTCTCCTCGAGCACGGTCATGTCCATGAGGCACGGCACGAGTACAAATGAACCTGCGACTGCGAACCAGGGGTGGAGTGTGATGAGGGACTATTGAAGAAAAAGACAAATCAGACGACAGGCGAATCATAGACAGTAAGGAAGGTTTACACGAGTCCATCTCTACGTGGTAGCTCGGATAGGACGGTTATGAAGGATTGGAATCCAATGAAATTGTCGGTGTTAGGTGGGTGTCCGAGTTGGAATCTCCGTCAGTGGGGTACCTCAGAGGATGAAAAGCGGACAAACGTCATCCATAGTGATGTCCTCGAATGGCTCATGAGGGCGGAAAAATGGATTCATCACGGGTGCATGGAACTGGTGTCTATGGAATATGTAGACCTGTGTCGCTGCCTGAGCAGTTATCATAGATGCATTTAACACCGGGTCAAAGCGCCAATGCATCATGGAAACTCAATGAAAATCACCACTGTGCCTGACACTGACATCCTCTAAAGATGACACAGAAATGTATGAGTGAGAAATACTAAATTTCTTAGTACGATCGCGACTAGACAAACACAGTGTCATCGTCATCGTCCCAGCCACTTTGGGTTTAATATAAAAATAGTGGACAGATATCGGTTCAATTTTAATAGTTTCAGAAAATGTAAATCCCGAAGCGGGTTACTTTTAACTTTATCATCATATCTATAGTATCATACATAGGCATACATGCTAATATACATAACGAACATTCATAATGCATATAAGGAATATAATAACATGCATGACTATGCAACTCATCAACTTGACCATAGTCCTACTTTGACTTTCATTTTTAGCACGTGCTTAACATTCTTTTACTTTTTCTTTGAAATAGATTGCTTTTGGACATGAGCTCATTTCCTAACCGTCATCACGCAGTACTAACCAAATCAGACTAGGCTGATATTGGTTATTTCTAAGTTGGAGGGCCCTCCATGTCACCCTTGCCTCCCTCATAGAGGTTCCTTGTGGATCGTCGTCTCTCACTTCTCGAAAGTGATCGAGGGATCATGTCCCATTCTTTCATTTCTTATCATTATACTTTACATGAATAATACTTCATTGACTAGACACATGCAATAATATGACTCCGGCAGCATAACGGCTAGACCAGAGCTTCCCCAAAATGCCAATCACAACTTTCAACCAATAGTCCATCATAATCATATCATTCAATCATGAGACAAAGCTCCATCAAACTTGTCATTTGTCATGTCAAATGGCATCATACATTCATACCCTAGAAGGGCTCATAATTGCATTATTCTTTGTGAAGAATCTTATGAATCATCATATGATTTCTCATGGTTACCCATGAGAGAATCACATAGTTAAGATACGTGTATGTAGTATTTTAGTTACTGAGTTCTCATGTGATCTTATTCTTTACTTAAGTACATGTCTTATGGAATATTTGCTCAAATTAGTTAAGTTAAGTGGTTATTTCCTTTCCTTGAGACCGTGTACTTAGTGATTCTTGGATTCATGGTATGCTCAGAGGCCCTAATCATATTTCTGTTCCCAAAGAGTTCGAGATCCCTCTAATCCTTGGGTCACGACAACGCATAAACATACTCATGAACCCAACAACACCATGTTCACTAATCACCAAGGGTAATTTTTAACTTATTCAACTTACAAAGTTTCAAGCTTTCATTACTAACATATCAAGGTTTTACCTTAAACATTATTAAAGTTATTATTCTTTATAAAGTAGTCATAAAGTTTTATTCTTTATGAAAGTCAATGCCTTTAAAATTAAGCTCTTATCTTAAAAATTAGATCTTTATGTAATAATGATACAAGTTACTAGCTTTTTAACTAAAAAATCTTGTTCTTTATGAAAGTTGACTCATTTAATTATTCTAAGACTATCAAGGTCTCAACTTTATGATTTAAAGTTGTCTCTACATTAAAAAAGTTCCAACTTTATTAACTAGTCATATGAAACATTAACTTTAAGGTTAAAAATTCTTGATCTTTATGAATTAATGTTACAGAACAATACTTTTATGACTTAAAGGTCTCATTCTTGATTAAAGTTTGAAACTTTATGAAAGGTCTTATCTTTAAAGTTTGATTTCTAAGACATAAAGTGACAAGATATCATTTTATAACTCAAAAAGGCTTGTTATTCTAAAAGGCTTAGACTTTTACATGTATTCTTGTCTTCAAAACAAAACAAAAGAAGGCTTTATGGTGGCACTAAAACTTGCACCACTTTTTGTGTATCAAGAAGCAAACTTTTTGAAGCTTTAAGCATTAAGAATGTTTGTAGTCATGTCATAGAAAATGATAAAGAAGACAACTTTCAACTCAATACAACCAAGAACATCAAGATTTCATGCATCAAGAATTAAAAATGGGGACTTTAAAGTATTTAGAGTGAGAAACTTTCAAGGGTCAAGAACACTTGGGAAGAAGAGCATGGACATACTTTACTAAGAATGGAAACACCAAGAACACTTTAAAAAGAACATGAACATAGTTTACCAAAAATGGAAACATCAAGAGCACTTTAAGAAGAATATAAACATATTTCACCAAAAATAGAAGCATCAAGAACACTTTAAGAAGAACATGAACATATTTTGCCAAAAATAGAAACTTTTGCTCTTGAAGAGCATGAAGGATTTTCTCAAGTTTTCACTTAGAGATCTTGGTCATGAAAAAACCAAGCTCCAAGCTTTCTTGAGCAAACAAAATGAAAAAGATGAAGATCACTACCTTTTCTTGAAGATCATGCAAAACAAGAGAAGAGAAAGAAGAAGATGATGGCTCTTCTTAATGATAATGGTGGCCGTTTGTAGGGAGGAAAGAGAAGCTCTTGAGATCTTGTGAAAATAGAGATTGTAGTGTTTTGATCTTGTCTCCAAAGGCCCAAAGATGAGGTCTTTGAAGGGTTAAGTGAGAGGTTTTGGGTGGTGCTGTGAAGAAAAAAGGAAGAAGATGAAGAAGAAGAAGAAGAGAGAATTTTAGAGAGAAGTTGGAGGAGTACAAAACTTAGAGAGAGAATGAAAGTGTGAAAATAAAAAGTGAAAGTATGTGCATGAGTGAATAGTGGCCGTGAGTTTCAAAGGGAGGGAGGGAGATATTTTTGTGTTATTTTATGTTAATTAAGGTTTAGGGAGACAAATTAGATGATAGGGGAACAAAGCATATACAAACTCTTACAAAAAGCAACCTTGTCTTATGCTTTATGCTTTTATGATATTACTTTTTACTTTATTATCTAGTTGACTAAATTTGAATTTAATCGTGTGATTAAGTGCTCATACAACTTAATTAAGATGATTAAGTAAGGATTAGTGATTAACACACAAGAATATAATTAATAAAAATTAATCTTGTGATTAAGCTTAAATAACCTTAATTAAACTCGATTAAGCTAATTAAAGGTGATTAGTGCTTAATTAAGCTATTAAAGGTCTAACTTGCTTAATTAAAGATTTTCTAATCTCGATTAAGCATTCTTTTGACTCTTCTTATCCAAGTTAGCGCATAAACTTTTTGTTAACCCCTTAATTAAGCCTTAATTTTATAACTTCTCATTAGGTGCCTAATCACTCAAATGTACTGAGGTAATTTAACATGACAAGAGAGTGAGGATGTTACATTTAGATTGTTAACCATAATCCTGATGGTAGTATTTCCAAGTACAAAGCAATAATTGCAGCAAAGGGTTTTCATTAGAAAGAGGGCTTTGATTTCTTTGAAACTTTTAGTCCTATTGTAAAACCAACTAGTGAGAGGCTCATCCTTATTTTTGCTCTTTCTTAGGGTTGGTAACTAGACAATGCAACTTTATTAATGAAATTTCTAATGGTGACTTAGTTAAGAAATTTTTTATGGTGCAGCTCGAGGGATTCCAAAGTTCAAATGTGCAAGCTCAACAAAGCTTTGTATGGACTTACACAGACACCAAGGGCTTGGTTTGATTCAAGCTATTATAACTAGGCATTCATGGTTCTAAGCTTGATTCTTCCCTATTTTTAGGGTTAGTCCCACATCTATTATCAACATTTTAGTTTATGTAAATGACATTTTTATTACATTTTCTAATTCAATGGAAATTAATGTTCTCATTGCTAGTCTTTTCAACTTCTTTGCATTTAAGAACTTAAAGAATCTTCGTATTATGCATCTAAATAAGAGTAAATATATTAAAGATATGCCCAAGAAGGTTGGTTTGAAGAATGCCAAACCTATGTCAACACCAATTGTAAGTGGCCAAAAGCTTTTGTTGTAGGGTCTATCCTATGTGAAAATCCTTCTCAATATTGGTCCTTGGTGGGGGGTTGTAGTATGCAACTATGATGAGGCCTGGGATAGCTTTTGTTGGCAACAAAATGAGGCAGTTCATGCATAATCGTTTAATCTTACTAGAAATTGGGGTAATCTAATCAAATTCAATCTAATTAAAACTGCTAAATCAATCCAATCCAAAATAAAAATCAGTCAAAACCAAACAGTTTGGATCGGATTGGATTTTCTTTTTCACAAATCGCTTGGATCAAATTGAATTTTGGATTTAATTTCCAAAATCAATCCAATCCAATCCAATCCAATCCAAACTGAATGGTACTATATAATATAATTTTTTATTATTAAGTCTGTACTTTTTCTTATAATAACTTTAGTTTATCACATAATTTTCTATATTTATGTGTTATTCTCATTTAACTATCAGTTTATGCATATTACATGAGTCACTTTTATTTTTTATATTTATTTATTTTATTGAATCAAGTTACTTTTTATTTATAATACTCTATAGTTAAGATTTTCTTTTATAAAAAATTGATTAAACCGCTCCAATTCAAATAGAAAAAAATTGGTTCAGATTAGATCAAATTTAAAATCTAAACTAAACCAGTCTAATTCAAACTGCATTGCAAACACCCTTAACTGGTAAGCTGTTAAAAACTCATAAACACCTCAACAGTACTTTCTCATGGCTTGGTCTTTTATAAATACAACAAGCTTCAATTATTTGCATTCCGTTATTCTTATTAGGGCTCGGATTTAGTTGAAAGAAAATCAACAAGTGACTATTATGTTTACGTGGGAGCTAATCTTATTAGTTGATCATTAGAGAAACAACATGTGATTTCTAGATTCTGTACTAAAGATTAATTTTATAGCCTTGTAGCTCTCATAACTAATTAACTTGGTTGCAAACTCTACTGAAGGAATTGAAAGTTCATGTTTGAGGTCCTTATACTATCTTCTATGACAATCAAGGGATTGTTCTTACAGTTGATCCTATAATCCACAATAGGAGTAAACATTTCAAATTAGACTTGTTATTTGTTCAGGACAAAATGATTCAAAAATAGGCTACAGTGAGTTACATTCCTTAATCAGAACAAATTTCTAACATATTGACCAAGATCATTTATCACTATTGTTAAAAGGCAAATTAGTGGCAAAAAATTTTGTAGTGACCTCAAACCAGCCTCAATTTGTGGTGAACTTTGTGCAGTCTTATGGGTGCGAAGAAAACTTTGAAATTTGAAACGTTAACAACAAAATAAACTGTTGTAAAAAGATCCTCAAAGCCTAAATAATTTTCACTTTTTTAAAAAAACAAATTAGCAACAGTATAAATCGCTACCCAAAAAAAAAATTAGTGGTGGTATAAACAATCGCAAAAGGATTTAGAAAAAAAAAAAAAGGAATGCAGCAGTATAAATCACGACAAATGAATTAATATAATAGAAAATTTAAATTAGCAGCAATTTAGACCACCGCAAATTAATAGAGCCTTTTGAAAAAACACACTAACGCATGTGGCTCATTTCTTTTTTACATCTGTTTTTTCATTCTGCCACTCTTTCACCCACACTTTCTACCTCTGTCCACTTGCTCTCTTCATTATCTTTGTTTCTCTTCTCTTTTTTCTTTCATTCCCTTCTTCGCCTACTCTTTTTCTCCATTTTCTTTTCATTCTTTTCCTCTCCCACTATCAAACTCTCTTAAACCATTGCCACCAATGGCAGTTGCCGCCACCACTGTGTCCAGCAATCCATCATTGTAGGTTGCTTACCCCACTGCCACCACCACCACAAATCTCCTCCATCACTTCCACTTTTATGTGTCAAAGAGCACATACAAGTTCTTTTTCTTCTAATTTTTTTTAATTTATGAATGTTATATATATGAAATATTATATATGGTATGTTCTTCTAATTTGATATTGTTTTTAAACTGTTGTATATATAGTATGTTGTAGTAATTTGAACTTGGATTTGCAATGTTGTATGAGTGGTATGTTGTATATTATAGTAATTTGATCTTGATTTTCTTTTACCATGTTAGCTTAATTTGTCACTTGTAAATTTATTTTTGAATTTAATCTTTGGTGGGACTAAGTTTGAACTTGTTTGTTAGTTGTTATGTGCTAGTGATCACAATTTGAATTTGAACTTGCTTTGTTTTGTAGGTGAAGAGATCGCCACCAATTTTGAGAAGGAAAAAAATAGCCTCAAAATGTTCGGGTGAAAAGATTGCCACAAAATTTGTGCTGAAAAAAGTCCATCATAAACTAGTTTTCTTCTAGCAATTTTGCAAGTAACTCGACATCGCCACCAACACATGTTTTGCGATGGATTTTTCAGCTTTTTGCAGCTTATATATGTAACATTCTGAAGAATAGTGCATATGACTAACATCATGGACTAATTTATTTTGATATATTATAGATATGTGAGTAGATAATATCGAAATGTAAATATTAGGTTAAGATGAGTTTAAGCTTCTTTTGTAGAAAAATGCATGTGTAGATAGAAAGAAAAGTTTTGCTAGTTAGGTTTGTAGTGCAAAAATCAAATAGGTAGGAATCTATACTGTAAGATGACATGAGTATCAGTTAAAAACCCTAAAATATATGCCTAGAAACTAGCCACCCAACCCACTCTTGTTGGCCAAATGATGGCCACACAATTTAAAACTTAACAAAAATTTAAATTTCTATTGAATCCACTAATCATGTTATTTTACAAGTCATCCAACTTATGACTTAACGAGCAAAATTTTTCCCTCCTTGTGGCCTAAAGAATTCGGCCACTTCTTCTCCTTCTCATCCTCCTTTTTTCTTGAACTTCCTTCTCTTCATTGTTCTCTCTATCTCTGCTCAAAACTCTAAGTGAATCTTGTCTCCTTTTGATCAAGATTTTCATTCTTTCTTTGTGTTTTCTCAAGAACCCTCAAGATAAGCTCATAAACTTCCTTCCTTTGGATCGTGTAGGTTCAGCCACCAAGGAGAAAGAGAGGAACTATCACCATTTTTCACCATCTTGGAGCTCCAGTGAAGAAAAACCACCAACAAAACCCAAATTTTGAAGCTACAAGTTGGATCTTGAGGTAGAATTTCTTAGATTAATTGATTCTCAGGGTTTATCGGATTGTTAGGGTTTCTTGTGTCATCCTTTATTTGACATTGTATATGATAATATGATTTATTTGTAGTGATTTGAGATAGAAAACCTTGGTTTAGATTGAAGATTTGAGCAAAAGATCAAAAGAAAAGACAAATAGAGAAGTTACGAGAGAAACCTTAAAGGGTCATCTATACAGCGAATGGTTATTTCTCATCCTATAAGTTTCAAATTTGAGTGAAACGAATTTTATATGAAACTAGACTTCAAGAGCAATCTAAACATATAAATTATAGGTTTATTGGACTTAGAATAAGATAGTTATGATTTTTAGAAATAAACTATTGAAATTCAATCACTGTTCTGAACAATATGGGATATGAAGGGCATAATTCGTCCTATATAACTTTAAATTGAGTAAAACCAATTTTGTTAGGAATATAACACATAGGCCATAAAAATTTCAGACTTAAATCATAAGTACATTGCTACCAATAGTCCCCCAAAGTTGACCTATGCTCTGTTCGAGTTGAAATAGGCTAGCTTACTTAAGGAGCTCATAACCTGAGCTCTAATTATCCAATTAAGGTGAAACTTATGGGGATTGAAAGACAGTCCAATTAGCTACACATTGTTATAAAATTTGGATCAAAATGATGAATGATGAGAGAAGAAATCTTAGTGGATTTCTAAAGTTAGGTGTGCAAGTTTGCCATAAAATAGGACAATCTTGAATAAAACTTTAATAACTCAACTTATAAAATTTAAAACTTAATGAAACTAAAGAGATTTAAAAGTAGACTAATAGGCCTACAACATATTAAATTTTTAGATTAAAATGAATAAAAATAGAAGTTTAGTCTAACTTATAAGAACATGGCAGAATTGAAGAAATTAAGGTGACTTGACAGCTTCAAGGTTAAGAAGCTCCATAAACTATAAAGAGCCAAAGGGCTGAATTAGTATGAGATTTCTTATCAAGAATGATATATATGTTATTGGTATATTATATGATGGCTCCGATCGTTGTGGCTGGCTAGTTGAAAGTATACTGTCTATATATTGTAAAGTCTTATGTTTCAGCTATTATACTGCCGAATTTTTGGTAAAAATATATGAATTATGTATCATGGTTACAAGTTCCTCAAGCATATTCATTCATAAATGTATAAGCATATGATATGTACATATGAATGTGAATTCAAATAATAGATGATAAGTAAGATAAGAATCGCTTCACTTAAAGATAGTTATGAGATCCCTCCACGTGAACGCAATTATATGAAAGCTATGAAATCCCTCTATTTTAGAGAAACTTGGTCAAAATGAGATTCCTCCAATCTAAAGGCATGTAGATCCCCTTGTAGGTTAGTACTGTGTGACAACAGTCACAAGTTAAGCTCATTCCCTAATCAGGCTACCCAAGGGTAGTAAAAATTAAAAGCATATGCAAAGTAAAGAATGAAAGTGAGATGATGAATCAAGTTGCATGAGCATACAACATGTTTATTTGTGTTTGATAATTTGAATTGTCAGAAAATATATGCTTAGTAGTTTAATATTTATTGCCATGCTATTTCTAAGTGTATGGGTTAAAATTAATTTACTTTGGAAGAATACATTTTCTAAACTTAATAAATGAATCCTTATCTATGAGATTACAGTTTCTAAATAAACTGAAGCAACTGGAACGGTAACGATGACATGGATTTCCAAATAGTCTAAGAATCCCATTGAGAATATAAAAATTCTCATTCCTATATGTGTTTCCATGTCATCTCCGGACAGTCTAGCAGAAGTTGAAGCGGACCAACCTAGAAGAATGTGGTTGACATGGAAGTAGTTGCTGAAGACAATTTGCTAATATGTGTGTGTGTGTGTGTGTGTGTGTGTGTGTGCGTGTGTGTGTACATACTTATTAGTATCTGATAGCTATTTTCTTAGTTGACATTCCTACTAGAGTTATTCATGTGATTTGAAAGGCTATCTTGTAACCCCAATATTTGCGAAATGTAAAAGAATATTGTGTTGTTTTCACAGAAGATAAAGCAAATAATGAATCAAGTTTATTTGATTAATTATAACAACCTCTAAGTGTAATATTATGACTTAAGCATAGTATTATAGTTTGGAAGGTGTTCATTTTGGTATCAGAGCAGTTCGATCCTAACCGAACCTGAGGATTGGACTGACTATGCTTTCAGCACACTCTAGAATCCTTAGTAAATATCATGCAATGAATATTATCTATTTAGATCGGATATAGGAATTTGATATGCATGACCGCTTAGCTGTGAATGTAATTAGTTGTTATCACACTTAACTCAATATGGAGCCTAATCAACTAAATGTTTTGTTGTTTGTAATTAGGAACTAATGGCTTCTGATAGGCATGGTTGGCCATGAGCCGAACCTACTCTCGAAGATCTCACCGACTTCATGGGCATGTTGCGGGAAATGGCATATGCGATGAGAGAACAAGTGGCGGTGGTACATTAAATGATGAAACAAATGGGGGGACAACCTGAAGGAGGCCAAGGAGGAAATCCAAATAGGACGATAATTGATTTGGAATATCTCAAGTCTATAAAGTTTTGAAAAGCAAACCCGTCTAGCTTTGTGATATCCCCATATAACGTTATAGGAAATAATGAAAACGTCCTTGGGCAAACTTTTATTATTTACAGCCTTGCCCCTGAATATTTTGAAAAATGACATTTATGTCCTTATATCAATTGAATTAGCATAATAAGGTTTTAAACGAAGCAGAACCACGTAGCGGAAACATAGAAACCCAATTCTTGGTCAATTGGGCCATGGAGATGTCCACATGTGAAATAACGTGGGATGCCCCAAATTTATTAAAAATTACGAAAATGCCATTAGTCATGGAAAACAGAAAACAAAAGGCCTTAAATTTGTAAAACATTTAATTTACACCTTTAATCGATTAATTCGATTTTAGTGGATAAGTAAAGTTAATTAGAATTTAATTAGAGATTAATTAGAGGGTAATTGGAAGTTAATTAAAGATATTAAGATTAAGGAAAGTTAAAGTAGATATACAGAGAATTTTAAAAAGGTTGTTAGCAATATGTTGCTGGTTTGAAGGAAATTTGGTATTTTATAATGTCGGAACTGAATCAATGAAATTTTTCACTAGAACCTTAGCTTAATTGGCTGAAAACTCAGCCATTCTCATCACTCAATGTGGTGCCATGTGCTACCACAAGATGGAGGAGATGTGGCAAAAAATTCCATCACCCATGGCACCTACCACCCTCCACTTTCCATTCTAATTGTAACCTACATAATTACCATTTCTTCTCCTTTAATTTCGGACTTCACCCATTAGACCTCCTTCTCTTTTTTCCTTTCTCAATTCCATCTCTATCTTCAATTCTTCACCCTCACCTTCACTCAAGACTTGCTTCCTTACTAGCTTAAGCTTCAATTTGAGGTAGGATTTACTCCTTTTATTTGGTTTCTTTTTAATTTGTGGCTAGTGGAGACTCATCCATATTCATATATTTGATGTCATATTAAGTCTATGTATATGTTCATGGCTAGATTATTGGATGTTTAGTGGGTTTTGGCGGATTGATTGATTAAAGAATCAAAGAGTGAGGCAACCAGAGTGAGTTAGCCAAGAGAAACCCTACGGTAGTCCATATGACGGGGTATACGACACTACCTACAACCGTTTAAATATAATGAAACTATTTTTATATGAAATTATACATCTAGGGCTTCCCAACCATATAAATTATACAGTCATTGGATTAGTCTTCAGTGAGATATGAATTTTTGAAATTTACCCTAGAATTCTGACCCCAATTCTGAGCAGACTAGAATTCGAGGGGCATAACTTGCCTATACTCTTCCAAATTGAGTGAAACTAATTTTATTAGAAATCTAAGACATAGATAAAATTCTCATAAAGATTTCAAAGCTAGATTCGATCCCAATTGCTCCCAGTAGTTCAAGGAAGTCATCCTAAGTCCAAATCGGGCCAAAATAGGGCAGTCTAGAGGGGTTGAATTTCAGAGTTTATAACTCAAGCTCTACTCAAGAAAATGAAATGGGACTTATTGTAAATGAAAGCTTATCCTGTTAGCTTTAATATGATACAAATTTTGTATAATTTCATGTAGTTTTCGATTTTTAGTGAATTTTCATTTTTAGGTGTATAATCCTGGCCAGCTACATGGCAAGCCAAGGTAGAACCCTATAACTTGATCTACATTTATCAAAATTAGATGGGACTAAAAAGGTCAGAAAATAGACACCTAACACTTCAACATACCCAAATTCAGGTCTAAATGAGTTAAAAGGAATTTATGGCCTAAATTACAAAAAACCAGGTAGAATCAAAAGGAAGTGGCAGAAAACTAATTCAAGATCAAGGTTATGAAACTTTGTTTGATTATCGGAGCATCTATACCTTGCATTGATTTTTCTGTACGAATGACTGTCTGGTTGATTGGTACTATTCATGGGGAAATGGACTTGATCCGTTATGCTGCCAAATTTTTGGCAGAATTTTATGAAATTATGATAGTTTCTATTATGAATATTTACGATATAAACATGAAATTCTATATGCGAAGATATATGAAAGTAAATGATGAAGCATATATATGAGTACATTCAGTATGTCCATGCATGATTATATATAAGAATGAAAGAATATGAACATATTAAATGTGGATTCCTTCACCTGGAGGCAGTTATGAGATCCCTCCTTGTGAAGGCAGTTAAATAAGATAAGATTGGATCCCTTCACTTGAAGGTAGTATAAAAATATGAGATCCCTCTATCTTGGAGACACGTAGTTAGATGAGATTCCTTTACATTGAATGCAAGTAGTCAGATGAGATCCCTCTATTCTTGAGGCACGTAACCAGGAGAGATCCCTTCAATTTAGAAGCATGTGGCCAAAATGAGATCCGTCCAAGACTAGAGGCACGTGGGTCTTCTTGTGAGTCAGTACTATGTGATGACAATCACAGGTGATCTCACTCCTAGATCAGACTACCCAAGGGCAATAAAGACTAAAGATTAAAACATATGCAAGCACCCTAGGGACAGTGATACGTAATGCCTAGGTGTGGCAAGAAAACAAAGCAAAGAAAGTTAAAGAAAACACCAATGCATTTGCATTAATTCAAATATGAGTATTTGCATAATTATATCCCATGTTTTATTGATGCTGAGACACTGTTATATCTTAAGTTTATGAATAAAAGGAACTCTGCTTTTGACAATATATTTTCAAACTATAAAACTGAATAGTTTGTTTGGCATAATCACCTTCTCATAATAAACCGAAGCAGTTAGAGATAATAACGATGACACTACGTGTGATAGTTTAGAGAATCCTACTAAGAATTTAAAATTCTCACTCCTATTTCCGTGTTATCTCCAGATAGTTTGAAAGGTTTCGAAAACGGCTGAAGTTGCTGTGAAATAAGGTCCGCTCAGGTAACAGTAACAACTTTCGAGTATGGTGCTATGACTTAAGCATAGTACTGTACTTGGGAGGGTGTTACAAGCTTTAGAGGAGCCTTCGACGTAGACAAGGCTGAAGAATGGATCAAGGCAATTGAGAAGATCTTTTTAGCATTGCCATACATTGAATACCAGAAGATAGTGTTTGCTACATATATGCTAGAGGTAGATACAAAATTTTGGTATGTTGGTGTAAAAAGATTGCTTAAAGGTTATCAGACTGATATCACCAAGGAGATATTCAAAAAGACATTTTATCATAAATATTTCCTGGTATCTATGCGAAATGCTAAAGAGTTAGAGTTCATAAAGCTTCAACAGGGAAATATGAGTATCTTAGAATATATTGCTAAGTTTGAGGAGCTCTATAAATTTTTCACTATTTATCAGTGATGTAACCCTGATAAAAATTGGAAATGCATTAAGTTTGAGGGTGGACTAAAAGTGGATATCTTAGCATTGATGGGACCAATGGAGATAAGAGATTTTGCTACATTGGGAACAAAAGTCAATTAGTTGAGGAATATAACAAGAAGATCATTGACACTAAGTCAGATAGTTGTGGGAAGAGGCTAGCACTTGAAAGCCAGGAATTTCAACATACCCCACCACCAAAGAAGCCATCTCAACTTAATGGACACAAGGATAAGCAGCTGTATAAGCCAACCATGAAGCAAGAATGCCCGAAGTATGGAAGGGACCATGGAGGCAGATCTTGTTTGGCTAGATAGAACATATGTTTCAGATGTGGGAAGCTAGGGCATATGGCCAGAGACTACCCACATAAGCATCAACCACCTGCTCCTAAGCCGCAACATTCAGGAAGCATTTTTACCTTGAATGTTGAAAAGACTACACCTCTAAAGGAGTTGAAGTAGGAATAGAAATGACTTAGGATAAGGATTTGGCTTTCGACTAACTATGTTATGCTGGATTATTTAAATAGGTCCACTCTATTTTTGTTTGACTCTACTTATCAAATTTCCATGTGCTTATATATGAAATCTTTTATTAAACTCTTGTGGTTAGAAATAGTTAGTTTTGTAGATGAATTTTGGGGACAAAATTCTTTTTTTTTTTTAAGGTGGGTAATAATGTAACATCCCAAAGAATAGTACATATCACGAACACTATAGACTGATTGATTTTGATGCATTATAGATATATAAGTAGACAATATTGAAATGTAAATATTAAGTTAAGATGAGTTTAAGCTTCGATTGCAGAAAAATGTATGTGTAGACAGAAAGCAATGTTTTGCTAGTTAGGTTTGTAGTGCAAAAATCGAATAGGTAGGAATCTATATTGCAGAATAACATGAGTGTCAATTAAAAACCCTAGAATTTGTGGCTAGAAATTAGTCACCTAACCCACTCTTGTTGGCCAAATGATGGCCACATAATTTAAAACTTAACAAAAAATTTAAATTCCTATTGAATCACCAATTATGTATTTTACAAGTCATCCAACTTATGACTTAAGGAGCAAAATTTTTCCCCCCTTATCCTCCAAAGAATTTAGCCATTTCTTCTCTTTCTCATCCATTTTTCTTCAACTTCCTTCTCTTCATCGTTCTCTCCATCTCCACTGAAAACCCAATATGAATCTTGCCTCCTTTTGATCAAGATTTTTACTTTCTTTGTGTTTTTCAAGAACCCTGAAGATAAGCTCATGAACTTCTTTCCTTTGGATCATTTGGCTTCAGCCACCAAGGAAAAAGAGAGGAACTATCACCATCTTAGAGCTCTAATGAAGAAGAACCACCAAGAAAACCCAAATTTTGAAGGTACAAGTTGAATTTTGAGGTAGGATTTCTTAGATTACTTGATTCCTAGGGTTTATAGGACTATTAGGGTTTTTCATGTCATTCTTTATTTGATATTGTATGATGATAATATGATTTCTTTGTTGTGATTTAAGATAGAAAACCTTGGTTTAGATTGAAGACTTGAGCAAAAGATCAAGAGAAAAGACAAGTAGAGAAGTTGTGAATGAAACCGTGAAAGGTCGTTCATACAGTGAATGGTGTTTCTCATCCTATAGATCTCAAATTTAAGTGAAACAAATTTTAGATGAAACTAGACTTCAATATCAATCCAATCATATAAATTATAGGTTTATTGCACTGAAAATGAGAGAGTTTAGAAGTAGACTATTGAAATTCAATTACTATCCTAACTAGTAAGGGATGTGAAGGGCATAACTCGCCCTATATAACTTTAAATTGAGTGCAATAAATTTTGTTACGAAGCTAATACATAGCAAACCATGGCATAAAAATTTTAGACTCATATCATAAGTTTATTGCTCCTAATAATCTCCCAAAGTTAACTTATGCTCTATTCAGGTTGAAATATGGCAGCCTAATTGAGGAGCTCATAACTTAAGCTCTACTTACCCAATTAAGATGAAACTTGTGGGGATTGAAAGATGATTCAATTAGCTACACATTGGTATAAAATTAGGATAAAAATGATGAAAGATGAAATTTTTAAGTGTGCAAGTTTGCCCTGAAACAAGACAACTTTGAGTAAAACTTTAATAACTCAATTTATACACCTTAAAACTTAATGGAATCAAAGAGATTTAAAAGTAAACTAATAAGGCTACAACATATTAAATTTTAAGATTAAAGTGTAAAAATAGAATTTTGGTGCAATTTATAAGAACAGGGCAAAATTGAATAAATTAAGGTGACTTGACAGCTTCAAGGGTAAGAAGCTCCATAAACTATAAAGAGCCAAAAGGCTAAATTATGTATGAGATTTCTTATTAAGAATGATATGCTATTGGTATATTATATGATGACTATGATCACTGTGACTGGCTGGCTAAAAGTATATTGTCTATATATTGGAAAGTCTTATGTTTCAACTATTATACTGCCGGATTTTTGATAGAAATATATGAATTATGTATCATGATTACAAGTTCCTTAAGCATATTCATTCATGAATATATAAGCATATGATATGTACATATGAATGTGAATTTTAGACAGTATATGAATAAGTAAGATAAGAATCCCTCCACTTGGAGGCAATTATGAGATCCCTCTATGTGAAGGCAGTTGTATAAAAGCTATAAAATCCCTCTACTTTGGAGGAAGTTAGCTAAAATGAGATCCATCTGCTCTAAAGGCAAGTGGATCCCCGTGTAGGTTAGTATTGTGTGACGATAGTCACAAGTTGAGCTCACTCGCTGATCAAGCTACCCAAAGGCAGTAAAGATTAAAAGCATATGCAAAGTAAGAAAGAAAGTGAGAAGATGGATCAAGTTGCATGGGCATGTAGCATATTTATTTGTTTTTGATAATTTGAATTGTTAGAAAATATACACTTAGTTGTATACTTATCGCCATGCTATTTCTAAGTGTATGAGATAAAATTAATCTACTTTAGAAGAATACGTTTTCTAAACTTAATAAGTGAATCCTTATGCATGAGATTATATTTTCTAAATAAACCGAAGCAGTTGAAACGGCAACGATGACATAGATTACCAAATAGTCTAGAAATCCTGCTGAGAATATAAAAATTCTCATGCCTATATGTGTTTCCATATCATCTCCAAACAGTTTAGTAGAACTTGAAGCAAACCAGCCTAGAGGAATGTGGTCAAGACGGAACTAGTTTTTGAAGACAATTTGCTAAGAGAGATCTCTCTCTCTCTCTCTCTCTCTCTCTTAGCAAATTGTCTTCAAAAACTAGTTCCGTCTTGACCACATGTATATATTGTGTGTGTGAACATACTTGTTAGCATTTGATAGCTATTTCCTTAGTTGACACTCCTACTAGAGTTATTCATATAATTTGAAAGGCTATCTTGTAACCCTAATATCTGCGGAATGTAAAAGAATATTGTGTTGTTTTCACATACTATAGAGCGAATAATGAATCCAGGTCCATTCGATTAATTATAACAACCCCTAAGTATAATATTATGTCTTAAGCATAGTATTATAGTTAGGAGGATGTTACAATATGTTATCGACAAATCGTTGTTTTTCTTGTAGTGTCCACTGCTTTCTTCACAAACTTCATGTCCAAGCTTTGTGTTCATCTACCTTCATTGCTGAGCTTGAGGGGGATATTAGGGAGAGAGTCTCATAACTATTTCCAATTATTAGATTCATAGTTGTTGGAGCTTGTTAGAGTTAGTTGTTACTTTGTTAAAGTTTTTTGAGCTTCTGTTAGTGTACAACACACACTTGTATGTGATATATAAACTCATTATCATGTAAATCTTCATTCAAAATTCATAATTCCAATTTCTCTTTCTCAATTGTGTATTATCTTCTCTAGTTGCTCTCTCTTTTCCTCTTCTGATATCTTATAAATTTAATTTAAGTACATTTAGGAGTGTCTTAAAATAAGGGAGTGGAATCGCAACGGGAGGGTCAAAATGTTTCTCCCTTATCACTCAAAATCCCTATTTTTTGTCCCATCAAATTGGGGGTTCAAAGTAGAAATTGAAAACTTTTGGTGGAGTCCATTCATTAAATAGCCAAACATTCCTTGTAATGGCAAGTATATTTCTATTCCATTTCTTTTCTCTCTATACCATTCTATTATTAGTTATTCCCTTCAATTGTCATAAAATCTTCCAAACATATCCTTAGTGCCAAACATTGTGATGGCCATCATTGTCTTGACATCACTGCAGTTTTTGACAAAGTTTTGGCAAGTGAAAAACATACACACACCCCTTGAGTGTAAAGCCTTCTGATAGTATGTCAATTTATATCAGAAGCGTTCATGTCATGGCACCTTCTAAATGTAAGAGAGCAAAAATATTGCTTGAGTTTTTGTTTGTCTAAAATTTCTACATGTAGGTGAATAAAAAAAAATTTTGTACTTGTATAGTTCCTTATAAAAATTGGGCTACTTAGAGAATAATGATGAATAAAATGAAAAATTGAGATAGATAGTATCTAAATGTAAGAATTAAACCTTTTATTCTCATTATATGTCTCTAACTTTTACCAAGAGAATTACAAACATAAAACAATCCATCAAAATTAATTGTCTCATACAAAGATTAGAAGAAATTAATCAATGATTATGAAATATGAGATAGGATTATACTCTGATCATTTATGAAATAATATTTTAAATAAAAAATATAAGTTTGTAGTGGGTTGTCCCATTACCTGAAGTTAAAATATCACTCTGTAAATGTAGTTAAAGCACAATCCTACCTAATATTTTCTCATTGACTAATTAGTGAAGAACGCCTAAATTATTGGCCAAAGGAGATTTAACCATGTACACTAAGAGAGTGCATAACCTTATCTATAGTACAAAATAACAAGAATTTAATTACATAAATGTATGATTTTTATAAATATTTATATTAACCTTCCCTAATGTTAATATTTATTATCCGAAGACCCTTCTGTATTTACAATAATTATTTAAGGTAGTATTCTCGTATATACACTAAAGTTTCTTTTATATAAATTCTTTATTAAATTAATTGAGAGTTTAATGTAGAATTTATATAAAAGAAACGTTACTGTGATTATTTTATAAAAGAATTAGTAACACAAAATTGTGCAAAGTGTGCAAAAAGATTAATTATTTATATTTTATGTAACATTGCCAATAAGAATTGAGTGCCTACGGATAAACAGGTTGCACAGTAAAAAGATAAATTTAAATCTCAAATAAAATAATTATTAAATAAACCTCTTAATCATGAGACCGATTCTTGGAAGATACCCTGATAAAAGATTTTAAAAACAATATTTTATTAAAATCCGAGGCGGACTTAAATTTTAGCTGTCGAGCATATATTCTTTGCACAACATCTTTTTAACTATATAATTTTTATATGTCTCTTAGTTTATAAAAATTTGCCCCCGCTGCTTGTTTGATTAATGTTATAATCTAATGTTTAATTATTTTAATTATAAAACATATTATAAATTTATATATATAGAGATTAATTTCTATGCACTAACAATAGAAAATAACCTTATATTATCAACTAATAAAACTTCAAAATATTGCCATCTCATAATGATAACTATCTACTATCATAATTATCTAGTATAATTTACCGTTTCTTTGAAATTCTATGAGCTTAATATAAATTTATTTTATATTATCAGTATAGAAAAATAAATATCTATTATAAATGTAAATTAAAATTCACTCATTCAAAGTGTACCCTTCGCTTTAGAGAATAAAATATGTAATTATAATTGATACTTTAAAATATACTTAATTTTCACATATTATCAAAGTGAAAATTTTTTATATAATTATTTAATTATGTATTGATGTCATAAAAGGAAGTTGCCCTTTTCTATAACTACTTAAAATTGATTAAGATATATGTTATGATTAATTTATAGTATAAAATATTTTATATTAATAATATATCAAAATGAATCTTATTAAAAATTGTATAAAATATATGCACTTACACAATAAATCATACAAGTATATTAAATATTTCTTTTAAATTTTTATCTATGACTATAATTATATATTTTAACTTAAAAGTAAAAAATAAACTTTAGAAGAGACGACTGTATATAATTTACACTAATAGCGAGAAAAATTAAATTCATTAGTTTATATTTTTTATAAATAAATATAAATAGTTAACACAATTTTATTTATGATAGCTTTTTTTAATTCTTGGTCTTCTTCGGTAACTTGCGGAGACAAATGTACTTCCGGAAGAACCCGAATCCAACTGTGCTGGAAATGCTATTTGATAATGTGGCAGATCTATGGGGCATTTTTTATTTCCAGGTACAAAGCAGATGGGGCATTGAGAACATGAAATGACAAAGCGGAGAAAAAGCACATGCTTGAAAACCATAACCAAATACGTACGGAGAGACAGCATAGCACATTATAATCTCATACATCCTCCTAGGTTCTATCCACTCTAGCCCTTTGATTTGGTGATGAGAGAAAATAAGAAGAAAAAAATAAAAAATAAAAAATAAAAATAAAAAAATATATTTTCTTTTTTTTATTGATTAAAAAGAAAAATGAGAAGTGTTCGGATGTGGGTTACCTTAGAAGTTTCTGAACTATAGATGGGATCTCAAGCTGCTCGAAGGAGTGTTTCCACAACGGTAAAGGGTGTATCTGCAAGGACTCCGACGCTTAAGTCAGTGAGTGCAGGAGTATGTGAAAGGTAGGTCAGAAAAGATACCTGTAGCTCGAAATTGGACCCATTTTTATACTGATGAGTAGTTAAGAAGAAAGGGGGATTCGGTCCCGCCTTTGTAGGGGATAACTCTGGACGTCCGTTATCTTGGGGATATCGGATGGGTCCGAGTTTTCCGGCCATACGAGGGAAAGTCGTTTCGCAATGCCATGGCACAAAGGGTTCGGCCCAAGTTTGGGCCCCAACTCGGATGGACGGTCAGGGTCAATATCGAATTATAAATCCGTTATCTATTTGGGTCTAGCTATTGGGTCGAGTTGGGCTCTTGCATTATAGTCCGGAATAGTGCCCCCAACTCGGTGTCCGAGGTGGATTCTTCGGATGCCGAGTTCTTTGTGAACCTCCGAGTTAACATGCTGCTTTCCGACCTCAGATTGCCATTTAGGTGATTTGATATTTACATGTGGCGATGTCCTAAGTCTTCGCGAACTAGTGACGTCCTTTCGTCTCATAAGTCGCACCTGATGACCCCGAGCAGACATGTGCTATTTTGGCGCTTCATTCAAAGCGCCTCATTATTTGAACTGGGGCATTCTTTCCATTTCTGCCCCCACTTCTTTTATGCGAAAAGACGGGTTGCACCCTTGGCGGCGTTTGGGATGCGCGGCAAAGGGCATTTTCGTTCCTATAAAAGGGGTGTCGTATCTTCGCAACTCATTTCTGTTGCCTTACCCAAAAGAAACTCACCTTGAAGAGGAGACGAAGGAGCAGAGCAAAGACTCAGTCGTTCGCGCCACCATTGCCTTGCTTACTGACAAGTATGCCTTACCCCTTTTGCTTACTGCTTCTGTTACTTGGCTTCATGGGATGGTGTGTCAGTGGCGGTTTGGCTTCCACTGATCCCTTTTGATTCGTACTTTGGGGAGGTTTTAGTGTTCACTTTACTTCCTCAGTTTTTGCCGATGGGCGGCTTTTCGTAGAGGGAAACCACCGTAGAACGCTTGTCTTTTTAGTTTCCATTTGGTCTTTAGGGGTTTCCAACTTAGGATTTTTTCGAGTTTGTGACGTAGTGGTGGTTTCCTGTGTAGGTTGTCTGGGATCGCGAAAAAATGGCCAAAAAGAGGGCTTTGACCTTTCCTTCCGAAATCAACTTTATCTACCGGTGGGTCGATCCTGAGGTTCTGGGGACTCCATCGGTCGTAACCCCGGAATTCCTGACTCATTTCAGAGAGGAGAACTTTATCTTGCCAGAGGGCGAGTATGAGGAGGAGTACTATTTGGAGGCTCCGGGTCCAAGCGAGAGGGTGAGTGACTTTAACCTTGAAGGGGGGCCTCGGTGGATGTGGTGTTATGATGTCCTCATCTCCAAGCTAGGAGTTTGGATCCCCTTTACCCACTTTCAAATGGAGATTTTACGCCAAACTGAGGCCGCTCCATCCCAACTACATCCGAATAGTTGGGCGATGATTCGGGGTTTCGAGATTATTTGCTAGTATCTTGGATTGACGCCATCTCCAGACGCTTTCTTTTTCCTGTTCACTCTAACCCGACCTGCCGGTGGAGGATTAACCTCGAGATGGCTATCCTTCCGAGCTCACGCCAACCGGAAGATATTCCTTCTATATGAGGAATCCTTCCATAATTTCAAGCCTGTTTTCTTCAAGGTCTTCGGGTGTCCGAACTCAATCCCCTTTTGGGAGACCTTGGAGGGGGAGCTTTGATTTAACATCTTCTAGTATAAGCATTTTAGTGCTCCTCGGATAGAGGAGAATTCCCTTAAACCCGAGCAAAGAGCAGTTGTCGACTTCCTTTTCAAATGCTTCGGTAAGAATCATCTGAACTTAAAGAACATAATCGGCGTAGATCCTGGGGAGGCCGGGCGGTATTTAGGTTGTTATTTTTCTATCATTGCATTATCTTATGCCCTCTCTATTGGGTGCTTACTGTTGATGTTTCTTTTGCAGACGAGATGGCTCCGAAGTCCGCCATTGCCGAGTTTCACTGGAGGATATTAAAGAGGTCACACGAGGGGGATGGGAGTAATAGTCCGAGGTCGGTGGGATCCGGAGAACCGGTGTTCGCCTCTGTTCCTGATAAGGCGGCTGTAGAGGCCCAGCCTTCCAAGAAACTGAAGTCGAAGAAAGTGGCCAAGGGGAAGTCCGTGGTTGCCGACCCCGAGGCCCTTCCTTCGCCGAAGGATAGGTTCGACGTCCATGTGATGGACAAGGATTTTCCTTATTCTGACTTCATGGATAAGGAGCTGATAGTTCCCGCCCTTCTCAAGCGCTTGCAGGGTGACGATGAGAACTTGGCAGCAAAATTCCAGTGGGCGGGGCGTGCCATGCTGAAGTCGGCGGCCTTACTCAGATACTCTGAACCGGTCATAACCTCAGGTGTCCGAGCTATAGAGGAGGTAAAAGCCTTGAAGTCCCAGCTCTCCGCTCTTCAAGCTGAGAAGTCGGCTTTGGAGAAGTCCAAGGAAGAAGAAATCACCAGGTTGAAAGGGGTGCTTGAGTCGAGGGACCAGGAATTGGAGGATTCCCGTTCCCGGGTGTTGGAGCTCCAGAGGGAGTGCGCCGATTTTTCGAAGGCTGCTGCGAGGGCAGAAGACGAGGTGGTTCGGGTAGAGCAGTTGTGGGCTAGGTCGGCCGGAGAGATTAAGTTGTCCCTCCTGGAGCAGTGCGAGGTTATTTGTCCTGATGCTGATTTCAGCGAGGTCAGCCTGGACAAAATTGTGGTTGATGGTCGTATCATGGTCGCTCCTGAAGAGGACGACGGCGCTGATGACCCTGAAGCTGATCCGAAGGACTAGACTTCCGACCTTAGATGTGTTTGTATTGTATTGCCCTGTTAGATTTAGGGGCTCCTTTCGAACATTTGTCCGATGTTTGGAACCTTAAATGAAATTTATTGGGATGTTATTGTTTGTTGCCTGCATTGTAAATTTATGCGCCGATTATTCGCCTAAGTTAAACCTTGAAGGGAATTTTGGTGGCACTTTTATCGCTTTACCGAACTGGACTTTTCCGAGTTGGATTTTAGCTAGAACTTAAGGCTTTGCTCAAGTTAGCACGGTGTAAACTGACCCGAGGTTTGACTCCGGACTTTAATCGTATTCGAGATTTCGTGTCCGAGTTGTCGTACCAGGGTCCTTTTTTTCTCAACTAGGGGGTGATCAATCCCTTAAGAGAATTAAGGCGGGTTGATCGTCAACCGTGGTGTGTAATAAAGATAATGGAACCAGAATAATGGAAGTAATGAAAACGAAAGAAAGAGCCGATGACATAAAAATAATGAAGTAATGTTAAATCGAACAAAAGAAAAGTAATATGTAAAAGCAAATACTTAAGGCAAATACCAAGAGGGATTTTCTAGCTACTGCTTGGCCCACGGAGCCCCACCTCATTAAAACCTCCTCGGGAAAACCCAGTGGGACAAAACCCGAGGTAGGGAAAAAGAGTACGGCTATCTCACGTGGTATATACATCAAATAAAAAATTTCCGGAGGTTGGAGGAGTTCTATGACCTCGGAATCTCTGTGCCCGACAATGTGGAGAGTTTGTATGCCCCTTTCCCCAGGACGTCAATAACTTTGTATGGGCCTTCCCAGTTTGCAGCTAGTTTCCCATAGCCCACGGGAGGTTTTCCGATGTCAGCTCATCCGAGAACCAATTCTCCTCTGTCGAAAGCCCGGGGTACTACTCTGGCGTTGTACCTTTGGGAGATTCGATGCTTTAGCACCTTCTCCCTTAGGTGAGCCATTTCTCTTGCTTCGCTTGACAGATCGGACTCCTCCCGAAGTGCGGTGGCCTGTAGGTTGGAACACGATGCGCGGACTTATCTCCTCAACTTCTATTGGTATCATTGCGTCCATCCTGAAAGTCAGCTTGAAAGGAGTTTCCCCCGTTGTTGAGTGCAGGGTGGTTCTGTAGGACCATAGAACGCTCTAGAGTTCATCGGGCCATGCCCTCCTTGCCTCATCGAGTCTCTTCTTCAGTCCTCGGAGGATGACTTTGTTGGCAGCTTCAGCTTGGCCGTTTGCTTGGGGGTGCTCGACTAAGGTAAAGTGGTGCTTGACCTTGTGGTTGGCGAGAAATCCTCAGAACTTCTGATCTATAAACTGGGTTCCATTGTCCGTGACGATCGAGCCAGGTAGTCCGAAGCGAGTGAAGATATTCCTCCGTACAAACTTCCGAGCTTGGGCAGCAGTGATGGTGGAAAGCGGTTCTACTTCTATCCACTTCGTGAAGTAATCTGTAGCCACAATTAGGTATTTCACTTGTCCCGAGGCAAGTGGGAAGGGACCTAGGAGGTTGAGTCCCTACTTGCTGAAGGGCTAGGGGGACATGATTGACGTTAGTTCGTTGGAAGGGGCGAGGTGGAAAGTGGCGTGTTTTTAGCAGCTGGAGCACTTTCGTGCATACTCTATTGAATCCTCCATCATCGACGGCCAATAGAATCCAGCTCGTAAAACTTTTAATGCAAGCGACTTTCCTCCAAGGTGATGGCCGCAAGATCCTTCGTGGACTTCCTCAAGAATGGGGGGAACCCGATCCGGTTCGACACACTTCAGCGGTGGCTGGGACAACCCCCTTCTAAATAGTTGATCATTGATGAGAGTGTAATAGGAGGCTTATCTGGCTAGCCTCTTGGTGTCGATGGGATTTTCCGGTCTGGTTCCATTCCTCAAGTACTGAATAATCGGAGTCATCCAGTTCGGAACTCCTTCAACGGACAATGTCGGGAGTATCTGATAGTGAGGGAAACTTCAAGGTTTCTTGGATCAAACTCTGATTGTTCTCTCCGGGCTTAGTGCTTGCCAGCTTGGAGAGGACGTCGGCCCTAACATTCTCTTCCCTTGGAACATGTCGGAACTCTATCTGTGGGAATTTTTCCACGAGTTCTTTCACTTTTGTTAGGTACTTCTGCAGTAGAGCGTCTTTGGCTTGGTAAGCCCCGGTGACTTGGGCACTACTTGAGAGTCACTGCATACCTGAAGTTGGGTTGCACCGACGTCCCTTGCTAGCTTGAGGCCTGCGATGAGGGCTTCATACTCGGCATAGTTGTTGGAAACTGAGAAGTCGAATTTAATGGAGAGCTTGAGGATTATTTCCCCTTCTTTTTCGAGAATGGCCCCAGCTCCGCTCCCCTTTGAGTTGGAGGCTCCGTCCACGTGCAGTGTCTAACCAAATTCCGATGTATCCACCTCGTCCACCATTTCAACTAAGAAGTCTATCAACGCTTGAGATTTAATGGCTGCCCTTGGTTCATATTGGATGTCGAACTCCGAAACCTCACAGACCATGATACCATCCTCCCTGCCAAGTCCGGTTTTTGAAGGATTTGCCGGATTGGCTGGTCAGCTCGGATGATGATGGTGTGGGCTTGGAAATACTGGTGAAGCCTTCGCGCTGCAATGACTAGGGCTAAGACGACCTTTTCAATCTTCCAATATCTAGTCTCTGGTCCCTGAAGCACTTTGCTAATAAAGTATACCGGGTGCTGTTGTCAGGAATCCTCCCGGACCAGCACCCTAGCGATGGCAGTGTCACTAATAGATAGATATAGGAACAATGGTTTTTCGACTTCAGGCTTACTCAGCATTGGCGGGCGGGATAGATAGTCCCTGAAGTTGGTGAAGGCGGCTTCACACTCCGGCGTCCATTCAAAAGTATTGCCCCATTTCAGGAGGGAAAAGAAGGGGATAGCTTTCCTAGCCGATGCAGCCATAAACCTCGAAAAAGAGGCAATTCTTCCCGTGAGGCATTGCACTTCTTTTATTGTAGTTGGACTTTTCATTTCGAGTATTGCTCGGCATTTGTCGGGGTTTGCCTCGATCCCCCGATGCGTGAGCATGAATCCTAAGAATTTGTCGGCTTCTACTGCAAAAGCGCACTTGTGCGGGTTGAGTCTCATGTTGTGCTGTCGGACTCGATCAAATACGACTTTCAAGTCGGGTAAGAGATTTTCTTCCTGGCGAGACTTGACCAGCATGTCGTCGATGTATACTTCCATCATATCCCCGATCAACTCCGCGAACACCTTATTCATAAGCCTTTGGTATGTTGCTCCCGCGTTCTTCAATCCGAAAGGCATGACCTTGTAGCAATAATTGGCCGTTGGGGTTATGAATGCCGTTTTCGCTTCATCGAGCTTGAACATCGGAATCTGGTTATATCCCGAGTAAGCGTCCATGAAGGTGAGTAGTTTGAACCCGAAAGCAGCGTCCACTAATCCATCAATGCTTGGCAAGGGATACAGGTCCTTTGGGCAGGCTTTGTTCAAGTCGGTGTAGTTGACACACATTCGTCATTTCCCATTGAACTTTTTTACTATCACGAAGTTGGACGACCATACCGGATACTCGATTTCGCGTATGAAACCGGCTTCCAGGAGGCTCTGGACTTGCTCTTGGATTACTAGGGCTCTATCTGGGCTCATTCTTCTCCTCTTCTGGGTAATCGATTTTGAGCCGGGAAGACGGAGAGTCGATAGGAGACGAATTCTGGGTTGATTCCCGGCATGTCGGCGGCGGACCAAGCGAACAGGTCTACGTTGGTCTTGAGGAGATTGATTAAGTCTTATTTCAGCGATAGCGGAAGGTTTTTGTTAATCCGAGTTACGTTCCAGTTTTCCTTCCCGATTTGGATTTCTTCTAATTCGCCATCCGGCTCGGGTCTCTCTGTTTCAACTTTTCTCGCATCCAAGTCTATTATCATGACATTCAAAGAATTAGGGGGTCTTGCATCGGCCTGGGACACCACTTTTCGTCTCTTTTGTATTTCCAAGCTGGCGTTATAGCATCGCCGAGCCGAGGCCTGGTCGGCTTTCACTGTGGCAATTTCCCCTTGGTCAGCGAGGAACTTCATGGTCAGGGATGCCATCGAGATAATAGCGCTTATCTTGTTCAACGCCGGTCTTCCAAGTATGGCGTTGTAGGGCGAAGGGCAATCGACAACTAAGAAGTTGACTTTGATCGTTCGAGTTTTAGGTTGAGACCCCAAGGTTAGGTAGAGGGTGACGTAATCCTGGGGGTGGACTTTTTCTCCGGAAAACCCGATCAGCTCTTCCATATGCGTTTGGAGGTCGGCGTTACATAATCCGAGCTTGTCAAATGCATCTCGGAATAGAATATCGGCCGAGCTTCCTTGATCTACGAATACCCTTTTAACCTCGGCATTGACCATGACTGCGGATATCACTATTGGGTCGTCGTGTCCCGAGATCACGCCCTCGAAATCGGAACTTGAGAAGGCGATGTCTGGTATTAGCCGAGATGTCGGCACTGGCTTTTTTATCTTTCCAGAAGAAACGTTAAGAACCTCTTGCAAATGCTTCTTCCGGGCTGACTTCATCGTTCTGCCACTTGCAAAGCCTCCAGCGATGACGTTGATAGTCTTTGTGATCTGTTCCCCGTCATTGCCTTGACTTGCTTCCAGCTCTGAGGTTCTCCGGCTCCTCGGATTCCTTCTTTTTTCGTCCCCATGATTTGGAGCTCATCTTCTTCATGGACTTCTTTGGGAAGCCACGTACTTCTCCAATCTTCCTTCCCTTATCAACTATTCCACAGCATCTCGAAGGTCGTAGCAGTCTTCGGTTTTGTGTCCAAAACCATTGTGATACTCGCAAAATAAGGACTTGTTAGTGTTGGCTCTCATCTTGAGGACCTTTGGCTTGGGGAACCTCTCGACTTGGCCGAGCTCTCGGAACAGCTCGGATAGGGATCCGTTGAGGGGGGTGTAGTCATTATACTTACTGGCCCTGGAACGTACGTCCTTCCTCTGGTGTTCATCTTGGCTGCCGATTTTCCTGTCGGATTGGTTCCTTGCGGGGTTGGTTATGGCCTTCTCAGTTTCTTCAAGAAAGATATACTTCTCGGCTCTCGTTTGTATTTCTTCTGGGGATTCTGGCGGTCTTTTGGACAGCGAAGTTTTAAACGGTCCTGGCCGTAATCCGTTTAGCAGCGTCAGAATGGCTGCTTAAGTCTGCACCTCGCTGACAAACAAAGATTCGGCGTTGTATCGCTCGAGAAAGTCTCGAAGCGACTCGTTTTGCCTCTGGTGAATTCCGAGGAGGTTGGAGACTGGCTTAGGCTTGAACTTCTTAGTAGTGAAGTGGGCCAAGAAAGTTGAAGTAAGGTCGGAAAATCGATTAATCGACCTAGGAGGGAGAGAGTTAAACCACTTCAACGCAGCTTTCTTCAGAGTTATTGGGAAGGCTCAGCATTTGACGGGATTCTGGATTTGAAGGCGTCCATATGTTCCTGGGTGTCAGTGCTCCCATCGTATGGTTCCATGTCGAATGGGGGCTTGAACCCTTTGGGAGGCAGCGTTCTCATAATAAAGTCGGAGAATGGTGTGTCGTCGCTGTCTTCGGGGTCCTCATATCGCTCGGAACTGCGTCTGACTTATTCGTCGTTGTACCGAGGTATAGGTCGGATGTCGGAATGTTCGTCGTGGCGGCGTGTACTTCCCACCCGAGGCTCTTTACGGCCGTGGGATGCACTCCCGTGAGGCGAATCCTCGTGGTGACGACGTTCTGAGCTTCGACTTCGTTCTCTCGGACTCTGGCCTCTACGATAATCTAGACTCCTATCGTGGTGGCACCTATGCCGGTCCCGACGTCGCCTTCGTTCGGAGTCCTTCATGTGGTCTAGGTTTTCTTCCAGCCTTTGAATGCGAGTGGCCTACTCCCGCATCAGGGTTAACATTTCGGCGAGCGGGTCGGTGGTGGCTTGAGGGTGAATTTCGACCCTGAAGGTGACCATGTTTCCCGCGGCCCGGACAATGGTGCGGTGGTCAGCTGAGTTACGCTCATGTCGGGCGTTCTCCCAAGACGCTGGTCGAGTCAGAGGCGGTTCGCCCTTCCATTATTGGTTGGTTGTGGCTTGCAGGGGGGTGCCCTGCTGTGCGTTCTCTTCTTGGAAGTGAAGACATTGTTGCAATCACAGCCGTGGTATGGTGATAAGCAGCGTGAGTTCCCACAGACAGCGCCAATGTTCGGATGTGGGTTACCTGAGAAGTTTCCGAACTATAGATGAGATCTCAAGCTGCTTGAAGGAGTGTTTTCACGGCGGTGAAGGGTGTACCTGCAAGGACTCCGACGCTCAAGTCAATAAGTGCAGGAGTATGTGAGAGGTAGGTCAGAAAAGACACCTGTAGCTCGAAATTGGACCCATTTTTATACTAATGAGTAGTTGAGAAGAAAGGGGGATTCGGTCCCACCTTTGTACGGGATAACTCTGGACGTCCGTTATCTTGGGGATATCGGATGGGTCCGAGTTTTCCGGCTGTACGAGGGAAAGTCGTTTTGCGATGCCAGGGCACAAAGGGTTCGGCCCAAGTTTGGGCCCCAACTCGGATGGACGATCAGGGTCAATCTCGGATTATAAATCCGTTATCTATTTGGGCCTAGCCATTGGGTCGAGTTGGGCTCTTGTGTTATAGTCCGAAACAAGAAGAAAGAAAATATAATAATATAAAAAAATTTATTTAATAATGATTAACTATAATAAAAAAATAAATCATAGAAGGTAAAAATATAATTTTTCACTATAGCCCTTGTGAGCTCAATTTTTTCGCCACTTCAGAAAAGAAAACATTTTGGCACGGGACCCACGATTCTGTTTTCTCTCTGCAGGCATTTTCGCATGTTCCAAGCGAGAGGAAACGCCTTTTTATGCTTTTTCTTCGCCTCCAACTCCTTTCGCTTTATTTTCATCCATTCCAAGCATTGCGTTAAAGTAAATCATGTTCTGATCGTGCTTTGTGGGTGCTGGATAGTTGTAAATTACATAGTTGTCAATTCAAAGATTTTTGTCCTCTTTGTTGGTACTATCATTTCGTTGACTTATAATCCGAAGAGTATATCTCAATTGATCCAATTGAAGTTGCACCAATCTTTTATAGTGATATTATGTAGTTATAAAATTGTACTATAGTTATTTTTATTAACAAAGAAAAATCTAAAATGAGTTGTAATTATATAATACTAAATTGAGAAATATTTAAATTCAATTATAAGGAAAAAAATAATTAGCGAATACAAAATAAATTCTTATATTTATCATTGAATTTCTAAAGAAATTAAAAATTAACTTCAAAAACCATTCGTAATATTATATAAATTTAATTAATATACATTAATAGTGTAAAATAATTTTATACTATCAATCAATAAAAATAGAAAAAAAATGAGAAATTATAGTAGATATTTATTTATATGAATTGATATTTTTTATTATTTTTATTGATTAACGTATAAAATTATTTTATATTATCTGTATATTTAAATTATATTAACTATCAAACATTTTTATCATAAGATATTTATGGGTTTCATCCAGCTACGTGTCAAACAGTAAGGAAACAAAAAGCAGAAAAGCAAGTCTATGGTGCGGCGTGGAAGCAGCCTCGTGTCTAGCAATTTTGAAAATGAATTTAGGGTGTGTTTGTTTTAAATTTAAAAAAATAATTTTAAAATTTAAATTTTATATATAATAAAAAAATTAAAAAATAATTTTTTAAATTATTTTTTAATTTTTTTTAAGAATTTAATTATTTTAAAAATTTATTTAAATATATAAAAATTAATTTTTTAATAAAAAATTAATTTTTTACTAAAAAAAAGCACAAATAAATATACCCTTAATATCGCTCAACTTAGATTGCTTACAAGTAAATTTAATTTTTAATCTAATAGTAATATTTGAAAAGGAAAATAATATATAAAATATATTCATAATTTTTCAAGCATTTTTCAGAGTTTACTTCATCCACATCAATGAAAGGATATTTTTTTGGTACATAACACGATACTTAATCACGTTAGAATTGAATTAAATGATATTTACCAAAAAATATAAAAGAAAAAAAGAGAAGATGTAACTATTTCATATTTTAAATTTTTTATAAAAACGATTTGTTCTAGTCATTTTTATGCTCATTTCAAATTATATAAAATTTCTTTAAGATAAGCTTTCTTTAAAGTAAAAAAAAAAAAAAAATCACCCTTAAAAGCGGTAGCAAAAAAAAAAAAAAGTTGATGCAGATAAAGATGAAAGTAGAAAAAAATATGATAAAATATATAGAAAGAAAAAAATTTAAAATGAGATAAAATTAATTTAAAATTAAATTTTCTTATAACAGGTTTTGGGTGATAAAAACTAATTTTTAAATTTTTAGTTAGGTACCAATCAAATCTTATCCAAACCTACTCCCTTATATCAAGATGGCTCCTTCTAACTTGGGAAGTTTTAAATAAAGACCAACTTGGTCCTTGAATGGCAGCAATGTGATTTGCAATAGATGGCTAGGTTGAAGCCTTGTTACAATTGAAGAAACTCCCCTGAAGAGTCAATAATTAAAATTATGAAATTGTATTGGAGACCAAATTTGATATTGGAATTAGGATGTAATATTTTAATCAATATTTTTAATCACCATAACTGAACACAGACTAGTTAGAAGGCTTCCTGTCTCATATAGCTGAAATGAATCTTAATTGAAACTCTAGTTAACTTAAAATTGACTTAATTATATTTCAGTAACTACATAATTAACTTAAAAAAATGCTTGATTATAATTTTAACTTAAATTCCCCAATCTAATCTTCTAACCCACAAGATGAGTTTACCACCCCGACCTCACCACCTCCATCTTCTGCCGCCCATACCTACACGTTCACCACCACAATCAGCAACTCCCTCCGTTGCCGGCGGCCTTGGTACCTCCACCAAATGTCTTATCAAACATAATCGTCAATGGTCATTAACAAAATTTCTGGCCTACAACAAGCAGCTACAACAAAAAATCAATTTTTTAGTTAGAATAAGTGAAAATTAAATACAGGCTCATCACCTCTTTTCACTAAAAATTCATCTCAATCTTTCTCTTTCTTCAACACTTCTAGTACTATTAATCATAACAATGGATAGTGAATTATCTCCTTTTTTTAGTGGGTGTTTATGCATAAGAATGTTCAATGGATTCAATGATTCAATTCAATATAATGAACTTTTGGAGTTCTTTATTTATGTATTTACTTTTTCTACGTATGGTTGCAACTTGTAACTAGTTTGTTGATTTCTATAATGTTCAACCATGACTTTACCATGTAGGCAACACCTTCTTGTGATTTGCATATTTAATGGTACTTGTGATTGATCTCTGAAGTTATGAAAGTAATAAGATTTTTTGGTGGCATAACCAATCCCAGATTTTTGTTTGCTTAAACCCATTTTCTTCTTGTGGCATTTGGTCATTCTGAGTTGGGCGCTACATTGGCTCCTCAGTTGCCATGCTAGATGTAATGGCTTGTAGATGCTGCGATGCACATTCTATTGAAGGCTGAAAGGGTCCCTACATGGTGGTTTGCGCTTGCCGCCGGAGATGCCTCATTGATGGAGAGCAGGGTCCAGAATACAGCCTTGCCAGCCATGGGTAAGAAAATAAAAGGCAAAAATTGCAGCATGGATCTAATTCCCTTAAAAATCAAAAAATGACCCCAAGGACCAACAAGGTCCAAAACTTGTTAAGGACTATACTAGAACGAGCCACATCAAAATATCCAATTTTTTTAGTTTATGATTCTCAAGCACAATTGCAACTAAAAAATTCTTCTAACAATTATCTTTTTTTAAAGTTAATTTTTAATTTGATTCTCTCTCGAAATATAACTTGTTTACCCCTCCAACCAACCCTTGTTGGTTCTAGTAACTCTTTAGAGTTACAAGAGAAAACCCCTGGCTTATCAACTCATCTCAATTGAGTAATAGCCGATATTTCAATTTGATGGAGGAAAAAAGTAATGTTATATCCACTTAACCTCTAATGTCTTTCTGTACTAAAATAGTAGTAACGTACCGAATAATAAAAGTATATCTTCAGAATCTAAATATTTGATATTTTTCTTCTTTAATTAATTAAGAAAATTATTAGAGAGCTTCATAATGATATAGAAATCTTGAAAAAAATCCCATGCTACTAGGGCTTGACTGACTATTTGACTCAATTATTGAGACCGTCATATTAATATCACATGATTCATATTCCTCATTTCCAGCTCCAGGGTGGCACGTATGATAATATAGATCTTGTGTTTCTATAGATTGTGTACATCTTTTACATCAACTTACCATTTTCTTATGATATAATAAATTTCTAATGCTCACATCCAACGCATAAATCGTCAAACAATTAAGACAAGGGGTTAGCTAGATTGTTCCCAGGTGCATTGTTTAAAAACGGAAAGATCTCTTTGTTTAATGTGTATGGCCAGTGGGGTCCGTGGCTAGTGGACAAAATGATTTACAAGAGCACTGCCACTACAAAGAGAGAAAAAAGGGAGCTTCCTCTCAGCACCAAATAGGGATACTACATAGCTCCGAATTGCGAGACAGCGATTCTTGCTCTTCATTATTTCAATAAGCTACACTTAATAAGTGTTACGTTAATAATCCTATTTCTGTGACCCCTAGTCGTGATTGGAGAAATTAGACACACCAATGGACGCATCAGCAGCTAGCTGGTTATCTGATTTGGTAAGAAACTCATTTTAATTTCACTTTCCATTCTTCAAATGTACAAATGAAGATCAAAATTTCTTTTAACACTTTCAATTATTTCTTTCCAACTTTTGCAGGAAATGGAGGATTACAATTTCTTTCCCGAGGAATGCCACATGAACTTGCTTGAAGATTATGATGAAGATTTTGTTTCACATAACATAGCGAGTGCACTCCAGGGAAAGAGTACCCTGCAGCAGCAATCTTTACCTTCGGAGTGCACTTCCAAAACACTCAGCAACTCTTCCACCGATGAAGCCAGTTTTGAGAGGCCTTCCAAGCTTCTCAAAACGAGTACCACTACTTCTAATTCATCTACCATCACTGAAAACTTTTCACCAAAACTTTCGTCCTCGTCTTCCATCTCATCCTTTCAGTCTCAGATTCTGTCTTTTGACAACTCGAACTCATCTCCCACCGCTCAGTTTTACGAGTTAAACTTTACCTTGAGCCCAGAGCAGCACGACGTGGTGTCAGTGTCACTGCTGTCTCAAAAGGGGTCCTCAAAAGCTCAAAACATGGGAACAAAAACCTCACAAGGTAAGAGGTCCCCAGCTCACGCTCAGGATCACATCATTGCCGAGAGAAAGCGAAGAGAAAAGCTGAGCCAGAGCTTCATTGCTCTTGCAGCTCTTGTTCCTGGCCTAAAGAAGGTACATTCTTTGCTCTTAATTTCTGTTATGAATTGGTATCAATCCTTTAAGTAACAAGCTGAATTGTCGCACTGCAAAAAAATGTTATTTTTTACCAGGATATTTTTTTATCAGATACCATAAAATATTTTTTAAATATTGATTGAGAATGAATAATAACTTTTTTTTTTTTAAACTAACATTTAAAAGATATTCTAGACTATTTTTTCAAAAATATCTGAAAAAAAAAATACAAATAATATTAACCAGTGCTTTGTGCCCAGACATATAAAACTTTATTACATTTGTGGTGATAAAAATGCTTCTGTGTACATGAATGTATCAAATGTGTTTTTAATTCATCAATGCTAATGAGATTCAAACCCCAACTTTCTGCATATTATCGAAGCCCTTACCACTAAATAATTTCTATTGATTTGTATCAAATATGTCTATGCAAGTGGATGATCGCGGTGAATATCTTTTAATATGCAGATGGACAAGGCTTCTGTATTAGGGGACGCTATCAAGTACGTGAAAGAGCTTAAAGAGCGTCTGGCAGTGCTCGAGCAAGAGAGCAAGAAAACAAAGGAAGAGCCTGTGGTGGTTCTGAACAAACCAGAGCCCTGCGGCGATGATGATTCCTCGTCATGTGATCAGAGCATTGATGCTGATCAATCGCTCCTCCGAGTGGAAGCAAGAGTGTCAGGGCAAGAGGTGTTGCTTCGGATCCACTGCCAGAAGCAGAAGGGTCTTTTGGTTAAAATACTGGCTGAGATTCAAAGCCTTAACCTCTTTGTTCTCAATAGCCGTGTCTTACCGTTTGGGGATTCTATTCTTGACATAACCATCATTGCTCAGGTAAAAGAGAATCTTTACCTTAATCTAGAGAATTCTTTTCATCAGTTTTTTATTTTTATTATTAGGGTTTATCTATTCAGTGTCATAAGTATATTTATTAAGAAATTAAAAATAAAAATTTTTGATGAAAAGGGTAAATTTTTAAATTTGCAATATATTAAAGTAAATACATTGAAAAGTGTAAAAGCTTTTTATTTTTAATTCTTTAATTAATATTTTTAGGATACTAGTTAACAAAATCTTATTATTCTCTCTTTCTTCATTGTTTTATTTCATTCTCTCTCTTGCTCTCCATTATCATCATTCTATTGTTAATTATTTAAATTGTCAATTTAGGGTATATTAAGATTTTAGTTTTATTTTATTTTATTGTTCAATAGTTTGATTGTATTTGAATAATAATATTTTGTAGATGGGCGAAGGGTACAACTTGACCATAAAGGACCTTGTCAAGAACCTACGTGTGGCTACGTTGAAGCTCATGTCATAACTACGGCGAAAGTGTGAGGTGGCCCAGGCATCAAATGCCCAAATAGAAATATCTTTCTATGGATGGCTGATATCTGCTGCCAAAGATATAAATATTCAACAAGGATGGAGATTGATTCTCTCTGATAGTGTTTTTCCCTAGTTATGTCTGCTCCCTCAGTGTGTCTGTTTGACAGGGGGAAAAAATATGAATATTTGTGGAGAGGTGGAATATTTTCATCTGACACGGCTTAATAAGGAACTTAAATATAGATTAGTTTGAAATTGGGATGTGAATAGCTGACAATATTGACAACTTTTCTGACGTCGAAAGAAATGATAATATTTCTTTTATCACGTTTGAAGGGATGCAAATCCTTTTGGGATATTCATCGAGATAAATCGCCAAATTGGGTCGCATCGTTTACGTAGGTCAACTTGCTATATTGAGCCTAAGTTGCTTTCCCTTTCTTCTAAAGAATACTTTTGCTTAATAAGTATCATCCGGTTATCGACAAACAAATGGGGCAAAAAAAAAGGGGATCTGGTTTAGATATTCGAACAAAAGATTGTGTATTGCATCGAAGGTGCGAATGTATACTATCGTGACAATTGTCAAGTGCTGGAATTACAGAGAGATTTAATTTATAAGATGAAAACTTAAATATTTTTATATTAACAAGGCTAAGAAAATTAAACCGAATATCAAGCTGGCGAGGGCAGTGATTTAAAGGTTGTAGATCCAAATTTGCTCAATGTAGATTCGATCGGAATATAATAAAATATATATATTTAATTATTTATATATATATATATATAAATATACATATGATTAATTAGAAAATAAAAAATTATATTAAATTATTAATAATAATCAAATAAAAATAAAAATATTCTTTTAATATTAATACAATCACCTTAAAATCTATTAAAATTTTCTTTTGCCCATAGCTCATTAGCATCTAATTTATAAATATAGTATAATAATAAAAACAAAACCTTTGTGGGGCCCAACAACCAAACCCCAAATTCAAAAATATTTCTGTGGCTTTCTTTGGATAATCTAGAAGGAAAAAATAGTAATGCAGTGTGTTTATTGAGTACACCTACAAACAAGGGGCACATATCAGAAAATCAGAAGCGATGGAAGCTACAGCAGCTACCTTCAAGGCTTCAACTATGGCTGCTCCAACTATGGTGCCAGCGCTGCAATGGATGTCACCGTGGGCAATTGGGAGTTGTGGAGGTTGCGCAACCCAGGTGCTGTGAACGACGAGACACAGTGATGGCTGACGGAGGATAGCATGGTGGCGGTGGACGGTGTGGTGCGAGGAAAGTGATAGTTTTCGAGTTAGAGTGACGCAGCTCTTTCTTTTACTCTGTTTAGTGATTGTCTTTTACTCTTTCAGTCTTTCTTTCCTTTGCAAAGCCAAAAAATTGAAACCCATCTGGACCTTTTTTTTTTTTTTCAAACTCATAAAACAGCATCATTTTTGGGATGGATTTTTGGACAAAATTAAAATCGGCCAACCCTCTCCCTTATATCTCTATCTTCATTTTCTTCTTTCTTTTCATCCTCAAATAGCTTTGCCTTTCTTGAGCCTTTTTGGTTTCCACTTGCAACCTAAGCTTATTATCTCTCCATTCAACCATAACAAGAGGCAAAACTCGCTCCTTTTAAACTATATATCTTTAGCCAGGAGGAAGTGAGGCTAGTTGTCATCTTGGAGTTTGAAGGAAGTTTAGAACACAAGAAAGCAAGATTTGAAGAGTTTAAAGCTTTGAAATCAATGTAGGCTCCTAGAATTGTTGGTGTCTTGTGATTATTTGAGAACTAGAGTTTGCTTCATTCATGTGATGCTACTTATTATGATGTTGTTATGATGTAAATAAAATTTATTCTAGTGATTTAGGGTGGTGAAACTTGGTTAGTGTTATAGTGCTTAGTACATGCATAATATCTCAAGCTAGGAAACCCTAATTGAAGTAAGACCAATTTTGAATGAAAATAAACTCATAGCAGAGTGTACTCACGAAATTTGAGGGCTAGTGGACATAAGATGAACAAGTTATGAATTTTTTAAGTAGACAATGACTTGAGAGGGATAAACTTGAGTAGTGTGTAATCTAATGGGCATAACTCGCCCTATAAACCTTCAATTTAAATGAAACCAATTTTGTTAAAAATCTAACACAGGGGAATAAGCCTGAAACTTTTTAGATCCAAACTCCCAGTGAGTTATTTCTAGTAATTCTATGAATTTACCTCATGCTTTATAAGTGTCAATACATGACAGTAATGTGAAAAACTTGAATAACTTAAGTTATACACCTCAAAATTTAGTGGAACCAAAGAGATTTGGAAATAGGCTAGTAGAGTATAATCCTCTGAAATTTGAGGATAAGATGATTTAATTCGAAATTTTGGTGAATTTCCAAATTTGTAGTCAGATTTGCTGTTTTATGTGGTTTTGTTTAAGTTTTTCTATTGAAATAACTTATGACATCTCTATATTATTGGCTAAGTTTATGTAGTTCTTTTAAGCATGGAAATCCTTGCTATGTAGGATTTTGATAATTATATGAATTTAGTTGAGCTGTTAATAGAATAAATGACTATCCAAATTTTGGGGAACCTTCTAGTATAGCAATGGTTCTGCTGAAACTCCACCAAGTTTACTTTTGAAAGATAATTCTCATGAGGTATAGTAGAAGCACAAGATGTAATTATGTTAGGTTATGTGAGAATATAATTATATGAAAGGTATATAATTATGAACATAAGAATTTTATAAGTTAATTAAGTGATGTGTCAAGCCTCCACTGAGTAATGGGCTAGGACAGTATGATCAAAAATGATGTGTAGGGCCTCCACAAGCAGTGGACTAGGATGACATGATCATGTATGACAAAATTTGCCTACTGAGGATAGTGACATGTAATACTCAGTTAGGCATAAGTTATTTTTCTAGGGCGGCATAACATAACACCAAGTCCTGTGAAGAGGCGTCTTGAGGACAGCAATAGGTAATGCTTAGGTAAGTATAAGTTATTATTCTGGGGAGGGGAAGATGTAATGCCTAGACATGTGAAGAGGATCGCATCCTAAAAACAGTGATACATAATGCTCAGGCATGCAAAAGGCTGTACTCTTAGGATAATAGTACATAATGCTCAAGTGAAGATACATGTAGGTACCCTAGGGATGGCAAGACATAACGCTTAGGCGTGCTATCATTAGGGAAAGCGAACTTAACCACTTAAAACATTTGCTAGATCCCCTTACTTGAGTTAGAGAAAGATGTTTGACTCCCAAGATAAAGATCCCCTTATATAAGATCAAAGAAAATAAATCTGACAAATTCCCCTTGCTTGAGGCCAAGGCATGATAATATTTTATGTTAAGTGCAAGTTGATATTTTAAAGCAATGGCATGTATGAGAAGGTAAAGGAAACTAAAAGTAACTAGATCCATTTACTTAAGTTAGAGAAAGATATGTTCGACCTAAGATAAGATACAATAAGTTAATAGTAAGTATTAAAGCCAAGGAAGTAAGGAAGATATTTAAGTTAAGGAAGTACAACAACAAAAGAGCATAGAGATATATATTAGGAGAGATATTTCATTTATTCATTTATAGCATTATGCTCAATTTTAATTATATACTGATATGAATTATGAGAATGTTACGATATCTTGTATTAAATGCTTGATAAAAGAAACCCACTTCGGAAGATCATGTTTTCAAACTTTTAAAATGAATCTTGTTTATGATATGCTCGCTTTTTTATAATAAACTGAGTGGCTAAGGTGACAATGATGACACTGTATTTGTTAATGAGGACTACCTACTGAGAATTTAACATTCTCACCCCTGTGTGTTCCTGTGTCATCTCCAAATAGTGTAGGGGACCCTTAAAGACAAGTTCCTCAGAGGTTCTAACCAAGATTGGCTTAGTAGTAAAGGGTCGAAGTCAAACCTATGTATTATAGTACCAAGTGACTGATATCGTACCTAAAGCTCTTAGTAGAGCTCTTTTATATTTTTGATATGTTGCCAAGCTTAAAGGTTCGACATGTATGACAGTAAATGTGACTATGGCATGGACTTTAGTTTGTTTCAAGTAAAGTTTTCACTTTCTTGAATTTGCCTATTATATTTTAGCCTGTATGATGAATAAAATTTTGTTTACTAATTCTCTGAGAACCCAGTAATTAAATAAGCAAGGTCTGCTAATGAATTGGTAGCAACTTTTAAGTGTGACAATATGACTTAAGCATGAGTTGCGCCACCAATCATCACCTCATTCCGATCGATAGCCGATGGGAATGCAACCATAATTACATGATCTAGTTGGATGCAAACTGGGGAAAATTCCTGCAAAAAACAAAGAAAGAGTACAAATGATTTTTCATTTTAACCTCCTTGCTAAAGGCCTCTGCTTCATCAACCTTCCATTGGTTCCCCTCACCCGCACCATCATGTCCCACAGCCTCAGAAGAGTGACTTAGCTTAGATGGTGGTCAGAAGCCCATCAGAAAAGGGAAGGAAAGAGACTAACCAAAACCCTAGCAGAGAAATGGAGCACATATGTGTAACAACTTTCTAACCAACAACAAACTCAAACTAGCTTTCAATAATCTGAGGTCAATTAAATATAAAAGAAACAAGTAGGAAAATCATAAGGCACTAAAGAGATTGAAGAGACAAAAATCAAGACAAAAACACACTTTCTAATTGACTCAAAGCAAGATTTAATCAAAATATAGGTTCTAATTTCAAGCCAATAATAGTAAAGATACAAACATATAGCACAACATGAATTTTAAGTTGCTTTTCAATTCATTGTCAAATGGGGATTCACAAAATAACAAACACATGCCATGATCTTGAAAATTTACAATTTCCTTCATCGTCCATATTAGTCTTTCAATTATTTTCAATTCTAATACCCAATGAATAATGCATAGCATTAAGTGAATTTTAAATTTTATTTTATTTTATTTATATATTTTCAATCCAATACTCAGATGAACATATTCATAAAGATAGTCTAATAACTAGGCATTAGACTAGCAACAAGTTCAGATTTACCAGTAAAAGGATCACCTGACATTTTTTAGCCTATTTTCAATAATAAAAACTCATACTTATCCCAACTAACTCAAACAACATAACCCACATCTAGACCATAGCAAACTACAGCATAGGTAGCCAAAGGTCTCAAACCAAGTTAATAATTTGGATAATGATTTTAGCAACTAAGAAATAAAGAGTAATCCAAGGCAGTAGATCAAAGGATACAATAGAACCAATCATCCATGTAGAGACATAATCTTTAAAGTAAATTAGATATTGAAATCCTATATATATGCACAAGCAAGAGTCATACTCACAAAATATAATCCTAATCTCAAGCAAAATTGCATGAGTGCTTGCTTTCGCATTGAGTCACAGGGGAGTGCACGAGCCATATAGTTGTGAGGTAACATGATGCTAGAGATGGTGGTGTCCATCCTGGCTATTCATCATCACCGCTGGGCGACAAGCGGATCGAGTCCTGGATGGGCACTGCATTTCGTTTATCTGTGTGGCCATCAGGCACTCACCAAAATTACATCATCGAAGCTAGTCCATCGAAAAGGATGAACACACTTATGCTCGTGTCATCGCAGTATAACACATAACACATAAATAATCATAAATTTTTGCATGCATGAGTTTTATGTGCATAGCACATAAATAATCATAACATTCATATACTTTTGTTGGAAATTCGGCAGCATAACATCTGAAACAATGGAGGGTTCCAAAATAAACAATATATTCTAGTCACCAGCCAATCATAGTAGTAATATTTGTTATGATTAATATATCAATATAAAGTTATATTAGTGTGAAATTGCATAAAACTTATACCTTTGAACCTTTCATAGCTTATGGAACCCCTAAATCAAGATTTTTTCAAGTTATTCCATTTCAATTAAATCTGCCCTTTTATTTTAAATTACACTAAAATTTCATTTTAATTATAAATATTATGGATTGTAGCGCTACTTGTCTACTTTTAAATCTCTTTGGTTTCACTAAATTTTAAGGTATATAACTTGAGTAATTAAAGTTTTATTCAAGGCTACCCTGTTTAAGGATAGACTTGCACATTAAATTTAAAAAATTACTAAAAATCTATTTTAATCATTTTAATACAAATTTATACCAATGTGTAGATATTTAGATCATATTTTAATCCCAAATGTTTCATACTAATTGGGTAAGTAAAGCTCAAGTTATGAGCTCTTCAATTGGGCTAAAATATAAAGTGAGTTATGCCCTTCAAATCACACTCTAGTTTTTATGACATAATATCTTATGTCTTAGCTTCCTAATTAAATTGGTTTCACTTAATTTGAAGTTATATAAAGTGAGTTATGCCTTCAAATCACACTCTAGTCAGGTCAGAGAATAAAATCTAATAGTCAACTTCAAAAATTCATAACTAATTCATTTTAAATCCAGTGATCTTATAGTTTACATGGTTAGATTGATATTCAAGTCTAGTTTCATTTAAAATTAATTTCACTTGAATTTGACTTCTCTAGATTGAGTTATGGGCTCTAAAATATAGACATTTCCCTAAGTTTCTCTAATAGCTTATTCTTTTTTAGGTTTCTCTTGATCTTTCGGTATATCCTTCAACCTAAACGAAATTGTCCTATCTTAAATCACTAGAAACAAATCACATTAACATTATACAAGAACAAATCATGGAGAATACAAAGAAATCCACATCAGCCACACAACCATAAAACACAAGGAAAGCTAAGGACTTGAGACCTACCTAAAAATCTTTGAAACCATGGAAGTAAGAAAGGCAAGAGCAACATCCTAGTCTCCTTCTTCTCTCATGGCAGCGACATAGATAGTGGTGGAAAGACTTCATTTGATGTTAAATCATCAAATTGATAGAGGGATATTGTAGAGAAGAAGATAAGGATCAATTTTCATAAAAGGAATGGGTGGTTTTGAGACCAAGAAGGCCATGAATTATGAGCTTGATGCTCATAGCCATGGAGGGTTAGAAGAAGATGAAGATAGAAAGGAAATGGGAGAATGAGGGCCAAAATTTGAAGGGCAAGTTAAGTTTAGGGCTTATGATGTAAGTTTGGTTGGCTTCTTAGTTAAGTTTAGGGCTTGAATTCTATTGATAAGTTTGTAGTAAAAATCAAATTATTCTAAACTTAAATTTGAGTGGCTCATAAAGATTTGTGTGGTTAGTTTCTAGCCACACATCCTAGGATTTTTAATTAATACTTATATCCATAGACAATGTAGAACCCTTGAGAATTAATTCAAAGTGTTTGGCAATCAATTCAGAAAGTCTAGATTATCCAAGTTACTGCAATATTGTGTGAGTTAGCTCACACTCTTATTTAAAATTGTGAGTCGAAAATCTTAATTTAAAGTTATTACAAGTATTTTAGTTATTTACTAGTGTAGTAGTGCCCATAAAAATCTCAAAACTGAAAATTTTCTTCGGTTTCCCCTCTCGACAATCGCAAACTCTTAATTCTAAAATTACAATTTTATCCCCACTTTTTCTCTAGCTTACCAAATTATAATTTTGCCTTTGTCTTGGGCCCGAGCTTCCATTTATCTTAGTCTACCCTAGAACTCAGGATGTTATAATAGTAACTCAATTACCCAACCCAATTTAGATTGGGTTGGGTTGGTTCTGATAGGTAACAAAATTTTCAAAAACCTGACCTAACCTAACCCAGCTTTATTTGATTGGGTTATACAACTTTTACCCCTAAAACTTGACCTAACCCAACCAGTGCACACCCCTATATAATTACATTCACCTAACATACTAAATAACGTTATCACAAAAAAGATAAGAACAAAACTTTATCTTGCATAGGTCCAATTTACTACCTAATAGACTTCTACATACTTTATTTTTCCTTTTCATTTCCTAACAACCATCAAATCAGGAACAACCATAAATGGAAAATCCACACACCACCCCCTGATCCAATAACCAAACCTCAATTTTATACCCATCATTATATTCTTAATTTATCATATGGACCACACTACGAAAAAGAATAGCGAGAACCGCATTTTCTTTTCAAATCCATGAAATTTTGCACCCATCTACACCTAAAAGAAGGGCCTTGGATGACTAGGAATACACTACATTAGATCCCATTGCAATAAACACAAAGCCCAAACAGACCATGTCTTCCAACTTATAAAAAACACATGGTTGGCAATCTCTTTTTCCAAAAAAAAGTGGACACAATGATTCATTTTGCTGCATAATGTATAATTTGCATAACCTGCCCTTTATATTGAGTCTTCCAAGAAGAATTAACCAAGCCAACAACCTCATTCTAAGGCCAAGCGTTTTCCATACCCCTTTAACCCAATTCATAAAAATACTCCCTTCCATGGACACCAAGGTTGCATGAAAAGAGAAAGACTTCACAAAAAAGCAACTTTTTGGTCAAAACTCCACTGCACTATGTCTTTTATATCTTTTGAAATACTAACATGCTGGATCATTGAATTAAGATCCTAAAGGTGTAGCATTTCCCAAGTAAATAGTTGGCACCTCCATTGGAAATTCCAAATCTAGGTCATTCCATCTCAAAAGCGCATGTCTTCAATCTTACCCTTCTTTTGAAAGGACTAAATATAGACAAGAAAATTTGGACTTTGAACATGCATCCCTCCACTACAAAGTTGAAGTGCCATTATCAACTTTCATCTTTTCGCCTTGATAAATGGTTAAGTATATATTCTTCACTAAGTCTAAAATGCTTTGAACTTGCCCTAAAGACCATCACATTTCTTTCCTTATTGAAATTTAATTAATTTAATCGGATTTAATTCATAATTTAAGCATATAACTCTTTTGCAAATTAAATTTTTCTTCTTCAAACAAGGCCACCACCACTTGAAAAGTAAGGCAACATCTTTAATCACTAAGTCATTAACCCTAAGACCTTCAGAATTCCTAGGCTTTTGAATGGCCTCCTATCTCACCAAGGGTTGATTTTTTTTTTTTTTTTGCTTACATCAATTAACCATAAGAACCTCTATTAGATGCTAATAATTTTTCACACTACCTTCTTTAGGATTTTTAATAAAATTTAATAGTATAGGGGTAGATTGTTAAATGGCTTTAATTAATACCAACCTCCCTGCCCTTTAAAGAGTTGCAACTTTCCATAACAACTTCTTGTCAATTCTATCCACAACTAAGTCTCCAAGTAGATTAATGCCTCGAGTTTGCATCTGAAGGTATTCCCAAGTATTTCATAGGGAAAGGTAACACCAAGCATTACAATTTGCTGCTGATATCCTCTATCCATTCATTTGAGCTCCTAAATAGGATTATGGTAGACATTGCAAAATTAATATTTAGCCCACATAACACTAAAGCCTATAAGCAACCTCCTACAATTTGCCACCATGTTTCTTTACTAGATAAAAAATTAGTGTATCATCCGTGAACTAGAGATAAGAAACTTACACATATTATTCTTTCTAATTTATAGACCTTCATTAATCCTAGCTCTTTCTTCTTGTTAACCATTGGATTAAAAAACTTCATGATAAGCATGAAAAGAAAGGGGAGAGTAGGTTCCTTTTGGCTCAAACCTCGTTACATCTTAAAAGGTGCAATTAGGGACCCATTTATAAGGATTGATATGAATGCTAAAGAAATACAATTGTAGATCCATGACCTCCATTTGGGCCCAAAACCCATAAACTCCATTACGTGGTCTAAGAAACTCTATCTAACTTAATCATACACTCTATGAAAGTATAGTTTCATTAATACTACACTGGACTTCCTCTTTTTCATATAGAACACCACTTTGCCTAAATTTTTTCTTGTACTAACAAAGGCTAATTATGTTTCCCCCACTAACTTTAGCATCACTTGCCTTATTTAATTAGATAGGATTTTAGCTATCAACTTATAACAACCTACCATGCTAATTGATCTAAAATTCTTTCTATCAATAGCACCATCAATTTAGGGGCCAATCTCACAATAGAAGTCTCCAATAGTTACCCAAATTGGGGAACTAAATAATCAGGCAACTTAACCATAAACACCTAACAAGGAAACAAATCTAAGCCTTATTTGACATTGTATTTGAAGATAATAATAAATGATTATTCCATCCTTCTAATCAAAAGACTATTGTTCTATGTGTTATTTAGTGGTGAAACTAGGTTATATTATCTCATTAGTTGTGTGTTTATAACTAAAACTCTACTTGCATCAAACTCTTTAATTTGTCAAAAAATTATGGAAGATAATTTCAAATAGGCATAAAAATGGTTGTCTAGCTTGTTTTTGAGAGAAGGGAACACTTTTTTCCTCTAAAGCACAGGTACGCTCCTTAGAAGCATGTACCTATGTTGGGTATATATTAAGTATAGGTACACCTTATGTTTGCTTGGGTATATGTATGAAGAAAAAAAAAACACATTTGGAAGTAATAGGGTACGATCTGGGTGTGACTGGAGCTCATTTTTATGAAAATATTATTATTTTGCCCCTTTAAACCCTTGTCACTTTCTTCTCTTCCTCATGCAATTGAAAAGTAAAAGTAGCCAGCAACTAAAGGTAACCCTAACTCTAACCTTAATCCCAACCCTACCTTCAGCAAGTGGCTTCTTCAATAAACAACTGGCACAAAGTAATCAATGGCTTGCCCCTTCCTTCTTTCTCCCATTTGAATAGCAATTCAGCCTCTCCACATGCCTTTAGTAATTCAACTAAAGACAACTTGCAACTACGGATTGACAAGTAGTAACTGACAACGATATGGTTCTCTCATTCTTTGAAATTTTTTAGCTTTTTGAGTGCCTCTATCTTCTTACATCTCTAACTTTGTGCTGTTCTTGACTTGAGTAATCCTTTCCTAATATGATATTGAAATTTGTGTATTTACTATTTCATTGTGTTATGATATTTTATTACGGAAAATTTTTGTTTTATATATAGGGATTATTAATCTCCATATCTTCATATGAAAATTACCAAAGTTCACATTTATTTTTACAGAAAAAACTCACTTCCCAATTTTCTAAATCAAGAATCAAAATTCAATATGTAATTTTAGCATTGAAAAAAATTCTTTAATAATTTATTTTTCAGTTATTTAATGCCTTTGTCTTACCAGGTTCCATATTATTTAGATTATAATTAAAATAAATAAAAAAGGAGCAAATTACTAAAATAATTAGTATAAAAAATTTTAAAAAAGTTATATGAAGAAATTCGTCCACTCCCCACATTTTTTATAGCCTTTCCTGTAAAAAAACTTGTAATACCAACTCCATTTGGAATTCCATCAATTACTTGTCTATAAAAAAATGATTTAGTTTGGCTAATTTTCTTACACTTGCAATTAAAGATATTCCATAAAAAGCGTCTATGTAACCACAATTATATGACCAATCATATATGAATTGATCATTTTTCTGCAACCTTTTTTTTAGGAACATTTTTTTCAAATAGACTAAGTAAGTTCAAATTTTGTAAAGTCGAATAAACGAGCTTATAGAAAAAAGATGCTATAAATATTTTGAAAAAAGAAAGACTCACTAAAAAAGTTGCATTTGTGAAAAATTCATACTAATCAAAAGAATTTTTCATATTTTGATGCAAAAGGTCTTACGGTATGATCACTATATCTTTTCTTTTTCTTTATCTCTCCTTTATAGAAAAAGGGGATTATACGTGGCGTGGAATACTTGATCGTTTGGTAAACGAGATGTACGTAAGTCGGCATAGCTCCATTTATATTCATATTCTTTTTTTTTTTTTTCTTTTACTTAGCCCACCTCTTCCATGACTTTCCAGACCAACTTAGATCTACCCTCGAAAGTCTCTCTGCATTTTGAGAGCAGAGCATGCAAAATCGAGCAATGAATCGTAGAAAAATTTTCTCGGGTCTCTATAAATCTATAAAAATGAGAAGCCTGGGTAGAAGTGCAAGCAAAAGTAGAAAAAGGAAGAGGGGAGGAGACTCGCCTCAATACTTCCCACTGGACAAGCAATACACCTAACCCACCTACCCACTTGTCAATCATGGTGTTCAACTGACTTGCACTAATAGACCCGTAATGTATTGGAATTAAGAGCACATCTTTTTATTGCTGTCAACTAATCTCTTCAATGTTTGATTCTACTCCATGTTAGAACATTTCTGTGAATGCTATTTTCATCTAAGTGGTCCTATTTTGTGTCCCTTGCTAGGAAGTATTATTCCTATTTTCATTCCAAATTTTATCTCAATGGTGAAGAATTTTGATGGTGAATTACAAATTTTGGGTGGAATTTGTTTCCTTGTATGTAGAGAGTCATATATCAAACCTCCTTGTGCTCCTGTTCGTCCATTGTTCTATGGTACTGATAGAAGAGCATGTTATTTGATGAAGCTACACTACCACCGACGGGGGCTGCACTTATGGTCCATGGCGACAATGTGAAGTGCAGTGGTGGGAGAAAAGTCTACAATAATTTCTCAAGGCTATTCTTCGTGAAACTCCCCTACTTGCCGACAAACTTGCTCTGTGGTTGGACAGTAACCATTGCGCCTGCAACGATAACGATGAGTGAACAAGGCGCATGTGGTGAATGTGGGAGAGTTTCGGCAACCTGACTAAAATTTTTTTTAAATGAACCAAAAGTGCTTGCCGGACAGCTGATTAGTTACCTCTAATCACCTGGTACTTAACACAGTGCATGGTGCACCTTGACTTAGCAAGGTGCACTATTGCATCCGCCCAATGAATATGGTTTTAGGAGTATTTTGACAAGTACTATAGAACAAATAAAATAATTAAAGTGCGGGCAATGCTAATGCATTCCTGAATGTATATTCTCTAATTTAAGCACTTGTCTTGTTACACAATGAATTGTTCTTAATGAGAACCTTGGAGACTTTAACGATGTAGTATTAATGAATTTGCAATTGATTTGTAGAATATAAGGCTAACTGCCACTAATCAAGAAATGAACTTGCAATTGTTCCAAGATCATTATTTTATGCGAAAATAGTTGCATTGGCATTCACTTTGTATATGCCTTGGGGAGGTCTATATCAGTGACTAAAACTATGTTTGGACATGAGGAAATGGGGGAAGGGAAGGGAAATGATAAGAAAGGGAGGATCTTCCCTTGTTTAGAAGTTTAATAACATATAAGGAAGGAAAGAACTCATGGGGAGTGATTCCTCTTCAAAAGCTCATTTTCTCTTCCCTAAATTTGGAGTGGAGCAAAGGGAACTAAAAATCCTTTTCAGTTAAAAATAAGTAATTTATATTTTAATCATTCATTATATTTATAAAGTCCTATATTATACAAGTAGGGACATGAGTATTGAATACAATATAATACAATATATAAATCATAAATTTTATAGAAATATAAAATACAAATATGACAATATATATTAAATGAAAAATCATATATAGTATTGAATATTTATAATAATCTTAATTAAATGTTTATTATAATTATCCTAGATATGACAATTTATTCCTTCATCATTAAAAAAAAAAAAGAGACAATTTGTATTTGTTGTTTGCATAAGTGTATACATTACAAATGATGGCTAACAAAGATATGATGTCCCCATTTATGATACTACAAAATTTGTTTCATATGACAACTGTACAACTTTTGTGTATTTTGATTGTCATGTATGCTTTAAAAAAGCAATCAAAACAAATTCAAATCCCATCTAGTATAAGGGAACAAAGACAAAGGGTTCGAGATGAAATAATGAAATGAACCATTAGTATTGAGAGATGTCATAATCTAATTTACATGGGTACTAGAGTTTTTGTAAACTTGTGTGCCTTATTAAGAGATCATGGCGGTCTTCAACTTACATAAAAAGCAACAATTGAGGAGCAAGTTGCAAAGTTTCTTTACATTTTTGGGCATGATATAATGTATCACCTAGTAAATATCCTTTTTCGAAGATGTGGTGAGACTATTACTCGCTACTTCCATAGTATGATGGTAGCTATAATAGAGTTAGAAGAAATTTTTTTGAAGCAACTCAATAGCGTAGACGTTCCTAAAGAAATACTTAATAACAATATATTTTACCCATATTTCAATGTGAACACAATCTTATTGAATTCTAAATTATGCTGATAAAAATTTAAAATTATATAAATTTTAATTAGATTTTTAAAACCCAAAATTTAAAATTCTTATGGATTGATATGATCTTATAAATTTTTTTATTTGAAACTTATCATAAATATTGAGTAATTATATAAAAAAATTATTTTATGGTCATTTTGAGATTCAGTTATATACATATATAAAAGCTATTTGGAAAGTTAATAATCATAAGTGTTATACTCCTTCTAGTTTAAAATAACTGTCACATTGAGTAAAAATTTTTTGTTCATATTATTTGTCACTCTTATATTTCAATAAAACATTTATTGCAAATTTTTCTATTTTACTTTCCACATACAACAAACTATGAAATGTTAATGCAACACATTGGTTATTAAATAAGGATATTTTAGTAATATTTTAGTAAACATTTTTATATTCAATTCTTGATTTTGAATTCTTTGATGCCTGTGCAAATAACAAAGTGACAATTATTTTGAACTGGACGAAGCAATGTAACTTCAAAACACGACTAATAAATTTTCATTTTGTTCCCTTATTAATGTTCCAAACAAGCAAAAAGGAAACTTTGTTCCATTCTTTTCCTACCCTTTCCGATCCGTTCCATTAATGAATAAACAACCAAACACATTATAGGATGTTGGGATCAAATTGTTAAATAGCATCCTTGTCTCTCACTCATTGATAGCTTTGCAAGGCTAAAGCTACTTGGTGAGCTACATGAAAGGGTGGTTGAACCCCTCACCCCTACCATACATCATTTCGTAGTCTCCAAATGCATTCCCATGTAGTTGCAAGTATCTCCAGTTGATCCTCAGATAGATCATTAAAAATTTCATGCTTAAGCATAATTTATTATTCTGTGAACTTTATCCTCCCTAAGTGGTTCAAATTAAATCCAAATGCGTTAGCAACTGTGTTGGTGAAATTATAGCATCCAAAAAGTTACCAAGTGCTCTCAATTAAGGAAGTATAGAGGTAGCACCCATCTTGTATGTCCACTTCTTTTGATAAGAGTATTGCTCAAGTAGGAAGGATATATCTTATTGCTCTCCAGAGAAAAATACGTGTCTTTGGTTATATATTTAGCCTCCACAATGACGTCCACATGGGCTCGTATGAGCTTAGAAATAATAAGGAAAAGGCCCATCTTTAAGCAGGTGAGCTTCTTCATGCCTTTTGTGACTCCATATTACTCTATATTCTTTCTTGACTAAGTAACCTTTAGGATTATGAGCCTAAAAGAGAAAGTCTTCCACATTGTTAATGAGGAGGTATCTACATAATTTCCTTCACAACTTGTTGGCAATAAGGCTTGCCCAATAGTGCTTTGTTCAAGTGCCTTGGATTATTTAACAAGAGTTGCCCACTTTGAAAAGTGATGTCAACAGGGATTGTGGGGTTTCTTCTCAAAATCTCGAGTGACTCGGAAGTCGTAGGTCTATTTAGCGACTCATATCCAAACTATTCTCCACTAGCCAAACTACCCCCATTTCCAATACTTTTCTACCTTAAAAAAGGCTTCTCAAACTGTATGAAGGTTTTGTCCCTTAGTGAGCATTTATGAAGTTAGTTGTTAAGAAGTAATAGGCTTTCAAAATTCTTGAGACTAAGAGTACTGGGTGCATCATGATTCGCCATCCTTGTTTGCCAACATTGCAAGCTTAAAAGAATGGTGGCTCTTAAATCCTAAGCCCCGACATTCTTTTGGCCGACAAAGCTTGTCTTAAGTAATCAAATGGATTTTTTTGGAATTAATCTAATTTGCCCACTAAAATTTCACCATTAAACCCTCTTACTCCTTGTAGAGTGACATAGGGACTTTGAAACATGCCATGGAGTAGATAGTATGGCTTGAGCTATGCTTTTTGTTAGCACCTCCTTTACCAATTTAGATAATAGTTTTTCTTTGCATTCCTAGATTCTCTTGCAAATTCAATCTTTAAAGGATTGGAAGGTATAATTTTTTAATATTCAAATCATAGTAGGCGACCCAAGATATTTTTGTGAAAAAAGCCATTGGGTTAATCTCAAACTTTTGGGAAATCTAAAGTTTTATATGTTGGGGGACATTTGCGCTAAGAAGATTAGAAGACTTCTCAAAGTTTACACACTAGCCCAAAAATCTCCTATTGGCATAAAGGATATTCAATAATGCATACAGTTTTCCAAGGTAGCTCTAAAGGATATCAAACTATTATAAGTAAAAAAGAGATGCGAGACTTTACGGCAACCTTGCAGACTCTAACTCTCAACAATAATGATAAATCCTCTACTTTTTTTTTATTAAAGCTAAGAGATAGTTTACAAACAGATATGTTGATAGTGGATCACTCTATCCAAGACCTCTTTATGGCTTGAAATTATCACCTAAAAAGCCATATAAGAGAATAAAGTAAGAAGTTGTGTATATGCATTTAACCAAATTTATCCACCCCTAATTAAATCCCATTTTTTTCATAACTACCTTTAGAAAAATCAATTCCACTCTAGCATAAGCTTTACTCATGTCCAACTTCATAGCTAGGTCCTCACCTTACTAGATTTCCAATTTTTTAGAGTATGGACAAGCTCATAAGTAATCAGGATCCTATGTGTGATATGGCAATTTTGCCCAAAAGTGCTCTAAGACTCCGAAACACCACTAGGAAGGATATTCTTCAATCTCTTAGCCATAGTTTTGCTAATGATTTTGTAAAGAATATTGCATAAAGTTATAGGACTGAACTAGATCATATATTGAGCTAATTTAACTTTTGGAATAGTCTTATTTGTGTCATCAATAGGTTTACCTCCATTTAAAAAACTCATTGCTGCTCTAGTAGCCTCTAAGCCCACTACATCCAATGGTTCTAAAAGAATAGAGCTAGCATACAATTGGGATCTGTGCTTTTGTTGGGCCTATCTAGAATAAGTCCTCTCTCATTGGAAGTGTAGTATACAAGGTAGATAATAACAAATTCATCTCACCTAAATTTTATTTTCAACTCCATGTAAAGATTCCAAAATATGTGCTGACATGGATATACTGTTGTAGAAAATTATGTTGAACACTAGTATTTTAGCTTTTTGTAATAAGAATAAAAAATGACAACAGCAACAATAAGAAGTAATAGTAGAACAAGGTTACCACGAATCGTGCAAAGCACTGTCCTTAAGGGTTTAATTCCGCCCTACCCAAAGCTATGCTCGGTGGAATGGCGTTGACGGTTAACCCTCCAGGATTAGACGTGGGTCTCCACAGGAACTCGTCCACACGATGATCCCGGTACGTTGAGCAGCAGACCTTGCAAGAAGCAGAAAATGCAGTAGAAGCAGTGGGGTAGCTTCTATTGCGCAGAAGAGAAAATAGAGAGATGGTTGTGTTTTCTGTGTCTATGTTGAGCCATGTAGCAGGCTTTATATAGGAAAAGAAATAGCTGTTGTAAAAGAGCCGTTGCAAACTAGCCGTTGAATAACGGTCAGAAAAAGAGCTGTTGCAACTAGCCGTTGAATAACGTTCAGAAAAAGAGCCGTTGGAGCATTAAAGAGCTGCAACGGTAAAAAGGAATTTTGGCTAAAATTAAAATAAATTCGTATGGATAGTAAAAGCTTGGCAGGCCCACACGCGCGCGGACGAGACGAGACGGGGCGGGGCGCGCGTGTGTGTATTTAACTAAGGCCCAAGTCCACAATGCTACCTCAATACCATAAGGTATTTACCAGTTAAATATCATCATATATAAATGCTTATTAAAACATTTTCATGAGCAATGTGGGACTTCTTCCATAGCTAAATACACATAGACAAACTAAGTTTGAAACACACTAAGACCCATATATATATACAACAATCCCCCACATGTTTCAAACTTAGAGGAATAAACAGGAATGTTATGCTTTAGTGTAGTATCTAAAGGATTTGAACTTCACCTTAGGTATAGGTGGGTGACAACCCTAAAGAAATTTGGTAGAGAAATCTCTTTGAACCAAACTTCTAAGATAACGGTTGGAGCACGTCCACCAGCCACACAACATCCCATAAGATATGCTGCTCTTAGCCGTTTTGCGCATTAAGGCCGTGCGCTATCCTGGAATCATGAGAGCTCTAGAGTTTTATGCCCAAACTCATGGGAGACGGCCTCATCTCCACTCTCACTTAGGTGGCATCCATCAGGAGTATGCTACAGCAGATACTCCACCCCCACATTGAGGGCTATGGATCCATTAAGAGCATTGCTCATCCTCAAACACCACTGTAGCGGTACTGTCATACATCATAGGGAGGGACTCTTCACCAAGCATCTCATATGAATGGCAGAAATCAATAAGAAGCGACAATACCCTTCGTGAGGCTTGTATGACTTCGTTTACCACATTGAACCACCTTCATGGGATCTCCAATCACAGTGGTTGGGTTTCCATCATACCGCTTCAAGTAATGGGCATCAGTCCCATCCCCCTCGATGTTTCACTTACCAGCCCTAGTAAGTGGCCGTCACAAAGGGTCACCAAGTTCTTTTCCGACCTTACAAAATCCATGGATATCACATTGTTCTCAATCAGCTGCCTTACAATATTATGTCTCAATCTGATATGCCGACTTTTTCCATTATATGTTTTGTTCTTTGTTCGAGCAATGGCAGCTTGACAATCACAATGAATAGAAACAGATGTTTGTGTTCTATCCCATAATGGTATGTCCACCAATAGGTTTCTCAACCATTCAGCTTCTGTTCCTGTCTTTTCTAAAGCTATAAATTCTGACTCCATGGTGGACCTGGCAATACAAGTCTGTTTGGTAGACTTCCAAGAAATAGCCCCACCTGCCAGCATAAAAACACAACCACTTGTAGACTTTAATTCATCAGAGTCAGAAATCCAGTTTGCATCACTATATCCCTCTAATACTGAGGGATAACCAGAATATACTAAACCAAAATCTTTAGTACCTTTTAAATATCTTAAAAGTCTAATTAAGGCATTCCAATGGATATCATTAGGATTATGAGTATATCTACTTAGTCTATTCACAAAGATATGCAATATCTGGTCTAGTGCAGTTCATTAAATACATCAAACTACCAATTATGCGTGCATATTCAATTTGTGATACACTATCACCTCTGTTTTTAACTAGATGCAAACTAGAATCATAAGGAGTAGATACAGGTTTATAGTCAAAATATCCAAATTTCTTAAGCATGCTTTCAACATAGTGAGACTGAGATAAAATGAATCTATCATTTTCCTTAATCAATTTTATTCCAAGTATAACATTAGCAACATCCATATCTTTCATATCAAATTGAGAAGACAAAAATCTCTTAGTTTTAGTTATAGTATCTAAACATGTACCAAAGATCAGTAAATCATCAACATATAGGCAGATGATAACACCAACACCATCATTAAACTTGCTATATATGCATTTATTGGATTCATTTGTCACATACCCATTGGAAATCATAACCTGATCAAATTTTTCATGCCATTGTTTTGGAGCTTGCTTTAAACCATAAAGAGATTTAACAAGTTTGCATACCTTGTTCTCCTTGCCCTTAACCACACATCCCATAGGTTGTTCCATGTAGATCTCTTCTTCAAGATCACCATTGAGAAATGCAGTTTTTACATCCATTTGATGCACAACAAGTTTATAGATAGATGCAATGGCAAACAAAACTCTAATAGATGCAATTCTAGTAACAGGAGAATAAGTATCAAAGTAATCAAGATTCTTTTGTTGCTTGAATCCCTTAGCTACCAACCTGGCCTTATATTTATCTACACTACCATCTGGTTTTAATTTCTTCTTAAATACCCATTTGCATCCAATAGGTTTTGTCTTAGGTGGTAAATCTACTAATTCCCAAGTATGATTGGCCATAATAGATTCAATCTCAGCATGTATAGCATCTTTCCAAAAAGGAGCATCAATAGATGTAATAGCATCATTATAAGTTAAAGGATCATCAGAAACAAGATAAGAATAAAAGTCATCACCAAAATCCTAATCTTTCCTAGTTCTTTTGCTCCTTCTCAATTCATTATCATTTTGATCAACTACATCTTCAGATATATTCTCATGTGAGTTGCTAATATGCTTCTCTTTAGTTTTCATAGGAAACACATGCTCAAAAAATGATGCATTACAAGATTCAATTATGGAATTATGTTCTAACACATCACTTTTGACAACAAGAAATCTATATGAACTACTATTTTGAGCATATCCAATAAACACACAATCACATGTTCTAGAACCAAGTTTCCTTTTCTTAGGGTCTGGCAACATTACCTTAGCTAAACACCCCCACATTTTTAGGTGTCCTAAATTAGGTTGTTTATCAAACCAGAGCTCATAAGGTGTTTTACTAAGTTTCTTATGTGGTACCCTATTTTGTATATAGCAAGCTGAAAGGATAGCTTCCCCCCACATATAGTTAGGTAAACCTGAACTAACAAGCAAGGCATTCATCATTTCTTTAAGACTTCTATTTTTCCTTTCGCTATACCATTAGATTCAGGTGAATAAGGTGGAGTTATTTCATGTATTATACCATGTTGTTCACAAAACTCATTAAAGGAGTTTGACTCATATTCACCTCCTCTATCTGTTCTTAATCTTTTAATTTTCTTACCAAGTTGGTTTTCTACTTCATTTTTATATTTAATAAATATTTCACAAGCCTCATCCTTAGTTCTCAACAAATATAATTTAGTATATCTAGAATAATCATCAACAAAGATTATGTAAAATCTTTTACCACCTCTTGTCATTGTATACTTTAAATCTCCTAAATCACTATGTACTAGTTCTAATAATTCACTTTGTCTTGTTACTTGTTTGGATGGCTTCTTAGTTATTTTAGTTTCTACACAAATTTCACATTTATCCAAGCTAGTATTATCCAATCTATTAATTAGTCCCATTTCTTTTAATTTTAAGATATAAGGAACATTTACATGTCCTAATCTACTATGCCAAACATCAAGAGAATCAACCAAATAAGCAAAAGAAGAACTTCCTTCATTAGTAACAACATTCAAAACATACAGACCATCATTAAGATAACCTTTACCAACATATATGTCATTCTTAGATAAGGTAACTATGTTACTATCAAAGGTTACCTTCACATTGGCATTGTTAAGGAGATGGACCGACACTGCACAATGTTTAATGGCAGGTACAAAGAGTACTTCAGACAGCACAAGGGTTTTCCCTGATGTCAATTTTAATGGCACCTTTCCTTTACCTAAAACTGAGATTTTGCTTGAATCTCCTAGGTAAACATAATCCTTCCCATCCTCTATGGGAGAAAACTCAGAGAACATCTCCTTGTTAGCACAGATGTGCTTTGTGGCGCCAGAGTCCACAATCCATCCCTTGGCTTCCTTCACTAAAAAGCATTCAGACACCACTGCCACTATAACATCATCTTGATGTTCCACTACGTTTGCTCTTGTCTTTGATGATGATCCTCCTCCTTTATTTCCGCCTCCTTGATTGTTCCTCCTCAATCTACAAGTGGATGCAAAATGACCTGTTTTGCCACAAATAAAACAAGCACCTTTCTTCTTTTGTTGTTGGTTAGAATCATACTTGAAATGGGGTTTATGAACTCTAATGTTATGATTTTTAGAGCCATAAGATGAATTTTTAGAATGCATATCCTTAGTAATGTTAGCTCTAGCATGCATTTCCTTAGCTTTTTGTTCACTAGCCATTAGCCTATTTTTCTCCTCAATCTTAATATGCACAATGGTTTCTTGCAATGTCATAGCTTTTCTCTTTTGCATGAAATTCATTTTATAATCTTTCCAAGATTCAGGTAGTTTATCAATAAGAGTTTGAGATACAAACCTTTCAGGCAAAATATCTCCTTCTTTAGCTAATTCATCTACAAGCTTAGTAAATTCATTAATTTGAGAAGCAACAGATTTATTTTCATCCATTTGAAATGCATTATAATTATGAACTAAGAACTTTTTACTACCTTCTTCTTCATAAATATATTTTTGAACCAATGCATCCCAAATATCTTTTGCATGAACATAATGACAGTAAATATCATACAAATCATTCGATAAAGCTCTCAAAATATTATGTTTGCATAATTTATCAGCCAATTCCCAATCCTTCAAGGCTTGTTGATAATTTTCAGAATCATGTTCCGGTTTAGGATCTTGCAAAACAAAACTGATTTGAGAAAAATCTAAAACTTCTAAAATTCTATGTTGCCATCGTTTAAAATTATTTCCATCAAATGATTCAATCCTTGAAGCATCAGGAATGACCTTAGCAGCAGCTAAAATACTAGAATCCATTTTAAACCCTTAAGAATGTTGTAGAAAATTATGTTGAACACTAGTATTTTAGCTTTTTGTAATAAGAATAAAAATGACAACAGCAACAATAAGAAGTAATAGTAGAACAAGGTTACCACGAATCGTGCAAAGCACTGTCCTTAAGGGTTTAATTCCGCCCTACCCAAAGCTATGCTCGGTGGAATGGCGTTGACGGTTAACCCTCCAGGATTAGACGTGGGTCTCCACAGGAACTCGTCCACACGATGATCCCGGTACGTTGAGCAGCAGACCTTGCAAGAAGCAGAAAATGCAGTAGAAGCAGTGGGGTAGCTTCTATTGCGCAGAAGAGAAAATAGAGAGATGGTTGTGTTTTCTGTGTCTATGTTGAGCCATGTAGCAGGCTTTATATAGGAAAAGAAATAGCTGTTGTAAAAGAGCCGTTGCAAACTAGCCGTTGAATAACGGTCAGAAAGAGTCAAGGTAACTAGCCGTTGAATAACGTTCAGAAAAAGAGTCGTTGGAGCATTAAAGAGCTGTAACGGTAAAACGCGCGCGGACGAGACGAGACGGGGCGCGCGTGTGTGTATTTAACTAAGGCCCAAGTCCACAATGCTACCTCAATACCATAAGGTATTTACCAGTTAAATATCATCATATATAAATGCTTATTAAAACATTTTCATGAGCAATGTGGGACTTCTTCCATAGCTAAATACACATAGACAAACTAAGTTTGAAACACACTAAGACCCATATATATATACAACATATACTAAAGAGGGAAACAAAATAGTTATCTGCCACACTCTTTATTTCTTAAGGAGTGTAAACCGGTTCCCTATTTCACCTTGAAGCCTCTTGATCTTATTCATCTTATTTCTAGTTATTACTCTACCATGAAAGAAAGTAGCATTGTAGCCCCTTTCCTTTAGCCACTCTACTTGTGATCTTTATCTCAACATAATCTTCTATCTATATGCTACCTTATTAAGAAACTTTTACAATTATTTATTTTGCTTATGATAGTGGCTATTGGTGGTTGCCTTGTGAGAGTTTCTAATTTCTTTTCAAGATGTTTAGACTGGTAGTTTACATTCCTAGAAGAATTTATACTTCAAGCTTTCAACTGTTCACTCACAAAAGAGATGTTATATGCCACCTTTACAAAAGTGCTCTTCTCCCCCAATGTTGACTAAGCCACAACAACAAACCAAGGTCAATCTGGATCTCCTTCCAAAAATTTTTCAAATCTAAAAGGCTACTCTTTACTTGGAAGATCACCTTGCCTCCCCCTCCCATCTACGTCTAGTAAGAGTGGAAAATGATCAAAATAGAAAGAATAGACGTGAATCACTTTGGCTTCTATCCATATCACCAAATAATTTGTAGAGGCCAAACTATCCAATCAGCATTGAACATTAGGAACTCCTACTTTGCCATTTGACCAAGTATATTGATACCCTTTATACCCTAAGTCATGTAGTCCAAATTTGTTTACTGCCTCTCTAAATGATTCAATTTGCCTTGCAACCCTCTATGGCTCACGTAACTTTTCACTTTGACCCAAAATCTCATTAAAGACACCACATACTAGCCATTACATGCTAACATTATGGTGGAGATTTTTCACTTGTTGCCAAGAGTTGAGCATGTTAGCAATAAAAGGAGCACCATTGAAACCTGAGAAACATTAAAATTTATCATCATCAACATGGGAAATATGAACATTGATAAAAACTTGAATTAAAAGATTGTAGAGTAAGATCAAAATATGCTTTCCATAGTAATCCGAATTACCTCTTCTATTATCACTATTGACACTAAAACCAAAAGAAAAATCGACTTAACACTTTATTTTATTAAATTCATTCTTGGATAACCTTGTTTGCTTATGGATATCATGTTGCAATGTTGTTGCCTTGTTAAGAGGCGGATAAGTAGAATTGGTTATGGGCTCTTGAAACCTTAGCAATTCCAGATTATGATCTTCATGGCTTTTGACGAAGTTGATTCGTTAAATCCACCATTTGAGGGGATGTACCATTGTCAACATCCACCTATTACATGGTAAGCCTTTTTAATATTAGGCTAGGCTCCACCTCCATATCTTCTGCTCCTAAATGAATCTTTCCAATGACCACTTAGTTACACATAGTGGTTGCAATCCTGCTTTCACCTTATCTTTCTCCCTAGCTCATGATTTCCACTTTTTTGTGCCACCTCCTTTCTTTGTGCTTTCACCCTTGTTTTGCATATTTTCTTTCTCTATTGCCTATCTTGTTTCTATCATGATAATCTTCGCTAGGTTCTAAGCACAATTATTTGTGCTGGATGTTTCACATTTTTAGGATTAACTTTTTGCACCTAGGAGGTCATGAGCACTTTCCTTCTTGCTGTCATACATGATGAAGGTACTATATCTTCACTTACTCTTTTTGTCCACAACCAATCACTGTACTGCACTCTTTGCTTCTCATTCTCTTCCTCATATTCCACACAATCATCAATGGTGTGTCCTAATTATTCCCAATAAATTATGGCTCCATATTCCTGTTGCAATGAGCTTTACATTGTGTCAAAGAGGTTTTCTAACATCCAAGAATATGTGCTCCCTTAGTTTTCCCTCTTGCCTTTTTGTTATCATCAACATTTACCTTCAAGCATATGCCCATGGAGTCTTTGATTTCTTCCCTACTTCCTTCATCATAGTCAACATTGGCATATTGACTACATGTATGCAGAATGGTGAGGAAGAGAAAAGAATTTTAAAGGGTCTCTTGCTACCGTGATTCTCTTCCAATATTAGTAGATATTTGTCCCATGACCATCGCCTACCTACAAGTATCTTCTCGTAGTCCTGCTTATCAAAAAACTCAAATGGGATGTAATTATCACCAACTAAGTCTTCTAAACTCCATTCCTTTGAGCGGCCTTCAAATCCTCCTCATTGTTCATCCTCGTGCACCATTATTGTATGGTTTAGGACACTAAAAGTAATCATCCAACCAAGTAGAATTTCTATGATTTTGACATTCTTGCACCAATATTGGGAATTGCACCAATCATTATTTCCCTATCCTCTGATAACTCTATGCTTTGCCATCTCAACCCTAGTTCTTTTGCCATGTTTCTCTTCGAGCTATAACTCTTTCTTTGGACAAAACAAAAGATCTAAAAAATCCTACACTCAAAGGTAGGTTTTTTCTCTCACATGGAGAGACAAAACTCACATCCTTATGATGTCATCACAAACCCTGGTAGTGTGGGGAGAGAGACTCTGATTGAATTGTTATTCAAATAGTTCTTATTTATATACATTTAATGAATATTTATTCTATTAATTTTGATGTATATAAAAAAGTGTATAAAGCTTTGTTTAATGAAAAGTGATTAAAAGGTATAAGAATTGTATTCAACTTATATTTATATTGAACCAATCATCTCACAAATTTATATTAAACTAATTATCAGTAGGGATGGTAGTGGGGTGAGTAAGGTATGGTTTTGGCCTAACCCAACGCTCGCCTGCACCCTTTCATATAGATCCCAACCCTTCCATAAGCCATCTTGTGAATTCTGAAAACAAATATGCACACATACTGATATGAATGTCATGTAAATACGCAACAATCGTAAGAGGTTTGGAATTGGATGATGCTTGCAACCCTTATCAACCCATCATAAAGAAACTTGGGACAAGGATTATGATACTTGACCCTTTGTTTATAGATGAAACAAGAATCAAGAGTATATAGAACTCACAAATTATGTGAGAGAGAAAGAAATAAAATCTCACAATATTATTAATATGAACATTGATTAGTCTCTAGGCTAATTCGCCTATTTAAAACATAAAATGGGAAAAATTAATAAAACTAGAAATAAAAAGATTTGATCCTAAACTAACCCTAATTAGGCCAACTATAAATAATAATTAAGGTCCAAAGCTAACAAAAATCAAAATTACTAATAAATACTAATATGGGCTCAAAACATAAGTAATAATCAATTAATACAAGTGGATCCCAAATAATATTAGATCACACCAATCAGTTCGAATCTTTAATGGCAGTCAAAGTCAACTATCCTAGATTCTTGTGCAAACTCAGCTCAGCCTCTAGGATAGATTTCTTGAAAGCTTTCTCAATGAATCCATGCACCTTATTAGCACGATCAATTGCCTTGTGGATGCCATCAACTACCCATAGAGAATATTGGACAAAAACCTTATGTGTTATCGTCTTTTAATGCTTTCATAAAGATTTTTAAATTCAAATTCAATTGATACAACAATCACCAAATATCTTTAAAAAAAAATATTGTCTAACAAATTAAAAGACATTTTTCAAGAACTTTTTTCATAAATTAATAGATAAGTAACTTAAAACCATAATTTCTAAACATAACAATTAAAATTATATAATTTAAACCAATATGGGTGGAAGATTAGACAATCAAATATAGTTTAGATTAAAATAGAATAAAGGAAGGGTAATTCTAAATATACATAAATAAATGGAGTGCAATGTGGCTTATCTTAAACTTGAACCTATCCGTACTTGCATCAATTTTCCATCATACTCGACTTATCCCATTACAGGGTAGGTTGAAAACTCGACCCAAGCAAGTTAGGGCAATGGAAGTGCTCAAATCTAATTCAACCCAATCAAACTACTAAACCAATAAAAAAAATCGAGAATCAATCAAAATAAAAAAGCTTGGATTAGAGTAGTACTTACCTTTGAGAAAATCAATTGAATTGGACCAAATTTTGAATTTAATTTCCCAAACTAATCCAATTCAATCCCCAAATCAAATAATATTATATAACATAAATTTTTATTGTTAAATTTATACTTTTACTTATAATAATTTTAATTTAACACATAATTTTTTTATTTATGTGTTATTCTCATTTAAATATAAATACCATATATGTATATTAAATGAGTTATTTCATATTAAACGAGTTATTTCTACTTTTATTTATTTATTCATTTGTTGATTTAAGTTATTTTTTATTTATAATATTCTAAATTCTAAATTTTAAATTTTAAATTTTCTTTTGTCAAAAGCCGATTAAATCCAATCTAACAGATTAAAAATATAAACTAAATTGATGATCAAATTTAAATCAATATAAATTATATTATTTGGGTCAATTAGATTTCACTCAACCGATTCCAAACCATATCGCAAGCATGCATGGAATGGAGCAGGTAACCGCAGATCGGTATCAGTTGCCACCCCTAATTATCAAACTAATTTAAATATTTAATAACTCATATATTTTTTTGTACATAATAACTCCTATTGTTTTATAAATTTATTGGTTTACCAATTGTTGGTTCCTTACATTATAGGTTTAATATGAAAAGTAAAAGCTTACATTTAAATTATAGCTAGTTTTTTTTTTTTAAAAAAAAGAACCTGAACAGTAAGCTACAATCTTGAGTAGGTGTGAATAATATCATGAAGTTGGTTAGTTTTCTACTAATATAATTCAGTAAGCAATGGAAAGCCATGACAAAGTTCTTTATCAACGGCTATATATGTGAGAGTGTGGACAAGAACAGGAAGCGATACGTTTACGTTTGATGAGATTGTCACCATGATTTAATCCACTAACCACTATCGACGAAGCACACCACTCATTGTTGGCAACATTACTAATGCACTTTTCGTCTATTTTCCACGTGATACGGTAAAAATATTCTAATTTTATAGATCTATAAAAAAGAACTATTTGGGGGGAGGTATATGTCAAAAGCAGCGAATATTTTATTTTTTTTGCAGTTAAAAGGTTCACGCCACCCCCAAAGATTCGTAATGTGCTGCTCCTGTTACCTAACGCCTTGGGAGTGGAAATTGTCCGTGTTTTGTATGCTACGTGTCTATCTGTCCGTTTCAGAAAGGAATATATATATATATATATATATAGAGAGAGAGAGAGAGAGAGAGAGAATAGGTCAAGCATGTGTTTTGTTTGAATTACGGATTGCTCATGTTTGAGTAGAATTTTTTTTAAAAAATAATTAATATCGAAAGAATTAAATTTTAAAAAGATAAAGTTAAAAAAATTAATTTGTGTTTACAAAATATTTTAAAAATAAATTTTGAAATATTGTTTTTTTACGTAAAATAAAATATAATGAAATTATTTTTAAAGAAAAAATTATTAAAATATACAGAAATAATTTTTTTTGTAAGTACACGTAAGGGAGAAAAAAATTAAAAGTAAATATAAATAATGTAATAAAAATCATATTTCATTTCAATTGTGTAGAATAAAAAGTATTTTAAATTGTTGTGGTCAAAATTATTTTACTGAACCAAAAATATATATATATCGGCTACAAGTAAAATTAATATCCAAATATAATAAATATTGCGCAAACTTATTAGCCAATGATCGTTCGATGCCTTCAAACTATGAAACAAACAAGCACTTACTCATTACGAGATCTATTTGAATGCTCCATGAGTATTGCAAGTAACATTTTTTGTTTTCATTAAAGTTGATCTCACGTATTTTGTATATAATACTACATGCAAGACTTTTTTATTTAAACTGTTAAATTAAGAAGCATAATTGAAAGAGTTTAATTTATATGCACTAACAGTATAAAATATTTTTACATTGTTAATCAATTATATCTTTTTATTTACATGACTATTCAAGTAATAGATATGAGATTTAACTATATTTGCTGATATAATAAGATATAATTGATTGATCACTACAAGAAATAAGCAAATTTCTGACTGCCAAATTAGTCACAAAAGTGATTACTGACTGATTTCTAACCAATTTTTGTTGGTCGTAATTTCGTAGGTTGGAAAAAATTTTTTGACTGATTTTATCGGTCATTAATATTTGTGACCGATTCTTTGACTGATTTTTTCATTAAAAATCAGTTACAAATAAGGCATAAAATTGGTTATTTTTCTTGAGTTTTGACCCATAAAATTGGCCACAAATAATGGTCAGAATATATTTGTGACCGATTTTGTGACGCATGATTTTCAAACAAATTAGTCACAAAAAGGACAAAAAATTGGTCATTTTTCTTGAATTTTGACCAACAAAATTGGTCACAAATAACGGTTAGAATATATTTGTGACCGAGTTTGTGACACATTATTTTAAAAAAATTAGTCACGAAAAGGACAAAAAATTGGTCATTTTTCTCGAATTTTGACTGATAAAATTGGTTACAAATAACGGTCAGAATTTATTGTGACCAATTTTGTGACGCACAATCTTAAAAAAAATTGATCAGAAAAAAGTAGACAATTGGCTAATTTTTTCTCGAATTTTGACTGATAAAATGGTTACAAATTTAGTCACAAAATTTTTTTAATACTTGGTTAGAAATTCAGTCATAATTTTGTGACCATTTTTTTGGTCATAATTGCAAACGAATCCAATTAATAAAATTTTTTATTTGGTCACAAAATCAGTCACTATTTTAAACATATGGCTAGAAATTCAGTCACTAATTTGTGACTATATTTTTTATCACTATTTTATGAAGTAGTTCTTTACCACAAAATTATTATATTAATAAATGTATTTTCAAAACCTGCCGAAAAAATCAAAATTGTTTGTTCAATTATCATCAAAAGATAATCTAATAATCAACATTAGCATAAGCATTGTTGCCCTCAAAATATAACCCAATGGTCATAATCAATATCAACATCATTAACAAAAAAATGAAAAAGACATAAATCCGAATTATCTAACCAGTCATGGTAAATAGTAGCATTAGTATTATCATTGAAAGAGAAGTAAAATCTAACAATCTTCAAAATCAAAATCAGCATCATTGTCATCGTCATCTACACGGGCAGAAGCATCTGATGGAGGATGTGTAGTAGAAGTAAATTGTTCAAACTTGAGAAACAACTCCTCTACCTTATGTTCAGTATTTTGCAGCTTTGCTTCAGTATTTTGAAGCCTCTGTTGAACTTGCTCTTTTTCAAGCTGCTCTTTTTTAACTTGAGCTCGTAGTTCAGATGTTGCAGCATCAATTAAAGTTTTTAACTGCTCTTGAATTTCTGGAGTGTCAATCAATGATCTTATTTGCATGGATGAGGAAGTAGAGGCATGACGACCGGAACTCATGGACTCTAGTCCAAGTCCATAAACACGTCCTTTATTCTTCCCACCAACAGTCTTAATCCATAAATCTAACTCTGACTCTGCAGTTGATTGTTGAACCTCGTAGACGCCTCAGCAACATTGTTACTAGAATGTAACTCTTGTGATGCAGAATCAAATGTCTCCTATAAAAAAACAACATATACAACTTATAATAATGGCAATATAGAAATATTCAAGTTAAAATATCTTACAATCAAACAATACATTTAATGATAAGTCATTATAATTCTACCAAACTAGAACAATTATAACATCAACTAAAATGCCAATTACTTTATCGCACATGAGTTCTTAGTCTAACATTTATGTCCAATTTAAAAAGTATCTCATTTCACATCTTCCAAGCATTTCCCATGTTACCAACATATTTGGCTTGTTATCAACTCTTGCAACTATAATTATAAACTATTTTAGCAAAATAACTATATCAACTCATAAGATTCTACCATATGCACAAGTTATCATAAAATAAAGAAAGCAGCTTTAAGTATCACAAAGTATGTACTATTTATCATAATATGTATCCTAAAAGCTATAGTTTGAAAGTACTATACAAAGAGAATTGGGATGAATGGGCAAACACACAAAATCAGATCATGCAACTAAAGTATCAAGACCATCTCTTTTAACAGAAAATTCACTTCAATGCTAAAATAATATTTGAAACGTCAATTTCAAGATCAAACTTACAGCAATGTGTTTTGCTTTTTTATCAACCCAAGCTTTACTCTTCTTGCTAAAATGAGTATGCTTGAACAATTCTTGTATAGTTGGAACTGCACCAGTCTCCTTAATCTGCCATGTCCAAAATAGTAATTACCAATTAATATTATCAAAACATTAATTAACATTAATAATAGAATTTGAAAAAAAAAAATAAATAAGTTTTTACTATATTTTGTTTGTGTTGTGAAATTGTGATAGAACCACAAGTATGACGTGCAGATCCAAAACCGCCACAATCTGAAGCACGATTTCTTTTAGCTTTTGTAGATTTCACTTGAAACTTATCACTTCTCCAATGAGTGCATAATCCATCCCATACTTCATCTCCTATCCATGGTGGCTTTTCATTATGTTTACGAGCATCACAGAGTAAACTCTTCATATGAGCTGCACCACGCTTCTCAAAGTTCTTTCTAGCCCAATTCAAATCAGGTGGAGAAAAGCAATACTTATTCTACAATAATTTTAAAATGAGTAGTCAGTTAAGGCAATGAATAAAATTAAAATAAAATAAGAATCGGTGTTATAAAGTACCTTAAAATCATCAAACCACATTTCTCGGACCTTAGAAGGTATTTTCTTCCAAGATTCATAAGGCTGATCATAAAGACTCTTGATTGTTCCAGTAATGCCATGAGCCGCTTCCACAGAAAGCAAGAATCTATTTTGAAGACATTTAATCCATTAAGACATTATTAACTAACAATAACAAGTAATAGAAAAATTAAAATATATTTTTATTTACCCATCTCCATCAAGCATTAATGTTTTTTTCTCTTCTTGTGGTACGCTAGCATTTTGAACAGCACTTGATGTTGTTGGTGAGTCATTAGAATGTGGAGGATTAATAGTAGGAGTCATAGAAGGTGAAGATGACAAAGGGATGTTAGAGGTGGAATGAGAAGGGTTAATGGTATGAGGAGTTGGAATGACACCATTAGGAGTTGGCATAGTCATGCTAGGAGTGGGAACAGTAATAGGTGTGGTAGTGATAAAGGGAGGTAAGCGAGATGATGATAGAGTATTTTGTGATGTGAGAGGTGATCCATCAAACCTCCTTAAGCGACCCCTACTAGCTGATTTCCCTGTTCCACGACCAACCCCTGACATCTAAAAAGAGAAATATAAGTCATTTATCATATTTTCAAACATTATAATTATATTAATTTATTTTAAGTTCAAAAATTTTTGATTAAATACTTAAATATTTTAGTTATAATTTTAATAATATTCAAATTACAATATATATATATATATTAAATATTTATTTATCAAATACAAATTATAATCATAAATATTTAACTCATATATTATGTGCATTAAATGTTTTATAAATTTAGGAATCGAATTATAAACTTTTAAAGTATAGGGACCTTAACGAATTTTTCCCAAAAACTTAGGGATTAATAGATTAATTTAATCTATAAAAAAATAAATAAGATAGTTAAATTTGTGACCATAGCATTGCTTGAAATATTAATTTTTTATGCAAATAAAAATTCTTTTGATTGATCTTTTGGTCACCAAAAATAAAATATTAATTAAAAATAAGAAATTATTTTCACCAACAAGTGATCACAAATATATTTTTCTAAACTCCAAAACCTGTAAATAACTCTAACTTTTCTAACTCATTTTGTGACTGATTTATAATTTTGTTTGATTTACTGACCAAAGTATTGGTCACAAAAATAAATAAATAAATTTGTGACTGTATAATTAGTTAGAAGATAATTATTGTTATAATAATGAATATTTTTCTTATTGCAATTTTAGTCACAATTTTTCTAACCAAAAAATTGTTCACAAATATATTCCCTCCATTCCTCTTCAATTTCCCTCTAATTTGCACCAAATTTTTTGACCCAATTTATGACAAATATATCTTTTATCATAAATTTTTACAATTTACTAATTGATTTTCTGATCGATTTGTTATCTATCATTTTTTTTCTTCATCAATGCTGATTGATTTTGGTCACAAAAAAAAACAAATAAATAAAATATTAAATTTGTGACTCCATAATTGATTTATATATAATACTTTATTTTTAATCAAAGAAAAATAGTGTAATTTTCTTTATAATAACAAATATTTTGTTACCAAAATTTCAGTCACAATTTGTTTTGACAGCAAATCGATCACAAATATATATTTCCCTCCACTTTCACTAATCTTCCCTCCAAATGGTGCCAAGTTTGCTAACCAAATTTTTGACTGATATATTTTTTATCATAAATTTGCATATTTTACTGATCGACTATTTTATCGATATAATCTCAGTTATAATTTTTTTTTCTCTTATTCTATGATGATTGCCTTTGTTCACTAATTTCTGACCGAAATATTAGTCACAAAATAAATAAATAAAAAATATTAAGTTTGTGACCGCATAATTAGTTAGAATATATTTTTTCTTCACAACACTAAATATTTTTTGACTGAAATTTCAGTCATAATTTGTTGTAACCAATAAATCGGTTACAAATGTATTTCCCTCCACTCCCATTTATCTTCCCTCCAAATGTTGCCAATTTTTCTAACCAAATTTGTGACCGATATATTTTCGGTCATAAATTTGTATAATTTATTGACTGAATTTTTGACTGATTTATTTTCAATTACAATTTTTTCCTCTCATTCTATGATGATTACTTTTGGTCACAAATTCGGTTACAAATTTTTGCCTGATATATTGGTCACAAAAAAATAAAATAAAAATATTAAATTTGTGACTGCACAATTGGTCAGAATATGTTTTTTCTTCACAATTCTAAATATTTTCTAATCGAAATTTCGGTCACAAGTCTTTTTGACTGACAAATCGGTCACAAACATATTTCCCTCCATTTCTATTTAATTCCCTCTAAGTGGCGCCACATGTTTTGACCGAAGTTGTGACCGATTTACTTTCGGTCAAAAACTTTTACATTTTACTAACCGATTTTTTGACCGATTTATCTTTAGTCATAATTTTTTGGTTTTTTGCTACCTTAATTGATTTCAGTTATAAAATCGGTCACAAATTGAAACCGATAAAATCGGTCACTAATTTCGGTTAGAATTTTAACATTTTCTTGTACTGTAATTTGTGACCGAAATATTGGTCACAAAAAAAAATATTAAGTTTGTGACCGCATAATTAGTTAGAATATATTTTTTCTTCACAACACTAAATATTTTTTGACTGAAATTTCAGTCACAATTTGTTGTAACCCATAAATTGGTTACAAATATATTTCCCTCCACTCCCATTTATCTTCCCTCCAAATGGTGCCAATTTTCCTAACCAAATTTGTGACCGACATATTTTTGGTCATAAATTTGTATAATTTATTGACTGAAGTTTTGACTGATTTATTTTCAATTACAATTTTTTCCTCTCATTCTATGATGATTACTTTTGGTCACAAATTCGGTTACAAATTTCTGCCTGATATATTGGTCACAAAAAAATAAAATAAAAATATTAAATTTGTGACTGCACAATTGGTCAGAATATGTTTTTTCTTCACAATTCTAAATATTTTCTGACCGAAATTTCGGTCACAAGTCTTTTTGACTGACAAATCGGTCACAAACATATTTCCCTCCATTCCTATTTAATTCCCCTCTAAGTGGCGCCACATGTTTTGACCGAAGTTATGACCGATTTACTTTCGGTCAAAAACTTTTACATTTTACTAACCGATTTTTTGACCGATTTATTTTCAGTCATAATTTTTTGATTTTTTGCTACCTTAATTGATTTCAGTCATAAAATTGGTCACAAATTGAAACCGATAAAATCGGTCACTAATTTCGGTTAGAATTTTAACATTTTCTTGTAGTGGATTATATAAAAATATTTTACACAATTAATATATACAAATTAAATCCCAATTGAAAAATACCTAAACTGAACAGACCTAAAATACAATGACTAAAACATTAATTCAGATTCTAAAAGAACTAATTATTAACTAAACCAAATATAAGAACAAGAAAAATTGATAGAGAGATCATTTTTCCGCCCTCAGAAAAAAAATCTTGTGCGTTAAGCCCTTTCATAGTCTATACATGTAAATGTATATAAACAGTGTTCATGCCATAAGACAATCTAAATTTTTTTCGATAATTGATCAACAGACTCAACTTACCAAAAACAGACATGGAGCAAAACAAAACAAAACAAAACAAAACAAAGGAAAGAACAAAAAACATACTAAAGTCCCAGAAACTAAAACTACCAAAATAAAGTACTAATCACCCGAGACTACACCAAAACACTAAGCAACAGCAAATAAAAACTTCCTTAGGTCAAGGATGGCAAAGATCCCTTGTTGTTGAGCCATATGACTGAGACCCACACCTTGAGCTTGAAAATTGCAAAATGCAGCAAGCCTATATATGCAGCCAAGAACCAAAATAACCTAGAACTCCACAAGCCTGGTAAACTAGATCAAAACACAGCCACCAAAAATATACAATAGCACAAACTCACTTGTATAACTCATGCCCTTACACTGAATCTTTATGGAAATCATGAGTGCCTTGTACTGAAACAAGCCTAAAGCATCAAGCTATCTCAATGCAGCAAAGACACATATTCACTGCAACTCCATTAAGTCTGATGCCGTAACTCAAAAAGCTAGCAGCCAACAACTATTGTCACGACCCAAACCCGGGCTATGACGGGCGTATAGGGACAAGTCCCTACGCAAGCCTTTCATCACCAAATTTTTATAAAAATTTCGACAGAGTCCCCTCTGTAATTAGGATATTCCCCAATTACAAAAGGTTATTCTGCAAGATAAACAAACACAATCTTCCATCGGGGATCCAGGCATTCTCAAAATACACCCCTTAGCACACAACAAAATTATTGACAAGCACATCCATCTCATCATATATATATATATATATATATATATATATATATATTTATTTATTTATTTATTTATTTATTTATAAACCAATATAAAAAGTTACAAAACATTTTCATATTCAATTCAGAATCAAACATATAATAATCAATTTAGTCTAACATATATCATTGTCCAACATTCACATTAATAGACTAACAAGGGTCGGACCCTGCCAGTAGTACTATGAAGCTACAAAATCTAAGAATTCTCAAACATAAATATTTACAAAATACCTTTAAATAGAAAAGGGCTCAACCACCAAAACTTGGAATCTCACTATGAGGGAACGAAGGATAGATTCTACTTGAACATCTGTATCTGAAAAAAAAAAGAAAGAAACAACAGGGTGAGTTTATGAAACTCAGTGAGAGATAGAATATCCCTAACCCATATGAGACAATGTACAAACTTATAGTTATTAAGGTGAAACAATAATATGTATAACAAAACTAAAATAGAAATCTTAATCAAATATTATCCAAATTTTCTTTTCCAAAAATAGAGTCCATCTATTCTAGGATAACTATGCAAGAATCATACTTAGGTGGCATTTCCTTTTGTGTGAATCCCGTAATCAGGCACGCACCACTCTTTGAGTGGCCATGAATATCAGGTACGCACCATACTATATGTATGACTGTGAATATCAGGCACACATCACTCCCTTGAGTGGCTGTGAAATACAACCTCCTAGGTGCACCCAGGGCTAACGCCTACTACCGTTAGCCTACAGATCCTAGCCTAGATTTTCCCAAGTCTTTCTTTTCCATTATACAGAACATTTAATAAAGATTCTTATAAAGCATACCAATATTCCTTATATAAAACAATAAAATCGTAACTTCAAGAAAAATAAAGCTTTAGTACTTCAATAAATCAAATGTGCAACAATCCATACCAAACCATAACCCATTAAGTATATCAAATCCTTTCAAAACCAAGATAATTTCCAAAGTTTAATAGGAACCCAACACAATAAACATTTATCATATTTTCTTCCCGAAAATCAAGTCATTGTCTCATGTGATCAAGTAGAAATAAATAAGCTACTAAAATTTAAATTATATTTCTAAGGTATACCAAATCATTTGCATATGTATGTATATAGACAAAATACGTTAAAACTAAGATAGGGATAAACTATCTATTCGCAAACTTAACGCCAATAACGGAATCCTAATCCCATGAACTTTGAGAGCCAAAGCCAGTCCTCCTGTGGTATATACTATCAATAATACGGCAATTTAATTCAAGGTCAGTCCCTTAGACTACGGATTAATCTACTTTACTCCCAGATATGAAAATTCCCAATTCTTCTAACCTAGGGTTCTCTAAGAACTCACTATAGGGGAAATAATTCGTAATTTATAGGAAAGGAAGAGGAAAGGAGTTTGATGATTACCTTTTTGAAGGAAGAAAGGAAGAAGAAATTGAATTTAAGTAAGTGGAAATGGTGTAATGGGAGGATTAGAAAGATTGTGTTTAGGAATGAAGGGAGATGTATTTTAGAGAGAAAGGAGAGAGTTTTGAGGGTAGAGAGAGAAAGGAAATTTGAAAATGAGGACGTGGGACACGCCCGGGCCTATATATTGGCCTGTGGTAATCGATTACCAAAGGCTAGTAATCGATTACCACAAAGAACTGGTAATCGATTACCATGCCAAAGAGTTGGTAATCAATTACCAAAGGCTAGTAATCGATTACCACAAAGAACTGGTAATCGATTACCATAGCCAAAGAGTTGGTAATCAATTACCAATGCTGGTAATCGATTACCACACAAAATTTTTAACCAGTGGCATACAGAAAGGATTGTAATCGATTACAGATCATCTGTAATCGATTACCAACTCCAAAAACTTGGTTCCTTCCTTATGCAATCCTTTACCAGATCTAGGATATTGCATAGACTTATTTACATTTAAGTTAATATCCTCTTTAACTTTACTCTCCATTAACTTTAAAATATAAATGTAAATAAGGGAATGCCTTTTATTTGGATACAATAAAAATATCTAAAAATTCAAAATCCGTAGGAATTAGAATCCAACTTTTGGGTTTTATTACAATTCTATGAAAATTTGCATTTTTATAAACTTGAGAGTTGAAAACAAAGGGGTTATCCATTCCCTAAAATTCGTTAAAATTCCTTCTTCAACTCATTGATGCCTAGAGAACCATTAGCAGAATTTTTGATCTTAAGAAAATGCCTCAATTCTATAGCCCTCCAAAGAGGCATAGGGTTCAAACTCAGAATTTTTTAGGATTCGATTTCGATGGTAATTGTAACTCAGGCTAGGGTGTTACAACTATAATATGCAATAAATCTAAAACATACACAAGCACAAATCACTTGTAAAAGTCATTTCCTTATTTTTAATCTTCTATAAAACATGAGTGCCTATCTGAAATCTCTTCCAAGGTATAAAGAAACACTCTCTTCAGCAAGGACTAATCATGGAAAATCCCTTTGGGTCAAAAGAAAAACATACACCCAATGTAACATCCACCATCTTTTGCCTAATTATTTGGTTTTATCGAATAATTGAGAATAATCAAGATTCGGTTAAAGAATTAATTAGACTCAATTGATTGGCAATTACTTGAGTTTAGATAAGAGATAATTAAGTTAGAGTATAGGAGATTTCATAAAATTTTAGTGAAAACCGATTTACCGCTTTAAAGGAAATCAATAACATTACGGTATTTTAAACTGTCGGAACCGAACCAATAGAATTGCAAGCTTTAAACCCTATTTTTAGTGGCTGATAACTCAGCCATTTATCACCTAAAGGTGGCACAACAAAGGCCACCAAAACATGAAGAAACTTGGCTGAATTTCAGCCAAGCATTCTAAGCCAATCAAATTCAAGAAAAAGCCACCTAAACACCACTACATGCAATCAGATTTTTCTGCTCCTTTATCACACATTCTGACCCCTTTATTTGCGCCACTTTTCTCCTCTCATTCAGCCCTGTTTCTCTCTTCTTCACACACAAAACTCCAGCCAACATCAAGCTAATTCAAGCTTTGCTCATCCAAGCCTTCAAAATCCAGCAAAATCACTTGGAGCAAAGGTAGGAGTTTAATACTTGCATCAAATCTATGGACTTGGCTGGCTGGGCTTGGATTATTTTCACCTTCTTTGATGTGTTAAATGAATGTTTATGATGATATGTGATTGGTTTTGGGCTGTTTGTTTGATTGAAACCGAAGTAGAAGCAAGAAAGAATGAAAATAGGAAGAGCTGATGGGTTAGAGAACCAAAAACCCTCGGCAGTCCGTACGGCGGAGTGTACGGCTCCGTCTACAGCCGATTAAATTGGGTGGAACCATTTTTATATGAAACTAAACATCCAAGGCTTTCCATAGATATATCATATAAGATTTTTGGATTAGAATTGAGAGAGATATGAATTCTTGAATTTCGACCTATGGTTTTGACTCTAGTTCTGGGCAGACTGGGTTGTTCAGGGTAGAACTCACCCTATACTTCTTGAAAATGAGTGAACTAACTTTGTTAGAAAGCTTACACATAGGAGAATGTTCCATAAAAATTTCAGAATTTGATAAGGTCCCAGTTGCTCCCAATGATCCAAGAAAGTTGCCCTATGTCCAAACCGGGCCAGAACAGGGCAGTGTAGGGAGGCCAAAATTCGGGGCTTGTAATTCGAGCCCTACTAATTCAAATGAAATGGAACTTTTTGCAAATGAAACTTTACTCTGTTAGCTTTAATATGAGTCCAATTTCATTAATTTGAGTCAGTTTTCGATTTTTAGTGGATTTTTACTTTTAGTTGCCTGATTCTGGCTAGCCATTGGATAGGCCAGGATAAAATCTAAATATCTTGAGCTATAGATATCAAAATTAGATAGGACCAAAGAGGTTAGAAACTAGACACATAATGCTACAACATATCCAAAAATTAGGTTTAAATGAGTTAAATTGAAATAAAGGTGGGATATACCATAACCGGGCAGAATAAGGTAGAATGAGCTAAAAGCCCTATTGATGTTGAAACTAATGAATGAATCTATGAATGTATATGCATAATTGCTACTCTATACTAAAATTGCAGATTGTATAAATGTATTGGTTGGATGGCACTATTCATAGGGAAGCGGACACGTTTCGTTATGCTGTCGAAATTTCGATAGAACCCATGTACAAGTTATGAATTACATGTTAATGCATGTGCATTTTTAAGAAAGTTATTAAAGTTATGAAAAGGATTATGTCACTATGAAAGTTCCATGCTACTTGGCCCAGCCCCAGATAAGAAGTTAAGGGGAATAGATAGGTGGAAAGGTCGGGGAAAGTAAACCCGGCATTCCTGTATAGGAACGAGCTCGATCCTGAAAAGCAGACTATTACCCAAGAGTCTAAATGGCCAAGAACTCCCAGGGGACCAAGAGATGGAAAATGATGAAAAGTAATGGAAAAGTTTATGAAGGAAGAATCAAGAATGAGCATGCATGATTACATGAATGCATGATTACATGGAATGGTTATGTTAAGATGTTTACAGTTATTTATCATGTTTATTTACTACCATTTGTTCATTTATACTGTTCATTATCCTGTGAATCATTATCAATAATCTATTCTGTTTCTTATGCCAACTAAAGTAAAACTAAACCTTGCCTCGGACCAGACTTTTCCTTAAACTCATTAAAACGGATAGCCTAGTTTGAACACATGATTTTATAATTAAATAAAAACCGAGGCAACTGAGAATGAATGTGACGTCAGAAGAACGCCATTCATGAACCCTATTGAGAATTTCCTGAAATTCTCACCCCGTGTTGTATTTCCGCATCATTCTCAGACGCTGACGAAGGACTCAACGGCCACTCCTTTCATTGAGATCCCAGACCCGCAGCTTCACCATGACTCTGAGTTAGACTCGTTGGACACAGCCCACGCCTGCTATTTTTGTCTCTGCTTTTAGCAATAGGAATTTTGTCGTTCCTTTGTTTCATTTGTTTTTGATATATATCTATATGTATAGACTGAAGTGTTGGCTTCCGACCTACATATGTACATATACAATTGAGAATATATCACTTATTTATATCTTTTCTGTTATATTACATTAAACTTTATTACGTTTTATAACGCTACTCACGTCTATCATGTAACAGTGCGCCGTTTCAACTGTTTAGTGATACTAATCACGAGATTTAAGTAGAACGTTGACATATTAACACAGCCTACCTGATTTAATGCTATGACTTAAGCATAATATCAAATTAATAGGATGTTACATTTTTGGTATCAGAGCAGTTCGTCCTAGCTAAGGCCTGAGGATTGGACTAACTTTGCTCTGCGCATATTCTGTATTCTTTACTGATAACGTGCACCAGATCTTGCCTGTATGGTTGAGATATAGTTGTGCATGTGTATGAAGTGCCTGACCATGTGAGCTGTTATTTACTGGCACATTAGACTTAGTATTGAGCCTGATCAACTCAATAACTTTTGTTTTGTGTGCTCAGAACTTAATGGCTTCCAGAAGGCAAGGCAGACTCGTGCGTAACTCGCCAGAGAACCCGACTGACTTTATGGCCACAATGCGAGAAATGGCCCATGCAATAAGGGAGCAAGCCGCGGCAGCTCACTAGATGATGGAACAGCTAGGCAGGCGACCTGCAGCAGGCTGTGAAGGGAACCCACATGGCCTAGAGGCTAACCTGGATTATCTCAAATTTGCTGAGTTCAGAAAGGCGAGTCCGCCCAATTTTCGAGGGGCGTATGACCCTGTTAAAGCCGATGAGTGGATCAAAGCCATGGAGAAGATTTTCTCTGTTTTGGGTTGCTCGAATCATCAGAAGGTGACTTTCCCCACCTATATGCTCGAGGCAGATGCCGAGTTTTGGTGGAACGGCATACGAAGACTGTTTGAAGAATCTCAGACCATAGTTAGTTGGATGGTGTTCAGAGATGTGTTCTACCAGAAGTACTTTCCTGCTTCAGTTCGAAATGCTAAGGAACTCGAGTTTATGTAGCTGCGTCAAGGAAATCGGACAGTATCCGAATATATTGCCCGGTTTGAAGAGCTATACAAATTCTCTACAATTTACTAGAGGAACCCGGGTGAAGCTTGGAAGTGCATCAAGTTTAAAGGAGGGTTACGAGAGGACATTCTCACCGTAATCGGGCCAATAGAGATCAGGGATTTCCCCATGTTGGTGAACAAATGCCGACTTGTGAAGGATTGCAATTCGAAATTAGCTGCAGCCATGGCATCTGGTGGGAATTTCAAGAGGGGGTTGGCCCCGCAAGGCCCCAGATTCAAGCCCAATGTACAACAATAGCAGAGATTTTCGTCGGCAGGCAACAAAGGTAAGCAGCCCCAAAGGCTTTTTCCAAATCCGACTTGCACAAAATGCGGCAAGAATCATGGCGATTGGCCGTGTTTGGCAGGCCAGAATGTCTGCTATGCATGTGGCAAGCCAGCCCACAAAATTTATGAGTGTCCGACCAAGAATCCAACACAGCCGCCTCGACCCCAGCGACAAGGACGGGTCTTTATAATGAACGTAGAAGAAGCTGATAAGTCAGAAGGACTAATCCAAGGCACTTGTGAGGTGAACGGTGAGACTCTAACTGTACTCTATGATTCGAGTGCCTCATATTCGTTTATTTCTCATAACTGTGTAGCTGCTTTGCAATTGCCAATTTCTGAATTACCTTATGATCTATTGGTTTCTACTCCTACCAATGGGCCTGTTAGAACTAGTCAAATATGCATCAATGTTCCTCTTCGAATTGAGGGCAGGACCTTTGCCGCCAATTTGATTTGCCTCCCTCTATCTGGTCTTGATGTAATTCTGGGCATGGATTGGCTTTCTGCCAATCGTGTTGTACTCAATTGCTCTGATAAGATGGTCGTACTCCCCTCTGTCTTACTTTCCGAATCCCAAACTGCAACATTCTTCTATTTGAACTCTTTCGGGCGGAAGAATCAAGAGGATATCCTCTTGTCAGCTAATGCAGTAGAAGCTGAGCAGGAACTAGAGGAGATTCCGGTTGTTAGGGAATATCCGGATGTTTTTCCAGAGGATATTCTTGAATTCCCTCCGGAAAGAGAAATTGAGTTTACCATCGAGTTGGTTCCAAGTACGGGACCAATATCTATAGCTCCGTATCAAATGTCACCTATGGAGCTGGCGGAACTAAAAAGACAGATCGAAGAGCTTTTAGAAAAAGGATTCATACGACCAAGCGCGTCGCCATGGGGAGCTCCGGTCTTGTTGGTCAAGAAGAAAGATGGAAGCATGCGCTTATGCGTGGATTATAGGCAGCTGAACAAAGTGACAATTAAGAATAAATATCCACTACTAAGGATTGATGATCTCATGGACCAACTACAGGGTGCAACAGTATTCTCCAAGATCGACTTACATTTTGGATATCACCAAATTCGAGTTCGGGAATAAGATATCCCTAAGACAGCTTTTCGAACTCGTTACGGGCACTATGAGTATACTGTGATGTCGTTTGAGCTGACGAACGCACCAGCAGTATTCATGGACTACATGAATCAAATATTTCACCCATATCTAGACAAATTTGTAGTGGTGTTCATCGATGACATACTGGTCTACTCGAAGATAAAGCAAGAGCATGCAGAACACTTGCGGCTAGTTCTGCAAATTTTAAGGGAAAAGAAACTCTATGCTAAATTATCCAAATGTGAATTTTGAATGAAGAAGGTAAAATTTCTCGGCCACATAGTCTCTTCTGGAGGAATCTCTGTCGACCCCAACAAAGTAGCAGCAGTTCTGAAATGGGAAAGGCCGACCACGGTTTCTGAAGTCAGAAGTTTTCTGGGCTTAGTTGGATATTACAGGCGATTCGTTAAGAATTTTTCTCAAATAGCCTTGCCCTTGACCAAGCTAACCAGGAAGAATGTCCCATTTGAGTGGATGCCGGAGTGTGAACAAAGCTTTCAGGATTTGAAGAAGAGATTGACCACGACACCAGTGTTAGCTTTACTAGACCCTCATGGACCATTTGAGGTCTATTGCGATGCTTCCCAACAAGGGTTAGGGTGCGTGTTGATGCAAACTAGAAAGGTGGTCACGTATGCCTCCAGGCAATTGAAGCCACACAAAAGGAACTACCCGACTCACAACCTCAAATTAGCAGCAGTAGTATTTGCTTTGAAGATATGGAGACATCACCTGTATGGAGTGAAGTTCGAGGTCTTTTCTGATCATAAGAGTTTGAAGTACCTCTTCGATCAGAAGGAATTAAACATGAGGCAGCGGAGATGGATGGAACTCCTTAAAGACTACAAATTTGAATTGAAATACCACCCGGGTAAGGCAAACATCGTGGCAAATGCGTTGAGCAGGAAATTATTGACTGTCGCTTGGATGATGATTAAAGAGACGGAGCTTATTGAAAGTTTCCGAAATCTTAATTTGGGAATTCTTACAACTTCTAGAACTCTTCAGTTACACCAAATTAAGATAACCAGTAGCTTTAAGGACCAGATTCAGCAAGCACAGCAGCAGGATACTAACTTTCAGCATATAATTAGTCTCATGCAATCAGGGAAATTGACGAGTTTTGCCCAAGATAAAGAGGGCATCTGGTGGTGCCACGACAGAGTATGTGATCCTGAAAGGAACGATCTCCGAAAAGGAATCTTAGAAGAAGCACATAGAGGCGAATTCACTGTACATCCTAGCATAACCAAGATGTATCAAGACCTCAAGAAAATGTTTTGGTGGCCGGGCATGAAGTCAGATGTAGCAAGCTTCGTGGGCAAGTGCTTGATTTGTTAGAAGGTGAAAGCGGAACATCAGAAGCCTTCTGGGATGTTACAACCCTTGGAAATCCCTTAGTGGAAATGGGAGAATATCTCCATGGATTTTATAGTGGGGTTACCAAGGACAGTAACAGGATATGATGCTATATGGGTCATTATGGACAGATTAACCAAGTATGCTCATTTCCTGCCCGTTCGAGCAAATTATCCACTGGAAAAAAACTAGCTCAACTGTACATTCAAGAGATTATAAGGTTGCATGGGACCCCTTCAACTATTGTCTCTGATCGAGACCCGAGGTTTACCTCACGATTTTGGGGAGCTTTATAGAAGGCGTTCAGTGCGAAGCTGTGTTTAAGCACTGCATATCACCCACAAATAGATGGCTAAACAGAAAGGACGATTCAAACCTTGGAGGATATGCTACGAGCTTATATACTAGAGCAACGCGGAAATTGGGATCGATACTTACCGTTGGCCGAGTTCGCATACAACAATAGCTATCACGCTAGCATCGGCATGGCTCCTTACGAAGCATTGTACGAATGAAAGTGTCAATCTCCCTTGTGCTGGTATGAGACAGGAGAATCAACTCTATTGGGGCCTGATTTAATCGAGCAGACCACCGAGCAGATCAAGAAAATACGGAGTAAGATGCTTGTCGCTCAAAGCCGCCAGAAGAGTTACGCGGATATCAGGAGGAAACCTCTGGAATTTCAGGAAGGAGACCACGTATTTCTGAAGGTTACTCCTACAACAGGGATTGGTAGAGCAATCAAAGTCAGGAAACTAAATCCTCGCTTTATTGGTCCCTTTCAAATCTTGAAGCGAATCAGATCAGTTGCATACCGAGTCGCTTTGCCTCCACATCTATCGAACCTCCATGATGTTTTTCATGTCTCCCAACTCAGAAAGTATCAACCTGACCCTACGCACTTCCTCGAACCCGAATCAATACAGTTAAAAGAGAACCTGACCTTTTGCGTACAACCAACACGGATCGTAGATAAAAGTACCAGACAACTTCGGAACAAGACCATGCAGTTAGTAAAAGTAGTGTGGGGAAAAGGAGATACGGAGGACTACAGATGGGAGCTGGAATCAGATATGAGGAAAGAGTATCTGGAGCTATTTGCAGGTACTAAATTTTGAAGACAAAATTTTTTGAAGGAGGGTGGTTATGTAACATCCACCGTCTTTCGCCTAATTATTTGGTTTTATTGAATAATTGAGAATAATCAAGATTCGATTAAAGAATTATTTAGACTCAATTGATTGGCAGTTACTTGAGTTTAGATAAGAGAGAATTAAGTTAGAGAATAGGAGATTTCATAAAATTTTACTGAAAACCGATTTACCGGTTTAAAGGAAATCGGTAACATTACGGTATTTTAAACTGTCGGAACCGAACCAATAGGATTGCAAGCTTTAAACCCTATTTTTAGTGGCTGATAACTCAGCCACTTATCACCTAAAGGTGGCGCAACAAAGGCCACCAAAATATGAAGAAGCTTGGCTAAATTTCACTCAAGCATTCTAAGCCAATCAAATTCAAGAAAAAGCCACCTAAATACCACTACATGCAATCAGATTTTTCTGCTCCTTTATCACACATTCTGACCCCTTTGTTTGCGCCACTTTTCTCCTCTCATTCGGCCCTCTTTCTCTCTTCTTCACACACAAAACTCCAGCCAACATCAAGCCAATTCAAGCTTTGCTCATCCAAGCCTTCAAAATCCAGCAAAATCACTTGGAGCAAAGGTAGGAGTTTAATACTTGCATCAAATCTGTGGACTTGGCTGGCTGGGCTTGGATTATTTTCACCTTCTTTGATGTGTTAAATGAATGTTTATGATGATATGTGATTGGTTTTGGGCTGTTTGTTTGATTAAAACCGAAGTGGAAGCAAGAAAGAATGAAAATAGGAAGAGCTGATGGGTTAGAGAACCAAAAACCCTCGGCTGATCAGATGCACGGAGTGTACGGCTCCGTCTACAGCCGATTAAATTAGGTGGAACCATTTTTATATGAAACTAAACATCCAGGGCTTTCCATAGATATATCATATAAGATTTTGGATTAGAATTGGGAGAGATATGAATTCTTGAATTTCGACCTATGGTTTTGACTCTAGTTCTGGGCAGACTGGGTTGTTCAGGGTAGAACTCGCCCTATACTACTCATTAAAACGGATAGCCTAGTTTGAACACATGCTTTTATAATTAAATAAAAACTGAGGCAACTGAGAATGAATGTGACGTCAGAAGAACGCCATACATGAATCCTACTGAGAATTTCTTGAAATTCTCACCTCGTACTGTATTTCCGCATCATTCTCAGATGCTGACGAAGGACTCAACAGCCACTCCTTTCATTGAGATCCCAGATCCGCAGCTTCACCATGACTCCGAGTTGGACTCGTTGGACACAGCCCGCGCCTGCTATTTCTGTCTCTGCTTTTAGTAATAGAAATTTTGACGTTCCTTTGTTTCATCTGTTTTTGATATATATATCTATATGTATAGACTGAAGCGTCAGCTTCCGATCTACATATGTACATATACAATTGAGAATATATCACTTGTTTATATCTTTTCTATTATATTACATTAAACTTTATTACGTTTTATAACGCTACTCACGTCTATCATGTAACTGTGCGCCGTTTCAACTGTTTAGTGATATTAATCACGAGATTTAAGTAGAACGTTAACATGGTAACACAGCCTACCTGATTTAATGCTATGACTTAAGCATAACATCAAATTAGTAGGGTGTTACACCCAGCATTCTTTCGTTCAAGCTTAGAAATAGATTTCTTTTAAAACATGACTCCCAGGATAGTTGAGTAAGAGATTGTATCATTGCCTACAAAAACTTTGATGAAAAAAGGATGCCTAACTCATCAGCTGATATGTCCTTTTCACATGTAACAAACAGCAGCAATACTTTAAGGCCAAAATATCCACTTCGCTCTAAGATTTAGCCATAATACATTGAATGGAACTGTATTGAAGCCCTTCAGCTGACGCCACAATCAAACCCCTACTTATACAGCATTGTTTTTCCACAACATATTCAGCAAACAACCAACACTTAAAAGCTTTTGAGTTGACAATAAGGACCTCTAATTTCCTTTCCTATTCAACTTCTTCTCCTTTATATTCTCTAGGATGACATTATCAATGAAAATGCTATCCAAATTCTGAACTTGAAACCTATTAAAGTCCTTAGACCAATGCTTCCACCAGTTATGCAAGCCTTGCAACAATTCTTTAGAATTAGGAATCTTATGGTCAAAGATAATACTATTCCTATATGTCCAAATTGACCAAACCACCATGAAAAATAATGAAACCCATTATTTCCTCTTAAAATCTTGTAGTCCCACTTCTAACTAGGCTTCAAATAAACTTTTTATGTTACTAGGCACAACCTATGACATACCACACCACATGAAACAATGACACCATACCTTCCACGAAAATAAGTAGTCTACAAAGAGATGATCTATTGATTCCACTACATCATTACATAATACACACCTTAGATTACTTGCATAAATGATGTTTAGTTTGTGCAACCATTCCTTTGTTTTTAAGTCTTCCCAAAATAGCAAACCACACTACGAGTTCAGCTTGAGGATGAGCCAAGCCTTTCCAAACATTCTCGAAAATGTTATGAGATTCCATTTGAGCTCCAAGCGTTCTTCCTACTATTTTGACAAAAGACTTGATTGAATACACGCCATTATCGTCATGCCTCCAAAAAATTTTATCCTTTGTTTGCTGCAACTACAATAATAAAACCTGCAATTCAAAAAGGGATTAGTTTTCCTACTCAAAAAAATGTTGTCTCCATTGGAAGCTTCAACTCCACTCACCCCATCCCAAAGCCCACACTTGTGTATTGTATTATTTTTTGGAGAGGACAAAGTATATAACTGAGGAAACTGCTCCTTGAGACAACAATCATCAATAGGGATCTTCCTAAAAAAGAGTTCTTTGGCCATTACCCACCAACATTGATAGGCCTTTTTGCACCATTCCCTAAACTCACTATTACCATTTTTAGCCTTACATATAGCATTCCAAGGACCACTACTCTGAATTTGATTTTTATTAAGAATAGACATGTTCCTATTAAAGTAATTGCACAAAACAATAATTCGCTTCCATAATGGATCCCCTTCATTTATAAGTCTCCACCACCCCTTGTACAACATTGCTACATTTTTCATAAGAATATCCCCTACTCCCAAACCTCCCAACTCTTTTGGTAACTGAATAGTACTCCATTTAACTAAAGCTGCTCCCTTACTATCATCGTTCTTCCCCCAAAAAAACTTGGACTGGAGAGAGATAATCTTCTTAGCCACCATCTTGGGCATAGGAAATAACCCAAGATAGTACATCAAAAGACTATTTAAGACTGATTTAATTAAAATTAGCCTTCCTGCTTGTAAGATTAGACTAGCTCTCTATCCACTTAGCTTCTTTTTAATCTTCTTTATAATCGACTTCCAAGTTTCAATATGCTTGGGATTGGCCCATAAAGGAATAGCCAGCTATGTAATGGGCAGTTTAGCAACCAAGCAGCCCAAACACTTCCTGATTTGCTCCACCCGCTAGCCATCACAGTTGAGTGGGATAATGGCTGATTTATCATAGTTAATCATTAAACCTGACATGACACCAAAGCAATCGAGAATCCTTTTGAGGTTCAAAATCACCTCCTCTTTAGCTGGACAAAACAAGATGGTGTCATCTGCAAATTAAAGATCAGATAACACCACCTTATCTTTTCCAAATAAAATTACTTCAATAACCCCATTCTCTTGAGCCTTGCTAACTATTCTATTTAGGACTTTTGCCACTAAGATAAACAAGAACAGTGACAAGAGGTCACCATGTCTCAAACCTCTCTCCATATTGAAAGGTTTAGATGGGGATCCATTAATTAGAATGGACATTGTAGCTAAACGAACACTGCTACTAATCCAGCCCTTACATGTAGACCTAAAACCCATGCACTCAAGAACATGATCAAGGAAACTCCATCTAATTGAGTCGTAGGCCTTCCTAAAGGCAAGTTTCACTAATTCCTTCTTTGTTCTTCTTCTTGAACTAGATCATAATCTCACATGCTATAAGAGCATTATCCAGAATTTGTTTTCCTTTCACAAAGGCTGATTGAACATCACCAACGAGTAGGCCTATCATATTTTTCAGCTTATTTGTAAGAATTTTTGCAATAACCTTATAAACAAATCCTACCATATTGATAGGTCTTAAGTCTTTAATTTCCTTAGCATCTGTAAACTTAGGAATCAAATAGACCTACGTCACATTCAATTTTCTAGGCAAGGAAACTGAATAGAAAAACTGTAGGACCAGATTTTGAAAATTAAACTAATAATATCCTACTTTTTTTTTCTGACAAAGTTCAAGTTATAGCCATCAAAACCAGGAGCTTTTGATGGGTCACACAACCAAACTACCTCTTTAATTTCCTCCTTTGTTGGAATAACTTCAAGAGCACATGCCTAATCATGTGATAGCCTATTCAGCAGCCCTTCTTGGACTTGAATGGATGGTAACTGCTTTTGTTCATATAATTTTTTAAAGTACCCTTTTATCTCCTATTTAATTCTCCTTGGGTGTGAATAGTTCTCCCAACAATAACTAGCTTAGAAATTTGCTTCTTCTTTCTCTGCATGTTTGCTAGCAAATAAAAGTATCTTATATTTCTGTCCACTTAATTAAAGCATTTTTCTCTTAAGTGCTGCTTCCAAAATTCACCTTTACACTTGTACTATCTGTTTAGAATACTAGATAAAGCATCTCATCCAGCTAAGGAAACCTTATCTACCCCATCATTATCCAATTTCCTATCCATCGCTCCTAACTCCTCTTCCAACCTCAAAATGGTGTGATCAATGTTACTAATGACTTCAGAATTCCATTTTCTAAGTAGGTCTTTAAGGCTTTTTAATTTATCTGCAAAACCAACATTCCCCAAACTCTTCCATTGGCATTCCACCATTTTCCTAAATTTAGGATGTGAAAACCATGTGTCTAGAGACCTAAACGACTTTGACCCCTTAGTCCACCTTCCCTAATTCCAATAGTAAAGGAATATGATTCGATCTAGAGCATTTCAGACCACATAGAGAAAGATTCGGGAATTGTAAGTTCGATTGAGGTTGAATAAAAATTCTATCAATTCTGCTATATGAGCTTCCCCTCCTCCATGTATATTTCCACCCTTTAAGCAGTAGATCAATTAGATTTAACTCATCAACCCAATTAACAAATTCTTCCAAGCACCCTGGTGTCACTACACGACTTTTCCTATGTTCTGCTTTCAGAACTTCATTGAAGTCTTCCATAGACAAGCATGGTACTATAAAACTGACATATACATCTTTCAATTGACTCCATAATCTATTCTTTACAACTCTATCATGTGGTCCATATACAAGACCAAAGGCATAAACAAAATTGCTATCCTGTAAAACTCCTTTCAAGCACATCCATCTATCACCTTTTAGAACCTGTTGTTATGAAAAAAATTCCTATGAAAAAAATTCCTATCCCATATCCAAACCAACCCTCCCCCCCCCCCAAATTTATTGCATTTATCATTTCCCATTGGTCTAATCATTCAAACCTTATAGATTCCTGATTGTTCTTTCTTTCATACTAGCCGATTTCATTTCCACCAATCCAAGCATTTGAATGTTTTTTAACCTGACCATCTTCTTGACAACACTAATTTTCCCCACACCTCTTATTCCTCTAATATTCCAACATAAGATATTCATGGTTCAATCTTTGACTCACCTTTATCTCGTGTCTTGGACTTTTATTCCTTCCATGAGACCTCTTTTTCTGGTTAGCTTTTCCTTTAGATTTCTTCACTATGTATTCTTCAAGCAAGGCATGTTGTGCTACTTCATCCTTATCAAATTCTAATCTCATAGCTTTGCCCACCTTCCAAGATCTACGAGCTTCAAGCTGAAGCTTCCTATCCGATTCCATGCATGTATCTCCTTTGTCATCATCAGCTTGCTCATTTTCTTCCAAGTAGCCCTCATGATTGTTGTTTGCTATAGGAACCACTTGTGAAGGATTAGAGTGTTGACAATTACCTCCATTAGCTACGAACAGCAAAGCCTCTGGACTTTTCCCATTGGAATTATGTTGCATTGAGCCGATAGTAGTCAATCCTTAAAAGTTTTAGAGCAGGTATGGTCCAAAATGGGTTGTGGACTGCAGCTAGGAGGAACTGACAAGCTCAAGCATGGCCCAATTAAAGCCCTTTTCACTGTTATTATCTCCATAAGGGACAAAGTGATTTGAGCCCATTTTATCTTGGCCCAAAATCACTTTCTTACCCATATTCACTTCAACCACACTTACTAATTCCTCAGTTCTACAGTCATCAAAACATGCAGGGGTTGTGTTTCCCATGTTTCCACTCACATCATCATCATCATTAACACAATCATTCAGTTCCATGTTTCCACTCACATCATCATTAGTTCAATCATTCATTTCCATTATCTCGGACGCCATGCACCCTTTACTTCCTATCTTAGGTGAAATGTCATCTCTGCCCCTCATCCATCTCTATGCTGCAAGTGTCATTGTCCCTCAAACTTCCACGATCATCCTCTTCTGGATCACTACTTGGAGTCGACTTTTCATCTTCAGATGGTTAGTGATTTTGCTGATGGACCTTGTGGTTATGAATATTATCAAAACTCCATAATTTTATATATTCCTTACCAACTTCCTTAATAAAAATATCATAACCTATCCCTTCAATAAATAAATGCTTCCAACTATTTATCATTGGAAAAACACACGTGTCTATTAAAATTCTACCAGAACTAAAATCAACACCATCTCTAGTTTTGCTATCAACATACACCACCTTCCCCTGGTGGTTACCAATATTATCAAAATTTCTTCTTGATTGTGCGTAGGGAGTTAACCCAAAATATTCCAACCACACTCTATGAGTTTTGCATTATTCTTCTTAAGACCATTTTTGAATTTTTGTGAAATAATTATACATAAAATCTGCCCCAATTGTAAGTGTAGCTTCCATGTCTTCAACTGAGACAAAAGTTATTAAGGTCTCATATGCGCCCATTTGTCTTACTTTGAAGGTCGAAGGTCAAGCACTGAACAACCTTTCAGCCAATAAATCAATATTGACTAGATAAGTGGACTCTCCAATAAGACTTCGAGACAGCTGCTCCGCCATATCGTTGTCAGATTCACCGTAAATTGTCACTAATTTGGCATATTGTGGTTCCTCCTTTTGTCTCCCTGCCTAGCTGCTTGCGTGCCTTTTCCTATTAGATCTCCTCCATTATCCTTCATTGTTACCACATCTTTATAACTTTTGCCATCAATCCTTCAATTAACACTAACATGATTAATCTTCCCAGCCTCCTTATTCCCGTTTTGCTTGGCATTGTTAGACAGAAATTTAGATTGAAACCACCTATATCTTGACTCCTGCACTTCCAAGTTGCACCCCTGAACCTTCATACTGTTTAGATGTTGTATTGCCTTCTCGACTTCTAATCTGTTCGAGCAACGAACAAATGCAAATGAGGCTTTACGTTTTGCTCTCTACTTTCATGACACAAATACGTCCACCACCTACCCTTCATGCTCAAAGAGTTGCCACAGCCATGACTTAGACATGGAGTGTGATAGATTGTCTGCAAACACTGATTATATTCTTCCTCCATTCTCCTTTGCTCTTCCACGTTCCTGACTCGAGACACTCCTTGGTTTCCCCCAATCCTTTGCGTTGGTAATCTCTTGTAGTTTTTGTTTTGAGCCACTGTCGAAGGATGATTTCCTTGGTCATTACCCTCTTGTCCTCTCCGTATTTGATCATTTTCAGTCCTCACTATCACCCCCACTCTCCACCCTCTCCCTCACACACACACACACACACTCTCTCTCTCTCTCTCTCTCTCTCTGTCGATATAGGAATATATACCTTCCCTATTTAGAAATAGTCTCATTTGTTATTATGAGACATTCTAAATTTAATAGTGTGAAAAATAAAGTATGAGTTTTTGTTTGTCAAAATTTTGTATTTGTATAGTTGCTTATAAAAATAAGGTACTTAACCTCTTTTTCTTTTAACTTTCCTTTTTTTGAAAAATAGTATTCATAAAGATAGATTATTTTAATATTACTAATTATGGGATCGGTGATATATTTGAATCTCAAAAGATAAAAGTCTCCTTGTAAGCCTGTAACGTCCGAAAAATCTTATTATTTTTAACTAAATTGTTGGGTTTTTATCGAATAAGTGAAATTAATTAGAAATCGATTAAGTATTTATTTAAGGCCAATTAAGTATCAATTAAAGAGATTAGGCTTATAAATAATTTGAATAGCAACATAGAAAGCTTCACAAAATTCTTCAAAATAGTTTTATCGATTTGAGAGAAATCGGTAAAGATTCGGTGTTTTAAACTATCAGAACCGAACTAACAAAAATTATACACCTAAAACCCTTGAGTGAGTGGCTAAAACTTAGCCACTCTTACCCATAGAGAGGAAGCCACATGCTGCCCCAAGATGAAGAAGAGCTTGGCTTCATATCCACCACTCAACCTCTCCTCCAATAACATGCTTTCTTTTCACCTACTACTTGCTTTAAAGAAAAAAAATCTCTTCTCCTTTCTCCATGTTTTTACGGCTCCTTCACTCTCTTTTCTCTCCCATCCTTCATTTTCTTCTTCTTCTTCTTCTCCTCCTCCTTCATTTCACTTCCTCTCAAGCTCTCATCCACTTTACCCACAAACATCAATCTTAATCAAGAAACTCATCAATCTAGAGGTAGGATCCAAATTCTATTTTGACTTTTCTAGATTGTAGCTGTATGAGATTTCATTTTTCTTTACTCCTTTGATGCTATATTGGGTGTAGATGATGCTTTATGTTGGATTAACTTGAGTTTTTGAATTAGAATTGAAGTTGGAAGAAGAAAATTAGGAAATAGAAAGAAACTGAATGTTGTTTGGGTGAAACCCTACGGTTTCCATATGTGAGTCATGTACAGACCAAAATCCAGCCATCAAAATTTGATGAACCTATTTTTATATGAAAATAGATATAACCATATAAAATATAAGGCCATTGGATTAGTATTGAAAGAGTTATAAATTTTTGAAGTTTACCTAAGGATTCTAAGTTCTCCACTGAGCAGTACGAGTTGTGGAGGGTGTAACTCACTCTACATAATTGGAAATTGAATGCAATAAACTTTGTTAGAAAACTTACACACAGAGCAAGATCTAAAAGGTTCAACGCTAGATTCAATCTATATTGCTCCCAGTAATTCAAAGAAATCGCCCTAAGTCCAACCCGAGCTAGAACAGGGCAGTCCAAATTTGTCAACTTCAAGAGCTTATAACTCAAGCTCTACTTATTCAAATGAGATAAAACTTATTGAAAATGAAAATTTGTCCTGTTAGCTTTAATATGATATAAGTTTCATATGATTTCAATTAGGTTCCTAATTTTACTAAATTTTTACTTGAGTGTCCAATTCTGGCTAGTTGCAGGGCAGTCCAAGGTAAATTTCCAATAACTTGAGTTACATATATCAAAATGAAATGGGACTAAAAGGGTTGGAAACTAGACAAATAGTATTCTAACATATTCAAAACTCAGGTTCAAAGGAGCTAAATAGAAATTATGGCTTATTTTACAAAATTCGGGCAAAAATGAAGCACACATAGACATAAGCTTTTATGCTTAGGCAAAACTGTTGTGTCTTTAGCAATGTTATTGAATGATATTGAAAATGAATATGTTATTGTGGATTTTCTGAATGGTTGATTGTCTATGATACTATCACTATTCATGGGAAAGCGGACACGATCCGTTATGTTATCGAAATTTTGGCAAAGATTGTGTATAAGTTATGAGATGCACATTGATACATGAGCATGCTTGCATGAAGCCTATAAGAGATATGTTATGAGAAAAGTTCCATAATATTTGGGCCAGCCCCGAATTAAAGTTAAGGGGAATAAATCGGTAGGAAGGTCGGGGAAAGTAAACCCGACATTCTCATATAGGAACGAGCTCGATCCTGAAAAGCAAACTATTACCCAAGAGTTATATAGCCAAAGACTCCGAAGGGACCAAGTATGGATAAGGATAAAAACAAGCACCCTAGGGACGGCGATACGTAATGCCTAGGTGTACCAAGAAAAGAAAGTTAAAAGGAAATGGAAGCATCTATATCAAGAATTCCTATTGCATTCATAATATGCATATTATTCATTTGTTCTTTAGATTGTTATACTTATGTTTCAATTCCTTTCTCTGCTACACATATGTTTAGATTTCTACTTTGTTTAACAAATGAATGAATAATTCCAATGTATTGATATGATTTAAAACTTGTGCATCTGAACACATCTCTATCTGCTAGCTAGTTCTTATTATTATTGACTTTACCTATTACCATTTCATAATTACTTCCTCTTTGTTTAATCAGTGTGTGAATAAATCAAACTTTGCTTTCGGACAATATGTTTTCGAATTGTTAAATTGGGCAAATTACATAGCATGTTCACCTTTTCTTAATAAACTGAAACAGCTGGAGATAATAACGATGACAGAGTATATGGTGAATAAAGAATCCTATTGAGAATTTTCAATTTTCACTCCTATTTCCGTGTTATCTCCAGATAGTTCAACGAGTATTGAAGACAGCCAGAGGTAGCTATCAAATAAAGTCCATCTAGGTAATAGTAACCACTCCCAAGTATAGTATTATGACTTAAGCATAGTACCGTACAGGAGAGAATGTTACAGAGCCTACTAAGAAGCCTCTTAATGAAGCATGAAAGTGGAAGCGAATGGGAAAAAAATAAATAAACAAGGTGCATTTGTTCAATTAAATCTTACATGTATCTACTAGCGATAATAGAGCTATCAATATGGGACGATCCATTGAGAAAATTGCTTCCAAATTACTCATTTAAAAGATTTTTTCACATAATTAAAGACTACTTAGTGGAAATGGCCACAAAAGATAGATTATTGGCCAAAAGAATATTCAAACTTATACTCTTGACAAGTGCATAACATTATTTTAAACGTGAATTAGGTTAACAAAGGTTGGTTTATTGGATCAAACTTTTGGTTATATTTCATCATAATTTAGGTTTGATTTTTAGGGGTTTTCTTTTTATTAGTAAGTAATCTATAAATACTTTTTTAACCGCTCGATAAATCCAAAAATATATTTTAACGTTAGAATGGAGACTAATTTTTCTCTTAACCTACACTTAATTAATAAAAAGGACTTGACTTGTGAATTAGGTGAGTCATCAGGCATTAGCATGTATACTTAAGAAAATACTAAGTACCCCATTCTAATACAAAAATAAGAATTTAATCACAAAAATGTATTGCTTTTATGGATAATTATATTAACCTCACCAAATGTTAATATTTATTATGCTACCACACTTCTCGTTTTAGAATTATGTTTGCATCCCTTGCTTTATGTAGTATTTATCATATTCTGATATATCTTTTTTTTATTTGGAAAATTACAAGTATATCCTTTACTTCATGTAAGATAAAATTTATTATGTTATATTTATTGTCTTTTATATATAAATAGAGATATAGATAGTTAACACAATTTTATTTATGATTATTTATTCTAGGTCTTCGTCAACTTGCAGACGGAAATGTACTTCCGAGAGAATCTGAATCCAACTCGCCTGGAAATGTTTCTATGGCCAATTCTCTGGTGCCATATGCTGAATATACTTTATGTATTTTAAATATAAAAGTTTCACTTTCTATTTTATTCTTTTTATGTTAAAAATTTATATTTTTTGTATTGAATGAAAAAAAAATCACATAATTATTTAAAAAAAGTACATAATTTTATCTTTTAATTTTGATTATTTATATTAAATTTAATTATTAATATTTATTTATTTTTACTCTTACAATTAATCACTTTTCTTACTTGATATGCTCTAATATATATAAATTTAATTAAAGATGTCATAAGCTATTATATACTTAAATCATATATATATATATATATATATATATTCTTTTAGTCTCAATATTTCAAAGTTGACATCAATTTGATCCAAAAAAAAATTTTTATATCAGTTTAATTTTAATACTTTAAAATTTGATATGAATTTTTTTCTTGCATCAAATCATTTGTAACATTCATTATAATTCATCTTAATTTGTCGAGTTATGATGCATATGTATTTTCCTTGATTGATGATGGAAGACAATTTCTATCTCATCAACGTAAAAAATTAAAAATAAATAAATTAAAAATAAATAAAGTAAAAATTTATTTCATTCCTATTTTATTTATTTCAATTTGTAATTTTCAAGTACAAATTAAATTTATTTTCTCTAACTATTTTATATATAGTACGAATTAAAAATATTGTAAGTAAGATAATATTTAATAAAATGAAGCTATAATTATAACTTTAGACTAAGCATTCTTCTTAGTTCTAATATTTTAAAATTGAAATTAGTTTGATCCTAAAATTTTTTTTACATCAATTTAATTTTAATATTTTAAAATTTAATATCAATTTCTTTCTTCCATCAAATTATTAATAACTTTTGTTATGATCCATCCTAGTTGGTTGAAATATTTTCCTTAAGTCTTTTCCTTGATAGATTTTCTTTCTTTTTTTTTTTTGGTAAAGGAAAGTTTAGGTGGGGGTAAGCATCGGTATCTCAGCAAGGTCGGAGAAGACCCCCAAGCTCTTTGAAGATTTTCGGGAGAGATTATATATTGCATCACCAATGAGGCCTTTACGTTGGTCAGAGGGATTTGAATCGACACTCTTATGGGGTATGAGCCAAATCTTTTCCTTGATAGATGAGAAGAGACAATTTGCACTTCATCAATTGAAAATAAAAAATAGAAAATCAATGAAATAGAAATTAAATAACTTTAAATGAATAAAGTCATCTGATTTTTTAAATAATTGTGTGACAGTTAAATAATTTTTAATTCAATACTAAAAATATAAATTTTTGACACAAAAAAGTATATGAATTTTACATAAAATATAATTAAATTCAAAAGTATGATAAGAAAATTGATTTTTTTATAGAATTTATAGGGTATAGGTTATATTGAATTCGAACAAAAAAATAATTTATAAATAGATATTATAGATATACTCCACTTTAATTTTAATTTTTTTAAATTAAGATATTAAAGAAAGAGATGGAATTGGAAATTTTTTTTATTGAAGTTTCAATTAAATATTATAGAAATATATCATATATTGGACATTCATTTTAATGATTAGTATATAATTTCCTTCCATGTGACTTTAAAGTTATTTAAATTATTTATTTATTTTCTATTTTTTATTTTCAAATTGATGATATATAAATTGTCTCTTCTCATCAATCAAGGAAAAGCGATAACTAAAATAATTCAGCCAACTAGGATAGATCGTAATAAATTTATTAATAATTTGACGGAAAAAAGAAAGTGATATTAAATTTTAAAGTGTTAAGACTAAATTAATGAAAAAACAAAATTTATGACTAAATTGACATCAATTTTAAAATTTTAGGACTAAGAAGAATATTTATTTTAAAGTTATACCTATCAGTTTATATATATATATATATATATAATACTTAGAGAAAATAAATTTAATTTGAACTTAAAAAAAATAGAAAATAAATAAAATAGGTATTAGAGAAATTTCTATTTTATTTATTTAAATTAATGAAAAGGAAATTGTGTCCCCTCGTCGATGAAGGAAGTTACATAAGTAACATAACTCAAAAAATTAGGATAAATTATAGTGAAAGTTACAGATGATTCGATGGTAGAAAAATTCATGTCAAATTTTATAATGTTGGAATTAATTGATATCAAAAAAATAATTTTTAAAACTAAACTAATATCAACTTTAAAATATTAGAACTAAGAAGGATATTTATTTTAAAATTATAACTATCACTTTATTTTATTAAATTATCTTACTTGACATATTTTTAATTCATACTTGAAAATTAAAAATAGAAAATAAAAAAATAAAAATTAAATTGCTAGAGTAATTAGAGAAATTTTTACTTTATTTATTTTTAATTTTTTCTAGTTGATGAGATAGAAATTGTCTACCTTCACCAATCAAGGAAGACACTAAGCAATATAGTTTAACAAATTAGGATGAATCATAATAAAAGTTACAAATAATTTTCTTGAAGAAGAAATTTATGCCAAAATTTTAAAGTATTAGAACTAAATTGATGTCATATAAATTTTAAAATATTGGAATTAAAAGAAATATTAACTCTAAGATTATTACTATATATGTTATTTTTATGATTTAAGTCTATAATGGTTTATGACATTTTTTATTAAATTTATATACATGAAAGCATATTAAGTAAAAAAAAAATTGTTAATTATGGAAATGAAAGAAGTAAATCTTGATTATTAGATTTAATATGAATAGTTAAAATTAAAATATAAAATTATATAACTTTTTTAAGTAATCATATTACTTTAACAAGTTAGGATGAATCATAATGGAAGTTATAAATATTTTACTTACGGAAAGAAACTTATATCAAAATTTTAAAGTGTTAGAACTAAACTGATATTATGTAAATTATAAAATGTTGGAATTAAAAGAAATATTAAATCTAAGATTATAGCTATATATATTATTTTTATGATATAATTATAAAATGGTTTATGACATCTTTGATGAAATTTATACATATGAACGTATATTAAGTAAGAAAAATTGTTAATTGTGAAAATGAAGAAAGTAAATCTTGACATTAGATTTAATATGAATAGTTAAAATTAATACATAAAATTATGTGATTTTTAAAGTAATTATATGATATTTAAATAACTTTTAATTCAATACTAAAAATATAAATTTTTAGCACAAAAGAATAAATTCTAAAATGAAACTTTTGTTTTTAAAATACTTAAAATATTTAGCATATAACACGTTAATGAAGATGATAAAAATAAAATTTATTTTATATAATTTTATGTATTATATTAAATATTAAATAATAATTTAACTTTTTTTTCTATTGAAATATGGAAAGTTGCCAACATTTGTAAAAAATAGCACAAGTAACCAGTGGAGAGTTGAACTCTGCAAATTGGGGATGATGGACTGGCGCGAGCCAATCGAGCTACAGCCGGGCACCTGATGGACCTCAACAACATATGAGGGAAAAATGGAATATTCCAAATGCAGACAAATACCAAGGTACCAGATAAAACACCTCTATCTATTTGGTAACGTGGCAGATGGGGCATTTTTTCAAGTACGAGGTGGATGAGGTGCCGAGGAGAAGTTCTATCTTCCTCACTGAAGGAGGAAATCATACTTCATACATATTTTATAAATTTAAATTTTTATTATATTTTTGTTTTTTTACTTCTAAATATTGTGTGGTTAATATTGATATAGAATAAAAAAATATATTTACTCCATAAAGTATTTAAGAATTTTCCAACATGAAAAACATGAGAAGACAAAATGAGAAAAAGCACATTTTTTAAAAGAAAAATGATAATATAAATATTAGTGTATAATGAATCCAACATATGACAATATATATTAATCAATGATTCCTATAAGAATAGTGAGTCATTATTACTTTAGAGAATTCAAATCTATTATATTAATATTTATATATTATAATTATAAATTATAAATTATATTTTAAATGATTGAAATTTTATCATGTATAAAATTTATGGGGAATCCGAAATTACCCTATCACTACTCTTTTGAAAACCATACATATGAAGAGAAATTACATCATATTATATTACATTATATATATGGATCTTTCCTGGCCCTAAGCCCACTCTCAAAACAGATCCTTTTTTTTGGTGCGGGCTCTTGCTTTGTGAGTATTTAGAGCTTGTCCGGATTAGATTAATTTTTTCAAAAAAATATTTTTAAAATAATTTTAAAAATTTTTTAATTATAAATGATTTTAAAACATAAAATAAATTAATACAAAGAGACACTTAATGATTCTAAATTATATAATTGTCAATTCAAAGAGTTATTTTTATTAGTATTATTGTATTTTCATATTGGTGACTATGAGAAATGATATTTAAACGCATTTTAAGCAATGCATATGCGACAACGAGTATGCCATTGGTCTATGGTGGTCAAAGTGAAGTAAAAATTAAAAAAAAAAAAAAAAAAACCATGTGTCTTCCTCCCACTCTAAATCACTCTCTCAATTTCCCTATCCCCAAGTTGTGCCCATTCCCCCTGCTCTCTGATATGAAGCACTCTCACTCCTATCTCTCACAATTATAGTCCCTTCCTTTATCAACCCTTCTCAGTCATATCCAACATCGAGATTAAGAGGATATTAGTGTTCTGGTTTTGAGAATATTGGGGATTTAGTTTGAATGGTAAAATAGAGGATTGTTTTGGCAAGAAGAGGTGCTAATGCCGATGACGAGTGGCATTTTGTGGCTTCAACGATGGTGGCTAGAAGGTACAGTATGAGTCTTTGGCAGGCTTGCGGTGGTGGCGGCAATTTTGCGTGGTGGGGAGCAAAGGAATGGGTCAGTTGTACACGAAGTAACAGAGCTTTGCGTTGCTAAGCCATGGTGGAGGACGGTGCGATGATGAAGGGTGAAGGAGCGGTGGTCCGTGGTAGAGGTGAACCGACAGTAGTGGTTTACGAGGTAGTGGGGGTGAGTGGCTAGGGTTTGTGATGCTCTATTTTTTCTTTTTATTTTTTTTTTTCGAATATTGGTTTCTAGATTTTGAAATTGGTTTTTGGGTTTTGTGGTCATTTGGTTATGGTTTGTTCAGTGGACTATTTTACTTGGGGTTTTTGTTTCCATTGTTGTACCAGAGGATGATGATAGTGGTCTTTTGACTTTGCTTTTGAGGTTTGGTTTTGCTTGACTTTACTACCTATGTTGGTTTTGATATGAGACAAAACTTGAGTGATTTTGAGGTTGCAATTGATGGGAATAGAGAAGCTTAGGTGTTGGGTTGTTTATGTTCTTAGGACCATACCATGCAAGTGATGAAGAAAACACAAAATGGATGAGTGTATATACTGTTAAAGATTCAAGATTTACCTTCCCAAAGATGTATGATGGATGATGCTAAATAGTGGCCTTCTTTCTTTACTCTTAAACTTTCTTTTTGTGTATGCTCTCAACAGCTCTTTTTTCACTCTCTATTTTGATGAACCATAACACTAATATTATCTCGATGCTCTCACAAATATGTTTTTGTAAAAGGTATTTGTGGATGAAACTATCATTCAATCTTCTCATTTGTTAATAGGTTTAGATATTATTCAATTTTTTGGAATGTAATTTACTAAGATTTGCTAGAAAATTGGTTGTAGAAGTCGAGGGGGAGGTTAGGAACATAGTTCTATGATAGTTTTTGTGGCTTTTGGTGTCCTTTCCATGTGTTGATTGTTTTTGAACTATTGTCCTTCTTGTCATCACCACCATTGTGTATTTCATTATAATTGGTCATGATTAAAAGGAAGCAAGGGAATTTTGGACTAGCACAATTAATTTTTAGTTAGCTATTTGTCTTTACTCTAGTTCGAGCGAGGCAAATTAATAGGCATGATTATTTGTTCTTAAGGTCATGTTTGCAATTTTCTAACATGAACAAACATTTACAGTGAAACTAAGGGTGAAAGTAGATAGAAAGGGCACTGATCAAAAGCACATCAAGATCAAAACATTTTGCAGCAAATCAGTGAAAAAGAAGCAAAATTGATGATAGGCAAGTATGCCTACCATTCTGATAACCATTTCTCACGATAGCTTCCTCTTTATAAAATTAATAAGTTAAATGCAAGACTTTCTCTCTAATATATAAAATAAAGTTTTAAAGAAAATTCCTTCTCTTAGGAGCAAATGTAACCTGTGTGGACTTAATGCTTAATTTGTGATGGCCATTTTTTCCTTTTTCTCCTTCTAGTTATATTAAAATATGGAAGCTATTACTACAAAAGAAACATGAACACCAAGCAGAGGAATTCTTGTACTATAGTTGTATGGATTTATGGTTGATCGATTAATCCCAGTCAGCTACCCTATTGCCAAACAATAAGTAGATGATCTTGTTCTGTTTCTGCTCCATCTGCCACCGTCTTTGTCTTCTCATGCTAAGAGATCCTTTATGAAGATTACTTTCATGAGTGTGAAGCAAGGATGTAACTTATCGAATTTAACAACCACTATTATTTGAAAGGGTATTATGGAGAGAGAGCAAGAGAGAGATCCTTTTAATGTCTATGGAAGAAACTTCTTCACTTATTGGAGGTTATTGAATTATTCCAACTTTTGTTCTGTTTTTGTCATACATAAATTGCGTAGACCTTCTCTATGTCTGAAATCCAACACAAGTACTAAAAACCTCAAAATATGCCATTGGAACAACTATTTTTTCATTCCATTATTTGTGATTGTATAGATGCACACAAGTAAAATATGATTGTATAAACTTGCTTTACACACATTATGTATGACGATGCTATGATGTGCTGTCATTAATGCTTCCAATGATGGCAGATTTTCTTTTGTCCTGCTTACCATGTCTTCTTGAAACTTCTAAGCTACATGTCTGTCAAATTAATATTTTGATTTGTGATACACAACATAATTGGGCATCTGATAAAAGTTTTAAATTACATAATACAGATTCCATATATTATCAAAGCTCATTCCAACGAGTGACAAAAGGAAGGATAAAGCATTCTTTTTGTTAGAGGTATATTCATGTGGTATGATTTGAATATTTTTTATATTTGTTTATTTTAATGCTCAGAAATGATTAATTTGAATTATTTGTAGGTAATTAAGTATATTCATCTTTGACAAGAGAAGATGCATAGGTAGGGATCATCCCAATAGTGAAATCATGAGCTAGAAAGATTGATATATGGGTAAGTACCATATGTGCCTCTCACAAGCCATGCATGATTTAGGAGCAAGGGAAAAATAGAGCTTCCTTCAGAGATTTACCATTTCCTCTCATTAAATTTTGGTTTCTAGTTAGAATAGACCCAATAAGGGGAATTTGTATGTTATTCATGTTGATACATTCATTAGTATCGTAGGGCCTTATTTAAATGGATTTGAATTAAAATAACCATAATGATTTTTATCTCTTTGCCCAAAACTGACATTCAATCTTTTATTCAAAGCGAAGAAATAATCAAAGATCAGCTGAAAGTTTTGAATCTTGTGCAACAAAGAATGGGTCAGGTCTATCTCTAGCATTGCTATTTGCTTTAAAGATTAATAAGAAAAATATTGCCATGTCCCAACAACTCTCAAGAGTAGTCAAAACATAGAAACTAGCTTGAGCAACCCAACTGCTATCAACATTCACGGTAGTGAAAGTTGCTTAAAGGTTCAAAATACAAGTATATATGCTTCGATTATTTTTATATTAAAAGATTCTCCATGTAGGCTATTTTGAAATGTACCATTGTTCTCTAAAAAAATATGAGTTCCCAAGTTGTTTTGAATAACACTTACTATAACACAATTGTTATGTATTATAGTTGTTGCTTCTTGGATTCAATCAAATGTTACTCATATGCTTCTTTTTTGTCTAAAGATGACAATAGTATAGGACATAATGATCTGAGTTAGTCCTTCTACAATTAGTGCGACATTTCTTTAAATGCACTTTTTAAAACTCTTGGTATGATGGCTAGTGCTACAATGGCTAAATCACCAAATTTCTCTTTGTTATTGTTTGTAACTTTGCTTTATTTGCTAGCAATTTTTGCTCATTTCGCTGGTAACTGTTTAAAACCACTAGTAACCTTTCAGGTTATTAGAATTTAATGAGACTTATGACTTTTTACTAAATTTGTGTAAGAATACAAGTCATAAGAACTCCTTGGCACTTAAATATTGACCAATTGCACTTAAATAAAGTATATGATTAATGCTATAATGTCTAAGTCACCTAATCTCTTTTTGTAATTATTCATAAATTTGCTTTATATGCTAGTAACTTTTTTTCATTTCGCTAGTAACTTTTCAAGTTTTTAGAATTTTGTAAGAAATATAACTTTTTACTTAGTTTGTGTAAGGAAACAAGTTACAAGGACTCCTTCGGCATGAAAATATTGATCAAGTGAATTTTTTTTTGGCAATGTGTTATTAATTGGGAATTTAGTACCGAAAAACCCTCACTACTCGAAGCTCATAGAAGGAGAAATTGGAGGATCACAATTTTTTTGTGTTGCTAGCTGTATTGTTGAAATTTAGAAGATGGTTTATTTGATAGCACATGATTGCTGGCAATTATGTATGTAGGTAGTAGTATTTATACAAAAATATTTTGTGTATGTATTTCAGGTCATTCACATGTGCCATCATATATATTATTGCTGGCATTCATCTTTGTTATGTACTTTCTCTATTTTAATGGATTTCTTCTCCATGACTTCTTCTTTTTTTGCAGTTCCTATTTGTATTTACATTATGAACTAAGTCCCTCTTGTTAGGACACTAATATACTGCCAATGACTTATTTTGTCCGCTCCCCAACCCATACTAACAAGGAGTTATAGGTCTCTGAAGAATAATCGAGTCATGAAAAGTTACAAACTTTTCATCTCAGTTACCAACTTTTGCTCCCAAATTACCAATCATGTGCAGAAAATTAATGCATGATAATTTGCATAGGTAGGTTTCAATTCCACATTATTTGGGTACCGATAGGATGATTTCAAAGTGCCAATGACTCATATCCATGCTCCCCAACCCATGCTAACAAGGAATTAAAGGTCTCTTAAGAATAACCACGACCTGAAAAGTTACTGACTTTTCCTCTTAATTACCAACTTTTCAACTATAGTTATCAACTTTTTCATTCGAGTTACTAACCATATGCAGAAAATAAAAGCACGATAATTTGTATAAGTAGGTTACAATTTCATGTTATTTAGATCCCCATGAGATGAATTCAAGGTGCCAATGACTCATATTATTCGCTCCCCAATCCATACTAACAAGGAGTTATAGGTCTATGAAAAATAATTAAGTCTTGAAAAGTTACCAACTTTTCCTCCTAGTTACTAACTTTTTCAATAGAAGTTACCAACTTTTACACCGTAGTTTCTAACCATGTGTAGAAAATAAATCCATGATAATTTGCATAGGTAGCTTACAGTTTCATGTTATTTGGATATTGATAGGATGATTTCATAGTGCCAATAACTCATATTACTCGCTGTTCAACCTATGCTAACAAGGAATTCAAGGTATTTTAAGAATAACCACGACCTGAAAAGTTGCCGACTTTTCCTCTCAGTTACCAACTTTTGCACCTTAGTTACCAACCATGTGTAGAAAATAAATGCATGATAATTTGCATTGGTAGCTTTCAATTCCACATTATTTGGATACCGATGGGAAGTGCTAATGACTCATATTACCTGCTTCCTAACTCATGTTAACAAGGAATTAGAGGTCTCTTAAGAATAACCACAACCTGAGAAGTTACCAACTTTTCTTCTTAGTTATCAACTTTTTCAACTAAAGTTACCTACTTATTCACCTGAGTTATCAACCATATGCAGAAAATAAATGCACGATAATTTGCATAGGTAGCTTACAATTCCTTGTTATTTGGATATCGATGGGATGATTTCAAAATGCCAATGACTCATATTACCTGCTCCCCAACTCATGCTAACAAGGAGTTATAGGTCTATGAAGAATAATTAAGTTTTGAAAAGTTACCAACTTTTCCTCCTAGTTACCAACTTTTTCAATAGAAGTTATCAACTTTTACACCCTAGTTTCTAACCATGTGTAGAAAATAAATGCATGATAATTTGCATAGGTAGCTTATAATTCCTTGTTATTTGGACACCGATGGGATGATTTCAAAATGCTGATAACACATATTACCCGCTCCCAACCCATGCTAACAAGGAACTAGAGGTCTCTTAAGAATAACCATGACTTTAAAAGTTACCAACTTATTCACCTGAGTTACCAACCATGCAGTCCAGCATGATCACCCACGCTAGAGTGTGGGTCCTCCGTTCTAAAATTTGAGATCTCTGTCTATTGTCCACGTTAGAACTTGTTAAGCTGCACTCCAGTGTGGCTAACCATGCTGGAGCGTATACCGAAGATAGAGAACCTAGTTGAGTTGTCAACAACCTGAGATGTTACCAACTTATTTGACCAAGTTATAAACCAGTTGCAGCAAAAAATTGCATCCATGTTATTTGGATCCACATAACTTCAATATAACAAGCAAATATAGATCTTTGGAAATTTACCAACGACTTGGGAAGTTACCAACTTCTTCTGCTAATTACCAATTTTTTGATCTAAAGTTACCAACTTATTTAACTGAGTTAGCAACTAGTTGCAACATGAAATTGCATGATAATTAGCAAGGGTAGCATTACTTCCATGTCATTTAGATCTCAAAGACTAGAACTGGCAGCCAACAACTCATATCGCCTCACTCCCCAAACCAAGCTAATAAGGAATTAGAGGTCTTTGAAGAATAACTAAGACCTAAAAAGTTACCTACATTTTTTCCCAATTACCAACTTTTTCAACGAGAGTTACCAACTTTTTTAGCCGAGTGCCTAACCAATTGCAGCAAATAATTGCATGATAATTGGCATATGTAGCATTAGTTCCATGTTATTTGGATTTCCATAAGTTTGATATAACAAGGAAATATAGATCTTTGGAGATTAACCAAAATCTAAGAAGTTACCAACTTCGTCCGTTGGTTATCAATTTTTTGAACTAAAGTTACCGACTTATTTGACTGAGTTACCAACCAGTTACAATGCAAAATTGCATGATAAGTGACAAAGGTTACCTTAATTCCATATTATTTGGATCCCATAACTTCACTAGAACAAGGAATTATAGGTCTATTGATATTAACCAAGGCCTAAGAAATTACCAACTTCTGCTCCCAGTTACCAACTAGTTGCAGGAAATAATTGTATGATAATTGGTAAAGGTAGCTTTAATTCCATATTATTTGGATTTCCATGACATGAATCAATAGTGGCAATGACTCATATTAGCCCGCTCCCCAACCCAAGTTAACAAGGAATTATAGGTCTTTGAAGAATAAAAAGGCATCAAATGTTACCAACTTTTTTCCCAGTTACCAACTTTTTCAACTAAAGTTATCAACTTCTTTAACTGAGTTGCTAACTGGTTGCAGCAAATAATCCATAATCATTGGCCAAGGTAGTTTTAATTCCATGTTATTTGAATCTCCATGACATGACCTTGAGGCACAAGGGAGTGGAAGATCTTGTGGAATTCTACTTGATCTAAGACAAGTATAGGGGTGCAATGTTTTCATATACTGGAAAGATTTTCTGATGTTACAGAATTGATTTTTGATTGCACAAACTTGATTATTGGCCAAGGTCTAATGCTGTGGCTTTTGTTACAATTTTTTTTCTTTCTTCATTTTTTTTATCCCCTTACTCTAACTAGTAGAAATTCCCTACTTCTTGCATTTTCATTTGAGTTTATTATATTTTATTAGTTTTTGTTGTAAGGCTTAAAAGATCGAGAATGCAGTGATCTTTGTGGGGTTCAATTTATGTCCAAATAAATTAACGTGACTTATTGTTTTAGCTATGAACATGAGGAACTAAACTTGTACTCGAGTTTTGCATGGCAAACTAGTTGCCTTTGAGTGTATCAAAGTTGGAGAGTTTTGCAAATAGAAATATGAATCTAATATAGCTGTAAACAAATTGTACAAATTTGAGTTGGCTGTGGCAAAAGGAAAAAATCTTTAAAAAAAAAAAAAACTAAGTTGAATAAACATGAGGCACTCAAATGAGTAAAAGATTGCACTAATCACAAGTATACAATACTAGTTCTATTCTTTCGTGTACAAAAATATTGTTTGCTAGACTTGGGCTAGCATGCTATAGAATCATCATCACAAGAAACAAATTGAGGCAGACCCAAATAGCTATAGCAGGAAACTTAATAGCAGGAATATCAGCTCATCTTTTTCTTGTGTTCCTTAGCCAACCTTCTTGCAGTTGAAATGTCTGCATAAACCCACTGAGGGGTGTAATGCATATCAGAATTTGATGACAATGTGTTAAAAAATTGACAAAAACATATCAGAATGTGATAAAAGCATATCAAAATGTCATATTCCATGTGTGTATCATCAAGTAACTGTAGACAGGTTCTCTAATGACAAAAAAAATTGTAAACTTAAAAGACATGGTGACAATACCAACACAAAGGAAAATACCAACTCAAAGAAAATATCAACAAAAATAATTTAATTTCTAGATATCATATTCCAAAGTACTCAAGTACAAAGCATGGTCAAAGTAAATTTTGAATAAGATAATCCCAAATACTTGATTCTTCACCAACATTATTCATCATTGTTCTGAAAACCTAATAACAAATTTATCACCATCTACTTAAGTTAAATACAAAACAAAAAGTTCAAGAAAAATTTACAACTTAGGAAGACTAAACATGCACAACCTAGCAACGTAGGGGAACCAAGGTGCAGAACATAAAATAGCACATCACAGGAAAAAAAAAATAATTTAAGACCAAATCGAAATATTCAACATGTCATTGTCGTAATAAAAAACCAATGCCAACGCTCCAATTGAGAATAACAGTAAATTAAAACTATAAACAATAAAAGGATAATAAGAGTGCAGAAATAAGTGTTTCAGTGCAGTAATAACAATGACTTTTGTTGGTGTAGATCTGCATATCAATAGTTGTGATAAGATTAATACATTTAAAGAAATCCATAAACAATAGTCACATTATAAGCAACTCCTTGATATATAGAAACCAACATCAAACAAAATGAAGCACCAAAACTCAAACATTTTTTTTTTTTTGGATAAATAAACAAGGCAATTGATAACACGGAACACCTTGTCCAAGATACTGGAGTTCAAACAAAAGCAAAAAAACACACAACCACAAAGCAACAAGGAAAAAGGGAAAGCCAACCAAGATAAATGGCAAGCATAAAAAATAGCACTACACCCATAGCCTATTAGATCAACTCCCAACATCATATCTAAACCATAATGCATTCAGATGACCCCTGTATCATGTGGTTGAAATCATCAACTCCAACTAGCAGCATATAGATTCCCACCCCTCAGTCTATCCGATTTCTCAAGGCACATGTAGGAAAACATTAAGCTAGCAACTTTTGTGAACCAAACCAAAGCCAAATCTAACATATTAAGACCAATCTAGCAGCAACAACATTAAACTAGAAACTTATGTGATCCAAACCAAAATCCCTCAATGCACAAAGAGAATGACTACAGCAACACAAGATTAAACGGCGTAGACATGCTTACCTTGTGGGTGTCTACTTGTAAGATCTTTAATCCAAATCAAATCATATGAATAAACTCCCAAAAATATTGACTTTATTTTAGCCATTTAACAATATCTGTATGGTGTTTCAACATCAATAACTTGAAGCAAATAAATGAAATTCCATTATAAGTAGAATAATAACAATGTAAAGGCAGGAATCAAGCCTCAATATAAATAAAATCGAAAAGCTTGGGCTTTTGATAGATATATCTTACAAGGTACCAATCCTCAAATAGTTATTTAGAAAATTAATAAAAAAGAAAAAGGAAGAAGCAATGAACCATGGATCTAAGAAGCTAATCTTTGCCTGAGAGAGTTGACAGGGTGCAATGTTATGCGCTCTAAACTATAATTAGCGTAGATTCCATTGATAAAACCATAGTAGTCAATTGCAGATAGCGGCGCGTAGCGGCCAACCCCAAAAACGCTATAGCGGGATAGCGGATAGCGTTCCGGCCGCTATTTAATAAAAAATATATAATTATCATACAATTTATATAACATATATAAATGTTTAAAAATAAGAAATCATCCACAATTAAACTCATTCACATCAATGATGAAAATTTATAATCCATTCCATTGTCTAAAATACGCAATCACCATTAATTCAATGCATAAACATCAAGTCTTATGGGCAACAAAACAAAAAACACAGCACTAGCAAGTAACATGAAGGCAGAAAAATATAAAAGAGTAAAAGACAACACCAAATCTAATGCATAATCAACAAATTGGTAAAACATTTGAAGCTTTTTGCAATTGAGATGATGATGCTGCCATGGTTAAAATTTTAAATTAAATAAATAAATTTTATAATTGTATAAGCAATGATAGTTCATAATAATGAATAAAAAAAACACCAAACAAATGGAAGAGACATTGAAAAGATGAGTGGCAGCAAGCCATTAGGAAAAAAGGAGTAAAAATCAGAAAAAGAAAAAGGCCAAAAAAAACAAAAGAGGGAAAAAATAAAGTTGACGAAGGAGAGATGAAGACAAGAAATAGAGAAGAGAGGAAGGAGTGTGGCAGCCAAGTCCAAGTCGCCGAATCTAGTCACCGCCACTGGAGGCTTGCCGTCAAACACTGGTCGCCGAAAGTTGGAGCAGAGAGAGCAAGAAGAAAGGATAGATCGGAGAGCTCGAACAAGAGGAAGCAAGATGAAGAGGATCGGACATTAAAATGTGTGATAAAGTTTACCTTGTACCCCTATACTTACTCAGTAACAGTAGAATATTGAGGGCAACATAGAGTTCTTCACGATTGCAACGAAAAACAAAAAGCGCCACACTCCGCAATGCAACACAACGACCGATGGCACGATAGTGCTGCTATAGCGAGCGATTGACTACTATGGATAAAACTAAATTAAAAGAGAACTCCTGTAGCCTGCATCAACACAATAGATGATTAAATTTCAATAATCTTTGTTGACTTTAAGCCATTTTGTTAAGTGATAATCAATGTCCCTTACTTAGTCATAAAAGCTATAGAATGCAACAAATTAAATGTGTTATACAAATGCAAATTAGATCATTCAATTTAAGTTTACTTTCTCATAGGATGAGGAAACATATAGTGCATAGTTTCTAGCTTATGATAAAAAAAAAAAAGAAGAAGACCTTAATTAGACAGATATGACATCTATCTTTTGAAATTAACACTACACACATAACTCAGTTTTCCCCTTCTTTATGACCCAAACGAAAGAAACTTTAACAATGATAGGGAAGATAATGTAAACTTTACCCTTTGAGTTTCATGAATTCATGGGTTATGCTTACTTTTAGCAATGGTGGTTTAGTAATTAGATCAAATAATCAAAACTAGAAAATTAGCTAAAATAGTCTTGTGTCGGTTCTTTGGTCTTAACGGGCTTCTTAATTTAAAGTGATGCACAACTCTAGGATATACACAACATGCCAAATTCAAACTTTATTTGCACCGTCCCTTTTCTAACATCTTCATGATTTTTCAAAAGGAGTGTTCACAAGGTTCCAGGCTTGAATTTCAGAATAAGTACACCCTAAAGCGAGAAAGCAACACAAAAAACTAAGGATAGGGAATATAAAGAAATAAACAAAGAAAGTACATCCTCTTGCTTTCAGATTCAAAATTTATTATTCACAAAAAAGTGATATATGGGAAGGACAAATTAACACAAACTAACATAAATTGGGTATTAATAGTTATCATTATTCCTCTTGTAGTTTCAAAGCAACATAACTATTAACTATAGTAAGACACCTGGACAAGCATCAACGGAAGTGATAAATGTCCAACTTTCTAGGAAAGGGATCCTAGATTCAGATCTTTCGTTCCCATGTGTTGATGTTCTTCTACTGTTGACACTTCCCCACCAAACAGTTACATATTAAAAATATAAATATAATACGTTGGATGGCTAAAAGCTAATAATATATTTAGTTTGAGTACCAAAATTATAGTTTTGAATATGTTGTAACTTTGTAACTATGGACTGTCTTGTGAAATTATGCCATAGTCATAGACTTGGTAGCTAGGCTTGTTAGTGCGCGTAACTCACGCGAACGCGTTTTCCATCTTGTATCCAAGAAAGAGTTAGAAAAAATATTTTCATAACATTGTTGGGTGAAACAAATTAAGAATTTTTAGCCTCGTATATTTTTGAAGACAATAATACATACAAGTGAATTTCATATAAAAGACAGTAATAAAGAGGAAAAAAAGTAAAGAATAAAAAGCTTGGCCATGCATTTCTTTGCAACCAGTGGCAGCTGCAGTTTCAATAGTGAAGCCCACGAATCCATACCCTTTTGATTTCCCTATCACATGATAACATATTACCCTAACTTCAAAAACATTCATCATTTGCGAGTTGCGATGTAACCAATTTGGGGATACAAAATAGATGGAAAAAAAAATCATTGAGTTTACGTTCAATGATTTGACCGTGTTGCTCAAAAGCATCTCTCAGGACGGTTTCGTTTCTATCGTAGGAAAGCCATTGGTTCCAAAATAAATACTAAATGGTTAAAAAATGAAATCCAGAAATCAATTTCTGCATTACTACTTAACCAAAACTCGAGGGATGCGACTATTATTATTAAATTAAAATAAGAAATAAATGAAAACGTGAAAGAAGAGTTAGATGAGATCTGCGACAACCAATTTTGTCCATGAATGCCGCGCACGTAGCAATCGAGATAAGGGAGAACTCAAGTAGAAGAGCACTGCAGTTGTTAGATGAAGGGGGTTTTGCTTCTGCAGAGACCAACTTGATTTCTCCTTCAATGCAGGAGCAACTTCTTTTTATTTTGGTTTTGGATTTTAGTGACAGACCAACAAGCAATTGAAGCAAGAGAAATTACACGCAACAGCAAGAAGCAATAAGGAATAAAGTTTTATAGAGTGAGGGGCGGGGAGGGAATGAAGTTACAATGAGAGTTTGGGATAAGATAGGAGTGAAGTTTTAGAGAGGGCATTCCGGGTGTGGAGGGCAAAGGGATCTCAGACAAGGGTTATTTTACGGGATAGCTGAAGTCCACAAAATCACAAACGCAGCACAGGGAGGGGGAAGGCCGTTCAGACAATGGATATAGTTGACTTTAAACAGTTGCCATTAATATAAAAAAATACCAAAAATAATTTAAAGATAAATATAAAAAAATAAATTTTTGATCACTAATTATTTTTATTTTCTTATAATTGACTTTAAACAGTTGCCATTAATATACCAAAAAATGAAGGAAACATTCATCCAAAGTGCATTATCTAGGGATTGACGGCTCTTATTTTGTGCCTTAGACGCAAATTCACATTTAAAACCTTTTCTTTTAAAATTATTTCATGGGTGTATTACGGAGAAAAAAGTATTGTTATTCTCTCTGAACCTCAAGTTTCTTTCTATGCTTAAAATAGTAATTATGTACTATATAAAAAATAAAGATATATAACTTGGGAATTAAAAATATACTCAAGTTTCTTTCTATGCTTAAATAATAATTAAGAAAATTATTAGAAAGCTTCATGATGATATAAAATTATTGAAAAAAAAAATCCCATGCCTCTAGTGCCTATGCTGACTACTTGACTCAATTATTGAGACCGTTATATTAAATCACATGATTCATATTCCACATTCCCGGCTAGCGTGACAACAATATAAAACTTCTTATGTTTCTCTGGATACTATACAGCTATTGCATCAACTTGCCGTTTTCTTATGATATAATTAATCTCCAATTGTCACATCCAACGCATAATCGTCACAACAATTAAGACAAACTAGTAGCTAGATTGTTCGCACGTGCTTTTTTTTACTAAATCTCTTTGTTTATGGCCTGTAGGGTCCGTGGCCAGGGGTAGTGGGGGAAATGATTTGCAAGAGCACTACCACTATAAAGATTGAACAAAGGGAACTCCAATTCTGCACCAAATACGAATAGCATTGCTCTGAATTGCGAGACAGCAAATCTTGTTCTTCATTATTTCATTGATCTACAATATACAAGTTTCACGATAATTCTATTTCTGTGACCCCTATAGTCATTATATAGAAATTAAACACACCAATGGACGATTCAGCAGCCAGCTGGCTATCTGATTTGGTAAGAAACTCATTTGATTTCATTCAATCAATCTTCCAACGTGCGAGAAATTTTTATACAGTCTATCATAGCCACTCCTTTCTATATTAAATAAATGTAAGATTCTGTAGTGACGGGCATTTCTCGCATAGTGCAAATGGAGGATTGCAATTTCTTTAACAATTGATTTTTTTTTTTTTTGTTAAACTTTAGCAGGAAATGGAGGATTACATTTTCTTTCCCGAGGAATGTTACCTGAGCTTGCTTGATGTTGATGATAAAGAGCTTATTTCACATGACATAGAGAGTAGCAACACTTCTAACTCGTCCAGCATTACGGAAAACCTTTCCCCAAAACTTCCCTCCTCATCTTCCATCTTATCCTTTGATCAGCCTCAGATTCTGTCCTTCGACAACTCAAACTCATCTCCTCCAAACACCACCCAGTTTTATGGGTTGGGTTGTACCTTAAAACCAAAACAACACGATGAGCTGGTGTCAGTGTCACTACAGTCCCAATTGGGAAACACGCATTTGTTAGTTCAAACACCAAATTGGTCCTCAAAATCCCAAAACTTGGGAACTAAAACCTCACAGGGTAAGAGGTCTCCAGCTCACGCTCAGGATCACATCATGGCCGAGAGAAAGCGAAGGGAGAAGCTCAGCCAGAGCTTCATTGCTCTTGCAGCTCTTGTTCCTGGCCTAAGGAAGGTATATTCTATGCGCTTAATTATTGTCATGAGTTGGTAAAAGAAGTCCATCAATTAACTAGCGGAAAAGTCACACTTCACAATAATTCTGTACCCAGACAGCAAAAGCCAGAAGTGAAAAATTATTAGATGCTTGTATTGTAATAGGTTGGATCATACTCTGATTACTTGTAACGTTATATTTTAAATAAATATATAAGTTAATGGTAGATCTTCTTATTATATATTTAAAGCTAAAATATCACTAACAAACTATTAGATAAGTGGTTAACAGATTAGTCTTCTATAAGGATAAGGATATAAAGTTTAAATTCCTAGAAATGTATTTGTTAAGAAAGAGAGTAATCGTAAATGATTCATTCCAAAATTATGAGCGCAATATCTTCCACAATTTCAGTATATCACAAAAAAAAAGAAGCTAAAATGTCGTTCTCTTAATACTCACAATATAATTTAACATGATATTTTATAAGTACTTAATAATTTTTCCATTAAAAATTTAATGTATTGATTGGTTATGTAACATATATATGTCCAGATATTATTAAATTTAATGGTTGAATTAATAAAAATTATATTACACAAAAAGTTATTTAATAATATAAAAATATATTTAACTCATAATCGTATAAATTTATCCTCGTGTATATATTAATATTTATAAGTATTAAATGTGTCTGTGGTACTAATTAATCATGTGAATATCTTCAAATACAAAGATGGACAAGGCTTCTGTGTTAGGGGATGCTATCAAGTACGTGAAAGAGCTCAAAGAGCGTCTAGCAGTGCTCGAAGAAGAAAGGAGGAAAACGAAGGCAGAGTCTATGGTGGTTCTGAACAAACCAGAGCTCCATGTCGCTGGGGACTGCTCCTCATCCGATGACAGCATTGATGCTATTGGTAAAGCCGGTGGCAGTGAATCACTCCTCCAAGTGGAAGCGAGAGTGTCAGGGCAAGAGGTGCTACTTCGGATCCATTGCCAGAAGCAAAAGGGTCTTTTGGTCAAAATACTGGCTGAGATTCAACGCCTTCACCTCTTTGTTCGCAGTAGCAGTGCCTTGCGATTTGGGGAATCTATTCTTTACATAACCATTATTGCTCAGGTAAGAGAGAATCTTCGCGTAAACCCGGCGAAATTTTTTCATCAGCTTTTTTATTTTTATTATTATCCCTTACATTATTTTGTATTTCATTCTCTCTCTTATCATCATTTTATTCTTAATTAATTAAACTGTCAGCCTAGAGTATATTTCGATTTTAGTTTAATTGTATTTGAATAATATTATTTTGCAGATGGGCGAAGGTTACAACTTGACCCTAAAGCAACTAGTCAAGAAACTACGCGTGGCTACATTGAAGTTCGTGTCATAGCCACAGCACGAGTGTGGGATCCCCCAGACATTGACGGACACTCTGAATCAAATTTTCATATGTAGCAAGGATGGAGCTCGATTCTACGCGATGCTGTCTTTCGCTTGTTTTGTATGCTCCCTCCGGCCCTCGCTGTAACTGTTTGACTGAAATTATTCCTGAAATTGTAATTACTGACCAGACATTTTAAAATTATTATTTTAGTCTTTAACAATATAATTAAATTAGTCTTTACATTAATATATTAAAGATTAATTTGATTAATTTTAAAATAATGTTAACAAATTAATTTAACTTAAAAAATATAATATTAACAATTAATTCAACTACAATAAAATATAAGGATTAAAATAATAATTTTTAAATATTAAAATTTTTTAATCAGTACTTAAAATTTTATAGGCTAATTTAAAAGTATGCTCAAAAAAATATGAATAATTTGTGAAAAGGATGTTAGAATATTATATTATTTAAAGATATAATTAAGATAATTTTATAAAAATTTAAATAATTTTTTTATATATTAATTTTTGAAATTAAATTAGATCTATTTAACTTTAAAATAAGATAAATTCTATCATGGTACACAACAAGTTTGGAATCAACTTGAGGCCAGGGTAAGTACTGAGAGAATGAAAAAATTATGTGGTAGAATTATAATTTTAAAAGTAATAAAATATACTGAATCCCCCATGATAAACACACACTTCAAGTTACAACTGGACAACACTGACTCCAAATATTTGAATAAAGTAAATGGATAGATTGTTCTCTCTGCATTGTCTTCTTAGAACAAGGCAAATTATAATTAAACCAGAGACTGGTGATGGGTATCCCAGCATGAACCCACATTCATGATAACACACAAGTGCGAACTGCCTATATAGTTGGACGGATTGTGCTGTAATCTGTAGCAATAACAGATTACCTGGAGTACAGAGCTAAGCTTGCTACAATCTGTCCATTTGACCACAAGTGTTCGTAAGGCTCAAACATCCGCTACAGGGGAGCTGACGTATTCTCCGGCGCGATGACTGTTGGCGGGGTTGTTGCGGAGGGTGTCTCGCAGTTGAAGAAGCGCACAAGGTAATTTTTTTCTTGAAGGGAAATAATTGAACATCGAGACACATCCCCCTTCCTTCCTCCCTCGCCACAACACCTCATCCCTTGCAGCACTACACACTCTGCCACCCTTCCTTTCCGGCCTTTATTCTCGTCGTCGTCGTCCTCCAGCTTATCGTTGTTCTCGTTGCCCTCGTTCTCATTCTCCTAATCGGCAATCTCAACCTCGCCCTCCTATTCCTGCAAAGCTTGGGTTTACGATTTTCTAAGACGAAATTTCCAGCAATGCCCTCCTAATCGATTTTAGATTAGAACGAAATAAGTATTAATATCCATCGTGCTTAAATTAAAAAATGGGTCACAATAAAATTCAACAACTTTAAATCTAAAGATTTTATGGGTCTGAAATAAAATTATAAACAGTCTTGAAAACATGTTACCTGAGCCGCATGATTAAAATTTAAGAGCTGAGATTCAATTGGTCCCAAATTCATTAGGTCCTATCACAGAATTAGGCTCTAAGATGATATTAAAACCGATCATGTGATTGATATTGGATCATTTATAAATATTTAATTCTATAAATTTTATATTTTAGATATCCAATTCTATATACGAGGGAATATATTAAAATTTTATATTACTTAAAAATATGGGTAAGATAATGAGGATAGAATAACCCTTCCTTGAGAACTAGACCGTCTATCACAATAGAGCAAGGCATGAGGCCCAATCATTCACTAAAGCCCTTATAAGTGCAATTCTGAATCTGACGGAAAACAAACCCAAACTAGGGGCATTCTTCAAGTATTTCCTTGTTATGCTTATTCCCCCGAGCCCTCACTGAGTCTGCTCGACAGGGATTATTCCCTGAAATTGTAATTATTAACGAAAATAATTCTTGACGTTCTAAATTATTATTTTAGTTTTTGATATTATAAGTTATCAATTAAATTAGTATTTGCATTAACATATTAGAGATTAATTTTAAAATAATGTTAACAATTATTTTAACTGACAAAAATATAATATCAAAGACCGTTTTAATAAAAATAAAATATTAAAAATTAAAATAATATTTTTATAAACTAATTTAAAAGAATACTAGAAAAAAAAAATATGAATAACTTGTGAAAAGGAGAAGTATTTTCATCTGGCACAGCTTAATGAGAACATAAACATAGATCTAAACACTGAACCATTTGATACATTCTATATGTGGAATGTCCGCGCCCAAAGATGCAGTGTGTCTGTTTGACGGGAAAAAATATGCTTAGTCTGTGGAGAAGAGGATTATTTTTATCTGACACGGGTTTAATGAAAACATTGGCAGCTTCTGATGTATTTGAGAATATTTCGTTTATCACGTTTAAAGGATGCAAGTCCTTCCATTTTTTCCGGAAATTTATGGAGTTAAATCACATATTGGGCTCCATCACGTGTACGTAGGTCAACTCGCTAGATTGGCCCAAAGCTGCTATTTTTTCAAAAAATACTTTTGTTTCACCGAAGAAGTAGGATCTGGTTTAATTATTTGAACAAGGGACAGTGTATAGAGCATCGAATGTCGATGGTGCGAATATACTATCGTAACGATTGCAAGTGTTGGAATTATATTTTTAGATTCTTTTTTTTTTTTCCAACAAATTTAAGACATATGAGCTCCCCACATCATTCTAATGCATTTGAAATAGTCGATTAATTTGTCTAAATACTAACGTAAGATTCAGACAGAGTTTTAAAAGCAAAATCCTTTAATTAATTAATCCTAATGACGTTGCAACGACTTTTTACAGTATAGTTAATTTGGTTAGTATTAGCTTGTATTTTTTTTTTTTGTTTTACCGGATATTTTTGTACTCTGTATATGAAGCTAATGATAGTTGGATTCATTGGCTGATTCAACAATTACCCTATTCAGTTTATGTAAATCGCGCATTATTTTTATATCACACATCCGTTACCCTTTTTTTTTGGGTCATGCATCCTTTACCTTTCAATCAATTCCAATTCCCCACCACATTTAAGGCCTAGCAATGTAAATGGGTTGGGGTACGCCTGATCAACCCAATCAATCCGAATCGAATTGAACCAATTAAATTGGTTTGGTTTGATTTGAGTTATCGAATCCAATGGGGTAATATATGACCTGGTCATAATTGGCTCAAATATTGAGTATTGTAACTCTAAACTTGATAACCCAATATTTGAACCAATGACTTGATCTCTTTTATATTTCACAGCCTTATATAATTATATTAAGAGTTATGTTATGTTGTTATTGTTAACTATATTATTGACTAGTGATCTATGTATGATTTGATAAACCATATTTTGGTAATTGTGATAGAATTTAGGTATGCATGTTAATGACTAAAAATTTATAGATAAAATTAAGAAAACTTGTGTCAAATTAAAATTTGTGATATTTTGTGGTATTTTTTAAATATATTTGTTGGCTGAATATTTTTTTCAAAAAAAGAAAAAAGAAAAGTAACCTAATCATCCGAATAAAACCAGTCCGAATTTAGTTGGTTCGAATTTGATCAAAATTTTTTAAACCCAAATCAAACTAAACCAATCAAAATTGATTGATTAGAATTTATTTTGCACTTAAACCCAAATAACCCGACCTGATTACATCCCTAATCACATTATATTTCATTTTTCTTCAATTTCCTTAGATCGTATTATGTTTCTCAAGTGCTTTCAAAACCTTCACAATATTCACCAAGAAAGAATTCCTCATTTGTTACATTGAGATTATGTAGAACTCATTTTTATGTCTCCCCTTCTTGGAAATTTAACAATTACATGGCCTCTTGTCACTAAAACCTATAAATCATTATATACGGATGTTGATATTTTTTGTTTGCTGCTAAGGTTGAGAAGAGATTAAATGGCCTGTTAAGGGTCTATAGTCTAACTTGTATTAGACCTTGCCATTTTAGTAAACAAGTTGATCAAAGCTTTTCAAAAAACCTCTTTAATTAAAAAGCTAAGATTTTGGACTATAAAAAAGCCTATTGGCTCTTATAGGTTGACCTTTTTATATTATATTTATATTTTTTCAAAACCCTAATACTCTCACTTAACCCTTTTCTTACCTTCTATTCTTTCCCTTGACTTCAACCATAAACTTGCAATAAACTTTCTCTCACCCCCATTATTTCTTCTCAAGAGACAGTGAATATGCCTTTATGAGAAGGGCATGTGCATTCATAGTTGTCTTTAGAGGTAAGAATGTTGAGAAATAGGTCAAAGATGAATCAAAGCCAAAGTTTCTTTGATCAGTGAGCTTCATTGATAAGTGAGCTTAGTCCACAATTAGACACTATTCCAAAGGATTTTTACTAAACCAAAAGATTAGTTTCTAAGCTTAGGTTGCATGAAGTAAAGATTGATTATTATTTAAATGGATTATGCTATATTACAAATATGATGTTACTTTGACTCATTGTAAATTTTGTGGAAAGCCTAACTCTAAGTCGAAGAGAGGGGGAATTGTGACATATAGGGATATTTTGCATAAAAAAATGCACTATCTGCCCCTAATTTCTAGACTTAAAAGGTTGTATACATCAATGAATTCTGCACCTTACATGAGGTGGCACTTTGAGAATCGAAGGAGTGATGATATAATGACATATCCTTCTTATGGTAAAGCTTGGCATCATTTTGATCGAACTTATCCTGATTTTGTATTTGATCCCCATAATATTAGATTAAGGATATGTGCTGATGGTTTTTCTCCCAACAATCAATTTAATAAACCATATTCTTGTTGGCTTATAGTTGCTATTCCTTACAATCTTCTGCCTAAAATGTGCATGAAAGATCCTTTCTTATTTTTAACTTGTATAATCCTTGGTCCTAATAATCCAAAGGCCAAGATCGATATCTATGTCCAACCTTTAATTGACGAATTAAATGAGTTATGGTACAATGGTGTTTTGACTTATGATATCTCAACCAAGCAGAATTTTAGGTTAAGGGCAACATTGATGTAGATGATCAATGATTTTCTAGTTTATGGGATGTTGTCTGGATGGATGACCTAAGGGAATTTGGCGTGTCCGATATGTATGAAGGATACAAAAGCATTCATTCTGAAGTATGGTGAAAAGAATTCTTGGTTTGACTATCATAGAAGGTTTTTGGATATAGATTATACTTATAGGTGCAATAGGCATGGATTCACAAAGAATCGTATAGAAAGTAAGGAAGCTCCTATTAGACTTATCAGTCAACAAATTTGGGACTGGTTTAGGTGATTTCCAAAGATTACAAAAGTTGGAAAATCCGTTAGATTACCTGGCTATGGGGTAGAACGCAATTGTACCAAACAAAGTATATTCTAGGAACTACCCTATTGGAAGAATCACTTATTCTATCATTGTTGAGATGTGATGCATGTTGAAAAGAACGTATTTGATAATATTATACATATTGTGATGAATAGTGACTGAACTAAAGATAATGAGAAGCAATTATGGATTTAGAGGAATACTGTAAATGCTTTAAGTTAAATTTACAACCCTTAAGAGATGGTCGTTAGTGTAAGCTTGAAGCCAGTTATATATTGACCTCTATACCGAGACAAGATGCGTGTAAGTGGGTGTAAGAGTTAAAAATACGAGATGGTTATGCCTCAAACTTGGGTAGATATGTCAATGTTGCACAAGAAGAATTTTTTGACAAAAAGTCATGACTACCATGTATTTATGGAGTGTTTACCGCTTGTTGCATTGAAAGAACTATCAGATCACATTTGGAGGCTATTAACTAAGTGGAGTGATTACTTTAGAGATTTGTGTTCATTTACTTGTAGAGCTGATGATCTTTTGGTAATGGAGAATAACATTCCTATTTTTCTTTGTAAGTCAGAGAGGATATTTCTTCTTGGATTTTTTATTTGTATGGAGCACTTGCCTATACATTTGGCTTATGAAGCATGGATATGTTGTCCTGTCCAACATAGGTGGATGTATTTGTTTGAGTGGAAAATAAGAGGATTCAAAAGAATAGTAAAGAATAGAGCTAAAATAGAGAGATTGATATGTCAAGCGTACATTTCGAAGGAGAGTCTAACTTTTGCTCATACTACTTTGAGCTGCATGCCCATTCTAAGAGAAACAGGGTTAGTCAGAATGATGATGGTGGTGAAAGCTTAGTATTCAACCAATCTGGCCATGCCGTTGGATGATGCAAGGACCGATGGTTTACTAGGAGTGAATGAATGGAAATCTACACATTTATATATATTGCTAAATTGTGATGAAGTGGAGTCATTCAAAAGGTAATTGATAAACTATTTTATTGTATTCTTTGTTCTATAATTCCTCAAATTCTATATAATGGTAAATTATGACAAGGTGTCTTCTCTTGTACTTTGTCTAATATTTATAGGTTTTTTGAAGAACTATACAATCAACAATCCCTTGACCAATTTCTTGAATGGTTCAAATCATGTGTATGTGATTAAGTGATTCTATTTTGCTGTTTATATTTTTGTTCTTGTACTATTATGTTATTAATATTCCAGTCTTTATATTTAGGTGCATGATCAGAAGAATGGTGTAATCAATCCTCATTTGTACAATTTGGCTTGGGATCCAAAAATCAGAGCTACAAGTTAGCCAATTTACCATGTCAATAGTTACAAGTTTCATACAATTGAATGGGGGAAGGGAAAAAACCGATAACACGGGGGTTTTGTTAAGGGAGATACTGGAGACAGAGAAAGTGATTGACATGGAGTAGTTAATGAAATATTTGAATTGGAATATCCTAGTAAATCTCTTAAAAAAGTTGTACTATTTGCTTGTAAATGGTATGATCCAACACATTTTGGGAGAACATGTAAAAACAATCACTACAAAATAATTGAGATTAACCACACTAAAAGATATTAAAAATTTGATCTATTTATCGCGCTCAAAATGCAAGACAACACTACAAAAAAGAAGGTAAAAAACGGCAATTTTTTAAGTAACTTATAGCGGTTTTAACCGCCACTTTTTACTTGAATGGTAGTTTTGAAAACTACCGTAATTACGTCTGCCATTCAGTAAATTATGGTGGTTTATTGAAAACCACAATAATTTACATATGGTATGATATGACAGTTTTAAATCGCCGCAATTTACACTACAATTAGAAAAAAAAATAATAGGTTATTATAGCGGTTTGAATCACCACAATTTACACTGAAATTAAAAAGAATAATGGGTTGTTATGGCAGTTAAAATTGCCACAATTTGAGCTATAAGTGAGAAAAAAAAAAAAAAAAGCCAACACAAATAGGGCATTTCAACCAATCCAACCAAAAAAAAAAAATAAATGCATACAAAAAATATGCATTTCCATTATTGACTTTTATATACAAAACCTCTATAATATAATCTCATAAATAGGGCATTTCAACCAATATACAAAATGGCAATTACATTGGAATCATTACAAAGCAGGGCGTTCATTCTTCCTCAACGAAACTAAGAATGGTAGAGATTACCATATACAAAAATCTACACACCAAAAAAAAAAAGAAAACACTCTCAAATCATAGTAAAAATACTAAGAAGGCTTCAATGCATCATAAAATCTAAATTATCAAGAACAATAAAAAGAAAAAGAAAAAGATTAAGCAATTACCTCCTAAAAAATCCAAAATCCTTGTGAGAATTGATATGAGGTGATGCGAGGATAGGATGAACATGAAAGTGACAAACCAAGCATAGGCCAAAACACAATAAGAACAACAAAAAGCTTCCCAATATACCATACAAGAGTTTCAAACATAGCAGAGGTGACTTTCAACACCAACGTTTATAAATTATAACTAGAAATTAGCTAAATATTAATGGAATGCATATCAACTTTGACTAATATAAGCAAAAAGTTCTTAAATTCATATAAATGTGAAAAGCTTGTAAGGATGGACTCCACCTGCAATATACTACACTACAAGAAAGAGGAACATGACAAGAGTTTCTTTTAGAGGACCTTGAAATCAAATAATGGTTCTTATTGTTATGATATGAAATATCTACTTATAGAAGCTAATAAACTACAACATGCAAGAAGGGTCACGATCATGGACCCCTTATTTAGGACGATAACTAAAAATGACACATCATTTCCCATTGCTTAGCTTTTATTTATCTCCATGTAATCTATCCATTAATTACAAGTATCAATATAAATAAGTCAAGAGGATAATTATATACCTAGTTACCACTACTTATACTCAGCTAATAAATAACAACCAGGCTTACAATTATAATTAGAGTATCAATATGAGTAATTGCAAGAAAAATATGCAAGCCTGATAAAAAATTAACTTAGAAAATCAAATGGCATGCCCATAGGAGTAATAGAACTTACCATAATTAGCCAGTGTTATAGGACTTTTCTGATTTTGATTTGACATCGGAATACAATGGAGCCTTTTGTTCCACCTGCACAAACCACATTAGTAGTGATAGGGCAAGAAACAAAAGTTAGTTATGCCAAGCTGGCAAGTCTGTTAGTTAGTTAGTTATCAGTCTGTTAAGAGTTAGTTAATCTCTAATACTTGTGAATCAAGCTACATGTAATATATAAGCAAACTCTGTGTATTGATCAATGTAACTCACTATTCTACTCATTCTTCAAGTTTCTCATTCCTACATATTCTCTCTGTGCTTGGGTTCTTCTCTGTGTCATCTTCAAGTTCTGACACCTTTCATGGTATCAGAGCTTTTGATCCATGGAGACACCAGAGCTCATAACACCTTCTGCTACAAACTCTAGTGCAGGCTTCGTCATGAAGACCTTTGCAAACTCAGTTTCGATCAAGCTTGATGAGGATAATTTCCTCACACAGAGGCAGCAAGCTTTGCACTCGATCAAAGGGCATAAGCTTCAGAAGCATCTCTGCAAGGACAAAGTTCCTCAGAAGTACAAATCAGAACAAGATGAAGAAATGGAGAATGAATCTTAAGCTTTCTCAGATTAGGAACAACAAGATCATCATTTGGTTTCATGGCTCCTTGCTTCTATGGAGTCTTCTTTTGCAAATCGCATGGTAGGATGTGAATTTGCCTATGAAATTTGGGAACGCATTGAGACCTACTTTGTCTCACAAACTAGAGCAAAAGTGAGGCAGTTGAAAACTTAGCTCAAAGCATCCAAAAAACAAGGTCTAGTTCGAGATTACCTGCTTCAGATTAAGAAGATTGTTGACACTTTAGCTGTTATTAGATCTCCAATTTCTACTAAAGAACACATAGAGGTAATTGTAGATGGTTTAAATGAAGATTGTAGTGCATTCATAACTATTGTGATGTCAAGAGCATAGCACTTTTCAATTCCTGAAATTGAAGCATTGTTAATGGCAAAAGAGGAGATGATTGAGCGGTTCAGAAAAGCTGATGTGAACATGGTTCAAGCTCATCTTGCTTAGAGTTCTTTGCAAGATTCCAAGAACTCTCAAGAAAACAAAGGCAACAATCATGGTAATAGTCAAAACTGAGGACAAGGTGGAAGAAGAGGCCGAGGTAAAGGAGCTCGAGGAGGTAGAAATGGTTGGCATAATGGTGGAAGACCTTAATGTTAGCTATGTGGAAAAATAGGACATACCGTGCGGCAATGCTACCACAGGTTTGATCCTCAGTTTCAAAATCCAAATCATCAAAATACACTGCAGCCACCTCTTCCAACTTTTTCTTTCTATCAACCTCAGCCTCGAGCTTACTTGGCTACACCATCAACTCTGAATGATGCATCCTAGTATCCTGATTCTGGAGTGTAACATCCCCCACTTTCTTAAGTGGAGTATAACATAAATTTTGAATTATTTCTCTTATGCAGTGTGGAAATTTCTCAAGCAGTAGTATACCCTGACAATCCTCACACTCAGAAATATAGGGTAGCATAACGCTGCCGTTAAAAATATGACACTGCCATATGCTAAAAATTAGAAAATGACAAAAACCTATGTCAACTTATGTTAATTGCAATCTTGCCCAAAAGTTTTAGAAATTGTACTTTAACCCCAAGTGGATATTTCCACAATAACACTAAAACTTTTCATAAAATGACCTTTATATCCCCACATTTGTAGAATTAACAAAATGGGGTTTTAAATGGAGTAGAATGAAGTGGTGAAGCCTTAGAAGTTTAAATTTCTGCTGATTGAGCCACAGAGGCAGTCGGGTATGAAATGACATAGGGTGCCCCTAGACTTGCTCAAAATTACGGAAATGCTATTAGCTACGGAAAAAAAAAAAAACAAAAAGGTTCTAAATTTGTAAAACGTTTAATTTACACTGATAATCAATTTATTTGATTTTATTGACCAAGTAAGGTTAATTAGAAAGCAATTAGAGGATAATTAGGAGTTAATTAGATATTAAGTAGAGAGATTAAGCTTAAGACCGATAGAATAAATAGACAATAATGTAACGTCCAACAAATTTCATTATCTTTAAATCAATTTGTTCGGTTTTACTGAATGAGTGAGATTAATTAGGAATTTATTTGGTAATTCTTTAGGAACAATTGAATATCAATTAGAGAGATGAGAATTTAGAATATTCGATTTGAAACATAAGAGATTTCACAGGAATCTTGTCAAAATCATTTTACTGATTTAAAAGAAATCGGTAAGGTTTCGATATTTTAAATTGTCGGAACTGAATCAATGGAATAATATACCAATAACCCCATGTTTGATGGCTGAAGATTCAGCCACATGACCACTTAAAGTGGTGCAAGTTAACCACAAATTTCAAGTCTTGTTGGCTCAATTGTGGACCACTTAAAGGAGGCACCAATAGTAACTCAAGCCTTCAACCACCCTCATTAATACTAATCAGATTTTCCTTCCTTTACTCCCTAGAATTGCTATGGCCGAGGGGGAGAGAAGAAGAGGAACCAATTGTCTCTCTTCATCTTGTTCTGCACATCTAACCCTCTTAATTCCTCAAGGATCCCTTCTTCATCAACTACTACACTAGATTAAGGTAGGATTTTTATTTTTTGTTTCTTGTTTTCATGGATTAAAGTTGTATGAGAATTCAACTCTCTTCACTTCTTTGATGATATGCTTGATGTGTGTGATGATTTATGGCTAGTTTATTAAGTATTTGGAGGGATTGAGATTGAATCTTGCATGAAACATAAGATAGAGAACAAACCAGAATCTGAAAACCTAGGGGAACCTATGGCGGAGTGTACGGCTCCACCTACAACCACTGAAACAAAATGAAACTAATTTTATGTGAAACTAGACATTCTGAGCTTTCGACACATATAAATTATAAGGTCATTGGATTAGTATTGAGTGAGTTATGAATTTTTGAATTTTAACCAAAAAGTTTGGGTTTCCTTCTGAGCAGTACATGTTGGGAAGGGTGTAACTCACCCTACACACCTTCAAATTGAGTGAACCTAGTCTTGTTTAAAAGCTAACATGTAGGGGAACATCTTGTAAAAATTTCAAAATCAGATTCATTCAGAATCAGATTTATTCCTAATCACTCCTAGAAATTCAATGAAATTGCCTTAAGTTTAAACTGGGCTAATACAGGGTAGTCTAGAAAGGTCAACTTGCGGGGTTTATAACTTGGGTTCTGCATATATGCAACTTGTTGGAAGTAAAAGCTTGTTTTGTTATCTTTAATTTGGTATAGGTTTTGTATGGTTTCACTTAGATTTCTATTTTTAATGAATTTTTACTTCCAGGAGTATAATTCTGGCTAGTGACCGAATAGGTTGAGACAAAATTTAAATATCTTGAGCTACACATATCAAAATGAGATGGGACCAAAGAGGTTGGAAACTAGACAACCAACATTGTAACATATACAAAATGTAGGCCTAAATGAATTAAAATGAAATTTTGGTGGCATGTACAAATTTCGGGCAAAATTGAATAAAGGGGACAGAAAACCCCATTTATGTAAACTTGTTATATTGTTACATTGTTATTATGAATGTGATGCCCATATTGGAATTGTTGCCTATTTTAATCTTTCTGGTAACCTGGCACTATTCACTAGGAAACGAACTCGATCCGTTATGCTGCCAAAATTTCAGCAGAAATATGTGAATTTATGAATGTTAGAAACATTTATATGTTATGCTCATAAGATTCATATATGTAAGAATGATTTAAGTATGATATGAAGTGTATGAATGAATGCATGTATAATCATGTCCAAAGGAGAATAAGATTTATGACAACTTGCAAGAAAGACGTACCAAACTACCACGTGAGGCATGGCATAGACCTAGCTAGCATGGGCCAGAGTGGTACTGTCTATGACTTGGGCCAGCCCTCGACCAGATTTAAGAGGAATAGATTGGTGTAAGGGTCGGGGAAAGTAAACCCATCACTCATATATAGGTAAGAGCTCGAACCTTAAAAGCAGGCTATTACCTAGGGGTGAGAGAGGCCATTCACCTCCGGGAGACCAAGTGCAGAAGAGCAAGGTTAAGTTGCAAGTTAAAGAAAGATACGAATTAAGTCAAGTGCACTTGCATGCAGTCAAGTATAAACATCTATATGTGCATCTTCAATTATCTCGTTAAGCCACAATATTATTATGATTCTTGTTGAAGCATATTATACTATTCGTATTTCTATATCTGTCATATGATATGGCAAGTGGTTGTTAAAATATAACCCATTTTGAGAAAGATGTTTTCAACTTAAAATTGAACCACTATTTGCATATATATGCTTATATTTTCATAATAAACTAAAGCGGTTGGAATGTTTACAATGACACTGTAAAAGTGATGGTTTGAGTTTACCTATTGAGAACTTTAGGTTCTCCCTGCCTGCTTATATGTTTTTATTTTCCATAAATATTCCAGCACCCAAGTTGGAAATCAAGTGCGAGGTGGAGTACTGGGACATTCACTGACCAAGACTCGGGTGCAAACCAGACCAAGAGGCTATTGAAGCTAGCTAATAACTAGTCGGAAGCAAATGCTGTATATTATGTTAGTCACAATCTCTTTTAAATTGTAATTATTCTATTCTCTATGTATTAAAGACGACGAAATTCATGAATCAGTAATAAAGTGTGCAGTTAAAGGGTCATGTATTATATTTTCCATATTTTAAATGTTCTCTTAACACAATGACAACCTCTTAATATAACTCCAAGACTCGAGCATGGCTTATATGATAGAGGGTGTTACTTGGAGCATCTCATCATATTACCTATGGTCATAGAAACCTCCTCAATGGATTAGAGTTTGATGGCAATGATCAAGTACAGATTGGAAATGGCTAAGGTATGAGCATTAAACACATTGGTACTTCTGTTCTTACATCAAATTTGTCCAACTCCCACTTTGCTCTCACAAATCTGTTACGTGTCCCTAAAATCACCAAAAATCTTGTTAGTATGTCAAAATTTGCCAAAGATAATCATGTCTTTTTTGAGTTACATCCTGACATATATTTTGCTAAATCTCAGGATTCCAAAGCTATTACCCTCTGAGGTAAGCTCAAGGATGGCCTCTATGCTTTTGAAAACCTGATTGTTAACAAAAACCTTCACAACTCTCATGTCTCACCTGTCGCATTCCACTCACAATGTACTTCTCCTGATACATTTCAATTGTGGCACAATAGATTAGGACATCCTTTTGAAAGAATTGTACACCATATATTGATTTCTTGTAAACTTTTACCTTCTGGAAATAAAGAAAGGTCTAATTCCTCAGTTTGTGTATCTTGTTGCATGGGAAAACACCACTAGTTGCCTTACTTGCCTTCTATTGACAAAACTCTAACTCCTCTTGAATTCGTCTATTCAAATGTGTGGGGACCTGCTCCACTACCTAGCAAATCTGGTTTTAGATATTATGTCTGTTTCATTGATGCCTACTCACGATATACATGCATTTATCTATTGGTCAACAAATCTCAAGTCTTTGATGCATTCCTGCAATATAAGTCCATGATGGAACTCAAAACTGGCCAAAAATTAAGAACCCTTCAGTTTGACAATGGTAAAGAATATTTATCCCACAAATTCACCAACTATCTCACCTCAAATGGCATCAATCATTACCTATCTTGTCTCTACTCTTACCAGCAAAATGGATGTGCTGAGAGAAAATATAGACATATCACTGCAATGGATTTGTCTATCCCAGCCATTGCAAAAATGCCCCTTACCTTCTGGGATGAAGGCTTCACCTCAGCCACTTACCTTATAAATCGACTACCTTCCCCAAACACTAACTACCTCTCACCTGCAAAAATCCTCACTAAACAAAAACCATACTACAAACTCCTAAAAACCTTTGGTTGTGCAGCATACCCTTACTTACGACCTTATAACACCCACAAACTTGACTACAAAACCTTTTCATTGGCTATGCTACAAACCATAAAGGTTACAAATGCCTCTTTCCCAATGGAAAAATTTATATTAGTAGGAATGTCATCTTTGATGAAACATATTTTCCTTATCATACCTTATTTCCTACTAATCCTGATGCATCGTCCCCTGCTTAGCCACTCTTCTTGCCTCAAATTCCGCTTGTCTTACCTACTTTTCTATCTACTCAACCAACAGTGCCCTCCCAACCAAACACTTCCAATTACTTTTGCTGTTCCACAAATTCCTCTCATTGTCCTTACACCAAACATAAACCCCTAACACTCATCTTTAGCTCCAAGTACCAATGCTATTAATGACTCGGCTAATGCTGTTAACAATTCTCTACTTGCTATTGCTACTAACTATGCTTCTAGTGACCTTAGTGCACGAAATGGTGATGTACAAGGAGGTCGAATTGAAATCTAGCTTCCCTTTGGTGACAACCCCAAGCAGCCTCTCACTACTGCATTAGTGAATAATCACTGCATTAGTGAATAATCACAACATGCAAACACGAGCTAAATCCGGAATCTCCAAACCAAAAACTTATGTTGCTGTGCTCAGTGACCCTCCTAATTTGGCTAACTGTGAGCCAAAATTAGTTTCTCAAGCACTTAGCTATTCTCACTGGAAGTTGGCTATGCAAGAGGAATATGATGCCTTGTTATGCAACCACACTTGGACTTTCACTAATCCTCCTGCTCATGCCAAGCCAATTAGCTGCCAGTGGGTCTTCAGAATCAAGAGGCACCCTGATGGCTCCATACAGAAATACAAAGCCAAATTAGTAGCCAAGGGATTCCATCAAAGAGAAGGTCTGGATTATGATGAAATCTTCAATCCAGTAATCAAACCTGCGACTGTGAGGTTATTTTGTCCATTGCACTACACAAAGGTTGGAAGATAAGGCAATTTGACTTCAATAATGCCTTTCTTACTGGGGATTTGGCTGAGGAAGCTTTCATGGTGCAACCTAAAGGTTTTCTATCTGCAGACCCCACTCAAGTGTGCAAACTTACAAAAGCTCTCTATAGTCTCAAGCAAGCTCCTGGAGCTTGGTTTACTAAGTTAAGTCACACTCTATATTAGTTTCGTTTCACCAATACCAAATTTGATGTGTCTTTGTTCACTCGATTCTCTCCTTCCTCAACTGTGTAATTTTAGTATATGTTGATGATATTCTAATCACAAGCAGCAATCCCCATGAAATTTTCTCCCTTATCAAGCAGCTCAATTTAGTGTTCTCACTCAAGGATTTGGGAGAAATGAGCTATTTCCTAGGCATTGAAGTCCATGACTCTCCCTAAGGTGGCATGCATCTCTCTCAGAGAAAGTACATCACTGATCTATTTTAGAGGGCAGGCATGAGTGTAGCCAAGCCTATGCCCACACCAATGGTCAATAACTCAAACTCTCTGCTCATGGAGGCTAGTCTTTTCTGATCCCACTATGTATCAATCTGTGGTTGGTGGCTTACAATATGCCACCATCACTAGATATGACATTTCCTTTGTTGTCAACAAAGTAAGTCAATTCATGCACAAGCCACTGGAAGATCACTGGTCTACAGTTAAACGCATACTCAAATTCTTGGCTGGCACATTGGATCAAGGCCTGTAGTTCCACAGAGACAATGACCTTAGGCTCCTTGCCTTCTGCGATTCAGATTGGGGCTCTGACACAGATGACAGAAAGTCCACAAGTGGCTATTGTGTGTACCTCGGCTCCAACCTTGTTGCTTGGTCTAGTAAGAAACAGCATGTTGTGTATCGCTCAAGCACTGAAGCTGAATTCAGAAGCATGGCCACAGCATTCACAGATGTTCTCGAGCTTCAGAATTTAATCTCGGAATCACATGTGTCTTGTTCTACAATTCCTACTATATTCTGTGATGACCAAAGCACAGCCCTATTGGCAGCTAACCCCATCTTACATAGTCGCTCCAAACATTGAGCTTGACTTATACTTTGTTCGTGACAAAGTGGCACAGAAGCTATTTCATGTCTCTTACATTCCCTCCACAGATCAAAATGTCGATATACTAACCAAGCCGCTCTTAGCTACCTCATTCACCAAGTTCTCCTCCAAACTCAAAGTGTCGTCCAACTCCACCCTGTGTTTGCGGGGGGGATGATAGGGCAGGAAACAAAAGTTAGTTATGCCAAGCTAGCAAGTCTATTAGTTAGTTAGTTAGTTATCAGTCTATTAAGAGTTAGTTAATCTCCATTACTTGTGAATCAAGCTACATGTACTATATAAGCAAACTCTGTGTATTGATCAATGTAACTCACTATTCTACTCATTCTTCAATTTTCTCATTCCCACATATTCTCTCTGTGCTTGGGTTTTTCTCTGTGTCATCTTCAGGTTCTAATACCTTTCAAGTAGGAATGGATATCCATAAATATTATATCAACATTTCTTTTACATATATATATATATATGTATGTATGTATGTATGTATTAGGTAGTAGCTGTAGCAGCACTTTAGAGACAAAATAAAATTAGAAGAAAAAGAGAATAATAAACCAGATATTGAAGAATTTGTTTTTCCTATGAGAAGCTTCCTCTGCATGTACTGCCACTAGAGAAGGAGATGGTAAAGGTTTCAAAATAAGTTTGGCTACAAGGATAAATGTCATGACCAAATTTATGTTGGGAGCAAAGAAAAAAAGATACTATCTGTAAAACGAATCTAATAGAAATAAAAGGAAAGACAATGAAATACAACCTGATTTTAATGATATCTTGTTAATTTTAACACCATTGGTGTCAATATGATTCTTTTGGGGGTATACACACAACGTTTCCTTCACTTTTTTCACCTACAATTGCTACATATATATATATATATATATATATATATATATACACATACACACACTCATATGGCCATATGACATTGAAATTAAGGAAAACTACTACTCTTTAATGTCAATTATTTTGTTAGGTTCAAAACAATAATGCTGCAATTCCATTAACCAAATAAAATTCAAGAACTAGTGTTTAAAAGTCAGGTAAGATAAATCTTTCTGCAATGGCAGAAGCATCTTCTTTTACATTGGAATGCCACCCTCTGAGACTTGACATAGACTAGCCATAAAAACTCATAATCAGAAAAAAAAAAATAAAAAAAATCTCATGTTAATCCTAGTCTCTACTTGAGAGAAAAACTAAGTTGTATTGAGAGTGGATTTCACATGGCTAAAATTTAAAATTAAAAAGCCCTAGAGTCTCAATTCATTTACCTAAAAACTGGTCAAGGTAAGCATCCAATAATTGTATCTTCATCAGAGACTTCCCATAGTTATATAAGATAAATTCTAATTGATGGTATCATCAAAGCAAATGGAATCATCCAATTCCAGAAGCCCCAAATTCATATATTGATGCAGGAACCTAATTCAATCTAAGTGATAGGTAAGCCATCTCAGTTATTTAGCAAGCTTCAAAGTCCATCAACAACTTTCAATTATCTTGAACAGTAGAGGGAAAGAAAGGTACCTCAACATCAGTGTCATAAAGAGAAATACAGTAAACAACAGTGCCCTGACCACGCCATCCTCTGCGATGCCCAAGCTCCCACCTTTCTGGATGCCCAAATCTCCATCCCCGATGCATAAATCATCGTCGACGAGCACTGCTCGTGTAAGGAGGAGGCCCCTGTCAAGATGATGACTCTCCAAGACTTCCTCACCAAGGCCTGGGCCGTTGACGACATCGTCATTTTTTATTACGTTGCTGGCGCCAACGATGACGAGGTGAAATGCTTGGCACCGTAGTCTCCCACTGTCCGTCATCTCCGTGTTGCCCCCGTCGTGGTTGCTTCGAGATCCTTGCTCACAGCAAAGAAGAAGGTCGAGGCAACACCTCCATGGTTGCTACCTCTAGTTCACGATTGAGTGGATGCCAGCATGCTTCCTCCCATGGCAGCAAGGTTCTAGTTAGAAATGTGGTGAGGAGTGTGGAGGCCAAAGGGTTAGGGTTGGGGATGGAAAAAATAGAGAGGTAGGATTGCTAGTAATCTTTTTCATGTGTCTCTATTGTAAATTCAAATTGAAAAAAGAAAAATGGCCCCCTAAATCGCCACATTTTACATAAGACCGCCATTCTATTCTACTAGAATAGGGTGCTTGCAAAATCGCCATATTGTAAGACACGATAGGGCGGCTTATTAAAAACATTGTAAGATAACTGCTGCAATATACAATATTTTTTGTAGTGCAACTTTATTACCTAGCCACACCCTAGAAGATGCAAATATAATTGGAGGCTAGTAATAAAATGTAAACCAAGTGGTAGAGTAAAGTTTGATGAAGCATCTAAGCAAACTTATTAAACCAATTATCCAAGCCCTTCTAAGGTTGTTGTTGATATTGATATCTTCTCTAATCTATGTTTCATCTCAAGGGAAGTTGATATAATGGACCTCCCAAGGCAATATTCAATGCATTTGGCTAATGAGAGGGATGCCAACATTGAGGATGAGGATGATGATGAGGAAAAGGAATTTTATGACGATGCTGAAACCAAGAGTGATGAAGATAGTCCTTAACTTTCTAAATAACGAGGTGTCAAGTGTGTTGAGTATTTATACGCTTTTGATTTTGTGCATATATGGTTCCATATTATGTGTGCTGAATATATTTATTGATTTATACCAATGTTATACAGATCACTTATGGCAGAATGATAATCTGGTTTTAAACGAGATAAAGATGAACCGGGGAAGCATAGTCTATCTTCTTGTAGATTTTAGGATTTTTTTTCCTTTAAAATTATACTATGACAATTTTATTCTAATTTTTCCTATAATTGATAGTTTTTATTTTAATAAATAGTGCATATTTGTATATTTTATTATATTTTTGTTTATATAGATTTGTAAATAATTAAAACAATAATTTGAAATATTTAAATATTAATCTCATATTTTAACAATAAAAACAAAAAAAATTCAAAAATTTATTTATATTTCCATCGGCAATAATAAAAATAGTTGTCGATATAATACGATCAATAACGGTTTCTGATGTTATTACTATTGATATTTTTTTAATAATATCGACAAATATATTTTGTCGGTAAAATAAGTAATAATACCAACGAATTAGCCTTTTCATCGGTAATCTTAATTTTTTTTTATTACCAATGTGTCTTTTACCGATGGATTGTTTGTGTCACTAAATCCGTCGATAAAATTGTTACTGATAGATTTTTTTATTTTTCTATCGGTAAATCCGTCAATAATTGACGCATTTCTAGTAGTAGAATGCGCATTTGGGGTTGTATCATTATAGAGATTCACGTGCTAAATTTATATTGCTGCAAATTTTCAAATGTGCATAGGGATATAGACGCTTACAAGGCTAAGATAATAGCAGCAAGGAGGGGATGTTGTTTGCTTGGGAGTTGGGGCTTCAACCGATCATACTAGAGGGGATGAAAATGAAGTGTTTGAGAGCTTCGGATCTATCTTGATGAATTTATCACATAATGGAGTTATCCTCAATGATATATATGTCATTTGATCATGGATTAGGTATTTTCGATCTTATTTTGTACCTAGTATGTAATTCAGTAGCAGCTCATTTAGCGAACCTCGCCAAACATGAGGATGTGCTTGGTCTGATGCTACTCCTTATTGTATCTTAAATTTACTTATTCAGGATTCAAAGTGGTGAATAAATTCCTTTTTCCATAAAGAAAAAACAACCTAAAAAATTATCCAAAAAAGTAGAGTTCAAACATGTGACAATGTTTCTAGCTTAAAGATTGCTGCATAGCCAAAATGTTTATCAGAAATTATGGGTTAGAATGATATGACATGAATGGTGATTTTTGGATGATCATGTTTGCCATCTTATCATTAGATTTCATCAAACCACTACCATAATTTCTGTAAAGTGGCATGAATGGTGTGACCTTTGGATGATCATGTTAGCCACCTTATCACTAGATTTCATCAAACCACTACCATAACTTATGTAAAAAGTTTTTGTTATATTCTTCTGGTTAAATAGCATTGCTCTTCTAGTTTATATCAACATATGTACATCACTAGGTTAATCTATAGAGTTTATCATATAAAAAGAAAAAAAAAATGCAAAATGTGTACAAAATTCTACTCGATTAAATTAGTTAGAGCTCCTTTATAGACAAACATAAACGTAACAACGCACAACTTCCTCACGTATTGTGTTGAAATTTTAATTTATTCATAAAAACAATGTATAAAAATCTTGAACAACTTGTCAATCTCATAACAAAGGTGCCACCTACAATACTCTTTGGTGGTCAAGGAGCATGGTGCACCTTGCAATCTGATAGTAAAGATTGTGAGGTGCATTAATGCATTAATTACATATGATGCACTGTAGTAATATTTAATTTTAAGAAAATTAAAAAATAGGATTAAATATATTTTAAAAATTAATTGGCACACAATGAACGTGTAAAATTACATTAACAATATAAAATAATTTTATACTGTTTAGAAAAATTCTGTCAGTGTAATTTTATATTAACAGTGTAAAATTACACAGATAGTATAAAATTATTTCATATTATCAGTGTAATTTTATACTATCAGTGTATGATAATTAATTTCTAAAATATATTTAATCACATTTTTAAATTTTCTTAAAATTAGTATATTTTTACAGTACATCATAAGTAATTGGTATATTGAAACACCTCACAAATCTAATCCATCGATGCACTACAGTCACAAAGTGTACTATGCATCTTTGACTGTGAATCACACGGCAATTGAAGCCCATAACAAAAATTATCATATTAGGTGGATGCAAAGAAAGCCATACAACATTAGTCATAAAAATCATGATTAAACAATAACAATAATGCAATAAGGAAAATTAAAGTGAAAACTCTAGTTTAGCGTGAAAATCATAGGTTATATGAACTTTAATTCCTAAACTAAAAATGTGTAACATGATCTCTTGAATTTTCGTGAATGTTTATTTTAGTCATTTTGTTAGGCTTTCATCTATTGTTTGTAGAAATTATACATGCCTAAGAAAGTTTAGGAGACAGGGATTGTGGTTGTTTTTTATTTTAGAGACTAATATGCTAATGATCCAATGTTCATGGAGGTAAATTGTACTTATTTTCTGTTAACAATAAATGGAAACTTAGCAAAAAGAATAAAGTGCATATTTAAAAAAGTTTGGGGCATCAAATTGCACATTAAAATGCATATGACCTATAGTTAAGGGTGTTAAAATTGAATTTACCCAAAATTAAATAAAGGAGGCATAAACATATAAATTTAAATAAAGCAATTAAATTTTATTTTTGTTCCTACTTCTTTTAGATGCATTATATATACCTTTTCAATTCAACTTAGTTATATTAAAAGGCATTATTTAAGAGTTATTTGGGAACTTAAAAAATTTATTTAACATAGTACAAAAGATAAACAATTATTGTAAGTTATATAAAAATAAACTAGTTTAAAATTAATTAGTATTTGGTTTGAGATCAATTTAAAAATTAGTTTTAATAAGGGGTGGATAGGACCAAAAAATGGAATCAGACTAGGTAGGGAGATGAAAAATGGAATTAAATAAAACTAACTTAAAATTGGTTTTTTTTTTTTTAAACTAGTTTTAGTCTAAAATTGATCCCCCCCTTTTTTTATATGCATAAATTTAGATGGATTTAACACCGGTCATCCCACAAAAGTTAGAGCATGACTCCCGATCTTAGAAAATATTTATAAGGAACTTACGAGATCACCTACTAATGAAATCATCACATCAATAATGGGAATCAAACTCGCATCTTTATGAGATATAAGTCTATTTCTTATAAGCTATGTCAACTATTGTTGGCCTAAAATTGATCTTATTTGTACTTAAATATTTTAGCCCGTTTTATTTAATTAGTAGATTAAGTGGCTAACCCATCATTTGAACAAGTTAGTGATCTATTTACCTATTTATTTATTTTATGTTTTAAAAATTAAAATTTAAATATATAAATTTAAAACTTAAGTTAAAAATATTATAGCAGGCAAGAGAAAAGAAGATGTATATCCCAACATATTGAAAACAAAATAACTCCAAAACTTATTATGTAATTTGGACTGAAATTATTATGTAATTTAAAATTTAAATTTGGATATGAACTGTTGAATTTATATGTAATTTGATGTGTTAAATTTGAAGTTCGAGCTATTAACTTTGATTATTTTAATGTAATATTGTATAACTTAAAAAAAAAAAAAATCCAGCCCAATTTAGGCGTGTAAGCTGGCCTTAAATGGTTTGGACTAGCTAACACCTGCTCTTTGACAATCCCTTTAATTTGGTCCATTTAACTCAAAAATTAAAGGCGCCTGGAGGCATAGCACAGGTGGCTTCATGTTTGGCCTCGGGGGTTGTGCACCCAGGAATATAGGAATCGTGAGCTCGATTCCTTGTATGGGTTAGAGACCCCTGTCCTCTCCCCACCCCCAAAAAACCAAAAAGCAAGCAGGGCCAAAAGAAACAAAATAAAAAATTAAAGGAGCAGGTTGAAGGCTTATTATTGACCTTAAATGGCGCACACTTCAACTTTGAGCAGATGGTAAATTTACATGGAATTATGGAAAAGAATGGGCATTTTTTTGTTAAATCATTCTCTACGCAGGTGATTAATCACACCGCAGGCTTCATGAGGTATCTACATCTAGAGGAGTGTGGAGAGGCCTTGCTTCTCCTCAGGCAGAGTTGCTATCTTGGTTTGTTCTTCTAGGGAGGTTGAACACAAAAGATAGATTATGCAAGCTTAACATTATCATTCCGGAGGATTCATTGTGCACATTCTACTGCAATGTTCCAGAAAATGTAAGTCACCCATTCTTCTCCCATATGAAAACATGGACTGTTTGGAATGCTTGCCTTGAATGGTGAAATATACGTTGGTGCTGTCATAATAAACCAAAGAATTTCTTTGTTGCTTGGCTGGGAGCGCCCATGAATACTGTCATAATCAGAAGTGGTCACAAGATACCTGCAATACTAAGAAATTAAATTTGCTCATGACTACCTACCTTTTAATTGTAATAAATTACTGTGTCCTTTTCATTTATGTTGTCTGAACCTGTGTACGGCCCTGGCCCGTATGTTGCCAGGCCCTTATGTGAATATTAAAAATAAAATAAAATAAACAGATTGCCCTAAGTTCTAGACATAACCATCTTTATCGAGGAGCATTTTTAATCATCATTTTTAAGACATTTTTTTAAAGTTAATTTTCTTATTATAATACTCTACTAATTAATTATTGTTTCATATTTCACTTGTTTTATTGTTTTACTTAACAATTAATTGTTAAAGCGTTACTACGTCTACTAATATTTTTTAGCCGTGAATTTTTTTCTTCTTCTTTTGCGTGTGGAAGTTAATCATTCGTTTACATTCTTCTACATTTCACAACCATTTAAACATTAATTCGTTTGGCAGTACCTACTGTTATTAATTTATCACTTAATTAACTCACTAAATCTCGAAGGTAATCAAACATGCAGATAGAAGCAACATAACATACATATATGCAATTTTTTAGAAGTCACAACCATACATACAGTCAGCTATAGCCAGTGCGAAAATACAAGTGCTAAGGTTCCCTACTTGATCTAGAACAAAAATACACAAATGAGGAATAATGATTTGTTTCATTTAGTAATTATCACTAGCACATTTTTTGTTGGTATTCAATTCACATGGAAAATTTCAAACGGCATTGATCCTAATGTTCATAAATTCGAATATCAATGAATTATTACTGGCAAAATTTTTGTCAATATTCAATTCACATGGAAAATTTCATATGGCACTGATCTCAATGTACATAAATTCAAATATCAATAAATTATTATCGGCAAATTTTTTTGTCGATATTCAATTCACATGGAAAATTTCAGTTGACATTAATCCCATTGTTCATAAATTCAAATATTAATAAAAATTCCATCATAATAATTAAAAATACGAAATAAAAAATAAATTGTCATTATCAATGGCAAAATCTATTGGTAATTTATTATTTTAAAAGTAAAAATCAAATTATTATCACCGATAGAAATACTCATAGGTAATTTATCATTTTTTAAAAAATGAAAAATACTGACAAATATTATGCTGGTAATCCCTAAATCCTAAACTTTAGATAATATTAATTACATTGACGAATTGTCTTTCAGTAATATTTGCATGCCAATTAGCACCAAAACACGTCGATAGATTTACTGATGGTGTATTTCATCCATCAATAACTTATGCAAGTATTTAAGATATAACATTTTTGACAAATTTTGTCAATAATTTTTGTCAATTTTTGGTAAATTTCTAGTAGTGATATAAAGTCTCTGGTGATAGCATCAACTGTTTGGCAAACATTATTTCAAAGGCCACATTGTTTGCATCAAATGAATTAGTAAGGAGGCTGTTGACTCTAATGATGATTACAAATATTATATTACTTGATGTATTTCCTCTTATGTTGCAGGGAGCAAATTGTCAAAACAAATAAAAAAGAAATAAACCTGGAAAAGGAAAATGGAGAAAATATTTGATGAAGAATTACAATATGATTAGCCTATCTTGGATAGATCCTTAGGCAGATTCTGTGAAGGTAAATAAGGAAAGTAAGGAGCATATCACTCAAGGATATGCTATGAACATATACAAAAAAAAAAAAAAAAAAAAAGGAACATTCAATGGCTTTATGAATCAACAATAAGGAAACGATTAGAATAGCACATGAAGATAAACGAAAACTTCCATTAGAAGGATTAAATCATTAACAAGCCAAGAAAGGAAGACAACGATCATATGATTAATGAGGGATTTAATTTCATAATCAATCAAGCACTGAAATAGCTGCTACACTAGGGTGAACCAATAGAGGATCAACACATCAATCTATATATCAGAAGCTCTTGCAGCCATGATTATCAAGAAAAAGAGAGGCACATAGAGAGAGCCATCCTTGTTCTTCACTTGTGATTTTTGTCTATCTACTTGAGTTATTTTGTCGTAAGAAAGTTCACTCAATTAATGTACCTTTTGTTCTTATCTTTTACTTTGTGAGAGTTGTGTTGGAAATTATAGTTCTTGTGAGTGAAAGGAGTCTAGTGAGCTAGAGAGTAACTCATTGAAACTAGGTAGAGTGCCTTGAGGAAGCCATTAAGAGAGTGAATCTTAATTGATGAGGAATAGGACTTAGATTGGATTATAGCTTGAAGAAACAATTGTAAAAGACTACTTGATATAGTGAAAAATCTCATCTAATAGGTGGGGACTAGATATAGACTTCATATTGAAGATTGAATTAATATAAAATCTTTATTGCAAGCTTCTTTTATTCCTCTCTTAGGTTATTCATATTACTATTATATGTATCTTATATTAATCTGAGTTATACTTTTGAAATAACTAAAACATAATCTGCATTTTGTGCTTTACTTTGTCTTTGTGTTTATATCAAGTCTAGAAGATATTTTGTGAGATAGATGTTCTATGAATTTTACTAATAAACTATTCAAGTGTACAAAAAATTTAAAAGGACCAAATGCCTTGATTCAAACCTTTCTTTTTTTCAAGTACTCTGATACCATCAAAAGCAACAATGGGTTTAAGCAAACAAATTCTCCCAGCCTGATTTAATAGTCTACCCTTGCAAGCCGCCATTCTTATTATTAACCTTACTCATCACATCAGAAAATGAAGCCTTAGTAACCCTTTCTTCAGATAAAGGAAAATCAAAGTACTTTCCCAGGTCAATCGTAAATCTAATGGAAGAAATACTAGTAAAATTTTCCTCTGTCTTCTTAAAATATTTTTTGAGCACATAGCTCTAAATTTATCTGGAAATTCACCTTTAATCCAGAAGCATAAAGGAGTCTGCTGAGGGCATCCTACGACATCATTTGCAAAGAATGAATGAAACAAACCCGGGCCACCTCTTGAAAGATGGATTGGCAGCCACTCAATTTCTTACCACCAACTGATTAATGAAAATAGTTTATAATATACAATGGTTGCTTACGTCAGCGAATGTATTTGGTGATCACGTCACTGTCGTGAGATGGATTTGGTCCATTCTCATGAACACAAATTCACAAGTTTCACGTTGTGGCTATTAGACAAAACCCTTTTACTTTATTTATCTATGTACCCATTGATTGTTTCGCTTTGCCGCTATTAGACAAAACCCTTTTTCTTTATCTTTCCACATATTGATAAGACAGTCATGTCCCTTTTTCACCATTTTTCAGAAATTATGTATTATTAATTATTAACTTAAAAAAATTGAAAGTAGAATTGTAATCATAAGAACAAGAAGAAGGTTATTTACACATAAAAATTAACTGTTTTGGAACACAATAAAAAAAGAAAAAATATAAAAGAGGTAGCTCCATCATCCCTTTTCTTTTAATATTTATCACCATTATAATTTTTAAGTATCTCTAAAATATTTAATTTTTATATACAAATATAATTCCTCCTATATATTTATAAAATCACGTGATGATAAAACTAAAATACAACTTGTAACCAAAAATAAAAATCCACAAATTTCCTCACAAAATTCTCTCTTTCATTACTTTAATATAAATAAATATTCATATTTAATAAGAATTTGCTTAACAAACTTATAGCTATATTCTCATAATTGAGTAATAACTTCACTATTATATTCATCAAAAAGTAAGTACGTTTCATAAATACAATGCAACAGGAAATGGCTTTGGTTACAATGCACATAAACATATATAGTTAAAGTAAGGGATGCTCATAATATGCTATCAAATTTTTTTATATTACTAGGAAATTATGTATTAATTTTTTGAAATTTAGTACATATTAAGGACTTGAAACTAATTTCGTTCTATCTTTTTTTGCGTTCTATGCAATATACTTCTTTATTAGGGAATTATATGTTAATATATAGTAAATTCAGTTTCTTTAATGGAAAATTGAAACTCCTCTCTGTTCATCATTTTTTCTTCAGTAAATAGACTGAAATTCTCATTATATTAACAGAGTTTTCAGGACATTAGTGTATGAGTTTTTATTTTATTTTTTTGAAAAAAAGATGCTTGATTCTCTAAAAATTGACATATAATTCTTCAATATATCATGACCAAGGACAAAATTTACTATGAATATGACATACATCTAAATATATTTGTGTTGTAAACTCCGTAAGAAATAAGTTGCAAGCAACTGAACACTTTTTTTTGTTTAATAGATGAAGTGCCATCTCGAACCTGCAACATGGTTATATAATAACTTGAATAAACCATTTCGAGCCCATTTGGATTAGTTTTTTAAAAAAAAAATGTATTTTTTTAATAAGATTTTAGGGATATTAGATCCAACTTTAAATAAAAAATAGTTGTAATAAAAAAAGTTAATTTATCACTTTTTTAAAGTTAATAATATCCAACTTTTAAAAAAATAAAAATAGAAGTGATTTTTAATAAAATTATTTTTTAAAAATATCTTTTATTTTTATTAATAATTATAATTTGTATATTTCTTATTAAATTCTAATTCTCTTTTCTATTTTTGAATGTCTTATTTTATAATTTGCTTATAAAAAATATTTTTATTTTTTATTTAAATATATTTTTAAAAATTAAAAATATTTTTCATATAATCAATTTAATATAAAAAAACATTTTTTCATGAAATTTGTCAAAAGGCATCTAAGCGACCATTTGGTTCGACTGAAAATAGGAAGATAAAAGCTTGGAGAAGAGAAAATACATTGGAAGGTGAGCTTCCACCAGGTGGATGAAGATAAAAAAAAAAAAAAAGGGTGGGAGAAGAGCAAAGTAATTTGTGGGGCCCACATTCAAACTTTTCTCCTTTGATTTGCGAAGAAAATTGGAAAGAAAGAAGAGAATGAATTGAATTACAATATTATTTCTATTAGAATTTTAAACAAAGATAAAGTTTTTTGAATTTATATTGTATTTTTTATTTAAAAAATTATTTTAAAATAATTTTTATAATTCAAATATTGATAAATAAATTTTTTATTAATATTATTATCGTAAAATTATTTATTCATTTAACTTATGAAAATATTTAAAAATTAAATTAAAGTAATATATTTGCACATTATTACAATAAGGATGTATATATTATTTTAATATAACTTTTATTTTTTTTTTATTTTCTCTTCATTCAAACATATAACAAAAATATACACTTTTTTCTTTATTTTCTTTTCTTTTCATCTTTTTTTTTTCTATTTTTTATCTTATTTTCTCTTCATCCAAACAAAGCGTAAATAATGCAGGACAGGAGTAGTGGCACCAAACATACTAACTCTATGGCGACAACACGAGCATGTATAGTATTGTATGGAGAAGCAAGTTCGGAGTTTTGATTAGAGCATTCGAAAGAATATTTGTTCACACCGAGGAAGCAGCAAAACAGGTCAATGAAAAATGATGGTCTGAACAGCTTTATATATATTTCATATTTGTAGTTGCCTTTTGCCTCTCTTACAACTTTATACATATTTCATATTTCATATTTGTAGTTGCTTTTTGCCTCTCTCGTTCCACATACTTGAGACACTATTAAGCATGCGTTTGGACTGGCAATTGTAGGTGCCAAAGTCACGTTTAACACACATTCAACATGATTTTGAAGAAAGAAATCATGTGAGGTTATCAATCATGAAATCTTTCTAATCTTGGTTAAAGTAAAAGCAATCAAGTTCAAATTTTCACTTCCACCATTTATAAATTACTACCCAATTCAATTCCAAAAGTTAGTTCATGGAAAAGATTGCCCAAATTCTTACAAAAGTTATCTTGATTATATTCTTAAGTGATATGAGACTTTAACACACTCCGCTCACATCCAGAACATCTGGAGCATGAAGTTTGTAGGATTGGATATCTACAAATGGCCTAATACCAACCACAGGATAGACTCTGATACCATTTTAAGAATTGAGTGGACCTAACTCAATTCTAAAGCCTAGCTCATGGAAGAAGATTATCCAAACTCTTATAAAGGTTATTTTTACCATATCCTTAAGTAATGTAGGACTTTAACAGCATCTCTATCCTCCAATTATGCTATAAATTTTTTGTAACTATTTTTGTAATTATCTTTTCTTATGATCTTAAGTATGTATCACACCTACTTTTTAGTTTTCACAATGCAAATATATGCAAAAAGAGGGGATGATATATAATAGCATAAAAACAATTATCACTTGAGAGTATTTAACAATATTATGAGTATTTATTTTATATTTTATTCAACAATGTAATTTAAAATATTTTCTAAAAATTATAATAAATTTAACAAATAAAATAAATTTTATAATTTGTATTTAATTTAATAATAAACATTAAAAGTACGTAAGAGTTGACTGTTTTATAATATTTTGTGACTTTTTTAAATTTAACTAAGATAATGAAAATATATATATGTAATGATTTTATGAAATTTATACCCTGATGTGGTCAGAGCTAAACTCAATGCGGCTAGAGAAGGAGTTATGCTTGCATTGGAGTTGGGTTTGCGATGCTCCTGGGATCTTTCATTTAATGGAACCTTGGTTCATGATATTTGTTGTATAGGGCTTAGGTTTGATATATTTAGGGTCCAATATGTGCCTAGAATTGGAAATAGAGTTGCTAATGCCTTAGCCCATTATGTAAAATTGGAAAAATTGTATTTTATCCTTCTAAATTATAGGTTATGTATACTTTAATTTTTATATTTTAAAAATATACAAATTAACTTTCTGAATTTTCGTAAATATATATTGTAACTAAAATAAATGTATTACACTCCCTCAAACTTTAGGTTATGTACAAATTAATCTTCTAAATTTTTTTAAATATGTAACTCAATTATCTAAACTTTCTTAAATGTGTGATATTTTTGTTAATAATTAAGAAAAAAATTAATACAATAATTAATTTGTACATTCAAAAAAGTACAAAGGATCGATTTGCATATTTTCAAAATTTAAAAGCTAAAATATACATGATCTATAGTTTAGCGGAAAAAACTTTTTCCCTGCAAAATTTGTCGGGACAAGGATCTAGTTAGGGGACTATCCTAATTGCATTGTAGAACCTCTTGTTCATCATTCTTTGTTTGAATAAATTTGTATTTCACATTAAAAAAAAAGAAGAAGAAATGTATACTATTTTTAGTAATTAAACATTTAGAAGTAATTTTGAATGACACTATTCAAATAATATCTCAACATTACACTTTATACAAAAATTTCTAATATATAAATCATTTTACTATAGACATAATTTTAACCAAAATTAAGTTTATAAATCAAGTTCATTTAAACTTAAATTTGCAAATGTTAATCGAAAGACGTTTGAGAGTATAAGGAAAGGTCTTCATTTTGTACTCCCAATAAATTTTTATTAATATTTAATTTTTTTTCTTTCTTTTCCTTTTGGGGGGTGTTCTCTGATCCTTTTTTTAGATAGTTAAAAAGCATAAACAATTCAGGCTCAAGTAAAAAGGATTAAGGATACGAGCCCAGTTATGCTACAGATAGAGAGCCCAAAAAAAAAAAAAAAAACCAAAGGACAAAAGACAGTAGACTACTAATCTCTGACCCCAGCATCATCATACAGAATCATTATAAGAAAAATAAAATAATAATTAAAAAAAAATAGTCCTATGCAGATCCTCCTATAAAACTGATATCAGCCTGCCTGCAAACGATGCAAGGCCAATTCTACTTCTGTGAGACTCTGACCCCTACTCATTACGGAGAAATTGGACACATCAATGGACGCATCAGCTGCCAGCTGGTTATCTGATTTGGTAAGAAACTCATTAATTGAATTTTACTCTTCCATTCCTCAGATGTGCAAGCGAAGGATTACAATTTCTTTAACACTTTGATTATTATTATTATTATTACTTTTTCTAACTTCTGCAGGAAATGGAGGATTACAATTTCTTTTCCGAGGAATGCCACATTAACTTGCTTGATGATTATGATGAAGAGTTTCTTTCAGATGAAATAGCGAGTGCCCTTCAGGGAAAGACCCTGCAGCAGCAATCTTTATCTTCCGAGTGTACTTCCAAAACACACAGCAATTCTTCCACCGATGAAACCAGTTTTAAGAGACCTGCTGAGCTGCTCAAAACAAGTGGCAATAGTTCTTACTCATCCAGCATAACTGAAAACTTTTCACCAAAACTTTCCTCCTCATCTTCCATCTTATCCTTTGATCAGTTTCAGATTCTACCCTTCGACAACTCAAACTCATCTCCTCCCAACACCACCCATTTTTATGGGTTGGATTGTACCGTAAACCCAAAACAACACGAGGTGGTGTCGGTGTCACAACAGTCCCAATTGGGAAACACGCATGTCTCAGTTCAAACTCCAAATGGGTCCTCAAAATCTCAAAACTTGGGAACTAAAACCTCACATGGTAAGAGGTCTCTAGCTCACGCTCAGTGTCACATCCTGGCCGAGAGAAAGCGGAGAGAGAATATTAGCCGGAGCCTCATTGCTCTTGCAGCTCTTGTTCCGGGCCTAAAGAAGGTACAATCTTTTTTATTTAAAAGAAGCTACAATCTCTGCTCTTAACTGAATTCTTGTCAAGAATTTATTTTTAAAAAAGAAAAAATCCATCAATAATTAATTAGTGGAAACGTCACACTGCACAATAATTTTATGCATAGACACTAAAAGCTTGACATCCATTGATTGGTTTGAGAAAACAAAAAGTAACGAATGCTGATTATATTGCATCCGTGACAAATATAAGTAGGCCTCCTGTAATCTTTTTTTGTTTGTTTTTTCTCTTTAGAAAGGTAACGTAACACTTTTCAAAAGTTATATTCTAAGATAAAAAGTTTATAGCTAGGTATCAAAAGTTATTAAGTTGAGATCAGTATTTATTATATTTTTAGTTCAGTTGAAATAAGAGTTATTACAGTTTAAACATGCTCAATTCACATTATTTAAAAGCAAAAGATACTCTTAACGCTATAACTTTCTATATCTCAGGGATAGCTTTTCTATATGTATAATTTTTTAAGAATGTACCCAAAAAAAAAAAAAAAAAGCGCTACTTACCCTTTGAGAAAAAAGAGTACCCTGAAATGAAAATTCATGTGTGAGGAATTTTTTCTACTTATCACGTCTGGAGTCCGAAAATGGGTGTAAATAGTATGACTCATATATGTATTAAGAGTTAAGAATGTGAAATATATTATATAATATACGTATCAAATACGTCTGTGGTACTAATTAATAATCTGAATAAAAAAAATTTAATTAATCATGATGATATCTTTGAACACAGATGGACAAGGTTACCGTTTTAGGGGACGCTATTGAGTACGTGAGAGCGCTAAAAGAGCGTCTAGCAGTGCTCGAAGAAGAGACCAAGAAAACAAAGGCAGAGTCTACGGTGATTCTGAACAGACCAGAGCGCTGTGGCGATGATGACTTCTCCTCATTTGATGAGAGCATTGATGCTGCTGTTGGTGCCAGTGAATCACCACTCCAAGTGAAAGCAAGAGTATCAGGGCAGGAGGTGCAGCTTCGGATTCACTGCCCGAAGCGACAGGGTCTTCTGGTCAAAATACTGGCTGAGATTCAGCGCCTTCACCTCTTTGCTCTGAAAAGCAGTGTGTTACCGTTTGGGGATTCTATTATTGACGTAACCATCATTGCTCAGGTAATAGAGAATCCCTAACCTTAATTTAGGGCCTGCTTAGAATGGAAAATATGAGAATCGATTTAATTTGTAAAGCAAATTTTGTATTTGAATGTTTTTAAAATAAAAAATTATTTATTAAATTCTATGGAATTTAATTATTTTAATTTTAAAATTTTAATAGAAATTGATTTGATTTTAGAATTTACATACAAGTAAAATTAAATTAATTCATATTTTTTATTTAAAATTAGTTCATATTTTTAATCATGTGAGAAATTATTTAATATATTCTAAATATAAGAATTAATTTTTAAATTAATTTTAATCCTGTTTTATATAATTATTTCAAATATAAAATTTAATTTATAAATCAAATCAATGTATATCAATCTAAATCAAATCAAATAAATTACTAATTTTAATTATTCAAACAATACCATAAAGTAATTTTTTTAATCAATTTTTTTATTCGTATCATTATCCGTATGCTTTTTTTACTACTTTATTCTCTCTCTAGCTATTATTTTACTTTTAGTTTTTTAAATTGTCAATTTGGCATATATTAAGATTTCAGTTTAATTGTTTTTTGAATAATACTATTTTGCAGATGGGTGAAGGTTACAGCTTGACCATAAAGGAACTCGTAAAGAACCTATACGTGGCTACATTGAAGTTCACATCTTAACTGTTGGATTTGACCTAAATTTCATATTGAAGATTATTATTGATAATTATATAATTTTAGAAGATTTGGAGAAAGATTTGAAGAAAAAGAGAAAAATAAATTTGAAAGAAGGAAAAAAAAAAGATATAAAAAATAAAAAGGACAGCTTTGAGGAAAAATGAGAAAGATTTGGAAGGAAGAAAAGGATTGATTGTGGAATTAGTTGATTGCAATGAAATTGTTGTGTGATATAAATACTTATATTGAGAATTTTTTATGATATGAAAGGGAAGTAAAACTATGTTAAAGATGGAGTGCAGTAATAATGAGAAAGACGATGATGATGAGAAAAATGATGAGATTGACAAGAAACATGTAAGGGATCTAAAATTGATAGGTTTGGTAGATATTTAGGTGGTTAGGGGACCCATGTTTGGGATCCCTTACGTTAAAATTCTTCATGGCAAGTGGATACCATGTGTTGTGTTCTGTGAGTAATGACGGTACAAGTGAAGAGAGCTTGTGTCAAAAGTCTTCATGGCAATTTATGGAGGCCAGGTGGTGTGTTCTGTGAATAATGGTAGTACAAGTACTTTTTTGAGTGAGAAAAAGATTGTTTTATGTGATTAGCGATATTTCGGTTTTGGGTTTTGGGTTCGAGAGAGAGTTTCAAAATTAGTGATTGTATTTTTTTATTAAATTTAGTAGATTGATCTGTGAAGTCATGGGTGTAAGCAATAAAGATCAAATTATATTAATTTTTTTTGTGTTCCTTTACTTTGTTTATTTATTTGATTTGTGTGGGTAAGGGAATTTTTCCCAACAACAACCATCACACAAGTGTGGGTGCCCCTAGACATTAAGAGTGATGTAGAAATTTATCTATATTCAATAGGGATGAAGCATCGCTTCTATGGGATATCATTCTTCTCTTCTTATGTTTCCTTCTCTTACATGTCTTCAATGTGTCTATTCATTAAGAGAAAAATTAATAATTTGTGGGAAGAGGAATATCGGATATGGTAACACCGTAGGCCCAATCTCAAGTTAGCCTAACTTAGGGAGTCTAAGCTATCAGTTAGGTGATATTATTAGTTGTTCAAGTTAATTAGAGTTAACTAAAATTGCCCTTGTATATAAATCGATACATCACATTATTTTCAATTTGAGAATTCACTTTTGCTCATTCTAGATTTATTAGTATCAGATATCTCATCTTGAGAGATTTGTTGTGTTTAATTTACTATGTTTCTTCACCTTCGTAATTCTGTATTCCACCATTGTTATGTATTCATTCCTTTTCCATGGAAAAAAACAATCAAGCACAAAGGTACATTTAGGGAGAGAAGCAAGATCCCAAAATCCATTCTACATTCATCCTAATGAAAGCCTGTCATTGTTGTTCATCTTTGCACCCCTTAACTAAGACCAATTCTCATGGATGGTAAAGGAGTATGATAATGAGCTTAGTGACTAGAACAAGTTTAGTTTCATGAATGGCTCAATTGAAGAACTTGAATTGAACAATCCAATTTACTTGCTATAGAAGTAGTATAATATGTTGGTGTTGGCATGGCTGATTAGATCCATGGATCTTATTATAGCACAATCAATGCTTTGCATCAAGAATGCATAATTCATGTGAAAATGATCAAGCAAATTTCTCAAACAACTATGTTCAGGATTTCAAACCTTTATGAATATGTGTTTACCTTCAAGCAAGGTAACCATTATGTTACCAGTTTTTTCATAGGGTTGAAAAACTATGTTGGATGAATTAGATGTTTTAGTTAATATTCTTACTTGTGTGTGAAATGCGAACTGTACATGTAATACATTGGAAAAGGTCAAAGATCTAAGAAGCATTCATCAAGTCATGAGGTTTCTTAATGGACTTAATGAGCAGAACTCTAGGAGTTCAATCACAAAAGATTTATGCCATGGTGTTTCAACAAGAAAAACAATTTGTTGTTGAACATCATGATAATCCCAGGGTTTTGCTAGATAAGAGTATGCAAGATCTGAGAAAGGTTTATTCAAGATAGGGTTAATGCAGTCCCTTAGTCAAGAATGAATCTTATTCCTCCTCAAAAAACAAGAAATCAAGAAGCAATGCACACACTATGGTAAAGTAGGGCATTCAATTGATGTGTGCAGCAAAAGGCATGACTTGGCACTAGCAAGCATATTGGGTCATACAAGTAATAAAAGTGTGAGTAAAAGTATCTTCCCACAAGGATTAGATAACAAATTACCAATTCTCAAATCAAGACACTATCTAAATTTCCAAACCGAATTAACTACAAAAATAGACAATAATCTAAAAGCAAATTGATCAAATCTAAACCAAGCTAATTCCTAACTGCCGAACTTGGAATGAAAGTAATCAATAAGCTATGGAAAATTCAACAAAATGAGATGCTAGGACTTTGATTCACCTAGTTGTTCCTATGAATATTGATTTCTTAATCTAATGAAGTTCAATTAATTCAATTGATGAGAGATTTCCTATCTTAATTAATACCGAATTCCTTGGCACACTAATCCTCATTAAATTCTAAAATTCACTTAATTCCTTAGTATGAACCCTAGAATCAAGGACTTCAAGCTCTATGAAATCCTTGATTTATAATTCCTACACAATCAATTTCTATTCCTAGACAACTGACAATTATGGTTTCTAATCCTAGGTCTAAGCTATTGCCAATTTTCCAATTATCTACATATCTCACGGCATCAATTCATGGGTGACCAATCCAAAAAAGTAGCAAGAACAAAATTAGAAACCCAATTTGAAGGAAAGAACATGAATTAGATCGAAAAAAAAAATCAATATCTGATAATCCCAATATTAGTTATGTCATCACCCTAGCTTAAAAAAGATAGCCACAAAATGTGTTCACAATATTCGCAATGAATGGCAGAAGGAACATTATAAACATAGATCAAAAGAAGAAGAGGAAAAAGATAAATAATCTATAAAGCATAAGACTTTTACTTTTGAGATAGTCAACAAAACCTAATAGAGCCTTCTTGATCTCCTAATAATGTGGCCAAAGAGTCCAAGATCATTTATAACGTATAGGCATCCCTCCATGTAAACCCCTTTCTCTATTTTTAGGCTCCATTAAGTCTCTATTGTCAAAGATATGCCCATAAACTATAAAATCTTCTTAAAATATGCCAAACCTAATAAAAGTGGCCCTCTATCATTGATGACAACACGAGGTCATGGTGGCTAGGTGACAAAATAGTTTGGTTGATTTCCCACTCTATTCAGCCTTTTACAATGAGTTTAGGCTTAAACATCTTCATAAATATTATAGCTCTATGTCTTAGCTTTCCAGTAACTTTTAAACTATCTCAATTGGACTTCTATAGCTCGAGATGTGGACAATTTAGTGCAACAAGGTCAGGGTTGACAAGATTTTGGATAGATTGCATCTTTTGGCTTATTTTCATTTTTTCTCCTAGAAGCCTTGGGACTTTGAAAAATTGTCCAACAGTGAAGTTGTAGCTCTCTCTCTCTCTCTTTCTCTCTCTCTCTCTCCCTCCCTCTCTTCTTTTCAGAGTATCTAAAATCACCCAATTTACACTTGTGGAAAGGAAGTTATGGACATTTCTTCACAAACATATTTTGACTCGAACTAATTTAGTTTAGCTCCCTTAATCTCCATTTGCCAAGATTATCCAAATTTGACCTTAATTCCTTATTTTAAACTAAAAATCATCCAAAAAACATGAATTACAAGGAATGGATCAATTTATAATAATTTGAATATTTAATGGCTAATATAATAATGAAAACCACTCAAAACCATGTAAAACCAACCAGAAATGTGTGTCTTTTTCACGTACATAATTCAAATGGGTTCAAATTTAAAAATCCTATCTACAACACTAAAAAAATTGCGAATTTGGCCTGACTGACTCTTGCACATAATTCTCCACTTGCCCTTAATGTACTTTAGTCATCATTTTTTGTTCCTCCACCAAACTCTCCACCAACAAGAAAAGCAACTCGACCAAGAAGAATCCAATCTTACCTGCAAGATTACCATCACAATTTATCTTCATCTAGTGCAGTACAATATCTAGTAGACTTGGCCTGTCTGAAGCAAAGTACACTTTATCCTTTGTCCTATCCTATGCTCTCTTTCCCCTACCTACAAAACCTTCATTCTCAATATTTATAGCATAGTTATGCTTAATTCTCATGTGCAAGAAATCAAATTTGAATGTTGGCAACAAGCAATGAGGCCTAATTAATGCTTTGGAAGGAAACTAGACCTAGAAATTAGTTTATCTACCTATTGGAAAGACTCCAGTAGGTTGCAAATGGGTTTATAGAATAATATATAAACCTAATAGGACATTTTACCATTACAAAGCCAAGTTTGTGGCTGAAAACTTTACTCAAGTGGAAGGTGTTGATTACATAAAATCATTCTAACTAGTGGCCAAAATGGCTACCCTTTGAACTCTCCTAGCTTTGGCTACTGTAAAATAGTGGTATCTTCATTAATTGGATATGGATAATGCCTTCCTTTATGGTATTTTACATATGTTGTTTACATTTCCCTTCCCTAAGTTTCCATCCAACAAAATCGAATCAAGTATGTGACTTACAAAAGTCTTTATAAACCTAAAGAAAGCTAGTAAGGAGTGGTTTCTCACATTCACTACTGCCTTCAAGTCTCAGCAGTACACTCAATGTTGTTCAAGTCACATCCTCTTCATAAAACATAGTGCCACCCTTTTTATAGCTCTTCTAATATATGTTGATGAAGTGGTTCTCAGTAATGATCTCATTGAAATCAACAACATTAAGTAGTTTTTTCACTCTAAGTTTTGAATAAAGGACGTTTGTGACCTCAAATATTTTTCTTGACCTTGAGGTGGCTTGATTGTAAAAAAAGATTATACTCACTCAAAGGAAATATGCTCCGAAGTTTCTCTTGGACTCTGGATTATTGGCAACTAAACCAACTTCAATGGAAAGGTCACTCAAATTCTTCGAGACATCAAGCACTCTCCTCTCAAACATAGCATCATATAGAAGATCAACTAGAAAGCTACTATATCTAACAAGTATAAAGCCTGACATTTCCTATGTTGTATGATAACTCTCCAATAAGAGTTATATTTGCTTGAGTTTTCATGTAGTTTTAGGACTTTCCTGCATATCAGTTAGTACAATTGCATCCTTTTAGTTTTATTAGGAATTTAAGTGTTTCATTAGCTTGTTAATCAGTTTCTGCATAATTTAGAATTGTTTCACTTGTTTTTGTTATATATCTTTTAGGTGCAGAGACCTAAATGGAGAAGAAGGGCTCAAAGGAAGGAGTTGTAGCACCAAGCTTAAGCTCAGCATCCAGCTCAAGCATAGCAAAATTTTAGACCTATGCTTGAGCGCAACCCTAGGACAAAGAGCACACCATTTTACAATTGGACCTACGCTCAAGCGCAGTCTTCATATGCTCGAACCTAGTCCTTGAACAGAAAAGGCATCCATTCTAAATCGTAATTCATGCTTGAGTGCAGTGACACTAAATCAGGAAAGTTTGTTTTCCACAGCAATGACGGATAAAGAAGATATATGGTGATATTTAAAGGATTTGTGCAACTTTCTTTGGACTTTTCTCAATCGCTTTTGAACCCTAGTCCGTGGGAGAACCATAAAGGATCTGAAGTGAAGATTGAAACTTTCAAGGGCTTACCGGGAGCTGAAGAGATTCGTGTTCATTGATTTTCTGCACTTCCTCTATTCTTCTATGGCTTTTCTCATTTCTACTTTAATTTCCTTTATGTTTTTTGAGGTCATTTTTACTACGAACTAAGTTCCTTTTGCTAAGGCACTGACAATGTTACTCTCATTTTGATATTATTCAATTTTTTATTTCTTTATGGTTAAGTGTTTATGACTATGTTTAATGCTTTAAGTGCTTGATCAACACTTAATTGATTTGATGTTTTACAATCACTTGAGAGAGGAGTTGTGAAAGGAGCTTCACGTCATAACCATCATAGGTTGAGTCAAAGCTAAAGATAGGTACACGCGACTTATGCGGCCCTTATTTTGAATCCATAAGACCTATCCTTCCTTAATTTAGGTTGTTTTAAGAGATTAGAGAATCACATTAAATAGGAGAGAATTACATGATCTTGAGGGAGGCTTGTAGTTAACTTAGGAAATTTGACCATTAATCAAAAGAAATAGAAATTGAATAATTGATATTCAACGTAACAGAGTTAAAGAGTAGGGGAAATTAATAGTCTTAGCGCTTTTGTCATTGAGTCTTTTCTTGTGTTTGTTTTTGTGGTGTTTAATTCACTACTATTGCGACTTATTTTGTTTTCTTTTCAATTGAACTATTCTATTTTGATTGCTCAAATTGACACCCAATTTAGTTAATTTTGGTTATTAAACTATCCTTGAGAGAACAATACTTTTTTTTCCACTACTTTATTACTTGTATGACCAATATAGTTGCTAGAGTTGCATCATCGTACAACGACTAAGCTATTTTTTTTATCAGCCATACTAATGTCCATCACATGACTTTCATATCACTAGTACGTCAAACCTTCTCTTCATTAAGGCTTGTTTTTTCTCATACACAACTGATCTAAAATTGAAAGCATTTAGTGGTAGCAATTGGGGGATGCCCGAATACAAGAAGAAGTGTCACTGGTTTTTGCGTCTGTGTAGGTGACTCCCACTTTTCTTGGAAGTTAAGGAAGTAAACCATAATACCTTGACAATCCACTAAGGTATAATATTGAGACTTAATTGCTATTGTGTGCAAAATTCAATGGTTGTCCTATCTCCTCACTGATCTTGCCTTAGCTCCTCCACGGCCCATTGTTCTCTATTGTGATAATCTGTTAGCTATAGTAATCATAACTTGAAAACCCTTCTTTTCATGAAAGGACAAAGCACATAGAGTTGGACCACCATCTAGTTGGGAGAAGTTGAACTCTTCCCATCTCAAATTGTTGATATACTTACAAACCCTTTGCAGCCATCTCCCTTTCTTTGCAACCTTAGATTGCTCAATGTGCACTCTCCAGCTTGCAGGAGGATGCTTTAGGCCCAATCTCAAGTTATCCCAATTTAAGGAGATAAGTTATCAGTTTGTTATAAAGTTGTTATTAGTTGTTCATGTTAGTTAATTTCAGTTGCCCCTCTATATAAAACTGGCTCCTCACTTTGTTTTCAACTTGAGAATTCATTTTCACTTATTCTAGAGTTGTTATACGACTTAATAAGTAATTAAATAAGAGCTCATCTACAGTTCTACGTTACTGCTGGAGGAAGAGAATTTTTTCTCTATAGAGCATGCAGATTCTCCATTTACTTTTATTTATTAATGTTTCTATTTCATATTTTTTAGTATTCGATGGTTGGGATCCATTTGTAGAAACAAGAGTTCTTCCTCGAAAAATATATAAGTAATTTTCCTTAAATAGATTAGAGTTTTGGATATATATATATATATATATATATATATATATATATATATATATATATATATATATATATATATATATATATATATTAAAAAAATGAAGGCATTTCTTTTGTCACGTTTAAAGGTTGCAAGTCCATTTTTTATTGTCGGCCATTCACGGAGATTACTCAAGGTATTGGGTCGCATCTTGTTTGCGTAGGTCAACCTGCTATTCTGGGACTAAATAGCTCTTTTATCCTTATTTTTTTAAAAGGAATTAGGATCTGGTCTCGACCAAAAACGAAGGAAGGTTGAAATACTTGAATAAGAGAGTGTGTCTAGCATTGATGGATCGAATATATCCTCGTGACTTTTTTTCTTGGTATATTGGTGGTACTAAAATTTAAATTTAAATTTATAATTTTATGTAAATTATTTAAGCTTCTTATTACTAATCCACTCATAATCGCTATATACTCGTGACATTTACCAAGTGTGGGAATTATAGAGAGATTTAATTAAGATGAAAATTTAGATAACTATAAATGTATTCAATGTAATTTAGTAAGACGAAAACATATCTTTATTTTCTTGGATAAAACTCATTATTATGAGGAAAAAAATAATATTTTGAATAAAAATAATTAAACATATATAAATAAATCAATAAATAACAATTATTTTTAATAAAATATTTAGAAAATAAATAATATTAAATATAAAAATAAGTATGATAACTAATATAAAAATAAAATAGTAAATAAATGATAAGTAATTACTAAAGTAACTAAATAAATAATAAATAATATTTAGTAATGAATACTATTTAACATAAATTATAAGTATATATTAAAAATATTTAATATTCAAAATATTTATAATTAATAAATAAATATTTTCATAAATTTGAGTAATTCTTAAGATACAATTTTTAATTAATTTTCTTTTTCCTCTTTTGCAATATGATAAAAAGTGTATGAAAAAAGGGGCTTAAATATATTTTTGGTCTTTATAAAGATAGATCATTTTGGTTTTAATTTCTTTAATATATTCTTTTGGCTTTTGATCCCTCTTCATTTTAATATTATGTTTTTTATTCCTACCGTTCTAAATTTTTGCTCCTATAAGTATTTTAGAATACACATTTAATACTTACAAATATTGAAAATTCTATTTTTGATCATTATTATATTTTAAAATTTTTTTTATTCCTTATAAATATCACCACTTGTCGACTAATGACAAGGACCAAAAACATAATATTGAAAAAAAAAAAGGAGAGACCAAAAGCCAAAAAAATATGAGAAACTAAAATCAAAAGGCCTATATTTATAAGAACTATATTAATACTTAAACCAAAAAAAATATTAAAATATATAAAAAAGCATTATATATGTTATTTTTATATATTAAAATAAAAATAATTATTAATAATATAGTAATAAATAATAAGTAACATTTAATATGAATTATAACTTTATATAATAAAAAGTAATCAATATATATATTAATTATAATTAAAAATAAATATTCAAATAATAATATTTTATATTTATAATTAAATATTTAATAAAAATTATTGTCTTATTACGATTTTATTTTCTTATTGACTTTTTACTTATAATTAGAATTATTTATAATAGCAAGGCAATAGTAATATACTATATAATATAGTATATTATATGATGTCATATCAAATACTATATAATATTAATACATTATTTGGAAACCAAAGAAAATACCCTTTTTTTTTTTCTACAAAAATGCTGTTTATGAAAAATCTAGTATGTCTGGTAAAAAAATAAAAAAATAGATTATAATAAAAAACTAATAATTTTAAGTTAAAAAATAACTTATAATCATAAAATTTTTTTTAAAGATTTTGATGATAAACAGAAACTGATTATTTTATAATTATCATATTTTTACCAAATTGACCCTGGGTATCAAATATTATATAATATAAATATTTATTTCATATCTTTTCTAGTAATTTTACCCAAAAAATAGTTTTTTTAAATAATCTAAATAAAATATATTATCTTAAAACTACCTTTCAGTTAAAGTATCCAAAAATAAATTGATTTTCACATAATTAATTATATAAACAAACGTTTATATAAGTAAGCGATTGTTAAAATAATTTTAATCTTACAACTTTTTAAAACACACACTAAATTTTTATCATGTCTTATATTATCAACTCTTATAACATTGTATTTTATACTATCTGGTCTTATTTTATCATGCATGCCAAACAGATCCTTGAGTTTTTAAGTTTTTAACTAATGTCGTAATGTACTATAATTAACAAAACTCCTAAACTAATTAGTTGTTGTCAATTAATATAGAGCACCACAAATATTTATTAATCCCTCCACTTTAAAATAAGGTTATGTTAACTAGTGCCCTTAAATCACTGATTGAGTAAGCAAAGTGGAAACTTTTCATTCAAAAGATAAACTTTTGAAGTTCTTAATGCATTGAATTTATTAAAAACTTGAAAATTTTCCATTTTTTGCTTTATTAACTAGTGCCTTAATAATGGTTTAAGAAAAGTTTTTATTCCATATTATTTGTTGTTTTAGAATTCTAACAAAGTATTTATTTCATCACAATTTTATCATTATCTTCATTAATTGCAACTAGATTTAAATTTGTTTTTAGTCACTATAAATATAAATTGTTTTGGTCATAGTAGTCAATCCTAGATAGTGACGTAAAGCAGCTAACCCTAAAAATGCTATAGTGGGATAACAGATAGCAGGATGATCGCTATATATATATATATATATATATATATATATATATATATATATATATATATATCATAATTAAACTCATTCATCATCAATATTGAAAAGTGATAGATCATAATCCATTCCATAATGTAAAAATATACAATCACCATCGATCTAATACATAAATATCAAGTCCTAAAGGCAGCAAAACATAAAAAGATAGCACCATCAACATAAGGGTAGCAAAACGTAAAATACAACATCAAATCCTAATTAAACTTAAGTCTCTAAGACTAACTAAACATTCCAATCAATCATCATCGTCATCATCCACCACAATGTTCTCTCCGTTAGACTTATAGATCTCTTCTTGCCCCTTCTATGACTTTGTTTCCTCATCATCAAATTCTTCTTCTTCTTAAATAGGCTCCTTCCCCTTTCTTGAGCTAGATTGCTTTGTTACTTTCTTCTTCAATCCTGTAGCAAGCCTAATACATCTTGGAGACTTCTCAGCTCCTAGTAGAAACATCTCTCCAAGTCAATCCATCATCACCAAAAATCAGTTCTTCGTCAGTATCTTCTTTATCAGCACCCATTTCTCCCAACAACCACTCATTACTATAATCAATATCATTTAGGAGAATAGGATCAACTGCATCTCTTGTGTCAAAGCATTCTTTAAGAGTTTGGTTATACTTGACAAATACCAAGCCTTATAACTTTTGATGCTCAAGCTTGCTCATTTTCTTAGAATGAATCTATCATATTCATATTATAAATCAAACCAAAATGTTAGTTTTGAAATCACTAAATGAAAGTATAAAACTATCTCCTAGAAAATTATTTGACTTTTGCTTACCTACTCAAAAATACTCCAATTATGCTCACATCCTGTTGAACTACAAGTTAGGCTCAACACTTTGATTGCAAATTATTGCGAGTTAGGATTGGATGCTCCATACTTCCTCCACAATTCAATTGTGATGCAATAATCAAGTAATTAACATTATTGAGAAAGGTTATGGAACTAAATTTATCAAGAATTAAGTATATGTTCCTTAATTCTTACCAGGAGCCACCATGTTCCTTTGTTTATTGTCATCCCATTTCCAATATGCCACCAACCCTCTTAAATTCATCAATCTCATTTGTAACCTTTTTGGCCTACTCTTTATCCTGGAAACAATCTATCAAGAGTCTTATGATGTATATTCATCACTTCATGATTACTCTCAATTGTTGTTGCATTGGTATAGTAGAACTCAAGGTTTAGAAAATAGTTAGCTACATGCAATGAATGATGAAGTTGTGAGTCCCATCTTCCATCGATGATAGCAAAAACGTCCTTGTACTTGTTTTCATTATCCTCGAAAGACTTTTGAATGACTTCCTTAGCCTTATCCATTGCTTCATAAATGTACCCGTTGCAGGCTTTTTCTCATTACCAATAAGTCTAAGCACATGCACAAGAGACCCCGTAACCTTAATAGAGCACACAACATCATTCCAAAATATTATGTTAAGCATAATATCACTTGCCTTCTTCCCCTTAGGTTCTTTAATTGCCTTGGAGCTCAACCACTCATCCAGACTGAACATCCTTCTAAGGTTATTCTTTTATTTATACAACTTTTTCAATGTAAAGAATGTCATAGCAAACCTTGTCACTCTATGCCTAACCAACTCCGTCATGTTGGAAAATTTTGTCAGTGTGTTCAATGCTAAACTATGGTTATAGATAAAGCCCACAAAACTAATGCCTCTTTGTATTGCCCTCTTAACTTGAGAAAGCTTTTCAATGTCTTCCAACATCAAGTCTACATAATGTGCAACACAGAGTCCAAAAGAGATTGTTTCTCTTAGCTCAAAGTGGTCTGACTAAGAAGAGCAAAATTAGATGAAATTAGATGAGTGGCCAAATATGAAAGGAAGTAATAGGCAATTTTAGCAATTTAGAGAGTATCTTAGCAACCAAGACATAATAATTTTGATTATCAATCACCACTTGAACAACGTTTTCTTCTCCAATCTCCTTTACAAAACTATTCAATAGCTTAAATACTTTCTCGCCCATCTTCATGTATGCAAAAGCATCAACACTCTTCACAAATATTGTCCTAATTGGATAATTTACCATGAAATAAATCAAGGTCTTATTCTTCTTATCTGTCAAACCATCCGACATTATTGAGCATCTATGTTTCATCCTTTCCTCCTCATGACCCTTCAGAAATATCCTTTGTTAGCTCTAACTCTTTTTTAAGGAATAGAACTCTTAATTCATGATCACTTGAAGCCTTAAGTTGTGGACCATAGTTGCCAACAACTTCAAGAATCAACTTAAAGCTTTTTGATCTAGCAACATTGAAAGCCCTTCCTTCTTTATATGAAAAAATTGGACTATGTATTGAATGGTTTCTAGCCTTTCCTTCTTTATCACAAGCATCATTAATGCTTGTTTGGCGGTGAAGCTTTCCCAATTTAATGGTAGCTTCAGAATCCTTCAAAAACATCAAATCTAAGGGACCTTTCATGCTTTTTTCCTTTCCTAGACTGCTCGAGGATAGTTGACGGAGTAAAGCTACTACTATTGGGTGAAGGTCTTTTCCTTCTTCTAATTTTTGGGATTTCTTCCAAGTCTTGATGTTCATCACCATCTTCATTGATCGTACCGAAGCTTGCTTCCTTCTCTGCATTTTTCTTTTTAAAAGCTTCCTTAAGAACTTGCTTAATTTCATGTGGGAATTTTTTACAAGCTTTTGCATTTCCTATCACATCCATTTGTTGTCTATTAGCTCTAGTTATTCCACCAGTGGTTACCTTGCCACAAAAGTCACAAGTTACACTCTTCTTAATATTTATGTCTCTTATGCTACTCCACTACCATGCTTTATCCATGTTGTCACTAGTGGGCTTAACCAAACCACAAGAAAAGGGAGCAGCACTTGAAGTTTGAGGTTTGTCATGGCTAAAATAGAAAATAGGAGGGGGCAAAAACAGTAAATACAAGGGGAAAATAGAAAATAGAAACCTAAAAAATGATGCTACTGCCATGGCTAAAAGCCTAAAACAGTAATAAGCACAAAAGAGAGAACAGAGTGAAAAAACAGAGGATACAAGAGGGAAAAAAATAATGAATAAAGAGAGACATGAGGAAAAAAAGAAAAAAAGAGAGAGGAGGAACAAACCACTGCAGTTGGAAACTTGGACAGGCACCACCGGAAGATGATGGGTCACCAGAAGAGTAGGAAGGATAAGGGGAGAGAGGCCGATGGAGAGAGCAAGGATAAAGGAGAGGAATAAAAGTCTAATCTTCACTTTCATATTGAAGATAAAAAGGAAAAGGACTGAAATGACCTCCAAGCCCTCTTATATCGTGCTCAACAGTTTAAAAATAGCAGGTATGATTGAATTTTGGCATCCAAACCAAATAATAGCCGTGATGGCTGCGCTAGTGGCTACAACAGCGATGGAAAATTGCTCCACACCATGAGCTTCATAGCACTACTATTGACAACTATGATTTTGGTTTTAGTCCCTCTAAATTTTTTTTTCTTCACTTTTGATGCTTCTTTTTGTTTTATAATGTTTTGATTTGGGTCCCTATTGTTCTAAATTTTCGTCCTTATGAGTATTCAAGAGTATTCGTTTAATATTTCCAGATATTGAAACTTTTGTTCTTGATCCTTACAAATATTTTAGGATTATTCTTTTGGTTCTTATTAATACATCACCACTTAACTCGGCTAATACAGTAGGGATCAAAAGTCTAACATTAGAATAAAGGAGAGATCAAAAGTTAAGAAAAATTTTAAATGAATTAAAATTAAAACGACTTATATTTATAAAAAATAAATACATATTTAAGCCTTGCAACTATTTCTCTACTCGCTTATCACCTTTCTCTTGGCCTATCATATAGTGTGACTCTTTAATAAGTCAAAGAATAATTTAGGCTCTGACAGTTCTCTTTTTCTTTTTTTTTTTTATTTGTAGCAATCAAAGTTGTCAGATACTCACTCCATTTCAAAATAATAACCACTTTAAAATTTTTTTATTCCATATGATTTGTCGTTTTGTAATTTCGGTAAATCTTAATTATTTTATGTTAATTTTATATTTGTCTTTATTAACTGTAACTGTTTCACACTCTTTTATTACCTCTTCCTTTGGCCTATCATATAATACGACTTTTCAGTAAGTCAAAGGAAGTCTTTCCCAATTTTTTTTTTTTTGAAAAAAGCTATTAATTCATTTTTTTAATCTTTATGTTATAACCTTAAACGATTAATATTGTGACATTGAACGAATAATTTTCTTAATCCTTGTGTTGTTGTCGTAAATGATTATTATTGTCAAATAGAGGAAGTAGCATGGTAGAATCCTCAAACTTTAAAATACATAACAGTAAATACCCAATCATCGACTTATCTCTGGAATTGGATAGCATTCCTTCTACTCTATTTATCCCGAACTTCAACAGCAAACTATTATGTAGTAAGGTTTAGCTAAAAAGTAGAAGATCCGGTAGAATACCCTAATTCATAGTTATGCCATTTCCATTCAGAGTTAGGTGGCAGATACTTTATTAATACAGCTGCAATGCTCGAGCAAAGTTTATATACTTTCGTCCATAGCGTACGATCCTATTTAGTGATAACTAAAATTATAGTTTATTTGGTTTATATTTATCTCATTGTAAAATTAAAAATTAAGCTTCCTAATACTTATTTTTTTACAAAGTAATATTATAAATACTTTTCTTTTACCCTCTAACGGATAAACAAGCTTTTTATTTTTGTTTGTTATTATTTGTATGGTGGAGCTCCTAGAGAAGCAACTAGGAGAAATGCATGAGGAAGGGAATGTGCAAATGGGGATCAAACCCCTGATCAAGCCAATGATCCCTTAGTCACTTGGATCAGGAAAGATATCACTTGAGCTGCAGCTTATTGGCAGCTTTTTATTTTTCGGCTAAACAAAAATTTTGGCTTGATTTGGTAGTACTCTTTGAGGTAATGTTTCTATTTATTAAAATTTTAAACTAATTTTTCTTGTTTGATAAATAAAAAGGTTAAGGTGTTTTTACTTTTGACTTTTAAAAGCTAGAGATACTATTGAGAACTCATTATATAATGTTTTATAGAGCTGACTTATATACTGTAAAATTTAAAAGACTAATATAAGTTTAAATTTTAATAAAAATTCAATTTTATCGTTTCATTGATAAAGGGTTCCAATTTCTAATTTTTATGTTTATTATAATTATTTTAAATTTTAAAAGTACCTTTATAATACAATTATCAAATATGATTTTTATATATAGTTTCACCTTATTATTAATATTTATATTATTTTATCAAATAGTATTACTATGAAAATTTTTAAAGAGCCCGAAAATCAAGCTTAGCAACTTTAAGGAAGTGTCAATATTACCAAATCAAGGCTTTGTCCTTCCAGCTGGCTCCATTTCTCAATTTTTTTTTATTTTTGAATTTTGAAGATAGTATATCATAAATTAAAAGTCCATCTTACGCCGACTTGATTTTATTGTTTTGGATGCCTAATCTGTCAAAATCTTCGTGAATTTTGAAGGAAGTACAAATCACATGGTCTCATGTGACATTTTAGAAGGGGAGAAAAAAGAAAACATGCTTTAACTGTTACATTGTCCCTTGTCACTAAAATTTAAGTACCACTACATATAGACGTTGAGATTTTCTGTTTGTCGCTCAAAATACATGGGCGACATTTCAATATTCCAGCATGTTTTCTTCCTTGAAATGGGAATAAGAATGAATCGTTTTTCAACTACGCAATTCGTATAATTTTAATTAGTAAGAGGATTTATAAACAATCAAATACTGCACGCTATTTTTATTGAATTAAACAGTGTTCAGATCAATATTCACATACTTTAACTATTCGTTTTTTTTTTTTGGTCAAAAGGAGAACATTTATGTCATTACTCTGGGATTCACAATGCATATTTTATAATCTTAACCTAAAAAATTAGGAAAAAAAGAGCAAAAATTAAAACTTGTGAAAATGTTTATATATAGTTTAACTATTCCTTTTTCTTTGTTTGGTCAAAACGAGATCACTAATGTCACTACCAAGGCATTCATAATGCATTTTTTATAATCTTAACCTAAATAATTAGTCAAATTAAAAAAAAAATAGAGTTTTAAACACGTGTGGATGTTCCTCTTAAGTAAGTTTTTAAATTTGTGTTTTTGGAATAAAACAAATACCGTAGAGAGAGTTATTCCTATAGTAAATCAATGTATAAATTCGGTTTAATTTAATTAGTTTGAATCTGACAATTAACTTTGAATATTGGAGAGGGTATTTTGTGAAAACTTTAAGGATGTGTTCATGAATTTGGTTTAGAAGGGGAAAGGAATAGGAAAGAGAAAGGTTTATAAATTTTTTATATTGTTCACGAATTTTACTTGTGAGGAAGAAAATGTATTTGAGGATTTTGTTAACATCTCAAAACCCTTCATTACCCTCATTATTTCATGGTTCTCCCTAATTAGAGGGTTTTTAATAGGATTACAATATGATTTACTATCTTATCCCGATTAAAATTTTGAAATATTATTTTTACATATCATTTTATTATTTTGCAGCATAAATATCATTTCATAAAATGTAGGCAGCTTGCATCCTAAATTCCTGTTTACTTGCACCGACTCTCCACAAGCCCCAAGGGATAGGACATGCAGGGTGCATACCGCGTGGCTTACGGGCTTGGGAGTCAATTTTGGAAAGATGCCGAGATAGTCATTTACTCATTTGGCATGAATCATGGTCTTTACAACAGTTTAGACATGTGCTCATGGTGAATATTAAAAAATCATACTCTGAAATCGAATCATATCAGATATCACATTCATTTAATTACTTGTCTTTCTACCGATCATGAGCGCAGTTATCAAAGAGTTCTTTAATTTGGGATGCATGTTACCATGCATATAACAATACTTGATCCTGAAAAAATAATAAGCTTTTTTCTTGGCGTTTGTACTTGGGCTTTGGCCGCGTTTTCCTATCGAAAAAAAATAGGTTTAATTAATATGTAAATTCTTATAATTTTATTTAATTTTTAATTAAATTTTTATAATCAAATCTTTATATTATACAAAATTTTTTAATTAAGTCTCTACTTTTATTCACTATGATAAAAACATAAAATTAAATAAAATATTTCTATAATATTCTTTGACTCCATCATTACCAAATCCAAACAATGAGCCAACTCACATAGAATTCCTCTCCCTCATCTTCCTCCTCCTCCCCTTTCGCCTCACCTTCCTCTACTACAAATTGTCCTTCCACTGCACTGCCCCCTTCCCTCACCACCACCGCTACCACCACCACCATTATAACCGCCGCCGCTTCTCCTACTTTGTCCGTTGGCATGCCACCAACTCCATCGCCCCTTCCACAAAACTCAGCCACCGACTTTGTTGCCGAAGTGGAGGGTGGCAGAGCACCGCTATCCTCTTCTTCTTCTCTCATGCCACCTACAACGTCATCAACCTCCACAACGATGCTGTTTCCCACTGTTGCCCTGCCTCTAGCATCCTCTAGAAGCTCGAGAATGGATTTGCCATGATGAAGAATAAATCTTTGAGCTTGATATCAAAATTATTTTTGGGATGTGATTTTGATTTAATTTGAGCTAAATTATAGAATGAATCTTTGAGTTTGAGATCAGAGTTATTTTTGGTTATGTTAGTGCTTGAAAGGAACGCTGCTTTACATTGTAAATCTAGTTGTCATATGCTTATTGTATGTTGCTTTAGAGTTGTTGAAGATGATACTTCACGCTAGCAATGCAGGAAAACAATTTCAAATTGGGAGGTTTCATGAGATTATGAACTAGAAAATGCAGTGGCTGGGTGCCGCCAAGGGACTGGACATTGGCGAAGGGGAAGGGGTAGGGGTGAGGTGTGTCCATGGAGAGATATTGCATCATTGCTCCAATATAATTCAGCCATTGATGTTCAATATATAAAAAATGGATGGCTAGGATTAAAGTAATATGCAATGCTCTATTCTTTACAAGAAGCATGATAGCCTTTGCCAGGCAAGTGAATTGTGGTCAAGGAATATTATGAAAATATTCCATTTAATTTCACATTTTTGTTAAGGTAGATGGAGATAAGGATTTGATTAAAAAATTTTATATAGTATAGGGATTTAATTATAAATTTTTAAATTATAGAAACCTAATTAAAAATTAAGTAAAACTATAGAGATATATAGATTAATTAAACAAAAAAAAAATAGTTTTGATAAACATGTGCTTAGAAAATATTAGCAAGTAAGTTGGAGACTAAAAAATATATTAATTAAGTTTAAAAACCATTTTAAATTTCGATACATGTGACACGTTTGTTTCCCGCTCCTAAGACAAAGGAAAAGCATAGTAAATATTTGTTTTAAAATAATCAAGTAGAAAATTTTGATTACTGGTCCTGAGCAAAATAACTGAAGTTATATGAAAATAGAATAACTAAGAAGAGAGCATAAGAAACTTCAATCAATATCTGTATAGCCTCCTTAATATGACTTTTTGTTTTGTTTTTTAAAAAAATTTGCAAAGGTACGCCACGTTACATTTTATGCATAAAAGATAGCTGCAGAGTTCTGATTAACGGAATTTTCATGGATCGATTAATACGTAGCTGATTTTCGCATATATAGTACAAAAGAAAAACCATTGCTCTAGTATTCTTTGTTTTTTTTTTTTTTCTGGGTGTAATATTCACATTAGTTATCGAGCATTTCATTAATTATGATTTTTATTCAATGATTTTTTAACTTTTTATTATCAAATTTATATTGAATATTATTTATAAACAAAAATTTAACTTGAATATTACACTTACAAGAATATCATAACAATTTTCACTAAAAAGTTAAAGTTGAATTTTTTTTATAGCTACACATGTCAATATACGTTTTTTTCGTAAAAAAAAAAAAATATGGAATTGGATTTTGATATACTGTTAAACAATCATTCAATATAATGTATATTTTGTCACATTAGTAAAATTATTTAACTTGTAAAAAATTGATAAATTGAATTAAGAATATATTAAATTGATAAATAAATTAAAATGGAGGAAGTATTTAATTCTTATAATTATTATTTTAAAAATTATATATAATAACATAATTAAATGATAATATGAAATTTTTTTTATATTAATAGTGAATGAAAATTAATTTTAAGAATATACGTATGTATATCATTGCTCTTCGTCGATACAGCGTGAGCAGATCATGATCAACCACTTTTCGAGAGCCCCTAGATAATACCATAATAGTTAATTATCGAGATAATGTGAAATTTGATTTTCTTGCACATTGGAATTGATCTTAATCAGTTACTTGGAAGTTCTTTCCAATTATTTTATTTCGTGAGCACAAAAGGTCCCTCTCCGTTCTCAGACACTCAGTGTATATCGTTACGTTTTGTTTTTATTCTTTTTTTGATAAATCTCAGTATTATTATTTTTATCAAACATGTTTATGCTCTTTATTTTTTCCTTGCAGTCAAAATTTAAACTCAAAATCTATTACACATTATTTAAACTTCCGTCACTGGTTGACTCTAAATACCTCAAAGTGTCTACAAATTGGATCTGAGAAATTCATTTATAAATTAACAAGTGTAAGAACAAGGTATGGGCACGTAATACAGGCAACAGGACAGAAAATTGAAGAATCTACGCGTACGGGTGGAAAGGGGTGCTGCTCCTTATAAAGGGTAAACAAGACGACTTGTTTGTTTCTGCGCAGGACTATTGAGTCATTCCGCTGTTGCTGGGGAAAGGTGCGTAATTGATCTCATTTTCACTCTGTAAAGTATGAACGATTGAATGTAATAGTGTTAAATTTCAGGTTATGTATATGGAGAATCTTTTTTTTTTTTTTATGGAAATTTCAGGATCATTGATCTTGCTCAGCTAGCTAAGAAGTAACTGAAAGTAAAATTGCGCAGCAACATGACATCAATAGAGGAATCGTGGACAAGTTGGTTGTGTGAGATGGTAAAATCACATTTACGTCATAATGATATGAATTGAGCAATTATTTACACGCTTCAAGCTTTAGTGAATAAACTCATGCCCAAATTCATATGTTTTTCCAGGAACAAGATGATTACAGTTTCATCAATCAATCAGCCATGAACATGGATGATGGAAGTTTCCAAGCTCATCATGATGATATGGCCGCTATGCTACTGGAGAAGAACACGCAAAGATCTTTCTCTACAGAGAGCCAAGTCTCTTATGCCGTCTATGAAAACACCAGCACCATGAGCAATTCTTCAGTGGCTGAGAGTAGCTTAGAGAGGCCCTCCAAGTCACCCAAGATTTGCACTTCGAACTCTACCAATACCGAAAACCTCTCACAATTAAAACCAGCTTCTTATTCTCCTGCCTCCTACATTCTTTCGTTTGAAAATAATAACGTGAATCCACCACCAGTGACGATTGAATCAGCTTTGAAGCCCAAAACAAAGGTTGTACATCATGGGAAATCATTGCCTAATTCAAAGAATGAACCAAAAGGCCGTATAATGCCGGAGGGAAAGAAGACAGGGTCAGTGACCAGATCCCCTCATCACGCTCATGATCACATAATTGCTGAGAGAATGAGGAGAGAAAAGATTAGCCAACAGTTCATAGCTCTTTCTGCCCTTATTCCAGGCCTGAAAAAGGTTTAGTTTTTTTTTTTTAAAAAAAAAATCAAGTGATCAAACCCATGTTACTCGAACAGCTAAATATTGTATATATAATTATGCAGAATATTAGATAGCAAAATTTTTTATTAGAATTCCTTTGCTAAATGATGTCACTTTATTAATCTTTAAATATAAAATTCCATATCATAATCATGTGCTATTCTTACACTTGATTGTTTGAAGTAATTATGCTTTTATTCTCATTAAGAAAAATATTGGATTTGAGTTTTATAAATAGAAAAATTTAACATTTGAAAATTTTTATTTTATAAGAAGTTGATCCGGCTTGAATCGATCAATGCAATCCAATAAATTTTGGATGCTGATAATTTAGATTAGAAAAATAAAAAAAAATGATGTGTTATATTTTTTTATTCCTAAATGAGTATCTAATAACTACCTTATTTTCTATCATAAATTATGACGATTTAAACAATCTGTTTAGCGTGACTCTATAATTATATAAACTATATAGATTACGTAGTACTAAGATTGAGTATTGTGTATGTAGATGGACAAGGCCTCAGTGTTGGAGGATGCTATTAAGTATGTGAAACAACTGAAAGAGCAAGTGAAAGTGCTGGAGGAACAGACCAAAAGGAAAGGCGTGGAATCTGTGGTGTTTGTGAAGAAATCTCAATTGTCAGGGGACGAATATGTATCAGACACCTCGTCAAATTCCTGCGACGGAAACTCCGATCATCCCTCAAGATCAAAGCTGTCACTGCCGGAGGTTGAAGCAAGGGTGTCAGAGAAGAGCGTGCTGATTCGAATCCACTGCGAGAAACAGAAAGCAATGCTGATGAACATTGTTAGAGAGATAGAGAAACTTCATCTCTCGGTAATCAATAGCAATGCCTTGGTTTTCGGGTCCTCAGTTCTGCTCATAACCATCATTGCCGAGGTATATTTTTATTTGAAAAGTGATAGGATCTCATATTTGTGCTCATAATTCCTCCACTAATAGATTAGATAAGGTATGAACTTAATTTAGGTGGGATTTATAATTTATTTAATAATAAATAAATAATAAATTGATATATTATCTTATAAAAAATAAAGCCCTTTAATATTTCTCTTTTTATTTTACTATGATCGTAGGTGAAAATTCTTTTTGATTTTTTATTTTTTTTCAACTGAACACCCATTTTGATTTAAACACCCATTTTTATCTTGAAGTACGTATATGACACTGACTCAATTGAAAGATATATTTGACATCTACCCATTCCTTCTAGCTACGAGTCTTTAGAGACTTATATAATATTATATGTATTTTTTAAAGGTTAAAATAATATTATATTTTAATTTTTACATATTTATTTATATCAAATAACTTTTAAAGGTAAATATAGTATCACATATTAATTTTTAGATATTTATATGATATTAAATAAATTTTAAAAATTAAATTGATATTATATATATTTTTTAAAACTCAAAATGCATCTTTAACTCAATATTTTTTTTTACTAGACTTGATTTTGTTAAATTCAATGAATATAATGTTCGTTTATTAATTGAGATTTTGTTTAGCAGTAAAAGGCTAGTCCACTATAATATAGTGCATTATGATTTGAATTTTTGTTTGGAGAATTACTTATACTTAAATTTTCGATAATATTTTATTTGCCTCCAATAAAAGAATATCTGTAAGAAATTAAAAAAAAATTATTCTCAATGTTATTTAAAGTGCACTATTTTTTAATTTAATTGTCATATGTTGTAAATGTAAATTTTTATATTATTATTTAATTACATATATATATATATATATATATAATATTTTGTCTTGTTTTGGTGCAAGTGCAGATGGAGGATGAATTCAGCATGAACGTGACGGAACTGGCAAGAAACCTCAGAGAGGGACTATTGCAATTTATGTAGTGCACAGGTGGGAGATGTGGTGAGAGTTGAGAATTGAGACCATGATTTTAGTGTATTAAATTTCTGAATCAATCCAGCCTTAGCCTGCAGGCTACGTAGACGTGGGAAGGATGTATGTGCATTACGCTGGACTGGTTGAGGTGGGGGCAATCCACGTGCACTGAAAGGAGCGCGATCCATTGTTGGAAATTGGGATTTGACTGATAGCAAAAGCCGTGCTAGCCTTGGAAATAACTGTGTTCTAAACCTTTCCTTATTTTGTTTTGCAAGAACTGATAACTTGCTCGTCTTTAAATAATTCCCTTAATTATTATATAATGAAGAGATATTAGATGCTTTCAATATTTTAAGGTTATGTAAAAACAAGTAAATTCTTTAAAATTTGAAGGAGAATCTATGATATTTAGCTGCACATTTTGTAATTTCATGTAAAATTTGTCATTTCTGAAGAGAATGTGCTGTTGTCCCTCACGGCCTTTTTCATTTTTTTTTTTGGGTCTTCCTGTTCTCACTCACTAAACGGGTCCAAGCCTACTGTCCAACCACGTCCACGCCAGCGTATTCTAACCCAAAACGGCCCAACGCAATTAACTCAGCTAAGGAGCGAATTTAATGCAAATAATAATAATAATAATAAAAGAAACAGCTTTTTTTTTTTCAGTTAAATTACTCATTCAATTCTTATTATTTTACTTCATATTTAATTTAGTCCCTAGCTGCAATTCTAAACAATTTTCAATTTTTTTTTAAATTTTGATGGGATTTCCAATATCTAATTTCTATTATCAAGAATCCGACTAATTCGACTCAATCTGATAGAAATTCTTAAAAAGGGTAAAGGATTTCTTGATGAGGATTTTTTTTATTTCTAAAACTTGAATATAAAATCTCTAGTTAAGGGATTAAAGTGTTTATCACCTTAACCAACTCTACATTATTATTTTCAAAATTTTTAATTGTACAAAATGGTCCTTATGTTAGACTTTTGGTTTTGATATGTAAACGACAATTGTCAGTAAAGAAAAGAAAAGAAAAAAAAAAGGTCATTGTTTTGCCTTTCTTCATTTCTTTGCAACTGTACTACGATTTAGGGCAGTCCAAAATATTTTAAAGAAGAAATATCACACTCGCTTTCATTATTTTGATTTGAAAAATATATAAAAGTGAGCAAGCTCATATCTATACTCTACAGCTGAGATTATACTGAAAATGCTATAGATGGTTGCAACAGAATAAAATACAAAGAAATCCAAAACAAAATCAGCAAATGGCAAATGAAATCTAAAGGTGATCTAATGAAAAACCTCCAAAAATACATTCGAGAATCATCTTCTATGTGAAGTAGAGGGTTGAGATTGTTGAAGACTAAATCCTGTATTCCACTATTGGACTCTTCTGAAGTGAGCTCTACATTGAACTGGGTCGATTTTGCTCCATCCTCTAACCCCTCTACCCTCAACGCACAAGTTGGAGGGTGATATATCATCCATCATGAATTAAGGATCCTCCAACTTCGGATCAATAATACAATAAAATTGAACAAATCACTAATGACAAATAAACAATAAGTCTAATCGTAACAACATGGGCTAATTAATCATGAAAAACTAAAATATGAAATTGGCAATGACCAAATTACATAGCTTTGAGAAGTTTTCAACCTTCCTTTGGACCTTATAATCTTCTTCTAAGATCTCCACGACATTCGCTCCAAGATAAGAAAGGTTTATGGTCCCAATTCATCACATGGTGTCAAATAATTAATCCCAAATATGGGTTCAACTATCAATGCCAATCAGGCAAAAGCTTAATCACCTAATTAGAAGCTGAATTCAATGCTTAATCACTTAGCACAAGTAATGATTGTAAAAGCCAAACAATAGCAAATGCTTAACCACAAAGGGTAGAAACTAATCATTCATGCTTAACCACTGAAGACAGAAGCAAATCAAAGACTAAAATTTTAACCAAGAATCAATTTTCAAATAAAAACTTGCTCAAATCTATGCTTAATGATAAAACAAAGTGTGCAACATCATAAATGTATCCAAACACATGGCAATTACATGTCCAAATAAAAGAGACAATATTTGGTTGCAGACAGTAGGACAACAATGACCAAAATCATAGGTATAGATAATTAAGCTTTCAATCTAGAACCAATGTTGTGAACTCACTCCCAAAACAGTGTTAATATAGAGCACATCAAGCTGATAAAAAACACTCCAAACTAACCAAAATTAACTTAACCACAACAAGTTCAACATTACAGCACCAATCATGTTGAAATCTAGCAAAAAGCCAACAAGAAAGCGTACAACGAAAAGCCAGCAAGTGCCATGTTGAAGGCCACCTCCAAACATCAAGACAAAATATCAAACACGTGATGTGGTCGAAGCATCACAACTATGAAGAAAGAAGCTCCATTCTAAAGCACAGATACGTGTTGGGTATGCCTTAGTACATACCCAATAATTTTTTTTTTTGAAAAAAAAATGCGTACGGTTGGGTGCAGCTCAGATATGGACTTTAGTTAAAACTCTGTCGTTTTCCACTTCTTCTTTTTTTTTGTTTTGAAAAAATGCAACAGAAGCAAAAAAGAGAGAACCTTACCCCCTTTTTCCTTTCATTCCCAAATTGTAACACACCCCACCCCACGCCCACTTCCAACTTTCACCTATCAGCCACCACCGATCCACTACTCAACCTCTTCACCACTGGCTAGCCCAGTGACGACAATGCTCCTTGTCCCAGCAACAGCGATGCTCCTCGTCGTCCCAAAAGCAGTGGCGCTCCTCATCCCAGTAGCGTTGGTGCTTCCAAGTCCTAGTGGTGACAGCGACAACGGCCTAGCTAGCAATGCTTCCCTCTTCTCCTTCTCTCTTGTGACAAAGGTACCTATCTCCTTCTTCTTCTTGAGTTTTGTGACTATTTTGTTTTTGTTTTTGTTCTATATACTGTGCTGGTCTACTGGGTAAGCATGATTTAGAGACTATTCTTTGCCCTAATGATGGGGAAGGAAATGATTAGATTAAGTCTGTTAGAGTTTGATTGTTAATTATGTTTAAATGATTGTTATGTACTTGTTTTAAACAATGTTCTAAGTATTATAATTTTTTTATTTTTGTGATATGATATTGAGAAATTTAAGCTTATTTTATGTTTAAGTTGATGTGTCTTTTTATTTATGATGTGAATTTTTAGTTTTTATTTTATGAAATTTGCGAAATATATATATATATATATATATATATATATATATATATATATATATTGACGTACCTATACCCCAGTTTTCATAAAATTTTCATATTCCGAACCCGTATCCGTGCAACATAGAAGCTCCAACTCCACAACATCAAACTTCCATTCTTAACAAAGCAAAATATATAACATCACCAAAAAGTAGAAGAAAGAAGATAATCACACATTATAGAATCTTCAAGTTGTAGCAACAAATGCAAAGAAAGAATGTCACAACGTTCAGTGAATAAGAACCAAAACAATGACGCACATTTACCACGACAAGCAACAAAAACAACCAGGATGCATGAGAAATAGGATCTTGTACACAGATGCTGATAACCAAAGGCAAGACAAATAAACACTCACCAACAGAGCCTCTACCAAAAGGATCACTGCCAAAGTTCATTGTGCAAGAGTCCAACAATTAATAATTGGTCGATTTCCCTATTTTCTTTTCTTTTTTCTATCCTTTTTGGTTGTTGGAATGTACAAAGCAGAAACATATTATACTTGGAAGTCAAAGAGGCGAAAATGGAAGGAGAGTGGATTTTCTAAGAAAATTCGAGATATTTTTTCGGAGATAATGAAAAAAATGAGGTGCTAATAATGCAAAGGTATTGACTATTAGAGAACACAAGTTTTAGAGAGAGCCAGAAATCTTTTTTTTTTTTTTTTCGTAACATGAAGATTTGAATAGTGGGCTCAGGATTGGGAATTGATTCTAATTGAACCATGATTAGTAAAATTGAAGGTGTATTGTGTGAATGAATGAAGAGAACTGCAGAAGACGGAGATAAGCAATGAAAATGGGTGAACTAGTGAGTAGCGAAAGTATGACATAAAGCAAAAATGGAAGGATGAAATTTAAGATATACACTATGTGAGAAACTGTAAGAAAGTTGGCTCGTGTTATGTTGGTCTCAAGCTAGTTTGGGAGTTAGTTACTTCCTATTTTAAAATTATAAATTCACCCCCACAAAATTAGTGCAAAATGGGTGTCATGGGTTTTTGTTTATAGATGTAGGCTTTTGGAGGATTATCCTCGTGTAGCCATTGTCGACTCGTAGCTGATCTCGTCGGCAACAAAATCTCAATTAGATCTTGAGTTAAAGATTTTCCCATGGACATTTCACTTGTGGTAGTGTGCAATGACACGCAATCAGGCTCATCCCTAATACAAGCTTCACATTATGTTACTAATGTTAATGGTTTCTTTTGATTTTTTACTATTGAAAGGGTTTTTGGCAAGGTCAAACCTACTGAGAATGCCACATGTAGCTGAGGCTCAAGTTAGCAACCACTACTAGAATTTATTGAAATAGCAACCGATTTAATGACCAAACATTTTTGGTCGCTTTTTTTTATATCTAGCGATCGATTTAGTGACCGATTAAAAGATAAATGTAGATGGGTTGTACCATGAAAAATCGGTCGCTAATTATTTTAGCGACCAGTATACATGAGTCAGCATAAACTTCAAAATCGATCACTAAATTAGTCGCTGAGATTGAAATTAGAGACTGATTTAGTGATTGATTTCGTAAACAAGTATCGGTTCTTTGTCAAAAAAATCGGTCACTAAATCGGTCACTAACATCAATTTTAACGACCGATTTAGTGACCGATTTTGAAAACATATTATCTATGCTACTCTAATAAAATCGGTCACCAAATCGGTCGCTAAAATTGAAGTTTGTGACCGATTTAGTGACCGATTTCCTATACATAAATTGTTCCTTCTATAACAAAATCGGTCACTAAATCGGTCACTAATTTCAATTTTAGTGACCGATTCACTAAACACATAATTTACCTTTCCAACTATAATCGGTCACTAAATCGGTCACTAATTACAATTTTAGTGACCGATTTACTAAATGTATAAGCTTATCTCCCAACCATAATCGATCACTAAAGCGGTCACTAATTTTGTTTTTTGGTGACTGATTTAGTGACGGATTTACTAAACACGTAAATTTGCCTGCCTAACTATAATCAGTCACTAAATCGGTCACTAAAATTGAAATTAGTGACCGATTTCCTATACATGTAATTTTTCCTTCAATGATAAAATCGGTCACTAAATCGGTCACTAATTTCAATTTTAGTGACCGATTTAGTGACTAATTTACTAAACACAACTTTACTGTGTCAACTAAAAATCAGTCACTAAATCGGTCACTAATTTTAATTTCAGTGACTGATTTAGTGACGGAAAAATCAGTCACTATTTTTTTAATTTACCCCCAAAAAGAGCCCTAAGTTTCATTCTGATGCTGCTGCCTCAAATTCACTCTCACCTCCTCTTCTTCTTCCCTCACCTACCCCCTCCGTCCAGACAAGGGACTACCGCGGCCGCTGTCGCTTGAAGCCCGCTGCCGATGCTGGTTGAAGCCCACTGCCGCCGCCGCTTGAAGCCCATTATTGCTGTCGCGTTGTAGCTGCTTTCCTTTGGTGTTCGGGGCTTTTTTTGCTATTGTTTAGGTGGCATAAACGCCGCTGTTTGGGCGGCATTTTTTGCTGTTTGGGCTACTGTTTGGGTGAGTTTTTTGCTGCTGTTTGGGTTGCTGTTTAGGTGACGTTTTGTTGCTGTTTGGGCTGCTGTTTGGGTGGCATTTTGCTGCTATTTGGGCGGCATTTTGCCGCTATTTGGGCAAGTTTTTTGCTGTTGTTTGGGTTGCTGTTTGGATTGCTGTTTGGGCGGCATTTTGCTGCTGTTTGACCTGCTGTTTGGGAGGCATTTTGCTGCTGTTTGAGGTTGGATTTGCTTTTGCGCTGTAATTTTGTTGCTATTTGGGTACATTTTCTTTGTCTTTGTTAGTAACATTGGGGCTAGTTTGGGTGGCTAGTTTGGGGGTGTTTAAGGACTGTTTTGGGGTTGATTTGGGGCTGCTTTTTGGTTGTTATTTGTGGCTGATTTCTTGGGTTAGTTTGAGTGATTTAGTGTAGGTGAGAGAGGTTAAAATGGAAGAGGATGTTAATGCCATTACTAGGAAAAGAGGTGCAGTTTTTTTGGGTTTATTATTTGAGATTTAGGGACCTAAAAGTGTTGTTTTTAAGATTGATTAAGTGGTTTGATTTAGATTTTATTGAAGTATTGTTATTTCTCTTGTGTTTATATATAGAAATTAGTGGTATCTTTTGTTGTTTTTCTTCTATTGAAGTGTTTTGGTTGTTATTTGTATTTTGTGTTCTAATTTGATATTCCAAGTGTTGTTTTAGTTATATGAGATGATGGTATGGGTTGTGGTAGCATATAAATTTTACCAAGTTAAATGAGAAATGTTGTTTTTTTCTTTCTTTTAAGTTGGAGTATTTTAGATATAAGGATAGATATTTATTAATTAGAGAGTTTAATTATTAGGATAATTATAAGGCATTAGAGATTATATTGAGATTAGAGATTGGTAATAAGTAGAAAGATTAAATATAAGATTAGTGATAAGGTATTAAAGATTAGTGATATGAAGTGGTGAGATTGTTATTTGTATTGTGTGTTTTAATTTATTTATGTCTTTGTGTAGATAATGGATATTGCAAGTATTGTCACTATAGTTATTCTTGGTTTATTATTTGAAGTATTATGTCACTATATTTGCTCTTGGGTTAATTTTTTTCTCTTGTGAATTTAGTGACTAGCTTGAGGAAGTGATAGAAGTGGCTTAGTTGACGACCTTTAGCTACTGTCAGAAACTTCTCATGTAAGTTTATTTCTTTTAATTCTTGACATACTATGTAACTATAGTTGTTCTTGGTACTAATTTGTTATGTTTTTTATTGGTAGTGGTAATCTTGCTAATTTTGGGGAAAGTGCGGTATTTATTAGTTAGTTGGTATTGATTGCTCTCAAAGGTACTTTAGTTTAATTTATTGACCATATATTCTCATTAAGATTATGACCATTATTTGTTTGTCAATTGATGCTATGCTTTGATTCTTGGCTTTTGTGTTAGTGTATAATAATTTGAGCAAAACCTTAGATTCCCGTTTGAGATTCAATATTATGAGCATGTATACCTATATATATCGCTCATTATATTGAATCTTGAATTGTCCAAATCAGACAGTTTGGGAATAAGCTATTTCTTCATTTGGTTAATATTTGTTACATAAATATCATATTATATAGAAGACCATATTATCGTGGCTCAAGCTCTCAATCAACCGACTGGATGCGAAGAACAGAGCATGAAGAAATGATGGAGAAGATGCAAGAAGAAAAGAATGAACTTATGGCTAGATTAGAGAGAACTGAGACTCAAGTTCGATTCAATAATAAATTGCTGCAAGAAATGATGAAGCGGATGAATTTTCAGATTCTTGATTTTCAACCACCAATTGAAGACACTACTGATGGGGAAGAGGATGGTGATGAGCAAGACAATGATGATGATGAAGAGAACTAGAGTTGGAGTAAGAGCATACCTAGTCATTGACATTAGAGTTGGTGTAGTTATTAAGACTTATGTTGGACTAATTATTGAGACTTGTGTAGGACTTATGTTGGAGTAGTTATTAAGCCTTATGTTGGAGTAGTTAAAAGCCTATTATATGGCTTTTAGTTTGTAATTTAATGAATACTACTTATTTGTATGGTGTTTAATACTTGTTTAGTATAAGGAGTTCATTTGGATGGATTGATATATAAAATTTATGTATCTTTGGTGGAAAAATTGTCTGGATTTTAGGTGCTTAAAATAGGGAAGTCACAAAAATGCAAAACCATACATTTTGGCATAATTAGGCATTAGCGACCAATTTAGTGACCAATTTTTAATTTAGCGACTGACTCTCATTTTAGCGACCGATTTAGTGACGGATATAGAGACTGATTTAGTGACTGATAATTCAGTCACTAACTACAAATCTATATTGCGACCGGACAAATTAGAAACTGATTTAGCGACCGAATTTAGCGACCGAAATATCATTCGTAAAAATAGTGACCAAATCGGTCGCTAAATATTCAATCAGAATTGGTCCCGTGGTCTCAAAGCGGTCGCTAAATCGATCTCTATTTTTAGAGACCGATTTTTCAGTCGCTAAAATATTTAGCTACCACTATTTTAGCGACCAAAAAATCAATCGCTAAATTGGTTGCTACCTTGTTTAGTGACTGATTTGCTTAATTTAGCAACCGAAAAATCGGTCGCTATTTACTGATTTTCTTGTAGTGAACGTGAAAGGAAATGAAGGGCAGGGTATTGTGAGTGTTAGGGACAAGGGTGGTTGACTCTCAGTAGTAACGCAGCTTTGTTGGGAGCGGAGCTCCGACGACAAAGCAGCGACACCATGGACGGCAAGTTGGTGGCGAATAGTGATGCAGTCGCAGGGCAGTGACATAGATTGATGGTGACGGCTTCGTTGAGGCTCTGATGTAGGATTGTAAGGTCTAGTGGAGCCCCGCGGTTGCTGTAGAAGGGAAGGCAGAGGTCGAGCTTTGAGGCACTCAACTACTCAACACTTGCTTTGCCTCTGGAGAGGTCATCACCATCTCCCCCGGTCATCAAAGCTCCGTCCCTGTACATAGCCTACTAGAGTAGAAAAAGCCCTACGGACTTGTCTGCAAATATGAACAAGTCAAACATTTTATATTATTTTTACAACTTAAACCAACACATTGAATAACCGCGGCCTCCAATTCAAAACAAAATCAATCCTATGGTTAACATCATACATAATGCATCTGCTTAAAATAGGGACTAACTAATTCCTAAACTAGCTTAGGACCAATATAACATAAGCCAAGAAAGTTATAGAAAATAAAGTGGATTGAGTTCATTAAAAACTCAAGATAGCAGCAGAAGAGAGACTCTCATGGTGGATACCATGGGAGTTTTGATACCATCTAAAACAGTTTTCTAATGAAGAAATATCATACTCGTTTTCATTCTTTCGATTTGAAAAATACATATAAGAGAGTAAGCTAACATCTACATCCTATAAAGCTGAGAACATACTAAAACATGCTATAGATGGTTGCAACAAAATACAAAACAAAATGCAAAGAAATCCAAAACAAATCCAACAAATAGCAAAAGAAATCTAAATGAGATCTAAGGGAGATTCTCTAGAAACAAATTCTAGAATCATCTCCTATGTGAAATATAGGGCTGAGACTGCATGCAAAGACTATAAGTCCTGCATTCCAGTATTGGGCTCTTCTGAAATGGGTTTTGGATTGAACTGGGTTGATCCTAGTCATCTTTATTAGCAATTTTGAATTTTAGGTGGAACAAGGAACATGAGATGGCCTCTCGGTATTGCGCAATTAGGAGGAACCTCTTGCCCATTAGATTTGTTCAATGGCTGCAACTAAGAGATTGAGACTTCTTATTATTCTTTGGAAATAGTTGTTCATTGTTATTTGATTCAATTTTTGTTTACCTAATTCAAGTGAAGAATTGAACTACAAGAGATTCCACATCGAAGAAGGCTCTGCGATACACAATAGGAATGTGGAAAAGCATCTAAATTTCCATGATGTTCAAACTTATATAAAAAATTTATTTCCAAGGGATGAAAAAAATGGATCAATATATGTTATTAGATTGTGCATAATTAGGAGTTTGGAAGGCCTAACAACTTTAAGCATAGGCTTCATTTGAAATAGCAATAAATTGCATAACGACCGTATCCTTAATAGACCAATCTTCAGCAATAGCATGTGGATTGATTTTATTATCTTCTTTTGGAACAAGATGAATTTGTCTGCTTGAAGCCAAAAGACTTGGAGATAGGAAATTATGATTTTCAATTACTTCACTATGAATTGTTTAGAACTATACTATTTACATATCATGGAATAATTAAAGTAATTGATAATGGGCGCAATTGTAAGATAATAAATGAAGGAGGAATTTTTAATCATCAAGATTCTTTGGAGTCTACAAACACTTTTGATGATGATCAAAGAACTTAAGATTTTATTGAGTCGAGGAAGGTGGGGAAAGATAAGCTCTACAATGAGTCATACAATTGGTGGATCATGGGCTGGAATCTGCTCAGATCCTTGAGGCCCATGATGTTGTATCAGTTATCTACCTAGTTTTGAACCAATTTCAAGGACCTAAGGTAAACTCTTTGTGTGATTCAGTTGTTATGTAGGAGGAAGAAGGATAAGATAGATTTTTTCCTGGCTTTGAGCAATCAAAAGCTGATGTACATGAAGATGGGGTTCAGAGTAAGATTGTTAATGTTGTTTTAGAGTCTTAAGAGAATGATCATTTTGAAAGCATTGGTCACCTTAAAGATTCGGACATAGAAGAAGCAAGGAAACCATGGGAGTTGGGTAAAAGCCAAGGCCCCTCTTCGTCTAATGAGATCTATAAAGCATGGGTACAACTATTTGGCAAAAGTACCCGTACTGGTATGTCTCAGGTGTGGCTCGGGTACTGCTGAGAGTGGCTAGGTATGGCTTAGGTACGGGGCTTAATGAAAACTTTGTCGTTTTTTTTTTTCTCCTTTTTCCTTCCTTTTCTTTCTCGACTTCTACTTTCCCCCAAATTAGAACCCTCCCCCCTTTCTTTCTTTCATTCGGACACTTCTCCCACCCTCAGCCACAACCACCACCACCACCACTCAACTGCTCCACCGGCGGCGTTCCTTGCAGCATGGTGGTGGCTATAGCAGGGAAAACACAATGGCTTCGACACACGAAAGACAGCACAATAACAGCTTCAGAGAACATGTGGCTTCCCTATGGTAGCCCAACAGGCTTGGACAAGGACAGAAAGTCGTTGCTCAATTGGAAGGCCAAGGGTTGTGCTGCTGCCCACAAGGAGAAGGGTACCAAGTTTATCTCGAGGATATCATGCAGAGTGTAGACCGTTGATTAGTTCGTGAAGTTCTTTACTCTATACTGCTATTTTTTGTTGTTGCTATTAGTGTTGTCTCGTGTTTTGTTTTTGCGTAGTTCTAAGGGTCTTGTGGTTTGGATTTGGACAAAGCTTATGTTTTAAGGCCTCTTATGTTTTGCTTATTTAATGAAATGTGTAACATTGTTATTGGTAATATTTCTTGCATTTTTTTATTCATTTCTTTTGTCTTAATTTTATTCTTCGGCTATTTTGGTATTCTATTAGCATTGATGTTGTGGTCTGCTTGTCATTTACAATAGACCAGGTGCTCCAACAAAGACTGATTATCATGCTACAACAACAACATGTAGTCATCAAAATATAAGTAAAACTTGGTGAATTGTTCAGCTAGTGTGCATTTATTTTTTGGGGTTTACCTTTGTGGAGGCTACACCTTTAGAGGTGGCAAAGTAAATAAGAATCTAGTTACTTACCAGGTAGCTGCATTTAAATGTAATTGGATAGGATTAAAGATGGAAATAGTATTTGAGCAATCAACTTTGGGTCGGTCTCACAGAAGTAATAAGCAACTTTGGGTTAGACTGGTAGCTTCCCTCTCCTGATTGTTATGTACTTATTTTAAATAATATTTTAAGTATTATAATTTTTCATTTTTGTGATGTAATATTAAACAATTTAGGCTTGTTTTATATTAAAATTGGTGTGTTTTTTAATTTATAATGTGAAATTTTAGTTTTTATTTTATGAAACTTGTAAAATTTTTATATTTTTAAATATATATATATATATTGCCGTACATGTATCCTATGTAATACAAAATTTTTGTACCCCGTACCCGTATTTCTACCCAGTATCGATACCATACCGATATCCATGTAAAATAGAATGAGATTATTGTTATTTGGGATACGGCTATGGAGCGTAAATCATGGTAAGAAGTCCCAAGATTATAAAAGAAAAACCAGAGGGAAGAAGAAAGGGAACAAAAAATGCTCTAAGTAAGATCTGGGAATAACTTCCGGACTCTATCTCTTTTCTGGAGTTTGCTTATTGGTGTTGTTCGGTCAGGTTGTGTTTGCCTGTGTCGGGGGTCATCAATGAGGGGTGTCGATCTATATGAATCGGATCTTGGATTGGTGTTGCGTGGTTTTCATTGGTGTTGGTGGTGTCATCTTTTAGGCATTGCTTTCATGGAGTTTGGTTTTATTTTTGCATTAGGCGTTATTCTTTCTTGTCTTGGAATTTTTGGTTGTTAAGCTTTTCCTTCGTTTTGATGCCTGTTGTACCTGTCTTATTGCTCCTCTTTTTGGGAGAGTTTTGAGATTTTCAATAATTATAAAGAAAAATGAAATAATTATTTGCAAGATGAATTAATTTCTAACCTAGGTACAATCTACTTCGAAAATTAAATATTAGTCAGTAATAAAATATAATTAAAGTAATTGGTAGTGTAACAGCAACCAGTATTTATAAAGACACGTACATAACATATTGCAAACGTCCAAAAATTCTCAATAGATGTCTTGAGAATAAAGGGTGTGTACAATCAGTATAACGGTGTAACTGAGGGAAGATAATAGATTGAAGCATTCATGATGGAGGAAGGAGAAAAGATATTCGATTACAGGGTGGAAGACAAGAATTGATGGAAACAAAAACAGGAGTGCTAAATGGTACAAAGCCTTTTGCACGAACTGAGTACGAATTTTGTTGCGGTGCGGAATAAAAAGGGGTAAAAACGGAAAGCATGGTTGAGAAAAAAATAAAAGTAGTTAATAAAAAAAAAATAAACCAATCAATAGGATTCGTGGTTTTCGTATTCGTACTATTCATCAATTCTCAAACAGAAAATATATGAGAGATAACGTTGTACTATAAAATAAAAGACAAAAGTATTAATTAGGAGTGGATTAGAGTAAAATAGGAAAGGCATTTAAAAATCAAAAGTAATTAAAAACGATCTGATATGACAAAAAAAGAAGGTTATGAATATATAAATTGATGATGTTTAATACTCTTATAATAGGAAAAAGACTTTAATGAACTGAAAAAAAAAAAAAAAAAACTCTATTATGAGCAATGTTGCTTTTATATATAAAAGATCCCAATATACTTTCTACCTGAGAATCGCATATACATAAGAACTTCTCAAGTTTGGCTAGCAGGTGTTTTAATTATAAGTTCAACTAATCATCCCACATACTGAAACAGTTAGCTGTATATATAGAATAAAATTATAGCCATAAGATCTCAGGATGATATTTTCATTAACTTTACTTCATATCTTAATTAATTTTCAGTGAACTTATATTTTATTTATGCTCCAATTATTTAGATCAAGTCATCGTTATGTTAGTGGTCTTTCTTCAGATATTTTATCATGGAAACAATATCTGATAAAAGATTTGCTGTTAAGACAAACGGAGAATTTAGTATTTAATAAGAAATTCTCGTAACACGTTTGAAACACTCATTTGTTTTCAAGAAATCGTATGAACTAAAAGATTCCTCCAGATGCAAGAAACAAATTTCCACGACAGAAGCTTAATTAGTTAAATTAATTATTCAAGCTCTGGTGTGCACCAAAAAAAAAATGTTTTACTATTACAATAATTATTTTTAAATTCATATATATATATATATATATATATATATATATATAATATAAGATTAATTGATGGTGTAAAAATTTTACATTAATAATATATTAAAATTAACTTTTAGGAAAATCACATGCAAGCACGGAGAAATAATTTAATTGTACATTTATATATAAAAGTATTGGTGCTGTATTTTTTTTTTTTTTTTTTGGTATCCATATCTCTATATTTGACTGGTTCGTCTGTTACTAGCCATGATATAAGATTTTTATCAAAAGAAACAAACAAATTAAAGCTGAAGCATCATGTTTAACTTGGATGAAAATATTAAATAATTTGACTTTAATAATTCGCCCCGTCAACTGTTAATATCTGAACCTCTCACTAGCCCTGGTAATTTGACTTTAGTAATTTTCAAGGTTTTGAAAATTAGGCCAATCATCAAATTGAATAAATTACTAATTTAGAAATTTATTGATTCAACTAATTCAATTAAAATTGAACTATATATATATATATATATATATAATTAATTTTATATACATATAATTTGGGTGTTTTTTTTTCGAAAATCTGGATGCATGTTGTATAACATCAATACAACTTGAAGTATTCATAGCCCATGTCTTGTCATACCCCAATTTTACCTTAAATCTCACCCAGACAGCCTAGTAGCCCATTAAAATTATTAAATTAATTAAATAAAACTCTTAGCTATCTATGTTCCCTCTTTTTCTTTCTCACTGTATATGCCACTCCTTCTTTGTCCCATATAGAGGGGCACCACTTCCCTATTTTCCTTTCACCTCCTTTCTCAATATTGGTGGACCACTACACATACTTGCTTTCTCACTATCTGGAACCATGGCCTAGATTTGGATAACACGGACCTATGGATGGGGCTTCTTGGTTCAACAAGAAGAGAAGATAATGGCCTTATTGGTCACAAATCTGAGCAAAGAAGAAGGATTGGTGCTGGGTCCAGCTATGACTGACGGCAAATAGAGAACAACGGTGCAACAGTTGGTGGGTGGGTGTTTTCAACCTCTGTCTCCTCTCTCAAAGGACTTGGGACACTTCTTTGTTATTTGTTTTTTTTTTTTTTCTAAAAAATGAAAAACTTGCCAATCTTATCTGGCCTGGTTTGTTTAGTTTACCGGTTTCCATTCAGTTTAAACAGTCTAAATTTTTTTTTTAAAATTGGTAATTTTTTAGCTATGCCTAGACTGAACATCTGGCCAGTCAGATTGATCAGTAGATCTAATTTTCATAACTATGGTAATGTCACAATTACTATTTGTTAGTAAAAGTTATTCGTGGAAAACTTAGATTGGAAACTAAGCCATCCCATGCTTAAAAGGTTATTGATGTGAAAAGTGATCGTGAAATAGCGCCAGAAGGAACCTTTGCTTGAATGTTCTACATACCGTACATGTATGCCAAAGTCAATTGATGCACAATTCAAAAGCCCAAAATTGTTTAAAATATTATAGAATAAAAATTCAAGAAAAGTCTTAATTTGCACGTGATAAAATAACGAAGGAGAACAGAAAAATGATGGCGGAGGATGACCTAGGTGAATATATGATGTCTGCAGTGATGATATTTTGATCGCTACCGTCGGTGGAGAGGTTTTTTATATGATATTTTTTCTTTTTTTTTATTATTTTTATATTTTTTCCTCCTCTCTCTTTTCTCTTTTCTCTTTTTTTTTCTCTCTCCTCCCCCTTTTCACTCTCACTCTTTCTCTCTCTCTCTCCCACACACGCTCGTCCACTACAAACATACACTGCACATGAGATATAGACAAAATAATAATAATAAAAAATTAAAATTCAGCTAATAATATGCCAGATTTTTTTATTATTTTTTTACAGTATGCGAATATAAACAATGGATTCACTTTTTATTTTTTTCTGAAATTTATATGTATTTTTAGCGGATTTTTTTGAAATATTTTTTTTAAATTTTTTCAAAAAAATTTTATCCTACTTATATATATATATATATATATATATATATATATATATATATATATATATATATATATATAAGTCAATCACCATTGGTACTCACAAAGTTTCTGAAAAGACCGTTTTTTCTTTTTTCGTTTTATATATCTAATGATGTGTGTCAGTACTTAAGTTATTATTTAAAAAAAATTAAAGTTTCTTGCAGCTCCTTTTTAAAAAAAAAAAAAGAAAAAGTTGAGTTATTTGGTGTAAAAAAAAATTTACTGTTTTTATTTTTTGAAAATAATTTTATTTTTAAATTTTTATTTTTAGGTAATATATTTTGTTTTGATTCTAAATTTTCTAGTTTCAAAAAATGAAAATATATTTAGTTTGTTTATTTTTAATAAATTTTAAAATAATTTTATATTAATTTATGTATATGTATTGGTATTTAGTACATTTATATTGATATCTATTTTTTATTTTTTTTAAAGATAAAAATTAATAATAAAAAATTGGGAGAAATTTATTCCTTTATAACAATTGGTTTTGTTTGTTTTCAATAAAAAATTTTAAAAATAATTTTATATAAACTTGAAAATTAATTTTAATATTAAAATAAATTTATATTAATTCATATATAAGTATTGGTAAATTAACGTTAAGTTCGTTTATACTGACCTCTATTTTTTTTATTTTTCTTAAGGAGAAAATTTTCCTTTTTATATATTGTTGCTCCTTAATTATTTTAATGCATCTAATATCTAATATTTGTTATATATGATAATAATATAGATAATTTAGTATAATTTAAATATTTGATGATAGATTAATGAATCTAATATCTAATATTTATTCAAAAAGGAAAAATACCAAGTTCTATTTGATCAGTATAACAATCATAATATAAACAAATCCAATAAGTGTTATACAAATTAAAAACAAAAAAATCCAACATGTGTTATATGTTAAACAAAACTAAGCATAAGGAAATCAAAATACAAGTCTTATATCTTAAATAAAACCATTATTGTGTCTTAACTAATTTATCATACCAAAAAAATAAAAAAATACATCCATCAATTATATAATGCACATAAATGCCTATGATAACTTTCCCACATTTTATTTGTAATAATTTCTCAAACTTGTGTCATTTGATTTGCTTAAGCAACACCAATATTGATGGCTTGCTGATTTTCTTTCAGCCTCTTTACACCATAATTTTCTCCAATCATCCTAGCCAACTCATTATTTATATCTTCCCAAATTGTTATCTTAAATATTAAACCTTGTAGTTGCCTCTTTTTACTCGATCATAAAGCATGTCAATAAATGCCTTTATATTTTGAGTTGACTAGTCCATGTTATCTCCATTTTCAAATTTTCCTCTCACCTTATATGAATAACTTCATATGAAGTAACCACCATTCATTGTGAATAATAATAAAATAAACAAATAACAATTATCTCACACGAACTTGAACCCACTATAATCAACTTCTTTTGTTAAATTATAATTTGACATATGTATATCAACAAAATTCACAAATAGTTCCATTTTTAAGTATAGAACATCTTTGTAGCCCAGTCTTCTCCGAAGGATATGATAGAACAAAGTATTGAAACAGAATTTGTGAGAATGAATAAAAGTGTCTTATTAACTGAAGTAGAAAGTATTTATACATGTACATAGGTGGTAATGTCATGACAGCTGTATCCTAACTAACCAACCTCATGACAGCCGGATTGTAATTAACTATACGGTTCATAAATTTACAGCACTAACATAACTATGAGTGGTAAAACTCCCCCTCAAGATGGGAGGAAGATGTTGTGAACTCCCATCTTGGATAACAGCGTATGGAACTGAGGATTTGGCAGGGGCTTGGTTAACAAATCAGCAAGTTGATGAGTGGTAGGAACATGTACTAATCGAATGAGCCCTTGGACAACCTTCTCCCGAATGAAGTGATAGTCAATTTCAATATGTTTCGTTCGCTCATGGAAAGCTGGATTGGAGGCAATGTGTATGGCAGCTTGGTTGTCACAATAGACCATTGTGTAGTCTAACTGGACACCAAAGTCATGAAGCAATGCTGTCAACCAAGTTATTTCACTAGTAATTACTGCCAATGACCTATATTCAGCCTCAGCTGAAGATCTAGCAACCGTTGATTGCTTCTTGGACTTCCAGGATATTAAGGAGTCTCCAAGAAATATGCAAAAACCAGAAATAGACTTACGACTGTCAGAACAAGTTGCCCAATCTGCATCAGCATAGCCACGGAGACGAATGGAGGACTTGGATGAAAATAACACGCCCTGACCTGGAGTACCTTTCAGATATCTCAACAAATGATTTACAGCATTCATATGAGAAGAACAGGGCCGAGACATGAATTGGCTAAGCTTGTTTACTGCAAATGTGATATCCGGTCGTGAGATTGTTAAATAAAGGAGTCTACCAATCAAGCGCCTATATAATGATCCATTAGGTAGAGGGTCTCCATCTGAAGCAGAAAGTTTTAAATTTGGGTCCATTGGAGCAGCAGCAGGCTTGGAACCAAGGTAACCTGTGTCTTCTAATAAGGACAGTGTATACTTGCGTTGAGAGAGAAAAATTCCTTTGGATGACTTAGTTAGTTCAAGGCCTAAGAAGTATTTAAGAGATCCAAGATCTTTGAGCTTGAATGTAGATTGTAGTTGCTATTTTACCTGAGAGATGACAACTGCTGAAGGACTTGCAATGATGATATCATCCACATATACTAGAAGAAACACTACAGAGGAACCAGACCCCTTGGTGAACAAAGAGTAGTCACACTTGGACTGCTTGAAGCCAAAGGAAAGGAGCGTCGAAGAAAATTTAACAAACCATTGTCTTGATGCTTGTTTAAGACCGTAAATTGACTTGTTAAGCTTACAAACCAAATTCTCCCCCTGAATTTTATATCCAAGAGGAAGGTCCAGATACACTTCTTCAAACAAATCCCCATTTAAGAAAGCATTGTTTACATCTAATTGGGCCAAATTCCACTTAACAACATGACCATAGCCAAAGGACTCGCACAGTAGTGAGTTTGGCTACTGGTGAAAAGGTGTCCATGAAATCTATGCCAGCTTGTTGTGTATATCCCTTAGCCACCAAGCGAGCTTTGTGACGATTCACAAATCCATCAACATTATATTTTACTTTGTATACCCATCTACAACCAATAGTGTGCTTTCCCTGTGGTAGAGAAGTTACTGTCCATGTGTTATTTGCTTCCATAGCATCAAGCTCCTGCTTCATGGCTCTTTGCCATTACGGGTATTTAGTCGCTTGATGATAAAGCGAGGTTCAAATACTGAAGAGACTTGCATCACATAGTTTGAGTAAGATGTTGAAAGAGAGTTATAACTAAGATATTCAGATAAGGGATAAGGACAGGAGGTGGTGAGGTTGCAATAGAAATCATTTAGGTAGGCAGGTGGTCTTGAGGGACGAGTGGATCTCCTATTTGGGGGGACAGGTTCTGGTTCAACAGCTAATGCAAATGAGGAGCATCAAGATCATCTGGCAAATAATTTTGTTGGTGAATATTATGAGTTGGAGAATGAGGAGGTGAAATAGTTGGTTGATGTTGTCGCTGTTGTGTTGGTATAACAAGATATCGATCTTTGAACCACATCAATTACTGGTATGGGCAAGGCTAAATCAGGAAAAGGGTCCACAAGCTGTTCAGGTTGTGGCAGGACATGAAATGGAAAAGTTTCTTCATGAAATACCACATCTCGAGATATAAAAAAAATCCTTTCTTGCAAATTATAAAGCTTGTAAGCTTTGCAACCTGGGGGGTAACCAACAAATATTGAAGGTATGGCCCGAGGTGAAAACTTATTGCGTTTGGATGGTAAAGAAGAAGCAAAGCAAAGACAGCCAAAACTCCTCATGGCCATATAATCAGGTAACTTATTGTATAATAGTTCAAATGGGGATAGGCCACTAGACAAATTTGGGGTAGGTGTCCTGTTAATAATAAATGTAGCAGTAGAAAGACAATCACCCCAAAATTCAATGGGTACCCGAGATTGAAAATATAATGCTCGAGCAACATTCAACAAATGTTGGTGTTTTCGCTCTACTACTGAGTTTTGCTCAGGTCTCTCCACACAAGAAAATTGGTGAAGAGTTCCTTGAGAAGCTAAAAATTCTATCAGAGCAAGTTCTTTAGCATTATCTGACCTAAAGGACTTGATGGCAGCACTGAATTGTGTTTTAACCATAAAGAAAAAATCCATAACAATTTTAGGAGCCTGAGACTTTTGTTTAATAAGATAGGTCCATGTCAAACGTGTATGATCATCTACTAAGGTTAGGAAAAATCTGTGACCAGCATAGGTAGGGGTATGATAAGGCCCCCATATGTCACAGTGAATTAAATCAAATGGCTTAGCAGCAAAATGGTTGTTACTAATAAGGGACAACCTTCGTTGTTTAGCTAAAGGACAAATAGAACACACATGCGCATTATCAAATTTAAACTGGAAAGATGGAATTTTATTCTTTAATATGTGTAATCGTTTATCAGACAAATGTCCAAGTTTGGAATGCCAAGTATTGGAAGAAACTAGACAAACAGAATCTGCTACATGTGCAGAATTATTTCTATTTAACAGAAAAGAAACATTTGAAATTTTATTACAAGAAAAGGAACTAGAAACGGCAGAATTCACAGCAGCTGGAATGGATGGTGAGGGAGACTTGAAGACATAAAGTCCATCAAACAGCTCACCCTTCCCAATCATCCTCTTGCTGCTGTCCTGAATTGTGAAAAAATCAGAGAAGAAACTAATTGTCAAACCAGAATCTATCAACAATGTACTAACAGAAATTAAATTCACTTTGAATGAGGGAACATGAAAAACATTATGTAGTGTTATGTTGGAGGACAGGCAAATAGAACCAATGCCACACACTGGAATTCTAGTTTTATCAGGTAGAGTCACATAAGTGTTGTCAATAGCCATGTATGAGGTAAATTTGTCAAAAGAAGCACAAATATGTTTGGTTGCTCCTGAGTCAACAATCCAAAAAGATAATGGAAAAGAATTTAAAGGATTTGGAACAGTACAAGAAATACCTCCATTCATGACAGGTTCTGAGGTGGTAGCCACAGGTTTGGCAGCATTAGAAAGTTGTGTGGTCAACATAGAAACTAAATTCTGATATTATTGAGCTGTCAAACCAATGGCACCTGCAGATGAAATATCAGAAACAGAGACAACATCAGAAACATGGTTTACAGAAACATTGGATTTTCCCTTATGTTTATAGCCTGGGGGATATCCATGAAGTTTGTAGCACTTATCCACAGTGTGACCAAGGAAGCCACAATGAGAGCATTGAGGACGATCCTTTTTGGTCTTAGGCTTATGATAATCAGTCTTGACAAAGAAGGCAAGTTGAGTTTCATGTGAGACGAAGCAATGAAGTAACTTCCTTCATTTCTCTTCTTACAAAACCAGAGAAAAAGCCTTGTTGATGGAAGGCAGTGGATCATTTAATAACAATTGTCCTCGAATATGAGAGAAACACTCATTTAATCCCATCAGAAAGGATAAAACAAACTCAACTTCATCATATTGGAGTAGAGGTTTGGCTCCACCACAGGTACAAGATGCAACAGGCTTGTGAATCTTTAACTCTTCCCAAATTGACTTCAATTTGGTGAAATAAGCGATATGAACATGGAACCTTGAGCAAGATTCATGAGGTCTTTCTTTAAGCTGAAAGCAGTCTTGGTCCATTCTCTGTTGGAATCTGGTGTGAAGATCTTGCCAAATTTCAGCGAGAATTGGCAAAAATCACACTAGCTGCTATGTCCTTAGAAATGGAATTGAGGAGCCAGGACATCACAATCTGGTTATTCCTTTCCCAGGAAGCCAGCAAAGTAGGATTGGATTCATCAGGTTTAGCAATGGATCCATCAACGAATCCGAATTTGTTCTTTGAAGAAAGAGCAATTTTAAGAGATCTACACCAGGAATTGAAATTATCACCAGTTAAAACCTGAGATACGATTTGCATTCCAGGATGATCTGAATGATGTAGCATGTAAGGATTTGAAGATTCATCAACCATGGATGAACGAGGAATCCGAGAATTCTGTGGATCAGAATGCGCAGAACGGTGGTGAGAATCAGAATGCACCGAATGATTTTGTAGAGGATCCATGAAGAAACAATGGATTCCAAGAAAAGGTGCAAGAAAGCACAAGAAAATGCAAGAAGAGCCAGAAGAAGTGCAGCGGATTTCTCTTTAGACTACTGATACCATATTGAGACAGAATTTGTGAGAATGAATAAAAGTGTCTTATTAACTGAAGTAGAAAGTATTTATACATGTACATAGGTGATAATGTCATGACAGCTGTATCCTAACTAACCAACCTCATGACAGCTGGATTGTAACTAACTATACGGTTCATAAATTTACAGCACTAACATAACTATGAGTGGTAAAACAAAGTCCTTCCAAAAGCACATTACCAAAACAAAAAATTAAAATTTAAAAAATTAAAAATTAAAAACTATTCTAGCCATCGGTCTATCTCCAGCCAGCCTCTTTGAACTTGTTATATACATATGATTCAAAATTACTTAAGGATATGGGCTATGTAGCATATATATCTTCCAAGTTTTCTATATAACTTGGCATGTCGAGGAAGACTCCATCAGCAAAGTTGGTAATATCCCCAAAATTTTGCTAAATGCGAAAAGAGCTAAGCAAAGGTATTGTTGGAGTTTGTAAAGGGTTTAGAGGGAAGATATATTGATATCAACAATTATGAAGGAAAGAAGAAAAATTAGGAAAGCTAGAGAAAAGTAAACTTTGTCACAAGAGAAGTTTTGCTAACTTGCTGAAATCTACTCAACTCTCAAATTGCTAACTTATTGGGTCTTTTATCTTTTTTTTTTTTTTTAAATTTTTCTTCCCTTTGAATTGGTGGCTACAGTGTAGTAGTAGCTAGTACGTTCCTTTGTTTCCAAGACACCGATAGGGTAAGATAACTCATCCATTAATTCAAGGGCACACAGAACCGCAGGATAGGACACAAAGCACGAAGTGGCCCGAGTGGAGAGAATGATTAACCAGAAAGAGAATAATAGTAACTTTTGGTTGCTCGACATCAATGTTGCAACTACAGTGTCTAAAATATTCAAATCCATGGAAGTGAAACCATAAAAAACGCAGAGACAGGAACAAGAACATGAAAACATTAAAGAACCCAACACCGAGATTAAAAAAGTTCAATTTCTGGTGGGCAAGTTTGATCAATCAGGTGATGCACAACTACTAAATAACTGAATAAACAAATGCAAAGCAGAGAACTAAGTATTAGAGTCCCACATTGCTTAATGATATGGTATAGATAGTTTTTATAAGCACTTGTACAACTCTCTCTTCATGAGCTAATTTTTGGGATTGAGTTAGATCGTTCAATTCTAAAATAGTATCAAAGCTTATCTTATAATGCAACACCATGCAATGGGCAAACTTGCAAGTGGTGGTGGCGCCGGGCAATTCTTGCAAGACAGGCGCAGCAGTTGCACGGCTGGCAATGAAGCACACCACCACGTTTTCAGTCTTTCCAATTTTTGTTTACAAAATTTTCTTAGAAAACAAGGAAAATGTTATTTTCAATTTTTTTCCTAATTTTAAGAAATTTTTCTGAAAATGTTTTCAAAAAAATGATACCAAATATATTTTCACTTCTATATATATTCTGTTTTTAGTGAAAATAGAAGTAGGAAACAACTAAACCAAACATCCCCTAATATCATAACTACATTTTCACGAATTCATTTACGTAGTATAAAATTTAGCGAAACTATTTCTATGTGGTAAGATAAACCAAGTGCGCCTCCATGTCACCTGCATCTTCATGTTGGTATGTTTATTTGGGCAGTGAATACCAAAGGATACCACAGTTGTCAACTTTGTGAAATCATTTTCACGTTGGAGGAAGCGTTTTAAGTGGTCCAAATATTTTTTTGGATCACTGGTATGTAAATATAATATTAGTTAAACAAATAGTTTTGAATTTTATTTATATTGATTTATATTTCTGTTGACGTATCGCATAGCGAAACCATGACACACAAGGCAAAAAGCAAAATTTCCAACCACAAAAGTATGAGAGAAAGAGAGGCTGCGAGTATCAAGTAAAGGAAAAGCCAGTTTGGCAAATAACAGTGATAGGGATAAAATTGTCTTTATATAATCTTTCAACCAAACAATAGCTATTGGTTACCGAATAAAATTTAGATCACCAGTGATTAAAAAAAGCACTTGGACCACTTGAAATGCTTCCCGTCTCGGAAGTTGTTATCATATCTATAGGAGTATAGTATTTAAAGTAAATTGCCAAGTATTTTGTTAATTATTAATTTATCATAAATGTTTAAAATTTTATCAAAAAAATGATAAATACCAACGCGAATATAACAGCTTTCCTTGTGTACTAATATCCTAAAAAATTGAATTCCAAAGTACGTAATCCAATTTTTGTAATATTGCATTACCCTTATTTAAAATTATTATCTTCAATTTACAAAATATATTTAAAAAAAAAGGCTCTAATAATACGTATCCCAAACAAAATGTCGACTGACATGAAGTCAGAGGAAAAAAAACTTACCGACAGAAGAGGGCAAACTAAAATGAATCGAGACATAAGGCTCAGCTGTAATTATCACAATTTGATATAATCATCACTACATTAATGTAAGAAGTAAAATTTCTTTGCGCGGTACTTTTAATAAAATATCATCCACTCTATTAAAAGAATTCGATTAGGAAAATAATATTTGAGAGGTTAAAATTGTTTTAGATCAAAATTAAACCCATTCAGTGCTTCCTATTCTATATTGACTGGAAATTTAATTTTGATTGATGTTAATTTGTTCAAAATTATACGTGGATAGATCATTGAAAACGTTCGCTTTCAATCAATTACTACTACATAAAAAACAAAATAAGGAATATTTTAATGATATGTTGATCACTCATAATCAGTGACTAATTAATCTAAACAAATTTTACACGTCCAATGGATAAAGTTAATCTGTAACGGTTCTTGGGTGAGGAGTTGAAACTCCAGATGATTGTACTATGCATGTTGACACCAATCCAATTACCACATTTATCACGCCATATAACCCAATTTCTGCCTTGTGCTTAGACAAATTAGCATGCACAAGTTTCCTTTTAAGACTTTGACATTGAATGCGTAACGTTAAAATTCAAATGAAGTGGACAAACGCGTATTTTTGTGGTATGTGATCTGGTTTCTTAATAAACAAATCATTCAATTGTAGTTGTTTAATATAATCAAATATATGACACCATCTCGCCTAGATTCTCTAAATGCGGGTAATCAAGATTAGCACATGACGGAAGACGAAAAAGTTGGTGTACTTATGCAGGTTCAATTCGATGTCAGGTATTCTTAGGTCTTGATTCCTATTTTTGAAAGAATACTGTGACACCCAAAGTCATGATAATACTCTTACATATTCTCCAAACCTGAAATTATGATGAACCAGTTGGCGGAGTATATGATTGTTGTTATTAGTTGAAGATGATGATCTAAATAACATGTCACAGTTTCGTCATTCCATTCCATCCAACAACTGAACTGCATTTCCTGTTTTGGTCACTTGCCCGTGGTCAAAGCATCAAAGGGCACAGAAAAAATTTACATCATCACCATGAACAACGACGATGGTAATTTTCAAATAATAATACCATGAGATGGCAACCATCATCTCAACTTAATAATCCAAATCCATTCAGTTGTACCCAAAAAAAAAAAAAAAAAAAAAACTTAGTAATCCAAATAATCTTGCTTAACGGGGAAAAAAATCAGAACTACGTTGCTACTGTATGTCTCTTTTCCTCTAAATTGAATTAAATAATTGATAATCCTACTCAAACGAAACCAGAGTAGGAATTTCAAAATGGCTTCATGTATCAGCAAAATAAATTAACAGAAAAATGAATAACACTTATTAATTAAAATAAGATGTCTCTAAGATGAAAAAGTTTCATAGACAAGGATTTTGTGACGGATGAGCGGAAACAATAAATAAGATAGAATTAGAAATGAGTGCATTAGAGAAAAAAAAATGGATAGTACTTATTATAGAAACAATAGTAAAATTTAGTCTTAGCTAATTTGGATATATGTGAAAAAATCTACAGGGCCCCAAAAAAGAGTAAATTAGATGAAGAATAGTCCAATAGCTAAATATAAAGAAAGTCCTAAAAAATTATTGATAAAACTATTAAAAGAGATTTAGACATTAATAGTTTAAATATAAATATGATTTATAATAGAATACTATAGCGTCATCCGATTTATATAACCGATTACACATAGTGAGATAATGTTTAGTTGTTACTATTTGTCTTCAAGATAAAAGAGTAATAGTATATTTATTTTTAGATTAATAAAATATATTGTAATTATAGTTTTTTGAATAACTTAAAGTAAATATATTCCTTTTTTTTTTAAGTTTAGAATAAATTCATTTTAAAAGAACTTTTTCTTACAAAATTACTTGCATCTTTTGGAGAAAGACACACGGTATAGAACTAAAATTTTAGTGTTAGTGCTCGCAGAAGGGATACTTCATCACAGTTATAGATGTATGATGGATAGGGGATCCTGTGAGATAATATTACAATGTACTGATGTTTTGTTAACTGAGTTCAGCAGTATAATGCAGCAATAAGGGGCTAATGCAGGGCAATGATCCGGGAGGAGTTGCTAGATGTGGATCAGACTTAAATGGCATTCTGGTGTAGATAGATGTTGCGGTAAATTGGTTGATATACAGAGGAACACTGGGGTCTATGTATGGTAAGTAGATAGATAGCAGATTGATGTTTTGTATTGCTGACGTATGCTGAGATACTCTATTGTGGATCATATTATGTCTTTTGAGATACTCTACTATGGCTCATATTCTGTATCTTTGAGCCACTTGTATCTGTTTCTACTTGGCGAAAAGAAAGGAAAATTATATTGCATGTATTTAAACTTTTTTTTTTTCATAAATTGAATAGGAAATTAATAGGGAATGAGTTGGAAAAAGAATAAAAGGAATAGAGTAAAGTTATTTTTTCTTGTTTAAAAGATTAATAAGAAAATGGAATAAAATTTCATTAATCTTATTTAAAAGTTATCTTATAAATAAATAAAATTAAATATTTATGTTGTTTAGAGGCTATAACTTGTAGTTTTTGCTGTTTTGCTCCAATGAAGATGTAAAAGAAGGGACTTTGAGGGAAAAGAGGGGGAGCAATTTTTTTTCAAATCCCTTTGCGGTTTCAGGTATATTTAAATTTTAAAACAAGAAAATTTATTATTTTTTTCTTATTTCGTTTCATGTTTCTCATTACCTGTCATTGGAACGTACGTAAAAGAAAAAATCAGATCTGCTTAAATTAAAGTCAAGATTAACCCGACCTAATTCCAGCCCCTTGCGCAACAAGAGTGACGTGGGTGTTAGGTCAGTGCAACAAATGGCGTATCATTGAAAGCTAGAGTGAAGTCAAAAGGAATACAAGGTGAATGGAGCGAGTCCGTAAAGAGGGGCTGGCTGACGGTTGAACAACGCGGTAACTTAAGAGAGGGGCTGCCAGAAAGATGCACAGCAAAAAGTGTGTGATTCGATCAACAACTTGATACTTGAACAAAACTTACAAATGGAGATTAATTAGGAGACGAAGATAATTAAGAAATCGACAAAACTAAAACTAGTTTGATGGCCGGTGGTAAACAATGATTCAATGGAGTTCAATGAACTCAACACAACAAAAACTATAAACTCTCGTCAATGTGGATATCATGACTATAATACTGCGCCAAATTTATGAGAATATTCAAGTAGAAAAAGAGGAGCGAAAAGAAATAAAACTTTGAATAATGTTATACTAGATAACGTAATGTGTAAAGATATAATATAAAGTATGAACTTTGAAATCCTATTTATACGAATAACAAGTCGATACTATTTCTTCTTAGATAACTCATTGATTTCACAACTCTTTTTTCCTAACTCACTGGAGTAGTTTGTTGGCCAGCGGCCAAAACCGAGTAGAGTTGCACTCCACGCTTGACCCACTTCCTATCCCTCGTAGTCGTACACTAGCACCGTACTTTTGGACTCGTGTAAGAAAACACCAAAAAACGAACGAATTTCTTTGAGAATCCCCACGGGGCCCTATTAGGGAACTATAACAATAGCAATTAGTTAAAATATGATAGAATCAGTTAGATTTGTTACTATTCTGATATGACTAGTTGGTGTCTCAACTATGGTATATAATATCTCTCACATGTGTAAGATACATTGAGTTCAATCACAATATATCAGTTTTACATTCAGTCTTCAATATTCTCTCTCTCTCACTTTCTTCTATTCTCACACACCCTAACATGGTATTATAGAGCCTCTTTTTTTTTTTTTTTTCTTGCACTTTACGTGCTTGATCCATGGCCTCCGAAGCTTCTTCCCTGCTACAAATGGCTTCCGCTACTTCTTCCACTGGTTCTTCACTTGCGTTCTCTTCGATCAAGTTCTCCATCCCGATTTCATTCAAACTCTCTAATGAGAATTTTCTTTTGTGGCAGCAAGAAGCGATTGCCACCATCAAAGGTCATCGCCTTCAATCACACCTTCGCAAGGAGTTGATTCCACCGATGTACTTCACTGATTCTGATGCACTCCCAGGTAACCCCAACCCTGAGTTTTCCAATTGGGAACAACAAGATAATGTGCTTCTTCACTCAGTGAATCTGTATGTGTTAGAATGGTTGGATGTGTGTATTCATACCAGGTTTAGGAAAAGATTGAAAAGTTTTTTGCGTTTCAAACTCGTGCAAAGATTACTCAATTGAAACTTCATCTGCGTAGCATTAGAAAAGGAGCAACTATGAACTCATATCTCCTTGATATCAAAAAGACCATAGATCAATTGATTGTTGTGGGTGCTTCAGTCACCGCGGAAGAGCACATTCAAGCGATTTTGGATGGTTTGCCTGCTGACTACACTCCTCTTGTAACCTCCATCATCTCACGTTTAGATCCATACTCCATTGAAGAAATGGAGGCTCTACTCCTTGCAGTTGAGGCAAGAATCGAACGGTGTCATCAACTTCAGCTTAGCTCCTAGGGATTTCCGAATCCACTTCAAGCTCATATTGTCCAAGCTCAAGGTCATGGCAGAGGATTTCAAAAGTTGACTCTGGTCATGGCCGTGGCCACTCTAGGTTTCGAGGTCACGGTCGCAGTCGCGGCCATGGTAGACGTGGTGGTCGTCCTCCCCATGGCTTCAATAGTTTTGGTCCACCTTAGTTTGGTCACAAGCCTCAGTGCCTGGTTTGTAGCAAGTATGGTCATTTAGCTTTGGAGTGTTATGATCGGTTTAATCCCCACTTTCAAGCTCCAATTTCCCAACCTCAAGGTCACTTGCAGCCACCACAACCTCAGGCATACTTGGCTGAGCCTGTCTCTGTAGTACCTCTACAACCTCCTCAGCAGTCTCAGGCTCTTCTTGCGACACTTTCCACTGTATATGATCCCCTCTGATATTCGGATTCTGGTGTTTCCAATCACCTCACTCTATACTCTTCAAATTTCAATGCAAAACTCTCCTATGACAGCTCCGAAAGTGTTAAAGTACGAAATGGGGTAGGTATAAGCATTAAGCATACTGGGCATTATAATCTGTATTCTCTTTCCTTTAATTATTTTGCACAATCTACTACATTGGAATCTCATGAGTGTTTCCTAATTTGCCAAGCAGAGCAAAGTCTTTTTTGAATTCCATGCTAACACTTGTTTTGTTAAATGTCAGGATTCCAAAGAGACTCTTCTCCAAGGTTTTATTAGAGATAGCTTATATGTCTTTCCTGATCTGCAAAAATTCCCTGTTACCTTACAACAACATGCTAGTCCTAGTGTTCCTTCCCATGTACCTACTGCTTTACACACACATAAAATAGGCACTACTAGCAATAATTCCTTTTTACTTTGGCATAGTAGACTTGGGGATCCCTCAAGTAATGTTGTACACAAAATTTTGCAGTTCTGTAAAATTCCTTCTAATATGAATAAAATTTCTTAAATTTGTGATTCATGTTGTATTGACAAACATCACCAACTTCCATTTATTGTTTCTACTACTATTTACATTGAACCTCTTGCTCTTGTTTATTGTGACATTTGGGGACCTTCTCCCTTACCTTCACATTCGGGTGCTAGGTACTACCTTACCTTTTTAGATACAGCTACTAAACTTACTTGGAAATACTTTTTGAACCAAAAATCTCAAGCTCTATGTACCTTTATCCAATTCAAAGCACTGGTGGAAAAACAATTAAACAAACCTATCAAATCAGTTCAAATAGACAATGCCAAAGAATTTCTAGCCTTTACTAAATTTTTTCAGGATCATGGCATATTCCACCACCTGTCCTACTCTCACTCCCATGAACAAAATGACAGCATTAAATGCAAACACCGCCACATTACCACCATTGGCCTCACTCTACTGTCCAATGCTTCCTTACCAACTTCCTTTTGGGAGGAAGCTTTCCACAGAGCTGTATACCTAATCAATCTTTTGCCCACTCCTATCTTACACCACTTTTCTCCTTTCCAACAACTTTATGCCAAGTCTCCCGATTACACCTTCCTTAGACCTTTTGGGTGTGCCTGTTTTCCTTTATTAAGACCTTACCTACGACATAAACTAGACTTTAGATTAGAAAAGTGTGTCTTCATTAGTTACTCTAATCAACGCAGAGGTTATAAATGTTTGGCAAAGTCTGGCAAAGTTTATTTGTCACGTCATGTTGTCTTTGATGAACTTTCCTTCCCTTATTTACATTTGTTTTCTCAGGATCCCTCACTCTCTACTACTGATTGTGCAAAACTTTCCTATATTCCCATCGTCATTAAAATGAATGCCCTACATGCTCATGCTCCTCCCCCATCTCCCCCCACATTTTTTCCTGCTGTTTCCTCTCGTGATAGGTGTGGCTTCTTAGCCTCTAGTCTACCTGCTATCTCAACACCTCCCGCTACTATGACTAATGGTTTTAAACCTGTGAATGATGTTTCACCTGCTGTTGAGCCTGCTGTGCAAGCACCTCCCTCTCACAGAACACATCGCATTATGCCTTCTGAAAATTGCCATCCTATGACCACAAGAGCCAAAAATGGAATATTCAAACCCAAGGCATATGCTGTCTCCCTTGAGCCAAGGTTTGTGAAACAAGCACTTGCAGATCCTCAGTGGCAAAAAGTAATTAATAAGGAATTTCAAGCACTAATAAAGAACAATACCTAGACTCTTGTTGAACCACCTACTGATAGGGCTCCCATAGGCTCCAAATGGGTCTTCTGTGTGAAATATAATCCAGATGGCTCCATCAACAAGTATAAGGCTCGATTGGTTGCAAAGGGTTTCCACCAACAAGAGGGTTTTAACTTTCATGAGACTTTTAGCCCGGTCATCAAGCCTACCACAGTCCGAGTTATCCTCACTATTGCTGTCTCCAAGGATTGGCCAATTCATCAAGTAGACTTTAACAATGTTTTTCTAAATGGAGATCTCCAGGAATCAGTGTATATGACTCAACCTGAAGGCTTTGTCATTGGTGACAAGAACTTGGTCTACAAGCTTAATAAAGCACTGTATGGGCTTAAACAAGCTCCCCGAGCTTGGTTTAACAAGCTCCGACACACACTACTGTCTCTTGGGTTTTCCTTTGCAAAATGTGACACTTCTCTCTTCATTCAAGCTATTGCCACCCACACACTATATGTTTTGGTCTATGTTGATGATGTGATAATTACTGGCACTTCTTCTGTAGCCATTCAGCATCTTATTTCTTCCCTTAATGCCACCTTCTCCCTCAAAGATCTTGGGCCCCTTCATTACTTCCTTGGCATTGAAGCCAAAACTCTCCCTGCTGGTGGCCTACATTTGTCTCAAACCAAATACATAACTGACTTACTTACAAAAGCCAAAATGGCAGACTGCAATTCATCTCCAACACCAATGACCTCTGGCCTAAAACTCTCCAAACATGGCACTGATGACTTTGAGGATCCTACTCTATACAAGTCCGTGGTTGGTGCACTTCAATATGCCACCATTACCTGGCTTGAGATTGCTTATTGTGTCAATAAGGTCTGCCAATTCATGCACCATCCTCTTACCACCCATTGGCAAGTTGTGAAAAGAATTTTGTGGTACCTACGAGGCACTCTTCACCATGGTCTCCTACTCCAACCATCCTTTTCGTTGGATTTATTTGCATTTTGTGACACTGATTGGGGCTCTGACCTTGATGACAGGCGTTCTACCACTGGCTTTGGCATTTATTTTGGTGGAAATTTGGTCTCTTGGATGTCCAAAAAGCAGGCTTCCGTATCTCGGCCAAGCACCAAAGCTAAGTATCGCAGCCTGGCAGCTACTATTGCTAAGATTATTTGGCTAAAATCTCTACTCTTGGAACTTAACTTACATGTGTCTAAGGCTCCTATGATATACTGTGACAACCTCAGTGCTGTTATGCTGACCGCCGACCCAGTTTTTCACCAAAGATCAAAACACTTCGAACTGGATTTGCACTTTGTCAGGGAGAATGTCCTGAACACGTCCATTATTGTTAGCCATATCCCTTCTCAAAAACAAGTAGCTGATGTGCTGACTAAAGCTGTCTTCTCTTCTCAATTCCCTTATTTTCGTTCCAAATTCAAAGTTGGAGAATTCACCACCTTGAGTTTGCCGGGGGGTGTTAGGGAACTATAATAGTAGCAGTTAGTTAGAATCTGATAGGATCAGTTGGATTTGTTACTATTCTGTTATGACTAGTTGGTGCCTCAACTACGGTATATAATATCTCTCACATGTGTAAGATACATTGAGTTCAATCACAATACATCAGTTTTACATTCAATCTTCAATATACTCTCTCTCAGTTTCTTCTGTTCTCACACACCCTAACAGGCCCCATACCTTCCGTACCCCTATATGTAAATAACTGTAATTGTAATCAACCTTGATAAAGATGAAGTCAACCCTTCGCTTTTTCACCTACTGGCGAAGCTTCGTTTCTCCTCTCTCTCACTCTTTCTTGTTAATTATTACAATGAACAATGTTTCATGCCTTTACAATTTATTATGACTTTTTCTTCTTTTCTCCGGTGCCAAACGAAGAAATCGTTGCAGCTTGTAAACCTCAGGAGTCCATATATTCAGTGTATTGTATGTCAACAAAATAAAGAAAAGAAATGGAAAAAAAAGTACAGAAAAGGAAGGGAGAAGAAAGTCAAACTTGTTCGTAAACAACGGAAAATAAGGAGACAAAGAGATGGAAAAATAGGTTTAGTTATTCTTGAGATCCAAAAGTAAACCAGCATATAGGATTGCAGGTTAATTAAAATATACAAGTGCTGATTAGGAGAGGAAAACAAGCATTCATGATTCCTGATTCGTCAATAAGCTTAATTAAACTCCTGCATTCTTTCTCTCTTTTTCCTTTTTCCTTTTTTCTTTGATCGTTTCTTTTTTGAGGTTGTGATGACAAAACGTGTAAACACAATCGGAGCTTGGGACGTATGAAGAATTTAAGGTTCAAAAATTAATTATTTAATGCTTAGAAAGGTAATAGAAATTAATTGTTGACGAAAGTCATGTGGTACAGGCAGCATATGCAATTCCCGTATAATCAGAGAGTGAACAGGGCTAAGGTTCTGGCATCCACATTGGCATATTCATGAAGATGATCTCTTGGAGCCGGCAAGTGCTTTGGGTCAACATGCATCTGCAATTTCTGCTTGTCTCAAATCATACTGTTTGTCAATAGTGTCTGATCTTAATTAATTTGTCAAAGCTTCTAGAATGATTTAAGTTGCATGATGACATCAACAGTTGTCAGAAAGATTAAAAGATATATTTGAAAATGCGTTGATATATATTAGTTGTTTTATATAAATTTAAACATTTTTTTTCAGTTGTAAAGGTAGTATTTTTCTACATAGTTTGTGTATTCATTGAGAATAGGGTTTGTCTTAGATGCACCGTATAATGTATGGTGTATGATGCACCTTGCAATGCATCTTGTACTTGCTTTTACTTGCATTCAAAAAAACATGGCTAAATGAGACTAGAAATGTGGCTAAATCACAAAGCTCCCTCTCTTCTTTTTCTCCATCCACCATCTCTTATCCATCTTTGTCGTGCAATCTGCCATCAACATTGACGGTCTCACCTTGCCAAAATGACTCATTGCCAACTCAGAGTGACTAGGCCAGCTTAGCTCGAGTGAGTCTGAGGAGGAATGACTCATCGATTGGGACAAGGTTCCACACACCCTCTAGCGAGACGGTGTTAGTGCTAAAGCAGGAGGCCGTCCTCCTCTAACTGTGCCTAGCTACCACATCCTTATTGGCCAAGGGGAGTGATTCTACCGATTGAGGTCTATTTCCTCCGTTCTGACTTAGCCAACTCGTGCTCTAAAATCGAATTTCTTGAAGGGGGTGCTAGATGATATCACTAATAGCGAAGCAGTGACGTTGAACATACATCTGCCATGGCATAGCGTGGCAACTCCCAAGTGGTGAGGATGATGGGGTGCGGTGGTCCGATGATGATGACCTGTGATGGTTCGATGAAGGGAAGGTCTAGTGGGGTGGCCCAGTGCTAGGGATTTTGTAAAAAGAGAGCTGGGTGGGTTCCAACACTGGGATAAGGAATACGATGAGGAATTGAGGATTCAATCCATACTCTTCAGATCTTAATAAACATTGTTGATAAGCCTAGGGATGTGGTGTGCATCAAGCACTTTACTTAAAGAGGTACATGGCAGAACGACCCTTGAGATTAAGTCATAACAGTGCATATTTTTATATTTTACTATATTTTTATTTGCATGGATTTATGAATAATTAAAAAAATAATTTGAAATACTTAAATGTTAAATTCAAATTTTAAAAATAAAAACCAAAAAAAATTAAAAAATCTTATTTATCGAAAAAATTTCCATCAATAATGATATAATTTAAAATTTTATTTTTAATATTACTAATGGATAATACTTCGGTAATATAAAGATATATAAGAATGAATTAAAATTCCATTGGTAATTGTAAACATATTCGTCGATTTTATTTGGTCAGTAATGGTTTTTTATGTTATTATTATTGACCCTTTTTTAATTATATTGACAAATTTTTTCTGTCAGTAAAATTACGAATATTGCCGATAAATAACTCTTTTCATTGGTAATATTAATATTTCTTATTATCAACACATCTATTATTGACGGATTTTGTTCAATTTTCTGTTCATAAATCCGTCAGTAATTGACATTTTTCTAGCAGTGAAATACCTTTGTAAAAATTCATTGAATTCAAATGCTTGCTTTGACCCTTAATTAGGGTGGGTTTTCCCCCTCAACTTGAATTTTACTCTACCAAAAATAGAATGATATTGATGGACACAATAATTAGTATGCACCAATAATAATTTTATATCAAAAAAAGAATGAATAAGAAGTTTGGTTCTGAAATTGGCAGCTCGATTGTGAAGGACTTGTATTTACTTAGGAAATTAGTGGCAAGCCAATTCATCTTGACGATGATGCTAAGGAAGTCTTTCGTGGCTTGAAGGAAAATGTAGAAGACTACATTTATGATGTCAAAATCCTTCAAGATGCCTGCACATATGCATCATGATTCGACTGGTTTGATAGTGGATATACACCACAGAATTGTATTAAGTACTAGATTAGAGTAGATGACTCATTTAGTCAACTTTCTGCTCATACATTATGATGAATCCGGTTTGATTTCTATTTTTTTTCTTATTGGTAAATTATCTATAAATATCTCTATAAAAATTCGTTGAATTCAGATGCATGCTTTGACCTTAAATTAAGGCAGGACTTCCCCCTTAACCTGATTTTTACTCTACCAAAAACAGAATCAAGATATTGATGGACACATTAATTAGTACGCGGCAATAATAATTTTATATCAAAAAAAGAATGAATAAGAAGTTTGGTTCTGAAATTAGCAACTTAATCATGAAGGACCTGTATTTGCTTGGGAAATCGATGGCAGGCGAATTCATCTTGACGATAATGCTAAGGAAGTCTTTCGCGACTTGAAGGAAAATGTAGAAGACTACATTTACGACGTCAAAATCCTTCAAGATGCCTACACCAATGCATTGTGGTTCGACTAGTTTGATAGTGGATATACACCATGGAAGTGTAATAAGTGTTAGATTAGATTAGATCGCTAATCTAGTCAACTTTCTGCTCAAACATCACCAGGACTTGGGTTTGATTTATGGTTTTTCTTTTGTTAGTAAATTATTTATAAATAACTCTGTAAAAATTCATTGAATTCAGATGCATGATTTGACCCTAAATTAGGGTAGGTTTTCCCCTTCAACCTGAATTTTATTCTACCAAAAATAGAATCAAGATATTGATGGACACATTAATTAGTATGCACCAATAATAATTTATACAAGAAAAAGAATGAATAAGAAGTTTGGTTCTGAAATTGGCAGCTCGATCATGAAGGACTTGTATTTGGTTGGGAAACCGGTGGCAAGCAAATTCATATAGATAATGATGCTAAGGAAGTCTTTCGCGGCTTGAAGGAAAATGTAGAAAATGACATTTACGATGTCAAAATCGTTCAAGATGCCTGCACCTATGCATCATGGTTCGACTGGTTGGATAGTGGACATACACCACAGAATTGTAATAAGTATTAGATTAGATTAGATGCTCTAACTTCTTATGCTATGCACCGTGAAAGTTTTTTTTTTTTTTTCTTTTGGTCTTTAAGATATTTTTACCTCCGGGCACTGTTGTGGCTAAGAGGCCTTCCTAATAATTACCTTTTCTAGGATTTTAACCCTTGTTCTCTTTCAGTAAGTGCAACTCGCATACTATTGCAGTCAAGTCTTGTTGGTAGCACCATGAAAGTTTTAGCCACAAATGTTTATTAAAATTATTTTCAAAATATGCAGAAATTTAAGAAAAATAATAAGATATATAAAAGGAGCAAAAATTATTCATTTACTTAAAGGTTAAAAATAATGGCATATTATTCTAATAAAAGTTTTGATAATAAAATCCTGCCTAATTATTATTATTTTTTTATTGTCTCCAAATTGTTTTCTCACTCTTGAGCTATCTTTTGTCTAAGAATGATATAAATTAAGGTTAAGGCTGTGGTACATCGGATAAAATATGGTGCACCATACACCTTAATAATCTAAAGGTTGAGATTAATGAACCACATATACAATCAATAAACTTTGTAAACTGTATTAGCTCTCCTTCTCTCTTCTCTAACTACCCCTCTTCCACCGTTGCCCTCGACCACCACCCACCATGCTGGCACTGCCCCTACCCTAGCCCCAACCACCACCACCGCTTCTTTGGCCTTCAAACCCTTATCCTCAAAAAGGGACACATCATAGAGACCATGAGCTGGGAGAACGTGACGAAAGGAAATTAGGAAGAACCTATGGCCTATGGGTTCTAGCTCTTTAGTGCAGCCAGCTCAGTTTCTAGAAACAATTACTCAAACCAAGCAGGCCGAATGCAATACTTCAATGGTTACAAAACAACATAACAATTTTAAACAATCAGTCCCGATAGTTAGTTTTCTGAAACCCATGTAACCAGCCAAAATTCACACAAAAAGAAAGAAAGAAAGAAAAATTGTAGTTTCTACAGAACATGAAAAACAAACAATAGGCAAAGCGCAAAGTATTGCTTGGTTGCAATAGCCGCTGTCATAAACTGCGGGTTAGCTAGCTTAGGTCATGGCTGGGGATGGAAGGAAGATGGTGTGAAGCCGGTTCTGTGGGCCCCCCATGGTTGCTGCTCCTACATCACCATGGAAGATGGAAAGGGCCGAGTGGTGGTGGTGGTTGAGCCGGAGGCGATGCTGGGGTGGTGGTTAGGGTGGTGGGTGATGGTTGGGGCAACAATGGGAAAGAGACAGTTAGAATAGAGAGAAGAAGAGCTAATATAATGTACAAAGCTTATTGGTTATATATGTGATCCATTAATCTCAACCTTTAGATTGTTAAGATATGTGATGTACTCAGATCACCTAAGATGTGGTATACTATATTTTATTCAATGCACCACAGCCTAAGCCATAAATTAAATGAACTTTATTTTCCAGTGTTTTTTGAAGCGTTCTTGGCGATTCTGCGCGGGATATCCGCTGGCCAACTCGTCTCTACGTCTTCACTACTCTTCAATCACAACCCAACGCCAAAAGGAAAGAAACACAGAAACCAAGAAGAGTAGTCAAATGCATGTTATTCACGTGTTGCATTTATAGAAAGCAATAACCTACCCCACTTTATTTATTTAGCTTTCTGTATTTTTCAGTTGTTAATTTTGGTTAATATACAATACTCCGGCATTATTCATTGAATTTTTATGTATTAGCCTTAGTGAGATAACAAGTTGAATAACGTACGTGTGTAAAAGATTAACACCAACTCGGGTTACCTAGGTTGACTCAATACCGTTTGATGACAAAGTCAGTTAATGCAAATAGTTTCATTTTAGTAGTGAGCTAGAAAAATTTTAATAAGCTATGTTTGTTTCAGCATTTGGAGTATCAAACGTCAGTTGTTTGCTCCTCGAACGTAGCACGATTTCGTTTGGGTGGTTTTGCGTCTAATGAATCTCAACGAATTTTTCATTCTGAACCTTGGTTTCACATAAGCAACAATTCATCGCTTTCACGTTTATTTTTTCCTGTTCAAACAAGAAAAGTGAAAATTAGTTTTTCAATTACCATTTTTAACCTTCAGTTGAGCATTAAAGACAAATATTAAGTGAATCTATTTTTGTTCTTGATATAGAATACGTTTGTTTCAAATTTTGAAAAAAGTGATTTTGAAACTTAAATTTTATATATAACAAAAAAAAAAGCTGAAAAACTGATTTTTTTTTAAATTATTCTTTTCAGTTTATCCAAAAAAGTTGAAAATTGATTTTTTTTTTTTATAGAATTGATTATTTTTAAAAATTTATCTAAATATATAAAACTGATTTTTTTAACGAAAAAAGTGATTTTTTGCTAAAAAAACACAAATAAACACACCCATATATTCCCTTTGTTTCAATATATGTTAGTTTAACCAAAGTGGTATATTTGAAAATTAATGTATCCAGGTCAAACCAACGGATATATTGAAACAGAGAAAACACTTTACAAGAAATTAATTTTAATATACTATTAATATAAAAAAATTTTATATTATTATTTAATCATATATCACCACATATGTGACTTTTATGAAAGTGATAGTAAAAGTTAAATAATTTTGTTTAAGTAACAATATATAATTTGTTAACTGTGTAAACTTTTTTTTTTACACATATAGTATATCAAAGTTATTTTTATTTTACAATTCTCTTAATTAAATTTTAATTTAATTACTTTTTTATACGGTTATTTTATGTAATTTGTTATGTTTTATTTATAAGTTAATATTAAGTGTGTTAATAAAATATTTCAAAAATAAGAAATAATAAAATAAAAATGATAACATTAATATTGAAAAATATACCTTTTTTAGTAATTTCACAAGTAAAATTGATTTTGACCCATATTATCCAAACAACATTCATTTTGTCAAACTCACATTCAAGATAAAGTTTTCTAAACATAAATCATATTATACTAAACTCACTTTTGATCATAATCAATTTTACAAAATCATGTTGATTCAAAATCAATTTTAGTCCAATCTAAACACACACACATCCACCCAGGCTGGTAGATTAAACGGATTAGCCCATAAAAAATTTTTAAAAAATGAAAATCAACGAGGTGGAGAAGGTTCTGATGTTGTGATGCAAGCTTTGCGATGCGACGTGGCTTCATGCTTCTGCTTTAGGAGTGGCTTTGTGGCAGTTGAGGACTTCAAGGGTGGTAACTTTTGTGACTAGCGGCTGGTGTAGACATGATTGGTGGCGATGGGCAGCATACTAGTGAAATAAGAACTTGCAAAAGGGAAAAGATGTGGATTAGAGTTGTTAATTCAAGGGACATGTTGGGTCGGGTTAAACTAGACTCGAACTTCACTCAATTTTTTTTTATCAAGTCATTTCTTATGACCCAGACCCAACTCGATAATGACCCAAAAATTATCGAGTTAAAACCAGATCAACCGGATATTTAGACAACATACACAAGTTTAAACATTATACATAGTAAAAAATTATGATATTTTAGAAGTTAGAAATAAAAATTTAAGAGATATTTTATAATATGTATTTCAATACAAAAATAACATCATATTATGGAAAATATATTAATTGAAGTATAAAAGTCGCATAAGTTTTCACTAATTTTGCCAAAAAAAAACTTTTTAAAAGAATTATGTGATTTTGAGTTGGGCCTAACCAACTTGAAAGGTAACCCAAACTTGGCTAAAAAATACATTGGTCAAATGTTCAAAACCTAAATCCACCCCCATAAACTTCGGGTCGGATAGAGTTATCGGACTGGGTCAAGTCACAAATAACCCTAACGAGGATGCAAACTCACGGAGACACGGATGGATGAGGGGCTGTGGGATAGGGGATGGCAGTGGTGGGAAGGGGTAAGTACAACACATTTTTTGGCAAACCTTACTAAAACTCTTACAACATATAGGCTATTTGAGTTGAATTAATCTAACCTAGGGTCTAAATGAGATGCATTTTAAGTAATAAGGAACCAAACTTGCCATTCTGGTGGATTAAGCGCCAGGTTGGCTCACCGCCTTAGACCCACTTTGATGGCTCTAATTTTTATATGAGGTGTAAGAGAATTAAATCTTGGCTATTAAACTATACAGAGATGGTAAGATGATTTAAGGTTATATAAATGTCACATGATTACTTAAAGAAATCACATGACTTTATATTTTAATATTGATCATTCATGATTTAATGATCAAACTTGACATGCTCCTAGTAGTTCGGGGCCCAATCTTCTCCTTTTCCTAGGGTAATCATCATGGTGTGATAAGCAAGGTGAAGCTCCACTTGTGGACGAAGACTCTTCTTTTGATCTCTTGAAGACGTTTCTAATAGTACCATCAACAAATCTCTTGAAAGTAGGGATCTAGTTCTTTTTGAAGTATTTTCATAATTGTTTATCCACTCAAAGGAATGAGCTCTCTCTCTCTCTCTCTCTCTCTACACACACACACACACACACATATAAGGGAGGGACTAGTTGACATTAGCGTAAGACTTGACATACTTACATGTATAATAACTTTTTATATAATATTTTTTTATCCAACCATTGAATTATATATAATTATATATCATTTTTGTCATTTGTGCCAAATTTAAAAAAAAAAAAAAAAAGTGGATATCAATAAGAATGTACCAAATACTTATTGGTATACATTTAAGAGGGGTTTATTACTTTGATTTTGATATATATAAAAAATTTATTAAATAATTTTGGATTAATGTAAAATTTTATAGAAATGATCTATAATATATACTTTCAAGCTAATGGTGGGTTTTGTCAAAATTTTCCTCAATAAAAATTATTCAATAATAGTATAAGATTTGTAATCAACTTACACTGGGATTAACTGCCCCCCACAAACACACACACACACACACACACACACACACACACATGACATCTTGATCACCATTAAACCTTACCCAGATGTTAAGATCAAGATTGTCAAACTCAAAAGTTTAGATAAACTTATAAAGTCTTATAACTAACTCAAGTAAACCTGTAAGAGTCTACATATCCCAAAAATATTATATATTTAAAAATTAGATTTTAATAGCTGAACAATTAAATAAAATATTTATGATTAATACTGAAAACAAAGTAAATGAAATAAATATCGTAAAAATATAGATCAATACTGTGATCCAATTGTTATATTATACTTTAATTTGTACCTAAGGTATTTTGTAGCTCGATAAAGATAACTAAATAATAATAAAAAATATAAAATTAGTTTAGTAAACCCAATAAATATTACATATAAAAAAAGTTAACCCGTGTACCTTACAAAAATGAACAAAATTTTACATTTTGAGTGCAAAATCAAATTTAAATTTAAATTTGTTAACTTGCTAGTAAAACCAAGATTTTATCGATTTTATTAAAGTTTATTTAAATTCATACGAGGTTGATTAAAAAGAATTTGTATGTGAGTTAATTCAAAATTTAACAACCATAGTTAAAATTAAAAGTTACTTAAAGATCACATATTCACTCAAAAAATTAAACACGACTTTATCTTTGAACATGACTTCACTATTACCATAAAATCTAACGAAAGAGTCATTCTTCTGTCTAATATATAATTAGTCTACCGTAAAGTAAATAAGTTTGACCTAAGTTATTGATATAATTAAATTCAACATGACTCATTATGATTGATATTATCATATTAAGAGAATTTGACCTCTCAAATAAATTATTCATAATTAAATTCTCTTAAGTGAAATGGCACATTAATTAGATAATAGTACATAATATTAAAATAATTTAATTTTAATACATTATTAATGTAAATTTTTTTACCAATATCTCAAAATTTTAATATATTTTTAGGATTTGGGGTTTATATTTTACTATATCAATAAAATATTTAAATTTTATAATTATTATCTCAAAAGTTTATAAATAACAACGGTATAAAATTTTTTATACTAACACAATATATCAAAATTAATCTCACATCAAAACAAAATTTATCTAAAATTTAATTTTGATATTCTATCAATAAATATTTTTATACAATTATCTAATTACATTATTAAATCCATTTAACTTTTATTGTAACTTCCTAAACAATTATATAAAGAATATAATTTATATGCACTGACTATTTTTAAATTATATATTGCCATATTATCAAGTATAGTTGAATCTCATATTCATTATTACAATATAAAATTTTTTTACATTATTAATACATCAAAATTAAAATTTTATATAAAATAAAAATATAAAATTTGATTAATTAATAATATAATATACCTTACATAAAAAATATATCAAAATTAGTCTCATTCAATTATACTGCAATAAAATTAGAATCTCGTTTGTAGTTCAATGAAGCTTTGCGACGTTATTTATTGGGTTTACCATGGACCATTTATTGATGTGGCAAAAGACATGGAGCGGATGAAAACAGAGACTTGCAAGAACCCACAATTTGACCAAACGCTACTAATGAAGACAGGGCAGCGCCCACCTTCAGACAGTATGAACTAATCCTAGAAAATGGGATGACGCATTCACACGTGTTTTGTAGCGAAGCGGGTATGAAGCGTGTACGGTGATGACCCCTCTATAAAGCAGGCTGGCAAATTTGTTGCAACCTGTTCCCATCCAGCTACTTTCGAGAAGAAACAACAACTCTTCATCCTCTACTTGGCCCTCTCTACCATTCTTCAATAATCAAGGTAACCTCACTCTCCCAAACATGTCACAGACTGTTCGCACTCCATTTCTCCATCACCAAACCATCATTCGGACTTTTCATTACCCTCATGTTGTGACACTTCTGCCTTCAAGCAAGAGTGGATTATCTTCTTTGTTAAATTTTTATTTTATTTTTGGTTCTCGGCTTGAACTTCAGTTCTTTTTTTTTCTTTTTTGTGGTATTCATCCCGTTCAGGTCTAATTAACTTCTTTTTGAGCAATTTGGAAATTTCATTTCTGGCGTGAACAACAAACAACATCGATCCCCTTGAAAGAATTACCTGAATCCATTAATATCTTACAATTTGTAACGATTAAATCATTTCAGTAATTCGAGGTTCTTTTCCTATTTTAGGAAATCAAATTAGTTTTGATTCCTCCAATTCTTATGAGATTTTGATTTTGTTTGACTCCTTAATTTTCAGTGTGTCCCATACCATATATCCAACTAATTTCAAAGGAACCAAGCTAAAGATGATGCAAATCTCGTCCACCAAGTACTTGCCTGAACTTGTAAGCATACCATAATTAGTACTCAACCCTTTTTTATTTTTATTTTTATTTTTATTTTTTGGGGTCAATGTACTCAACCTTAACCTTTTAATTAAGCAAACTAATTGCAGAAATCTGAACTCACCCTTTAAACTCTCACAGGGAATGGAGGACTCCACCTTCTTCCATCAATACCCAATGGATTCAATCACATGCCCCCTTGATGATCTTGACATCCAATCCTTCACAGCCTCCCCAAACAGCTATTCCTCTAACAAGCGCTTCAACTCCACAACCGCACAACAAAACTCTTTCCCCATTGAAAGACCAACCAAGCATCAAAAGACTACTATGAGTACTCCCTGGAATGCCTACGGCACTAGTAGTGACTTCATGGTTCCCAAGGCTTCTTCCTCTTCATCCTCCCAACTCATCTCTTTCGAGCACTCAAATGCATCTTCAGTTGCTTCCCAGCAACTTTACAACCCTGAGGTTAATGTTGTGAAGCCTAAAATCGAGGGTGTGTGCAGTGAGAACTTGGATTTTGCAACTGTTGTTTCTCAAGGTGACTACCTGACTTATGATAAGACAAACAAGGGTGCCACGACTACTACCAGAAACCCAACTCAGGCTCAAGATCACGTGATAGCCGAAAGGAAACGAAGGGAGAAGCTCAGCCAGAGGTTCATTGCACTTTCGGCCATGGTTCCAGGACTCAAGAAGGTACTATTTTGTCATAAATCTCATGTACCATTCTTATATGGTTATGGTTTATGAACGTTTCAGACACACTATATATACATCTTCCGCTTCAATTTGGTACAAATGATGTTAGGTCAGCTCAAAATCTTCTAGAATTGGCTAAGTGAAAATTCACAATAATGAATCCAACACCATGTCACGAGTTAAAACCTAAAAAAGACAATAAATTTATGTGACTTCTCTCCTGTATGGTAGTCACGTAATTCATTCCTCATCAATGTACAATTTCATAACTCAAACTTGAATTTCCAAGACTTAATCTCTATCGTATTCGTGTATTTGGGTATTCTTTATTTGCATGCAGATGGACAAGGCTTCTGTGTTGGGAGATGCTATCAAGTATCTGAAACAACTACAGGAACGGGTAAAGACTTTGGAGGAACAAGTGGCCCAGAAAACAGTTGAATCTGCAGTTTTTGTGAAGAGATCTATTCTCTTCGCTGAAGATGATGGTTCCTCTTCCGATGAGAATTCGAACCAGTCAATCCCCGAGATCGAAGCAAGAGTCTCTGGTAAAGACGTGCTCATCAGAATCCAATGCGACAAACACAGTGGGCGAGCGCCTACAATACTCAACGAAATAGAAAAGCATAATCTCACCGTTCAGAGTAGCAGCTTTTTGCCCTTTGGGAATAACACACTTGACATAACTATTGTTGCTCAGGTAAATATAAACATCCACTTTCAGTTTTTCAAGAATAAACATTGATATTAACTTCAAATGAATAATATGCTAATCACTAATTAGCAAAATAATAAGTCATAGGGAATTACTAGTCTCGAGAAAGATTGTCGTGCAAAATCATGCAAGTTAAGAGTTTAAATTTCAATTGAGATGATTAATTTCTTGGCGAGTTTCTTTCTCCCTCCAATTTCACAGATGCATTAATTATGTGGTTTGTGTCTTCTTGCAGATGAACAAGGAATGCTGCGTCACAGCAAAGGATCTAACAAGAAGCTTAAGTCAGGCTTTGAGGCAGTTGGTTTGATCGTGTCATCGTGAATATTGAATAACCAGCTTCAAGGCATCTATGTTTGTTGATGAATGACTATGGGAATAACAATTGCTTAGTTAATAACAATTTTTTAATCGCAGTGCTTTCTTTTCCATGTTCTGGATCCTGGAGTAATATATGTCAATGGCCTGCGAGTGTATCTTAATTCTCCACACAGTTTACTTCAGTCTGTTCTGCTAGCTGCTGAGTGCCGAGTTCAACAGATAACGCCAAAGTGTCTTCCTTCTTCTTCTTCTTCTTCTTCATCTGTTGTTTTTGCGTAGTTGACTGGTCGGCTACGTTAATCTACCCCACAATGGCTTTTTCGATTTCATATCTCAGCAGCTGTTTTCCTTTTTTTTTTTTTTTTTCTAGAGGGATTTTTGAGAGGATTTGACTATTGTGATACACCTCTTTCCTCCCTCTTTCACGTTGTGAAAAGAGCAGGCACATAATTATTTTTATATTGTCCCAAATTGTCGATTTGTGCTCTGTCACTTCTTTATAAAATTCTTATGATTACTATCGTGACTAAATAACAATTTGTTGTTCGTTTCAAATCTATATGGGATACTCTTGGCTGCGCATCTTCAGTTGGCCATTAACTCTCAATTAGTTAAGGTGAAATGCTTAATGTTACGAAAGATTGATGTGCGAATAAGTCACGAATGGACGTGGCATTAAAATATTGATTTTCAATTTTTAATCTCTTTTCTCCGTATATGATCATTGGTCCTTGAATCATGTAAAAATGGTTTTCATCAAATTTGTACTGCATCTATTCGTGCTACATAGCTGTACTCTTAATTAAGTTACATAGACTTTATATTTTAATTTTATTTTTAGGATAAATGAATAAACAGCTTCCACAAATCATTAAAGAGCATTAAAAATGCTGTATATATTTTATTAAGAAAAATATTAGAACGTCTCTTCCATAAAAATAATATATATTAAAAAGTCAGAAATTTGGAAGAATTTGTTACAACAACTTGACATTTTTAACCTTTAAATAAATAAGTAAATTGTATCACTTTATTTTATTTAGTAATTAATCTGTCAAATATTCTAGCAATATTTTTATGTATGTGTAGCATCGTTTTTTCTATTGATGGAGAAACTATTACAGAATTCTAAAACATAATTAAGAATTGATGCACATTTATAGAAATTTTTTTACCATTGATTTTATGTTAGCGTCTAAAATTTATTTAAGTTCGTGAAAAATCAATAGTAATTAAAAACCTTTTCCAAATCCTACAAATTATTTATAATTAGAATTATGCAATAATTTCTTCTATTGTTGTTTCCCACCAAATTTTCATTCAAATCTTGGACGAGTCACAAGACTTCAAATCCGTATGTATAATTAGTTTTTAAGAAGAAAGTATTTAACCACCCTAAAATTTCATTCACTTGCAAATAGTCACAAGTAACTATTAAATCTTTCAATTAAATTCTTAAACTTTCACTCATTTGCTAATAACCACCACTATAATGATCATATATTTCAATTAAATCCTTAAAATTTCCTTCACATACAAATAACCACCATTAATTATTAAATCTTCCAATTAAAACCTTAAAATATAATCATTCTCATAATTACGTCTTCTACTCAACTTTTCACCATTATTTTCTTTTTATTTTTTACTACATATTAGAATATTTTTTCAAAAATTAAAATAGATTCTGAAAAACATATTTAACTTGATTTGATTCTATTGTGGTGACCTTTGCTCGTTTGGTTTTGGATACATGATTATTCTAAATTTATTTTCAGAATGTGTTTTAATTTTTAATTTTTTAATATGTTAATATGCTTAAAATAATATTAGACAAGACAATAAAAGAGAAAAATTTTAAAAATATTGAAGATGTAGACACGTGACACTCGTAGATATTAGCATTTCATTCACTAATGGTGAGTCATTAGTGAACTCAATAAAATCGAACAAAAAACCTAATTGTGATAACTATTGTAGTTTAAGGATTTAATTAAAAGATTTAAGATTAGTGTTAGCTATTTACAAGTAAGTAAAAAATTAAGAATTCAGTTGAAAAATTTAATAAATGATGATAACTATTTATATATCAGGTATAATCATACTTTTGGAATATACAACACTGATCTCGTTTGGACATACATCAACTTGACAATGACTACAAACTATATAATTAATATATATTCATGATAAGGATAGATAATTTTTTGTCCAAGTAGCATTATTAGCCATTGTTTTATCAGTTTCCGCTATAATAACATAATATGTAGGAAGTGATATCATTGAATGACAATAATATAAACTTTGCTCTACTTGGAAGAAAATATTTTCTTGCGCGTTTTTAAATGACTACGACATTAGCAAGCAGATCTCACAATTTATGGTAGGATGAAGTGTTTTCTTTTATTAAATTGCAATAATTATAATAATCTCATATGGACCCCATGGTCTGCTTGCAACGACAATCACCAGACTTAATCCACTTGTTTCACAAATCAATTTATTATTACTTAATTAAAAAAATGCAAAGTTTATGTACTTCTGGTGGATGGATACTATTTACTTTAAATATAATTTTGGTCTTTATACGTGTCATTAATTTTGAATTTAGTCTATACACAAAATTTTTTTTAAATTAATCTCTATACAAACAATCTTTTATTAAAAAAGAAAGTCCCTATCTACCATCATAGTTTGTCATTTATCGCATAATAGCAAGTGAAATAGTTTGATTATACTCCATCAACCTTATAGAATAACCCATTAGCAGAATTATAACTTTGATTGACATTATTTAGTTGGCTATTATATGACAAATGACATGTAACAAGTATAGGTAGGGATTTTTTTAAAAACAATTATACATATGGAGACTGATTTAAAAACTTTTTTTGTGAAGGGACTAAATTCAAAATCAATCGCATATATAGATACCAAAATTATATTTTAATTAGCCTTTTTTTTTTTTTAACTTCGGCAATGATATATAGTTACATTAATTTTAATAGCATTTTATATCATTCTAGTTTTTATATATTGAACAATTTAATTTCTATGCTACATACGTATAGATCTAATACGTAAATCAATTTCTGTTAAAAAAAATGTAGATATAAATAGAAGATAATATGTAAAAATCATTTATCATTAATTTTTGTGGCGCGCAGAAGGGGGGAAAAAAGAAACAGCAAAAGAGGAAAAGCTACAATATAGTTAATTATATTAAGTAATATTTGATGTCTAATTTAGTAATACTATTAGTGGGTGTGGGTAAAGTGGGAAACCAATTTTATCGATAAAAGCTTTTAAGTTGCTTTTAATCAAAATGTCCAAGGGATAGCTTATGCTCATAAGCTAAATTTTAGCTTAAATGTATATTTGAGAAAACTTGAAAATTAAAATTATTTTAATAATTATTTATTTATATAATCATTTCTTTATCTAATTACTTATATGAGAATTAATTTATATTTAAATATTTTAGCTAAAAAATAGTTTTAAGTTAATCTATTTTATTTGAGTTGTATGAAAAAATTACTTTTATATGAAAAAATTACTAAAAAGGGTGTGAAATAATTGTTTATATTATATAATATTTATTATTTAGGGTCAATTTAATAAAAATATAATAATTTTAAAATAATTAATTTCTACTTATAATTATAAACTCCAAAAAATTACTTTTACTTATAAGTTATTTTTTAATTTAAAATTATCAATTTTAGATTATAATACATTTTTACAAATTTACCAAACATGCTTGATTTTTGAAAAAAAAAATTCTAAAAAAAATTATTTTGTAGGTTTCCCAATCATGCACTAAAATGATAAGATTCTGATTATAATTTATTTCTCTTTTTTATCTAAACACAATCGACTCCGGGGCAACAGCTTTTTGAAAAAATTTAAGCTATTTTGTCAAGTTCCTAAACACGCACTAAGAATTTTTTACCCAAAAAAAAAAAAAAAAGAATTTGTAAACAGTTGCCGAGATTCGTGAGGAAGCTTTAATTTTGGCCAGATTAACACGGCTGCGTTATTTTCTTCCAAACTTATTTAGCTAAGGCAGCATTATTTCCCATTATAAAGAATCTACTATGCTATTTTTATGATAATCTTTATTATGATAGTGATGTTTTTCAACATCTCCAATTAAATGATCATGAGGCAAAAATGCACGTGGTTATAATGGCAAAATTAATGCCAAGACAGTTGTCACGATTGCAATTATTGATGGTTAAAATTCAGCTTAACTTTTCTTTTAAACTTAATTTGCGTGGTTGATAATGCCCAATCTTAACAACAGTTAAATTATCAAAAAAAATCTCAACAACAGTTAAAAAGATGTGCTGTTCATAAATTTTTGCGCTTTGTATTTTTTAATCACTTTTGTATAGAGTACCTTTTTTATTTATGAGCAAAATGCACGTGGTGAAAATGACAAGATTAACTCCAGACAGTTGTCACGATTACAATTATTGATGGTTTAAAGTTGAAAAAGATGCATTGAGAAGAAAAACACACACACAGATATATATATATATATATATATATATATATATATAAAGTTGATATTTGCGCATCATTTTTTTATCACTTTACAAAGCCTTTCTAATTCATCTACAACTACAAAAAATGAGATGGATTCTGGACAAGTAAATAGATGATGCAGACAAATGATGATGAAAGTGAGCTCCACCTAAATAATTAGTCACAAAATTTGGGTGGGTCTTCCAATTTCCCTCATCCATTTGATCAAAATTCAATATGAACATTCAGGATCCTAGCCCCTTCTAATTCCCCCTAACAACAGTGGAAATGTCCTTTTCCTCATAAAAACCAAATAAATAATAAATACTCATGCAAGTCTCTTTTAATTGTTAGAAAGAGGTCAACACAATACTCATGCAAGGATAACATGATGTTAATTAGGATTTAGATATTTAGTTTGTTAAAATTTAGATTTGGTTTATTTTATCTTATCTTTAATTTTAGATTTATCTTTAATTTTATTATTATTTAATGAGTTATTTTTACAACTGCTTTATTTATATAATAAAATTTCTTATATAATTCATACTTGAGTTTACGATTTAAGGTTTAGAGTTCAACTAATTTTTTATTCAAAACATTTTCATAATACATAGTCTTTTCATGGCTCACACTAAATTTAACACCAAAATATATACTTGATGTCTTTTTCAATAAAGAAACTCCAATACCCCTCGATCTTTGTAACCTTAATTGAGAAACTCTAGAACTCCTTCCAATGATCCCTCCTCTGGCTTGTGCATACCGCTTGACAAGAGGTTTGATCATCTTATAGTAGGCTTTTGCCACCAGCGCATTCTAGCATAGCACACAAATTGTCTTATCAAAGATTCCTCATTATCTAACCATCGACGAGAAAACTTCTCAACAGGTTTGGTTGATACTCTAATGTGTTTTTCATATCTACATCTGGTTTTTCAAAAACCATCTGTGATGATTTTGTATTTTTTGGTGAGATGCCTTTCAAGCAAGATCAACTTATTCGACTTCATCACAATCTGGGCTCGCTATTCATTTATGCTACCGTCATGATTCAAGCACGACCTTTGTATGGTAACATCCAGTCTAAAAGAGGATGATAGAACAACAATAACAAGATGTTAACTAAGATTTAGATATTAAGTTTATTTTTATCTTTTTATTATCTGTATATTTATCTTCTATTTTATTGTTATCCAATAAATTATCCATATAACTACGTTATTTATATAATAAACTTTACTTATAACTTATATTTAAGTTCAACCAACCTTTCATTCCATTAAAACCTCTTCAAATTCTTGCTTTCGAACATATCATGGGTCCAAAATTTTCCACTTAGAGTGTGTTTGGTTGGGGTTTAGAAATGGGTTAGGAAAAATTTTGTATAGATGAGTTTAATATATAATTTTATATATAGACCTCATTTATAAAAATTTTCCCCTCATTTTGACCCCAACTAAACATACCATAATTTATGAGGTTAAATACAGTTTATCTCCTGTGTTATAAGTTATGTATATTTTACCCTTTATATTTTAAAAATGTGCAACCTGACACCCTACATCTTCACAGTGTGTATTTTGGGCTGTCTATTGATTTTTTCATCAATTATAAACAAAAATGCAGGGTGTTGGGTTGCATATTTTGGAAAGTTCAGGGGTCAATTCGTAGATGACTCAAAAATTCAGGGGAGTGTAATGTACTTATTTAAGGATAAAGTGCATACTGAAAAAATGTAGGATGTCAGATTGTATATTTTTAAAAGGTAGAGAGTAAAATATATATGATCTATAATACAGGAGACTAAACTGTAATTAACCCTAATTTATGCCATACTCCAAATAAGATGAAAATAACCATAGCTACAAATGGTCGACAAGAAAAGTGGGATTAATACAACTGGCCAACCCAAAAACTGGTCAAAACATGAACGGCATCTGAATTATCCGCGTGTGTTTTCTTTTGCTTCTACTATCTCTACGTGTCAAGGGCTCATTGATCTCCGTTTTCAAATATCACCACCGATCATGGACATGATGAGACCCTTGACCAAACTGGCCCGTATAATAATGGTCGGTGGGCTTATTTCTCCAGACTTCCAGGAGTAGCAAAAAATTTTCATTTTGGTAATAATTATTGGCCCTTTTTTCCTTTTCCCACTAGCTTTTCGCCAAGGACTTTTGCACGTCAACTTTGAAGATGAAACAGAAAGACTTGGGGTGTGAAAATTCGACTAGTACTATGCTATCCCCGTGTAGATGCAACGAAATTTCTTGAGTATTAGTTGTACTATTTTCTAAATCTCTATGTAGAATGGCTTTATTTAGACAGGGATACAAAATAAATGTGAACAAATTCTATGCTAGTATAACGGGTAGATAGCGGCCTTTGAACCATAATTGACATTTATTTATTTATTGTAGTTGTAATTAATTTGTCTGAATATACACAAGTTGGTGTATATGGATAGCAACAACTCAATCCCCTGTGCCTCCCACCTTATGGTCTTTGTTGTTCTTCATCACCCAACAAGTGAAATTACCGGGCAATTAATCCAACTTATTTTTCTCAACTTTTCTATTCTTTATTCTTCCTTCGGATTTTCATTGGTCTTCTGTTTTTGTCTTTTTGTGCTGACATTATCTTCCTCATAAATTACTCAGAAGTTTACGATAACAACCCTCAACCCAACTTTGGTGGGGATATCTTTCAAAATCTATATATGATTTTTTTTCTCAACAGCACCTGCTAAAGGAATGCAGTACCTTGATCGATTGCAAATTGCAATAGAAATAAAGCTTGACTTTGGAGCGACTCTTTCTTAGGTTTTTTAAGTGTAGCTCATATTTTTGCTTTTATAAATGGCGTAAACTGTGCCCCAACTACAATGCGATTATCTAATCATCTAAAGTCATCAAATATACGAATGATGTGACTGTCAACATATGAATCCAGTTAACTATTTTGTTCAGAAATTGAAACAGAAGAGAGATGACTTTTGTATCATTTGAAATGGTAAACACTTATAGATGCTTTTTATTTCTAAAGTTAAAAAAATTGAAAAAATATGACATGATAATGATAAAATTATGGTGACTTATTTTTTTTATGTGGATCTATAGGTATCCCTAAAATTGAATATATAAATAACACAACTCGAAACAGAGTAGCAATTATAAATAACGGAAGGAACATATATATTATATACACACAGTAGTATAAGTTAAATATATATTTTATATTATTAAATAATTTTTTATTAAAAAATATTTTACGAAATCTAGTATTATTAAAAGTTCATATATTATAAATTATATATAAAAAATTTTATATTAATTCAAAATAATTTAATATACTTTTTATACACACAAAATTAATATTATAAATATTTCTTAAAGATATACAAATAAAAAATATTTGATCATATTTTTATTTATGTCTAATTTTCATCTATTTTCACTTAAATGTTTTGCTGACAAATTAATACCCTTAAAACACTTACGAGAATTTAAAAATGAAAAATAATACTATATAATTTTTAAAACAAAAATTTTTATTTTTCATATAATACTTTTAACTTTTAAATCATTAACATGTACGTTTTTTAATTCCATAATATTAATAATTTAAGGTATTTATAAAAATTTAAAAAAGGTATTAAATATTTTTAGTTTTAGAAAACATATCAGTACATTTAATTTGATTATTCTCTTACTTTATTAGTGTTCTTTCATTTGTTTTATTCACAAAAGTTGAGGTAGGTTCGAAGCTTGTCATTCCACTGGGATTTGGACAAAGCTCCAAAACTCAGAAAGCATATAAATGAAATTTGCAAAATTGCCTATTAAGGGAGTCTTCATATTAGCAGCTAGAATCAAGCTTGCATTCTCTTGAAATATGAGACCATTGCTTACCAACTATTTCAATTTTTATCAGTGTATTATGTTATTCCACTTAATGAAGGTATCAAAAGACTTTAAAAAAATAATAAATTGGTCAACGCTTGATTTTCCGAATGAATAAATAAAAAACATTTTTCTAAAATAACTGTTATTATGAAATAAATAAAGTCAATTTTTTGCAAACTGTTTACTTTCTTTTTAATTTTTTTCAACGCAGGAAACAAATTTTTACGCTGCTAGTGCTAGGACTGTGGGAGTAGCACATATTGACATGAGGGGATTGTTTGAGTTGCACGAGGATATTTTCCATTTGAAACAGGAAGAGAGAGTTAATTATGGGACAAGTTGCTTTACCATCACTATTTTTGGGGGAAAAAGAAGATGTGTTTCTCTCAAATTTATTCATAAGCATGCAAACAACCAACCTCAGCACTAGATCTGTATAAAAGGCTTCAGCACCACAAGTTTGACGTGTTGGTCCATGTCTAACGCCTGTCAACTTTTGGTACGGCAAATTTCAAATTCTTAATATCCTTTCCAAGTCTGCATGTAAGAACGTGGATTGCCTCGTGAGTCAAAAAGCAACTTTAGCAGTACAAAGTACAAACAAAGAAAAGTGGAGATGGACAGGTTAACAAAATTGACGACGAGACGTAACTTTTATAGATTCTCACGATTAGTATTTGGATCCTTCTAAACCGTACTTCTACAATAGAGTAAATTCTCAGTTTGGTTATAGATGACGAAAATATATCATCAGACAAATTTATTGTTAAGAAAAAATTTTAGGCTCCATTATTTTGATATGGAGTTTGTGAGATTAATACCAATGTTTTGGAAGTTATTATGGGTGTATGGTTTTTTTTAGAGAATCCACCATATTAGGAGTAAGATTTTGGTTTGCTAGAGAACCCGCCACTTTGGACGTAGGATTATAATATAGGATTATTACACAATCCTATATGCTAGAAGTATGATTTTCAGACAAAAAAGTTTTTACACAATCCTACATGCTATAAGTAGGATTTTGAGAAAAAGGGTACCCTCCTTCACTTCTACTTGAGCTAGGGTGGATTTTGAAATAAAATAACTCTTATTTCTTACATTTAGATTTGGATCCTCTAAAATAAATATGATTATAAAGTGAGAAAGTGAGATATTAATCACTTTTAGTTCAATAACTTTCATTATATGTGGATTTCATGAAATGTGTTTAACCCTTCACTTTTTTACTTTACAAGTATATTCACTTTAGAGAATCAAAATCTAGTTTGTTAGGATTATAAGATATTATAATAAAGTATAAATTTAGGTTTTAGGGTAAACAAAAAATCCTAAATCCTAAATTTATGCTTTATTGTAATAATATAATAATTTCACATTATTAAATTACTTTTAATTCGTCGTCATATTTTAAAGTTGACATTTTTTTAATCAAAAATTGATTTGCATTATATGAAGAACATAATTTAAACTAACTTGATTCAATTTAGAATCAATACAAATTATGCAAAACATCAAATATATAGCCCATGCAAACATGATAGTTTTCCAATACTTATCAGTTTCAAGGTACAATCCCAGAGTATCAAACAAAAAGAAGAGGCAAGACATTGCCTGCAGTCTATGGAGCAAACTCTATACATATGTAAATATATAACAAGTTTCCAAAATACACCATAAGTCTCAAAAATAACCACGCCCACACTCCAAGGTGTTGGCTCACCAAAAAGATGGCTATAGCAAGCTAGCTAGCAGGAGGGGCAGGGTGCAGATTAGCAGGACTATTTAAAATATATGTAAAGAAGAAGAATAAGTCAAACAGACTTAGTAAGAGATAATATAATTATGGTAAAATGTAAAGAAAGCAAGCACATCACCTATTAAGAGGACAAGATAATCCATCATTGTATATAGATACATATATATACTCAGAGTCCATATTCCAATCCTTTCCCATCTAAGTGTTACGTATCATTGTCCCCAGTATGGTTCCCATATCAATCATCTCTAGGTATTACGTATCGTCGTCCCTAGGGTGTCCATATTCATATGAACATATTTATCAATTCACATAGCAATATTCAAATATAACTCATTTTACAAAAAAAAAAAAAATCATTCACAACTAGTCACATAAAAATCATCCACAACAAACTATAATAGGAAAGCAACACAATTAACACACAATATTAGCATAATCATATTATCCACTCACAAAGTTAGATCCACAAAGAGGGGACTTGGTCCTCCAGAGCTATAGTGTTAAACGGTTGCTCCCCACCGATATTTAATGTCACAAAATCACTTACTAGAGACTCATAATCAAAGAATTACAAGAATAAACTTAATCTAGCTCCCAAATCCTAAATCAAACCCTAAAACCTCCAAATTCTACCCAAAATATACCCATGAAGGATTCTTCCACTTAGACCACATCATAGAGAAAGTCTTGAGCTCAAAAATTTCCTTAGAGTAACAAGAAAATGAAAGAATTAGATTTGAGGGTATGGGTCTCTTACCCAAATCTTCCTTCAATTCAACTATGATGACAAATTTGTTACGATGAGGTTAAAAGTTGAGAAAATGATTAAGATGAGTTGAATTGTTATGTTATTGGAAGAAAATTTGAAAAAGAAAGTGAAGGAGAATGAAAGGAATAAAGATAAGAGAGTTTAAAAGAGAAGGAGTCAAGAAGAGAAAGAGAATGAGATACACCAAATGAAGGGGGAACACGAAATTTATAATTTTGATCTAGGGCTTACATTATAGTGCAAGATGCTGCGCTACATCATAAGAGGATAGAATGTACTCTTGCTAAATTTGTTCTATTGCATTATAGCGTGACTACTTGGGCACAAAAACACTCCATATTTATGTGCACAAAAACACTCCATATTTATGTCAAATAATCTTTATATCAAACAAAGGCCAATGATACAAATCTAAACTATCCTCCTAAGGTTGACGTATCATAGCCTGAGATTTCGATGTTGCTGCAACAATATAAGGATGTGTTTGCCTAGCCGCATAGCTTACCTCCTACATGATCACATGATCATAGCATTCCCCTGCTACCAAACACAACCCCTATCAAAGCAAGACCAAACGGATATGCTTATAGTCAAAAAGCTAAAATTGAGAGGATAGCGGCTGAGATGTTGAGAGATGGCATTATTCAGCCAAGCTCTAGCCTCTTTTTTTCTCCAATTTTATTAGTGAAGAAAAAGGACGACACATGGCATTTTTGGATGGATTATTGGGTATTGAATGCAGTGGCAATCAAAGATTCTTTTCCCATGCCTACTATGGATGAATTATTAGATGAATTGTTCGGGGTGAAATACTTTTGAAATTGAACTTGCAGTATAGTTATCACCAAATTCTGATGAAACCAGAGGATTGCTATAAGATAGAGTTCCAAACATACCAAGCGCTGTATGAGTTGCTTGTAATGCCATTTTCATTGGCAAATGCCCCAATAACCTTTCAAGCACTTATGAATTCGATTTTTGCTTCTTTCTTGTGAAAATTTGTTTTGGTCTTCTTCGATAATATCTTAGTTTACAACCCAAGTTGAAGTGCCCATTTGACACAACTTCTGCATAATATGAAACAACATTCATTATTTGCCAAGTCATCAAAATGCTCCTATGGTCAAACTCAAATTGAGTAATCTCGACAATGTAGTTTCTAGTGAAGGGGTGAAAGTTGATGACTCAGATGTAGCCATTAAAAAATGGGTGGTTCCTTCTTCTGTGAAATAACTTTGAGCTTTCCTCAAATTAGCTAGCTATTACAAAGCTTTATCAAGAATTTTGCATTATTTGCAACACATCTCATGCATTTATTGAAAAAGGATGCTTTTACATGGTCAACACTGGCCTAAATTGCTTTCCTCGCTTTGAAGACAGCTTTGACACATTCTCTTCTTCTAGCACTACCTAATTTTGAGGAACTATTTATATTGGAAATTGATGCATCGTCCATGGCATTGGGGTGGTTCTTAGTCAAAATAACCATCCAATTGCATATTCTCGAAGAAAATTTTAGGTCATATGCAAAATCAGTCAACCTACACAAGAAAGATGCTACTATAATTGAAGCCATAGCAAAATTTAGACATTATTTGCTTGGACACAAATCTGTCATCAAGACAAACCAAACACCACAGCAACAAGCTTGGCTCTCGAAATTATTGGGATTTTATTTTATTATCAAATACCAAAAAAAAAATGGATAATCAAGCTGCAGATGGACTATCAAGGTCATTCATGCCCTTGTCGACACCATAGTTTTAGTTTCTTTATGAATTAAGATGAGCTGCTGCACTATGATCGTTGTGCTGATTTCTCGACTGAGGCAGTAGATAACTCTTTTCTTGTGTAGAAGGAGAGGTGGTCATGTTGGTTTTCAAAGAACATTGGCTCGAATTTTTGCTCAATTCTTTTGGAAGGGCATAAGCAACAACATTAAGGAGTATATGAGAGCTTGCTCCACTTGTCAACAAGCCAAATATCTTACTCACCATCTTACTCACCCACTAGGAGGACTCTTATAGCCATTGCCCATTCTAGAAGCTATTTGGCAAGCCATTGCTATGGATTTTATCACCAGACTACCACCGTCACTTGGATGTTTGGTTATTATGGATATTATTGTAATCTCCCCAACTTTGAGGGTAGACTAATATAGAAGAAAGCCTAGGCCCGAGGCAAGGGCAAAATAATAAATAGGTGAACTATAGTAGAAGAAAGGGTGAAATTGCAATTATTAGATTACAATGGCAAAACTATAAATAAAGGTTTCGAATGTCAAGAGGGGCATTAGCAAAAAAATCCTAATTTTGAGAATATATAGGCCCTACAACACAATAGATAAATAATATACATATAATAACTTTATAAATGATGTTTTATGCACCAAGTTTTAAATAAAGTGGGAGATTACTCTCACACATGAATACTATTTGAGTGACCTAGAGTATTTGAAGTAATAGCCGGATACCTTGAATTAATCCTCAAGGATCCCATATTGTCTTTAGGCATGAAAAATCCAAAGAAATAATCCTACAGAGATTAGATAGACATGTCATGAGAGTAGCTATAGTAAGTAGCCAAAAATAAGCCATACCTTATCTTGAGTAAACGAGTGGATGGGAGGGTGCTGCACCGGCACCAATTAGTGGATTTATCACCGCCACTCCTTTTATAAATATCACAACAATCTCATCCTCTCCATCTCTTACACCTACACACACACCATTATCAATTTCTTCATCCTCTTCCTTGCCACCACCATAGCAATGAGCTTCAAGCTCATGGTTGATGGCTTTCTTGGCCTCAAAACACTTTGCTCTGTTTATGAAAATTAATTCTTATCTTCCCTTCTATCAAACCCCTCTATCAATTTGATGATCAAGGATCAAGTGGAGCTTCCCCATCTCCATATATGCTACAGGCATGAGAAAAGAAGAAGGTTAGAAGTTTTTCTTGGCTTCTTTACTTCCATAGCTCTAAGAACTTTGAGGTAGGTAGCTCAAATTCTAAGCTTATTTCCTCCAATTCCTTGCATTTATGTCATATCTAAATCCCAGGTTCCTTACTTAGATTTGATGACTAGTTGGTTTATAGTGTTGATGATGAGATTATGTGATGGTTGTGCCTTGGAACGTTGATTTGAGCTTGATTTTACATGTATTAGTTTGTGATTTTGTATGCTAGTGTTCGGCCATGTATGACCAAGATAAGGTGTGCTTATCTTGGCCTTTGTGAGTTGCTTAACTTGTTAAATGAGAGTTTAATGGATGATGGTGAGAGACAACTTAAGAGTCTAACACAAGACAACATCTAAAATCACGAAGTAGATAAGAAAGCCAATCCTTAGGTAAATTAAATTAGATCTCTATAGGAATTAGAATAAATGTTTAGTGAATTTTATATAAGTCTCTTGAGGTCCTTGAGGAAGAATTGGAGTGAGGGGAGTCCATAGAAATTAGGTTGAATAGCTTTGAAGTAACTATATATCAAAAGGAAGGCGAATGAGCCTCTATCCTGAACACCTTGTACCACGAAAATTATTTCTGGAGCTACAGATGTCAGATTTAAATAAAACATGTTTTATTTGAAATTTAAAACATAGGGTTATCTACAGTTAAAATTTGGTGGAAATCTAACTAGAAATGAATTTTTAGGAATTGATACAAATTAACTACCAAAATGAGAGTTTAAAACAGGATAGTGGAGATGTTTAGCAAAACTATACTAATGGGGTGATCTTATGAGATTAAAACCATTTTTCATGTTATTATAAATTATTAGTGTATGTAAACTATAAAGCCCAGATGAATTAGATATGAATTTTAGAACAAAACAGGGTAGAAATAGAGTCAACTCGTGAATCTTGTATTAGGGCCTTAATATCTTGATCCCTAGAACTTGAAATTGAGTGAGACTAAGCTCATTTGAAACTTTAATATAAGTAGAATGAAACTAGAGAGTTTTAGAATTTAATGACCTAAAATGGAATTTCTATGAAATTTGTAACATTACTGCCTAGATTTGAAGTTGAAATAGGGCTACTTCACTTGAGAGAGCATGACTTAACTTCTACTGGTTAAAATGTGATGGAACTAAGAGGGTTAAGTAAAGGATATGATAAGGAATGTCCTTATAAAATATAAGGGTTAGATGGCAAGAAATGAATTTATGACGAATTTTTGAAGTAAGGGCAAATTTCTAGTGACTTATAACCCAAGTGCTAAACAAGACATAAAACTATGAATTTAGGTTATGCTAATCCTTATGGTTAGGTGCCACTATTGGTATGTTTATGATAATATTATATATTCTTAAGTATGCTATACTATATGCTTTTTACATTTGATAACATCATGCATGCAAAAATATTTTGAAAGTAAAATTAGGAAGCACGTGCAAAAGTTCATGCAGCATTCTCATGCATGACCATGTACAAGTGTATAAAATGACATGAACTTACAAGTTAATGAAGAGACATACTGAGCCTCCATCTAGTAATGGATTAGGGCGATATTATCATAAATGATTACATAGGCCAGCCCTTGAATAGATTAAGGGGAATAAGTCAGTGTGAGAGTCAGAGAAAGTAAATCCAATAATCACGAATAGGAACGAGCTCAGTCTTGAAAAGTGGACTATTAACTAGAAGTGGAAAAGGCCATCTACTTCCAGGGGACCAAGTATAGAAAGAGATAAAAAAAGATAAGTGCACTTGTATGATTTAATTATGTGCATCTACATATGCATATCCCACCATCACATTGTGCTGTATAGCTACTATTATCATGGTTGGAAATTTTATGGTTACTAACCTTATACCTACTCTGAAATGTGCTAAGTGATTGCTAAAAGTAACCTGCTTCAAGAAATACAATTTCAAACTTAAAATTGAACTTATTCTTATGTGTAATTTTCCACATTTTCACAATAAACCAAAGTAATTGAAATACTTACGATGACAACTTATGCGCTTAGTGGATTGAGTGCACCTATTGAGAATTTTAAATTCTCTCTACCTATTTGTATGTCTCAGTAAATATTCTAGTATAAAGAATAGGCTCCAAGTTTGCAGTGGGATTTTGGAACTTCCACAAACTGCAGAATGTCGGCTTGAGTCTAGCACTTAGGACTCCAGTGCGAGTGTCAAGGTTGGCGGTTAGTGTGACAAAGTAAAGAATGTAGAATAAAAAATACTCTATGTGTATAAATAGTCAAGTTTGAACAAATTGTAAATCCTTATTTATTAATGAAATGTTATACTGTAAAGGCCATATGTTATATTTTTCTGATTTCAAAAATTTTCACAGCTCCTGTAATAACCTTTAGATGTAACCTCATGACTTGTCCATGACGTAGGGTGTGTTTCATTTAACTTTTAAGAGAAGGTCTTTTAAAACAAGGCATTTTAAAGAAATTACTTTTAAAAGAATGATTTTTTTTATTTAAATATATCAAAAGTAAGTTTAAGAGAATGATTTTTGTTTAGATGTGATAAAGGAAAATTATTTTTCATTATTGATGTAAAAGTAATAATAAGATTCCTTTTCAAAAGGTTTTTTTCTAGAATAAAATGTAATCTCAAGGATACTTGTCCTGAAAAGCCTTTTGGAATTTAAAAGTCTTTCTAAAAAATAGCTTTTACATATCCTAATATATTAGTTACTGTGCATTTTTATTCTCATTCAAATAAAAGGCCTTCTGGACCCTCCAAAAGTATAACCAAATGGACATGTATATGTTTAGAGGCTGTTACAATTATTGACAAGCTGTCTAAGTTTGCGTATTTCATTCCATTGCCAGCTAACCATACGACTAAAATGGTAACAGATGCATTAGTGCAAAATGTGTTGAAAATACATCGCATGCCACAATCTATTGTCTCAGATCAAGATAAAATATTCACAAGCCAATTTTGGCAACATTTATTTAAAAGTCAGGGAACCAAGTTAGCCATGAGTTCTTCTTAGCACCCTCAAATAGATAGCCAAATTGAGGTCTTAAATCGATGTTTAGAAATGTATCTTTATTGTTTCACTCAAGAGAATTGCAAAGATTGGTATTGGCTCTTACGATGGGCTACTTATTGGTATAACAGTACTTTTCACTCAGCCATAGGGATGACTCCGTGTAGAGCAGTATTTGACCGAGACCCCCCTTAAGATTATCAAGTATGACCACTCCACTAGTGATGATTCCAATGTTCAACAACAATTACAAGAGCGGGATACCACGATAGCTTAGTTTAAGAATAATTTGACAAAAGCTTAACAAAGGATGAGAGTTTTGGCAGATGGTAAAAGGAAGGACTTGTAGCTTTCAGTAGGGGAATTTGCTTTTGTTAAACTAAAACCATATAAACAAAACTCAATAGCTCTTTGAAAGAATCAGAAACTAAGTATGAAGCAGTGTTTTAAATTGCAGATTGCATTAGATGATGCAGCTGTAATATTGCGGTTGCTGCAGTGGCTGCAATGGCATCGAACTGTTATTGCAGAGTGACTCCGATTCACAAGAATAACTGCAGCGCAGCAACGTTGCGGCCGCAATGTAACGGTGTTTTGCAGTCACATTAGAACGCAACAAACCCATTTTCATCATTCCGTTCTTCCCCTTCCCTTTCTCATGAATCAGATTTTGTTCTTTTTCAAAGCAAAAGATTCTCCTAAAGAAAAATGACAAAAGTCAAAAGTTAATAGATCAGCACCACTTATTCAATACAAGACTACACATTCAAAATTTCAAATGAATTAGATCAGATCTATTGAACATTGTAAAATACTCACACAAAATATTTTTCTAGCTTAAGAACATCTCTGACTCTTCATCTTCTCTTCCACTCTGAAGCTCTTCCCATCTTCATCTTTTTTGTCGCTTCCAGATCTTGAATCATTGAAGCAAAGTAAGCTCTTTGCCTCTTTGTGCTCTTTCTTTTTGCTTTTTTGATTTTTTCACTATATAGATCTCATCATATGTGGCTTGTGCTCTGTTTGCTGGGGGAAGGGGATGCTCTACTGTTTGGTTTGTTAGGGGGAGAGCTGCTGTTGTTCAGTTTTGTTGGGGTGCGGGAATAGAAATTTGTAGAAGACAAGAAAGTGGGGGTGGGGTGGGGTGGGGTGGGGTGGGAAAGTGGGGATCGCTGGTCTTTTTTTTTTTTTTTTTTTCTTTTCCTTCTGGTCTGGCCATCTAGGACGTTTTGATAGAGTAGGGAAGCCTAAAGCAAAATAGAAGAATGTAGAAGCAACAATAAGGGTAGGTGGGATGAGACATGGGACGATGACTTTTTCGTTATATTTTTTATTTCTTTTTTTTCTTTTGGGATCTGGGTGGGAGTGGCACATTGGGTTTTGTTTAGGGGGTGGTTTTCTTTTTTGTCATTTGGGTGGGGTTTTTTTTTTAATGTTGAGTTTCTAATTTTAAAAAAAGGGGTTATGTATAATGTATTTTAAGAATATATATGTAATAATTTTTATCTAAAAATATATAATTAAATGTTAGGAAATTAATAGTTAAAATAATTAATTTTAAGTTTACATTTATGTATAATGTATTTTATTTAATTAAGTTAGTTATGTTCAATTAGTTAGTATGTTATATCAAAATCTTATGTTTAATTTAATTGTTAATAATTATTTCTATGAGCAGAAATTGTCAAATTTTACAATGCCACAAAGACAAGAGTTTCCAGTAGGAAGATTGGAAGGTGCTCCAAATAATGATATTGGATGGCATTTTGGAAAACCTGTGGCTGGAAATCGAAATAATATCAGGTGTAAACTTTGTGACAAAGTCATAAAGGGTAGCATTACTAGGTTGAAGGAGCACATTGCACATGTTAAAGGCCAAGTGGCAGGATGTGCTAGAGTTACCACATTAGTTCAACAAAGTATGACGAAGCTCCTTATGGATTCAAAAGCAAAAAGAAATGACTCCAGAAAAAGAAAAGAAGAATTTGAAGCACATTTAAGATGAGATGATGGAGATGAAATTGAAGACCATATTGATTAGCAAATAAGGCTAGCCACACAAGAAAGTATAAGATCACATCGTGAGTGGGAAGATAGAAGAAGATTTAGACAACAAACAAGAGGATTTTATAATATATATGAGCCTGGTGTGAGCTCTCATGCAAGTGCTAGTGGAGCAATAGTGTCACAAGATGTCTTTTTGGCTTTGATGTCTACTAATATTAATCTTGTGAGAAGCAAAAGCACAAAGAAACCAAAAGCTAGCACTGGCTTTATGAAAGCGCTAAGGAAGAAGCTTGGAGAAGTTGTAAGCAAATTTATTATTTATGAGTGTTTGCCTATGAATTTATCTAATTCTCTTTGGTTGCATAATTTGATTGTTGTTGCTGCTGAAATAGGCCGAGGAGTTAAGTGCCTAACTTCTTATGAAATTTCAAATATATATTTAGAAAATGAATTTCAAAACATTTAGGAATGGATAGATAAGTTGAAAAGTACATGGAAGGAGAAAAGAGTTACAATAATGTGTGATAGTTGGACAGATAGTATAAACCATACACACTATGAATTTTTAAGTGTACTATAGTAAGGGGACAATTTTCTTAAAATCTATTGATGCTTCTAGTGTTGATACCAAAAATACAGATTATTACATCTAGTTGCTTGATAAAGTTATAAAGGAAGTAGGAGAAGAATATGTGGTTCAAGTGGTTACAGATAATGAAAAAGCACTAAAAGCAGCAAGTAAAAAATTGATGGAGAAAAGGCCACATCTTTATTAGATTGCATGTGCAGCTCACTATTTGGATCTTTGCTTGGAAGACATAGGAAAAAAGAAAAATGTGAAAAAAATATTGGATGAAGCAAAGATTACGACATCTTTCATCTATAAGCACATATGGACTGTAAATCTTATGAAAAAATATACTGGAGGCAAAGAGATTATTCGTCCTAGTATTACTAGGTTTGCAACACCATTCTTGCAACTTCAGGCAACTGTGAAGCAAAAGCAAGGGTTAAGAAATATGTTCAACTCTGAATAATTTACAAAATCTAAAGTTGGGAGAGAGAAGAATGGACGAGCATGCGAAGCATGAAACATTGTTATAAGTAGTGAATTCTGGACCAAGGCTAATGATTTACTAAAAGTATTTAAGCCTATAGTAAAAGTTTTGAGGTTGGTTGATGGTGACGAGAAGGCAACAATGGGTTTTATATATGAAACCATTGATCGAGCGAAGCAATCTATTGAACAAGATTGTCGTTATTATTCCAAGTATACTGAAATAATAGATGAACATTGGAGATTCATGCATTGTGATCTTCGTTATGCAGGTACATCAGTTTAATTATTTATATTATTTCTAAAATTTTAGATTCATGGCTTTGCATACTTTATTTGATTAACTTTCTTTTCAAGACACTTTAATTGATTAACTTCCTTTTTAGGCTATTTTCTTAACTCGCAATTTCAATATGGAGTTGAACATGGGACTGATGTTTATAAAGAAACATTTGATGAAACAAGGAATGTGATCCTTAAATTGGAAAAAAATTTAAAAGCTCAAATTAAAGCATTAAATTAGGTTAGTAATAAATGTTTAGATTAAAATTTAATACATTTATAACTTAATATTATATTTATATATTAACATATTATATTATGCGTTATAGTTGATGCCTTTTAGAGAAATAGGCGAGACATTTGGCATACCACAAGCTAAAAGAGCTTAGCATGAAATGAATCCAGATAAACTATTATTTGTCTTTGTTTACATTTTGATGAAATAAATTTATTTTGCTTGATTGATTAAAATAGCTGAATAGTGGTTGATATTTGATTCATGTGCTCCTCAACTTCAACTTATGGCAATAAAAGTTCTTAGCCAAATAACTTCAATCACAAATTGTAAGAGAAACTGAGCACATTTAGTTATATCCATACCAAGGCAAAGAATAGACTTAAGTATAAAAAGTTGCAAAAACTTGTCTTTACATTTTATAATATGAAGCTGAAAATGAGACATGAAATGAGAAGAAGTTAAGAAGAGATTAAAGCTAGTTTCAATCCAATTAATCTTGACTACATATTTCAAGATGATGATCCATTGTCACCATGGATTGAAGAAAGAGAAAATCCACTGTTAGAGAGAGTACAAATGCTGAGTGGTTACCTATCATCGATTCTGATGATGAAAATATGGAAGCTAGTAATGATAATGTTGATTCTAATGAAAACAATGGTGGTTTAAGTCCACCAAGTAATAACAATGGTAACAGTGGTGATAATGTAGAAGTTGAAAAAAGTGATGATGAGGATGATGGTGATGAACAAAGATAGAATGATCCATATCAGGAGATACTATACAATAGGCGTGATAGGAGCCTAGTGATTGATATGAGATCTTATAGGCTAGATATGCCTTCTGATAGTTCACTTAGAGATAGTAGAAGGGGTGGATCACATTCTAAAAGAGGAACAAGACAACAAAATATTGCAAATGAAGAATCTCTCACTTCTAATATTGAACAAAGTTTTAGTGACTTTGGTATTGATGAATTATCTCAAAGTAGTCAAGTGTATCCACCATATTATCAGCATTCTTATTTGAGCATGTATGACCAATATACAAGTGGTCAAGCTCCACCATACTACCAATTACCAATGGGTTACCAAAATCCTTATTATCAACAATCAAGCAGTGGATTTTTCAATTATGTCTTAAGCAAGGAGATACACAAAGTGACAGTCAAAATAAAAGTGGAGAATATGATCTACTGCATCATTCTACCATGTGGTAATAAGCATCATGCAAGTTTTATTTGATTTATCTCCCATTTATTTTAATTAAATTATTTTGCTTTATTGTTTAGTATTAAATGATATTTTTAGTTAATTATATTTATATTTAAAAGAAAACATTGATTTTCTTAAAATCTTAAGATTCTAATCCTAATTTATTTTCATATTTTTTGTAATGAAGTCATATATCTAAATTGGTGGTTTATTCATTAGATTGGACAATTAGAGACTTGATCATAACTGGAGCAAGTCGTATTTCTCTTAGAATTTTTAATTTTATGGTATTATTTTAAAAAAATGAGAAGTTTGTATTTGAATATATTGGAAACACAAGTTTGTATCAAATATGTTTGAGACCTGATCTTTTAGTCCTACAATTGTTGTATTTATTTTATTTTTACATTTTGTGCACCAAAAAAAAAAATCACGTTGCAACGGTCGCAATACGCATCACAGCAGCCGCAACACCGCAATCACAGCGATCGCAATTGCAATTTAAAACACTCGTATGAAGTATTTTGGGCCATTCAAGGTGCTCGAGAGAATCGATCCAGTAGCATACAGGCTGCAATTACCAAAATCGGTGTGTATTCATCCTATCTTTCATATTTCTCTTCTAAAGAAGTGTACTAGTAAGCCACCACAGCAAGTAATTCCAGAGGAGTTGCTGACGGAAAGGCAGGGGCAGCGAGTGTAGCCTGTAGCTAGCTATCTTGGATAAATGATTGCTGCAGCAAGATGGCAAGTGGACACCAGAATTACTCATTCAATGGCAGTCCATGTCACCAGATGATACATCTTGGGAGCCTGTGTCTAAGATAAAGGAGCTATATCCTCATTTTGACCTTGAGGACAAGGTCAATTTCATGGGAGGGAGTCATGATGCAAATAACGAATACTCAAATGAGATACAAAATGAGTACATGGCAAAAAGAGCTGAAAGAGAGGTAACTAATTATCAAGGCACAGGGTCATTGAGAAGAACCACGCGAAAACACCAAGCCCCAAATTGGATGAAGGACTTTGCGGGTCTTAAGCGCGTGAATCAACCAAAGAGAGACCAAGCTTGATGTGAGTCACTTCATCCTTCCTCTCTGAATTTCCTTTCTCTCTTTTCATTCCTCTTCTTGCTGTGAATTCTGAATTCTCTCTTCCTTTGTCGGGTGATCTCATTCCTTGGGACCCCTCTCTGTCGAAGACCTTATAGTTTATTACAGTGAGTCCTTATTTCATACCTTTATTCTATACTAGTGATTGTTTCATTGATTCACTAAGATTGTTCATTGTTATAGACATAACATAACTCATTAGTCATTACTCTGTAATTTTGCCTTCTATATATTTGAGGAAATACCAAGTTGCATCAAAGAAGTAACTTAAAAGGACAAATTTGTCCCCAAATCTCAACAAAAACGATTTCGTTTCAAAACACCTTAGATAATTTACATGAGCACGTGCAAGTTCATTAATTTTAACAGTGTCAAGTTAATGTAAGGCGTAACATGCCTCGCGTTTTTTATGGGTAGGGACCATGGAAGATTTCTTTTTCCTCAAAGATGAACTCGTCTAGTGACATTTTCTCTAGGATCAATTTATAAGTTTACTTTTTAAATATAAATATATATAAATAAAGCAGCATGAAAGAAGACAATTCATATAACTTTTTTCATTATTAAAACTTAACTAATATTTTTAGGATACTGGTTGGGACAAAAAACTCTTGTTATTGAGACATTTAAAATACACAATATTACATTTATAAATTGATAGGTTTTTCTATGGGTATTAATTAAAAAACTAAGTATGAAAAGCTTTTAAAATTTTTAATACATTCGATGTATTGACATTAAGAAGTTTTACTTTTCATTCAAAAGTTTTATTTTCTTGATTCTATTCTTTAATCGATTCTCTTAGAAAATGTTAGAAAAATCTTAAATTTGTTTATGTCACTTTTACTTGGCAACAATTTTACTCAGGAAAATAAATTTATCATTTGATTAAATGTTTAAAATGAAATTTTCGTAAACCAATGTGTTAATCCAAATGAAAAGAGTCCAAATATCTTAAGCATACTATCTCGACTTTGAGTCAAGCACAGAAGTGAAATGAAGGCCTCTTTGTTAGGCTTAATAGAATAAATTGACAAAAAAGGAAATTCTAAATCCTCCTAAAATATTCTCTTAATAATCTTCTTAATTGTCAAATAAGGAAAATGTTGAATTTTTTTATATTTATAAGATATTAAATGCATTTGTTTTTTCATTAAATATTTTTTTTGGGTTAAGTATAAAAGGCTTATTAAGAGGATGTTTTAGGAAGATATAACAAAGCTCAAAATAAAATACATTATATATAACTTTATTAATTATTTAATACAATAAAACTATTTATAATATTATCAGTCAAACTTTTCTAATGCATTGAATGATAAATAACTTAGTTAGAGTTTAGAATATAGAATTAGAACTGATTAATTTTCAATGTGTAAGATCTCTCTCTATCTCTCTTTTCATTTGTTAAAATAAAAATAATCATTAAAAATTTATTTAATAAATAATATTTAATTCAACAATAATGTTTAATATATACTAAAATTTTACATAATAAAAAATTTAAACTATTAAAATTAAGCTTGAAATTTATAATTAAATAATTAATAAAATTTATTGTATTTTATAATAATAGGCACAAATAAAAAATGAAAATTGAATAAGAAATATAGAGTATTTTAAATTGGTCTGTTTTTGTATTTTATCTGAATAAAAAACAATTAATAAAAATATGGAAATAAATAAAAATAGTATTTAATATAATTTATAATTATATAGAATAAAAACTTAAGGAGCATTTAATAAAAATTGCTATTTTATTATTTCTTATTGGATTTTTACTTGTGATTAAAATTATTTATAATGCTGTATCTTATATAATGTTGTATTAAACATTGTATAGTCAATCTCTTATATTATTAAGTTTTATACTATCAAATTTTATTTTATCGTGTATATCAAATAAGCGCTAAGTAAAAATATTTGGGGGTTGCAAATATAATTCTTAAGGAGAATAAGTATATTTTATAAAATAATTCGTTAGAACTTCTTGTATATGCTTGAATTTTTAAAAAGTTGTTTATTTTATTTACCCAAAAAAAAAAGTATTGTACTTTTTTTCTTTGGCTCTGAAAAATTAACTATTACTATGTGACCATTTTATTATTGTTTCATAAGCCTAAGCCCGATCTATCAAATCGATTCTGAGCCCATTATGTAACCCCAACATACAAATATAACTAGTGTTCCACCGAGCTCGTAAACCCATTCAATCCCACAATACTCGTTCCTCTATACATGATTAACGGATTTCAGTTATTTTGATCGTTTCACAATAACAAGTAAAGATATTGACCCAAGAGTTTAACAAAATCGTTTTCTTTTCTCTGATCTTGATCTGATTATTATTAATAAAGGATGAGGAAGGAGGCGGTGGTGGCCGTGGGCACAACGCTTACGGTGGTGGCAATAGGGGCCTTAGTGAGGAGGTGGAAGCGGAGGAAAGAGCAACAATTGAGGCAAACAAGGAACATTATTCGAAAGTTCGCTAGGGAATGTGCCACCCCAGTAACAAAGCTTTGGCAGGTTGCTGATGACTTGGTGTCTAACATGAAAGCCTCTCTTGCATCTTCCAATGAAACCTCCACTCTTAACATGATCATTTCCAGCGTTACATCACTCCCTAATGGGTAACTCAACTCATAAATCTTATCCTGATCAAGCAAACTCATCCTAGGTTTTTCTTCTTTGATTGAACTGATAGGAAGAAAAATGTTTTGAAGTGATCTTGTCTTTCAACTCAGAAAATAGGTATATTCAACATTAGATCAATAAAATATATTGTAATCTTAATCACTAATGGTGTGTTTTGTTTGCAAAGAAAACTAAAAATTGCAATTTTCGACCGATTTAGTCAAAAAGAAGGAATTTGTTTCAAGCAATGCTCCTCAGCCAGAATTTTTAACAAAAATTATAGTGGTGCCACATTATTCTGACACATATTTTCTAGTAAACATTCTGGCTGTGTAATAATTTTCATTTTTTTCCTTCGTCTCAACACCCGTTGGCATTGAACCAAAGCAATACACCGTAAATGATTTAAGAATGGATATACTCTTATTTTAAAGACGAACTTACCTTAGATATATATATATATATATATATATATATTTTCAAAGAACTTTATCCAAACTAAATAATACAATGCATGGCACTTTGCAGAGATGAAGAAGGATTCTTTTATGGGGTGAATTTGCAAGGAACAAACTTGTTGATCTTGTGTGCACGGCTTGGAGGAAAGAACATGCCTGTCTCTGGTTTACACAGGGAAGAGGTTTCCATCCCCGCTAATGTCTTGGCTGGTACTTCTAAGGTACGTTTACTAAATTCACCCGCTCCAAATTTTGCTTTCTCTTATGTGCATATTGAAGAGCAAGATAATGCTGATAGAAGCTAACAATCTTACTCAAATAATAATTACTTCCCATATGGCAAAGCCAGAGTGAACATTCGCCATAAAGATTGGCTATGGTGTATATATGAATAATAAATGATTGATTGTATTTGGATATGAAGTTGCTTTTGCTTGTATTTTAATTTCTTAACTTGATTGATATGAACATATTCATTATTACAATCCCAAAGGCCAAAGCAAATGTTGAACTTCCTTATTGTCAGGAAATAACTGACTTCGTAGCTACGGAGATAGCTAAGTTTGGGTCGGCTCATCATGAAAATGAGGATGGTGCATCGCTCAAGAAAATGAAATTGGGCTTCACCTTGTCTTATCCAGTTGACCAGACTGTTCCTTTCACGCGCACTACGTTTCAAAATAAAAGCGCCAATGACCCAGTTGAGTAATATTAGCCCATCTATGTTTTGTAATAATGCGCACACATACTTAATTATTTTTGTGTTATATATATATATATATATATATATATATATATATATATATATATATATATATATATAAAGCATATCACATGAGAGGAGTAATTTATTATAAGAGTGAGAGAAACAAATTTGGGCTATTGAATCTTATGTAAAGAGTCAAGATTAAAACATAAAGTCACATGACTTTTTTAAGCGATCACGTGATCTTTAAATAACTTTAAATGGTTATACAACCTAGATTTGCTCCTCTCACTCTTATAATAAATCACTCCTTTCATGTGATATATATATATATATATATATAAAGGAATTTACTTATATATCTTGACAATAAGTCTTGTATTTTAATTCCCCATAAAAACTATCCATATCAGATTTATAATCAATTAATATGATTTCACAACCAACATTTACTTATAATTTAAGAAACAAACTTACAATAAAATAAAAGTTTAATTATTCTACAGGTCCCTATAATTTCACTCAATTTTTAATTTGATCTTATAATTTAAAAATTTGTAATTACATCCTTACATTATATGAAAAATTTCAATTAAGTCCCTACAATTACAAAAAAATGGATTCTATGCATATTCTATCTCCATTTCTTTGTACATCCTCCATCCTTCATCCTCCATCCACCCTCCCCAATCCACCATCACCCAAACTAAGCCCCAAACCGCCATAGCCACCAAAACCAAACCACCATAGCAACTAAAACCACCAACCACCAACCACCAAACCATTGTTTCTGCTTCTATTATTGGTTATTGTTGGCTTCTGCATTGGTTGTTGTTTTCTGTGTTGTTGTTTGGCAGTGGTGGTGGTGATTCAACGGTAGTTTTGATTTATAGTGATTGCCTAGAATACACCATATTAAGTGGGGTGTATTATACTCCATATTATATTTAGCCATAGATTTTCATTTTATATTCAATTAAATAATTTAGATGAATAAGGTATATGATGCACTTGACTTCATTAGATGCATCATAGTATTGACACAACTTTTTTTTTACGTTGTTAGCTTTAAGGACTTAATTACAAAATTTTATTCAATATAGGGACCTAATTACAAATTTTTAAACTATAAGGACTAAATTAAAAATTGAGTAAAACTAGAAGGACCTGTAAAATAATTAAACCTAAAATAAAATAGTTAAAAAGAAGTCTCAAATATTTTTAAAAACCTTTGAAAATTTATGGGTGTGATTTTGCTTTACGAAAACTCTATTTGACTTTTGGGTTAGTAGATTTCAGTGTTTGTACAAAAGATATAAATTTTGTAAACGTGTTTATTGAGAAAACATGTTAAGAAGTTAAAAATATATAGTATTTATTAATTATCTTAATTACTTTTAAGAAGAAAGTATTCAACATTTTTACATTCTCAGAACATTGAATACTTTTAAGTTTTATCTTTTATTTGATAGTCTCTATTTTGATTTCTTAATATCTCATAAGAGCACACACATTAAAAATTAGAAATTATAGACAACTAAACTTCTGATATCATAATTTTTGCTAGAATGATATGATATTATTTTTAACATTTGGATGGATGAGTGGCTTTCACTCCTTTAACTTACCACACCACTCTTTTTGATCTTTAACAAATTCTGGTGACAATTTTGACAAATCTCTGTCTCTGGCATTACTTTAAAAGAAATCCGAAAGATACTAATAAAAATGTGCAGCGAAACTTAACCTTAGAATAAGAGTTCGTCAAGACTTAAATTTTGGAGTACATGAACCCAATCAAGACTAACATATGTGGGTAATTCTTCAGTGTAGCAAGACTTAAACATTCATTTTGTGGAACCAGGTTCGCAAAGGGTTGATGAAAGACCTTAATCGGGCTTTGAAGAATCATGGAACGAAAATGCATGTTTTCGCACTGGTTAGAGGTTTCCCTCAATTTTGTAAATGTATAGCATTTTCACGAGTCTTACCATGTCCAAAAACAACAATGGATTCAACAAATTAGTACTGAATATAGGTTGATGACACTATTGGAGGTTTGGCCGGAGGAAGATACTACAACAGGGACACGGTGGCTGCAATTACTCTAGGCATGAGCACCAATGCTGCTTATACAGAACCAGCAGAGGATCCCAACTCAAGCGAGCTGGTTAGTGACTATTATAACACGGGAATGATTCCTCTCATATCAAAATTTTGCATAACATTGTGATATGTAGATTTTTATTATTGATTAGATTCTTTTGTGATCCAACATAAGGCTCCACCTTCCTAATCAATGTAAAATTCATACATATAATAAGGTTATGTAAAATTTTCATATGAAATAATCCATATCAACTCTATATGAATTAAGCAATTTAATAAAATTGGGGTGTAGTATTGCAGGTAATTAGCATGGAGTGGGGAAACTTCAAATCGCCTCATCTTCCACTGACACCATTTGACGCTAGTTTAGATGCTGAAAGCTCAACTCCTGGTAGCGGGGTATAGCTACTGAAATCACAATTGTGCATTTACCAATTTTACCATCTACAACTATAATTAATAATACTATGTTTGTCTAGAACTGGCCCGTTAACCATTTTTTTTTTTTACCCTAGATTTTCCAAAAGCTAATTTCCGGGATGTACTTGGGAGAAATTGTGAGACGGGTCTTGTTGAAGATGGCCCAGGAAACAGCCCTATTCGGAGGTAACGTACCTTCAAAATTGATGACTCCCTACGTGCTAAGGTATACTATCTATATATAATCAATGAGTCATGCATAAATGCAGAGTAAATTTGTAAATGCAAATAATCTGACTGACCTCTCACTTGATGCGTGCAGGTCTCCTGATATGGCTGCTATGCATCAAGATACATCAGAAGATCGTGAAGTAGTCAGTGAGAAACTCAAAGAAGTTTTCGGGGTAAGAACATTTATCACCTAATTAGGTTTAATTTGGTGGGCTTCTAATACTAGTGGTTTAGATAAAAAAATAATAATTTAATTTATAAACTTTTTATTTTTATTTTTATTTTTATATCGGCATAATAAATTGATGCTAAGAATCAAGATGCAATAAACAAATAACTTAACAAATGAATGTGACAATAATGAAGGTTTTTTTCTTATTAAGTGAAGTCAGTAACACAAGTCAGATAACGCGATTATCTTCTTACGTAAATCATGTATATAATAAAGACAAAATAGCCAGATTAAATAACGCACAGAAAATTAACATGCATAAATCAAAGCATTTAACTGTGGAGTTTGCGCGAAACACAGATCACTAATAGTACTCCCATGGCACGCGAAGTGGTTGCTGAGGTCTGTGACATAGTGACAGAACGAGGTGCTCGCCTAGCGGGAGCTGGAATTGTGGGGATAATGAAGAAGCTTGGGAGGATTGAGAACAGAAAAAGTGTGGTCATTGTGGAAGGAGGGCTCTATGAGCACTACCGCATCTTCAGGAATTACCTACACAGCTGTGTGTGGGAAATGCTTGGCAAAGATCTCTCTGACAATGTCATCATAGAACATTCTCATGGTGGCTCTGGAACCGGAGCTCTATTCCTTGCTGCTGCACAGACTCTGACACCCCGTTCGGATTCTTGAGTACTGTTTAAAAGACATGTTTTTGCTAGTTGTTTATTTATCTGTTTGTTACTGATTTAAGATGATTCAAAATACATGACATAGTTGAGCTTGAAAGTAGATATTTTTGTTACATCTCATTACTTATACCTTTTTGGTGAATATTGCATTTCATTAATTGGAATGCATAATTTTCTTTTACATCGATCAGCTCATAGTAATTTGAACTTCTGGACTTAAGGATCCATTTGATGAAAAATTCTCAGGTGCTCTAAGTGTAAGCCATCGTTTTGTTCTGATATATGACATACCACATCGACTTTATAGTAGTTAACAGGATAAAATTGGCCCACAAAGGAGAATAGTTGATAAAATAAAAATTGTTATGACATACGACTATGACAAGAACAATGTGAATAACTTACTCCAGAAATACACAGGAATTTTCCCATTACATTGTTAATATCTCTGTAGCCCATACAGTCGTAATGGACGTGCTACACAGGCTTTTTTTGTTTCTGTCCTTTGTGATATACAAGGACCGACGCTGGACGCTGGCTAATAATTTGGGCTGGTAGTGATGGAAAACAAAACCGGTTTTTTGAAGTTTAGATTTGGGCAAGGTTGAGATTGAGTTTGGACCAAACAAACCCTCTTATGGCTTTGTCCTCCTAATGAAAGTGGAAAATTGTCCCGACCAAAAAAAATAAAAAAGTGGAAAATTGTGCAAAAAGAGAATTAATCTGCATTGGGATTTAAAGAGACAGAGACATCTTAGTTTGGTTGTTGGTTGCTCAATCGCTGCGGGAGGAGCCAACGTTAATATGCCGTTAAGCAACTTCCAAATGTAGGAAGAAAGGGTCCTTCACATAAACAAAAAATGTGCCAAGCGAGACAAACTTGAAAAGGACTTGGCCCAGTAGATTTTAACAAACAACAAATAAATGCCATAATGTCTGTGTGTCATTTTGCCTAATACCCACAATCATGATCAAGTATACATTCCACTCTAATCCCATAGGCTTTCAGCTTTCTCAATCTCACACATGGAGACAGACCTACACACAATGCCTCCAAACTGAAAAAGCCATATTAACATTGCAAGATGTGTGCTTACACAAAAATATGAGACTAGTGATGGATTTGGCAAACGAAAACCCACAAGCGTAATAGCTTGGGATATAAATAAGTTCGGTCACTCTTAATGCACTTATCATTATTATCCCATCCCATAGTTTGAAAGACCACACGCCATTCAGCTACTTTTGAAATTTTAGGCATGTCAATGGCATAATTACTAGCGTGCGTAAACAAAACGGCAGTGCTGAAAAACGTAACGGACAATGGTTTTGCTAGTCTTGCTACGCGGGCCATATTATGAGTACGCCTAGTGCAATACAGCTAAGCTATTGAGCGTAGCATAGGCTGGATACAGATCAAGCAACCACTACAAACATTGGTGCAACTGAATTAATGATGGGAAATATATGGCAGAAATCTGTGGAACTCATAGGTTTACGTAGCTTGATATGTCGGTAGAGATTCTTTCCATTTTTAAAAAATATTTGCATCAACTCAATGCATAATGGAACGATCTACCCATTCTCAGAGATAAAGAATAGTAAGTGAATGTGAATAGTGATGTACCCTTCAGTTTCACCATCGATTTCGTCAACAAAGGCTTCTTCTCGGGGCAAGGTGGACCGGTTTTGAATGCTTCATATTTTATAACTTTATTACACAAACAAAATTATATATTGTATGTTTCTTTTAGTTTTTCATTAATGAAAAATACTGAAATTGTAAATTCCTTCTTCTTTTTTTTTTATCGTTGTAGTGATAGTTTAATCTTTTATTTACGTATTTTTAATTCTCATTTATGAAGTTTAATATTATTTCTTTTAAAAAAGCCAGGTATTGATTTTAAATAATTTTATGAATTTTTTTTTAAGATATGTCTGTAAATTTCATTTTGGATAGGAAAGAGGGGAAAAGAAGGAGTTTCGAAGATTCCCAAAGAATAAACTCCCTTCCCCTTTAGAATGAAACTACAAAACTATCGTTACAGTATTTGGAATGCATTTGAATATATATGTAAATGTATATATCTGGAAAATTTTTGTAATGCATTTGCCCATTTGTTTCACATTTTTTTCTTACCACAAACCCGTATTCAGCAAAAGATACATTATCTATAAAGCTTTCAATACACACTTTGAAGCAGAAAACAAACACATTGAAGTTTGAATCATATTTAACAAGTAAAATTCCTAGCTAAACATTCTTATATATCCATGAATTGTTTATTTTCTACTCTTAACTCATGAATATCCTTTTACTTTATATACAATTAGGCATATACATCCTGAATATCAAACCATTAGAATTGGCCTAATAGTGGGGAGTTTATATAATTTATATGAGATCCTATATTCAATAAATATATATATATATATATATATATATATATATATATATATATATATATATATATATATCTACCTGACATCTTAATTGTTATTGTCGTTTCTTTTATTCTCATTGTGGACATTTTCGAGGAAATATTATGCTTACAATTAGTTATTCAAATTCTTATCATCATCACCCAACCTGGCATCTTAATTATAATTGTCGTCATTAGTGCTGTCATTGTTTATACTACTCATACTCTAACCCTAGTTTTCATTGCATTATCACAAATCTAACTATGATAGATTTAGATCACAAAATTTTATTCCATGAAAAATAGTTAAAGGTGCAAGCAAAACGTATATACTTCCGTTTTTAACTAGAAATAATATATTTGATATATATATATATATATATATATATATAAAAGTAAAACATATATACTTACAATTGAGCTCACAATTTAGTAATTGTCTTCAACAAGTCTTATCGAATTTGGGATATCCCATGTTTGACTCTCATTCTCCCTCCTCTTGCCTTTGTGAAAAAAAGAATTTAAATGTATATACTTGAGAATATTTGTTTACATCACCACATTTACTGCACAGATTTGTTATATTACAGAAAGTATATTTTGGTTAATTTCGTGATTAATATAACATCAATTTTTACAATAAACGTTTCAATTCTTATAAGTGCATTCTTTTTTTTTTTTTTTTGGGTCAATATCATCGCATTCTTTATAATTTAAATAAATTTCAAACACAAGACATAATCAAGATTTCTATTTTTTTTTCCCCATTCTGCTTCATGGATTTCAGCCTGTGATAAATTCATATTTCTATACCACTGTCCTTCCAGAACAATTTTTGGATTAGAAAACCAAACGGATGAAAAAAAAATGTACGAAATGCAATGTTTGTATAAATTAATAATATATTTGGTGCACTTATGGCACTAATCTAGAAAAGGATATGTTTACCTCCAAAAGAAATACACCCGAGTTTGAGCCAGCAGAGCATGACAGTGGTTAGGAACCCCTGACCAAAAAAAATATATGATGTGTTTTGTTTTCTGATGTAAAATCTCCAAACCATGAGTTTAGCTTTGTCCTAGTATGTTTGGTTTTCCAATAGGATACCCGCACACAATGATATCTAGTTTGATAGCAATGATATCTAAATATCTAAACGTGTTTTCTAGTTTGATGAACATTTTATTACAATGAATTGCTCAATTACCACAAAGATGGCAATTGGGGAACAATAGGGCGATTTATCAAAAATTAAATCAATATGGCATGGGCAAAGTTTTGAAGCAAATCTGCCCGGCAAATTACTACAAAATGCTAGTTGGCTTTAATCAAATGACCCTTTTCTTTACCCAGAAAATAAAAGCACTGCAAAAAGGATCTTTTCAAGATTTCATTTTTACGGGATTAGTATGTGCTTATTACAAAGGGTCAAGATCCCAGTTTGCCTTTTTCTTTTATTTTTCAAAAGTAACAAAAAGGCCCCCGTAGTCACCTTAGTACAAAAAATTTACAGGCAGAAACCAGTTCCTGGCCCATCAGACGTCACTTTGCCATCTTTATACCTTCTTTGCGTCTAAATCAAATATAAAAAAAAAGAGAGGTCCACTAAAGGAAATACATCGGCTCATCAATCACTTTGATGCCACATTATAATGTCCATGCTATCTCTCAAGTTTAATTTGATAGTACATACTTTATATGAGAAAGATGTACAAGAATGATACGCAATGGTTCCTTTCCAGGCCTAGACAAAGTTAGTGGGGGTTGATACTTGATAGAGAGGGGTCAGTGCATCTATAGCGATACATGCCAAAGTCAATATTGATGCTTTAGCAATAGCAAATGCACTGTATTGAGTATTAACTCCATTTTCTTTCCCTCTTTTTCTTTCTTTTCTATTTTTTTGGGACATTCTTTCTTTTTCTTTCTATAGGCTCTCAGACAGATCCTCATCGCATCAACTATGTTTAACACGCAACGGGACAAAGTAGAGGGTAGAACTTTTGGGCTTGTAAAACGTCATCAACCCTCAAGTAATTATCCTTTTCACGACATCTTTGTCCTTCTAGACCTCGTGGGCCCTCGTGTTGTCCCCTAATCGGTTAATCCCCATGCCTCCAATAGGAGAAGAAATTATTGCTCAATTTTAACTAACCTCTTAGCTTAGTTTCTTTATGATAGATTTTTTATAAGGTAATCCTATGATAAAGTGGAACTTTGAAAATATTAATTTTCTTTTTATTGATGAAAATTTCACGTATCAACAAATTTCATGATTGAGGAGTATCTTTTTATTATACTGCAGATGCAACATGTACATTGTATGTTATAAGTTTTAGCCTCAATCTAATAATTAAAACAAAAATGTGTTTTAACACTTATACATCAATGGCAATGAAATTTAAACCTCTACCTTCATGCATACTATCTAAGTTCCTCACTATTAGATCACTCCTAATAACTTATTTTAGCACTTATATAAACTTAATTTTGATTTAACTTATTTAATAATACTAGAATCATATCTAGTCCTTGATGACTAAGGATTTGCAAGGGTTCATCTGGTGCTTCGATGGAGGTTATTCGGTCTCACTACTTGTGAATTCTTTGTCTTTCATTGATTGGAGGTTGTGAAAGTGGTGAATTGATGAGTGGTTGCAGAGTATAGCTGCAATCAAAGCCATGAAAACCTGAATTTGGAATTGTAGAATTCTCGAGTTGATACACTTGAGACAAATCTCTCTCTTCACAAAAATTTTCAAATCTTAAATGGAATATCAGCTTCGATTGTACGTGGGGTAGGAATGAGTAGTTTGGCTCGCAGGGTAGGCTTGGATGTGATCTTTGGACATCAGAAGTGAAGGCAAATGTTAGATTATCTTGTAATAGATTTATCCGGTAATGATTGAGGATAAGTAGCCTTATCTCATCCTTGTAATTGAGGTAGAAGTATTGCATTACAAAATCTTTTTTTTATTTTTTTGGTGGAAAATATCTTACAAGAGAGCCAGATAGAAAAACCACATGAATTTAATTTGATAGTTGAAAGTAAAAAGTTGTCTCTTTCCACTTTTTATTTTCACGCCATGATGATATTAGGGACCTTGAGTGTTATTTTTTAGATATTTTAGTGTGGTAGTGAAAATTTTATAAGTGTACTAATACATAAAAAGAGATAAAGCCGAGAATATAAAAATTAAAAAAATAAATTTGAGAGAGGCACTTTACATCCTCCACTACTGAATTAAATTCCTCCAACTTTTCTACATGCTTGGATCTCCAGTAAAATATCTTTCACCAAAAAAGAAAAAAACTGCATCCATTATGAAATTTTTTTCGATAAGTGGTCACAGAAGGCTTGACCCGAGGCTCGATCCGTTATGAAAATGTAATACTCGAAACTCAACGGTGAAAATGGAAGAAAACGGCTCAAGAGAATAGAGGGGGGAGCGCACGATGAATTACAGGTTCTATGAAGCACCTAGTTCTCTAATGTGATGGAGAGGACTCATTCATGGCATTGTTTAAGGTTTTAAAGGAGGATGATAATGTTTTTTTATTATAGGGGAGATTTCAATTAGACTTTGAGTTTGCATGAAAATCATGAGGGCCTTCCTACATCTGCCAAACAAATTAATAGATGAGTTCATTGAAGTTGTTGATTAGTGTTGTATGGAAAAGATGTTTGGTGTATCGGAGCCCTAAGGTAATGGTTTTTTCCCCCTTTGTGGCTCTTTATGCTGAAAAATCCTATCAACTTGTGTCAAGTTGAATAGAAATGATGTGGAGGTGGGAAATGGCTGTTACTCATGGGTATGAAATTGAGGTGGAAAATTTTTTATTTTGGATGTTTATGCTCCATGGCATATGTTTGAACTAGGAAGGATTTGCAATAGTCCCTTGCTATATATCCGTAATAATGATAGTATATATAAACCATGGCTTCAGCGAGTTTGGAACTTCTTAAAGCACTTATAATAGTTGGCGTCTGTTTGTTTGAAAGTATTCCATAAAATTTAGGTTGAAGTTAAACGACAATGAATTGGCAAATCCCAATGGCAATTTTCTCCAAGGAAAATTCATATGGGGTGCCCGGATGGCTTTGTCATCCGAGTTTGGCATGTCGATCCTATGGGAACAAAGTTTGAAGGAAAAAACAGAAAAAGTAAAGAAAGGAGGAGAAGAAGAGAGAATAGGGGGGGGGGGGGTTTATAAAATTTCATACATAGAAAAATTGATGGCGGCTAAAGAAGCCATAACGTTAATTTGCAGGGACCATGGAATCGAGAGGGCTTTTGAAGGTGAAGCATGCAACGTTTATTCTTATAGTCAGGTAAGTGATGAAGAGCTCACCCTATAATGAGTTTATTCCTTGATATGTTTCATTTTATTTATGCATTAAAGTTTTCTAGTTTACATTGTGAAATATTCCACGTTTTTGTAATAAAGTTGCAAATGTCTTTTTAAACCATAATTTTTTTTTTCAAGTACCATTGTCTGGAAATTAAAAGAAGACACTTGAAAAAATGAGAAAGGATAGCAGTGAAAGAAAAATTGAATTTCACAATTATGTACGTCTACAATGCTTGTTTACAAAATATAGCATATCTCTAACAAAGGGGTGTTAAAAAAAAATCTCTTTTTTTCTTTATATTACAGTCTTTCAAACCATTTTAGGTATTGTCTGTTTAATTATTAGCTTTAGTATAATCCTCCTTTTTGGTATTCGATTTTGATTAATGATGTTTTAGGCAAATGAAATTCTAAGTTTTTAATTAATGATGTTTTAGGCAAATTAAATTCTAAGTTTTCAGTTTGACTAAACATAAAATTACATTTACATATTATTGATTTCACTTTAATTTTTATGTTAATTTAGAATTTGTGGGATAAATTGTAAGTGATTGCATGATAGAACTTGCTAAAGTGCCAAACATTATCATGTAGCAACCAGTAAGCAAAATTTATGAGATCGAAAAGGACAAAAGCACGCATTTACAAGGTCGAAGAGTCCTCTTTGTCGTCAATTTTCAGCGGTAGTTGTTAATATCTTATTCAAACTTTGTCGTTAATCTCTGTATTATAGCTAGAAGAGACTATAGAGTACTCTCCTTGGTTTGTTGGGTGGGGAGGGTAGATTATCAGATTAATTTTTTGATTAAAATCACATATATTCTCGTACTAGAGACAATTCTATTCAAGTTGGATAAGACTATTTGAATGGTAAAATTCTTCTTTTTAAATTTTAATACAATTACATATTTAAAACTCAAATCCGAGATCTCTTGTTAAATTAGAACAATTCCTCATTAATAGATTATCATGTTAATACAATGCTACGTATACACATTTTCATATCTATCATTTTATATCTATTCAACCTTGGGTGTTGAGCTTTGTATTTGGAATTATTGAAAAAAAAATCATTTTATATATATTCAATTTTTTTGCTTTAATTATAATTAATCTCACTTTACTTATCGGAAAAAAAAAAAGAAAAATTAGTCTCACTGCAATGTGAAGGGATGTTTAAAACAGCAAGCACATTATTATCAACCACCATTACTCTTTTTGTTAAAATGGAAGGACTACCTGTGCTATTTCCCTTACTTATAAAGCAATACATACAAAATTTGAATAATGGGCAGGGGAATGAACTAGTTGCAGTGTTTCGATATCTCAATTTAGAGAACTAGCAGGAGCAGTTTCATGATTCATCACACAACTCCAAGATGTTACTTGTACGTTAGAAAAAGTGAAGGGCAAGTGGTGAAGAAGAGGGAAGGGAGAGGGACCATTGAAGTATATCGAGAGAATTAGGGGGACAGACCCATGAACAGTTTGAGGTTCCAAAGGCTAAAAGCAGACAAAAGGAACGGCATCCGAGACATTTTAAATATTCCAAGAATAGGATACAACGTGTTTTCTGGGATGGAAAGGCTTCGGGCTCACAAATTTTGTTCAACTCAACACAAAGACTTTCTTGTTCCTAGTGAAATCTAAAGCAATTACAGCTAGCGAATCTTGTGTGCCCACCCACTCTAATATTTACAGACTCCACAAACTTAAAAAGTATAGATATTCAACATACCAACTAATATTAAAGCGAAACAAATTAGTTGATAAAATTTGATAGTTGTTGTATTTAAATTTTAAAATAAGATTAGAATTTTATAACGACGTACGTTTATTAATAAGCTAAACTAGCTAGGAACTTGCATGAAGGTTTACTCCCTCGTTCAATTTTTTTAATCAATTCAGATAAGTAAACTTAAAAAGTTTTTGAAAAAAAAAAAAGTTTCCCCGAAAGCTAGATCACCCTCCCCGACCTCTCACTTCCTCCAAAGGAAATAATTAAACAGGCTGAAAGGATCCCTAAAATTCCCTCCCTAGCTAGCTAACCCCAAAAATCTTGTTCGCTTTCGAGTCATACGATCACGTGCAGTGCGATTTGCAATTAACATCAAGTAAGATCAATCTGACTTTGCCTTATCATGATTAATCTGGTCAAGTATGGCACGTAGAAAAGAGGCTCCAATTCTTTAATGATTAATCAAAAGATAGAATAAGGACAAACTTGACCTCTTGCTAAAGTAGCTAGAAACCTGAAGTGGATTGTGGAATCAAGACCACCACTGTTCCAATTAATGACAATGTATAATTAAGAGGCCAATTTCAAACGCACCCCTTGACAGAAACTACAGGAAAGGAGTGATTGTGATTCCTTGGGAGGGTATCTGCTTAATCCCTGTTCCTGATCGATGTGCGCATCAAAATACCTAGCTAAGTATAGTCCTCACTAATTAAGATCCTTGATTCTTGGGTCGGACTAGTCCACAGAAATTTGGTAAGTAACAGATTAATAGTCACCCTTGTGGAAATTGAAACCAATTAAAATGATTCTGTATATCCTGCCTCCTAATTTCCAGTTATTCAGCCTGTTTAACGTCATCAAGAACACGCGGTTTCCCACATCATTGGCTTTTTTCTAGGAATTAGGAATCAGAATAACAAAAGGGGTGCGTATGTAAAAGTACTACAGAATCATGAGGCACAAGTGCATGAACATTAATTTTATTTGTGGAGAACGCTATGGATCATGCAAATTTATGAGTTTTGAAATCCATGCTGACATAGACGAATTAAATAAAAAGCATGTGGTTTAAATAAATTTTAAGTGAAGCTTTATAAATTTAATTTTAAATAAATAATTCTAAAATAACTAAATATAAAATAATTTATTTTTTAAACTATCAACTTTAAGATCTAATATGTGCCAAATGGATTGGGCCAAATATACTAAAAAAAAAAAAAAGGACAGACCAAATTAATAAAATTGAAATTGTTTCGGATTAAATTTGAAGACCCAATATTACAATCAGCCCACTAAGGCTCAACCAAGATAGGGCTCCGAAGCCCAAATCAGAAACCATTGAAAATCAAGTAACGAATACCATTTCTATCGCACCACAGGTATTTAATCCGGATTCGCTAACATATAACTCCGATTCCATAACATGCACAAAGCTATTGAGGAATCCGAGATGGTTACGCTAAAATCTTAGAATTCCGTTGGGCCGACCGTTACTTCCCAACCTCACCTATAAATAGGAGAGGATATGCCTAAATCAAGTACACACACACTCCCATATACTTATACCTCTTGACCTTTGCTGATTTTAGTATTGGAGTCATTGCAGGTATACAACCGTTGTCATGGAACTCCCTTCCTAACATTTTATAGTTAAGCCAAAAGCAAGCTAGAGCCCCAATTACATTCGGAGCTCTCGCGATTTCCAAAATTCGGTAGCCTACCTTTCTACATTGGCGCCGTCTGTGGGGACTGGGCTATTTTTCATTGTTCCACATTATTTCAAACTATCATGTCCACTCATCGCAGACAAGAGCTTATAGTGACATGTGGCCCTGTGAACAATAAACCTCCCTTACAAGAGCAACTGGATGGATGAACTGCTTCGAATCAAAATATGATGCTAGAGACCATCACAACCAACAAAACATGACTGCTCATCATTCTTTGCTGCCGCCTCCTGGGAATGATTTGGCATCGAGGATTGAATGAGCTCCAAAGAACCCCATCTCATATGTAGAAATTGTGTCCGTCATGCGAGATTAAGCCACTCGAATCCAAGAATTAGAGCAAAACTTGGAACACATGAGGGCAGCAGAAGATGACCAACTACGGCATCCCCAAGATCATGATCAAGATGAACCTAGGAATCATCAACCGAGACACCATAACAAGGAACAAAATTCTCGAGTTAATGAACAACCATGAGAGAAAAAATGCATGCGCTACAGGGAACCTTGAAGCAAACACTCACCACTTTATGACCATGCAAAGTCGCGGCCTCCTAAAATGAAAAGTCCCAATTATCAATTAAGGCACCACTTTGACTATCATAACAGTTCGGATAAAGATGACAAAATGTCATTTTTCGATTATATCATGAGTGTCAAGCTTCCAAGAGGGTTCAAACCTCCAACTAATATGGATCCCTACGATGGGAGCATAGACCCCTAGAAACACATGGATGCTTTCAAGTCCAAAATGGGTTTGGCAGGGCTTCCAAACTCGTAAGATACAAAGCTTTCCCAATCACATTAAAAAAAGGTAGCATTAAAATGGTTCAATTCTTTGCCTCCAAGGTCCATCAATAAGTTTTCGGACCTTTAATCTCGTTTCTTGGCTCATTTCATGACCTGGAGATTCAAACCAAAGTATGTTACCAAGCTTTTAGGATTATCTCAGGGACAAGGAGAATTGCTAATAAAGTTTTACCTAAGCCTCTTAAATTAGGATCTATCTAGGACTTGGACACAAGAAATTTGATCAAACCAAAAACAAATTTACGCAGAAATAGGGCTCCAAACATCTTGTTAGAAAGCATTCGTATCTCATGCTACAAACCTAAATTGAATGATTCCAAAATGAGGTGAAAGTACACTTTCTAAAACTCAATTTGGACTAAAGAATCACCGAAAAACAATACTTATAACTCGAGATATGAGCAAAAGTTAATTGAGATGAATTTTGGGAAATTGAAATGAAATTGGTGAAAAAGAAACAAGATAAGAATGGTGCCACAAATCTAGTTTGATAAGCCAAGAATGATCGCCACAAGAATTGGAGGATTCTTGAAAAAATCAAAAGATGCAAGGAAGAACCCTAGCAAAGTAAAACTCACAATTTGTGCAACATATGTATTCTGCTCTTTGTATTGATCTTCAAATGTTTTAATACAAATCAGTTTAAGAGTTTGCCCCTGAGGCTTAATAAAACTAAAAAGAAAAACCCCTTAGCATAAGAATTACTGATATGTTCTAGGGGTTACGGAGACATATTCAGTCTCAAGTGCTTGGATTCTAATCTGGCTATAGATAATTATATCTTTTTTTTCTCACAAAAAAATAACAATAGAAAAATAAAATAAAAACAATCTAAAAAAAAAATAACTAAAGTCTTGCAAATTCATATTGACTCTTTGAGCTCTTTTCCTCTCATTCTAAGTGGGCTATGTATGTGTAAACCCTAAGATTCATGTGTTGGGCTTCATTTGGATACTAGGCTTCAAATTGTGGTTGGGCTTCAAACAAAGAGATAATCAAGTGTTTGACAGCTTCTTAGGCCTTCCTTGCTTTAGCTCTTGTCATGGGTCCTCCTAGGCCTTGTATTGGATCTTGGGCTTTTTGTTGGGCTTGAGTTTGGGCTTGGGCTTGGGTCTTGGTGTCCTCATCAATTGCTCTAAGATTTTCTCAAGCAATTTAATGCTGAAACACTACTAGTGGAGGAGTTGAAGACCGAAGCAACGGTACTCACCCTATTGAACATGCTCTAACCTGGAGCGTTTAAGGATTTATTATCCAAATACCTCGCAAATACTATGGACGAAATCCAACTAAGGGCGAAGAGATACATATATCTCAAGGAAATAGAGAAGGCCACAGCAAACTGGGCAAGAAGTCAAGCCGAGAAGAAGTTGGGTTCCCAAAAAGAAGATTGCTACAGGAAGGAAGCACGAACACCGAGGGTCAAAAGGTATCATGATTATACTCCCCTCAATGTGTCCCTAGCTAATTTATACAAGGAAGTTGGACAAGCAGAACGTTTCCTAAAGCCAAAAGTGCTCCAAGTAAGGGCTAACACAAATAGGTCCTTATTTTGTGAGTATCACAATAGCTTCAGGCACGAGATTGAAAATTGCTATGACCTTCGTGAAGTTGTAGAGTAATTGATCCAGGAAGGAAGATTGGCAAAGTACATTTTCTCCTAATGAAGTCTGAAGAACAGAAAGGCTTCCCCCATTAAGGAAGATGAAAGAAGAAATCCCTGGGCTCAAAGAATCTCAGAACTCGATAGTAATCAGGAAGATCGGGAGGAGAACAATTACAAGGGCAATTAATGTCATAACTGAAGGTCTTGCGGGAGGTAGCACTACTGAGTCAACTTGCAAGAAACATCTCCAAGAAGTTCTAATCCTATCTGCAATGAAAATAAAAAAGGTCCATAAGCCATCATCTATTCCCGAGATTATTTTCTTAAGTCTGGATTTAGAAGGAGTTATTCTTGGGCTTCACAACCCCATGATTATTTTGGCTATAATGGTTTATACTGAGGTCCAATGGCATTCATTGACCAGGGAAGTTCTGCTAATATTATTTTTCAAGATGCATATGGCAAGTTCAAATTGAATAATTCCAATCTTCAGACTTATAAGGAGGAACTCATTGGTTTTTTTGAGGAAGAGGTGTACCCAAACAAATATATCACGCTTCACTTGACCCTGGGCACTCAGCTTAAAACTTAAACAATTAAGGTCAATTTCCTAGTGGTTGACTGCCCATCTGTTTAGAATGTGCTCTTAGGAAGGCTGACTTCGAATAAGATCAAAGCTGTCATTTCTACTACATACCTCATGATGAAGTTTTTTACTGACAAAGGCAAAGTTGCAACAATAAGGGTAGACTAAACAGTGGCTCGTCGATGTTACAACGCGAGCATAGAGATTCAAAAGGCAAAAAAGGGGAGTTCGAAATTTATTCGCGTCCTCCTGATTCGTCGAAAGTGATGATGGTAGATCTTGATACAAGGGAGCGATAGGAAATGAAGGCCTGAGCCTAATGGAGAGCTAAAAGACATGTAAATTAGGTCGAAGCTCGATCAAACCACCTAGATAAACAAGAACCTCCTTAGGCTATTTAAAGAGGAACTGATGGCCTTTTTGAGGAGGAATATGAATTTTTTTGCTTAGACTACGGCTGCCATGCTCGGGATTGATCTGAAATTCATGAGCCATTGTTTGGCTACCTTCCCTGCATTCAACTAATAGCTCAAAAGAGAATAAAGATCAACCCAAGTAAAGCTTTGGAGGTTCAAAACAGGTTCAAGCCTTGTTAGATGCCATGTTCATCAGGGAGGTTATATACCTGCCTTGGCTATTTAACGTTGTCACGGTGAAGAAGTCCAATGGGAAATGATGAATGTCCATCGATTATACTGGCCTTGATAAGGCCTACCTAAGGATTCCTGCCCTTTGCCGAGCATAGATGGATTAGTTGATATAGCATCCGATTTCTGATTTCTTTCATTCATGGATGCATATTTAGGATGTAATCAAAACACCAATGCGCCCACATAACGATGAGAAAACTGCATTCATCACTCTAATGGCCAATTACTGTTACAAAATTATGCCATTCGAATTGAAGAATGCAGGGGCCATATACCAGAGGTTAATAAACAAGATCTCACTAATTACATCGGAGCTATGATGGAGGTTTACATCAACTACATGTTAGCCAAGACAATGAAAGATGAGAAGCTCTTGCCTAATCTTGAAACTATTTTTCGTTGTCTGTGCAAGCATCAAATAAGATTAAACCCTCAAAATTGCGCCTTTGCCGTCGAAGCCGGAAAGTTCCTAGGGTTTATGTTCACATATTAGGGAATCGAGGTGAATCCCGATAAATCCCAAGCAATTTTGAATATGAAAAGTCCGACCTTTGTAAAGGAGGTTTAGTATTTAACCAGAAGGATAGCCTCCCACTCCATCTTTTTAGTAGCACTAGCTCGGAAGACATTGCCTTTCTTTGCATTGTTAAGAAAGGAGAGCAATTTTGAGTAGGTGTAGGAATGTGAAGTAGTGTTCCAAGAGATCAAAAGTTACTTTTCTAGCCCTCCAATTTTATGCAAGCCCGAGTTTGGACATCCTTTATATTTGTACCTCTCGATGAGCAATGCAGCTATAGCCAGCACCTCGATCCGAGAGGATATAAAGCAACAACAACAAATTTATTTCATCAACAAAACATTATCGGGGCCGGAACTCAAATATCAGAAGTTGGAAAATTTTGCCCTTGCTTTAGTAGTTACTGTTCGGTGCCTCCAACAATACTTCTAAGCCCACACTATAGTGGTTAGAATAGACTAGCCCATTTGGCAAGTTCTTCAAAAACCAGATTCATAGGAAGAATAGTGACATAGTCGGCAAAGCTCTCTCAATTTGACGTTCGGTACAAGTCTATAACTATAATTAAGGCTCAAACCTTAGTAGATTTCCTTGTGGAGATGGTGGATGAGGAAGCAATTTAATATCCAAGTTGGATGCTGTAACATCCACCATTTTTCGCTTAATTATTCGGTTTTATCGAATAATTGAGAATAATTAAAATTTGGATAAACAATTATTTAGACTCAATTGATTAGCAATCACTTGAGTTTAGATATGAGAGAATTAAGTTAGAAGTATAGGAGATTTTATAAAATTTTATTGAAAACCAATTTACCGATTTAAAGAAAATCGGTAAAATTATGGTATCTTAAACTGTCAGAATCGAACCAATAGAATTCCAATCCTTCACCCTACCTTGAGTGGCTGATAACTCAGCCACTTAGCACCAAAAGTGGCGCCACTTTGGCCACACAAAGGCAAGGAGGGCTGGCTGAATTTCAGCCATACAAACTCCACCAATCACAAGCCAAGAAACCACCTATAAATACACTCCTCCCATCAGATTTTTCTGCTTCTCTTTCACCCATCCAGACCACTTTTCCAGTGCCACTTTTCTCCTTTCATTCAACTCTCTTTCTCTCTTCTTCATACACAAAACTCCAGCCAACATCAAGCCAATTCAAGCTTTGCTCATACAAGCCTTCAAAATCCAGCAAAATCACTTGAAACAAAGGTAGGAGTTTAATACTTGCATCAAATCTGTGGATTTGGCTGGCTGGGCTTGGATTATTTTCACCTTCTTTGATGTGTTAAATGAATGTTTATGATGATATGTGATTGGTTTTGGGCTGTTTATTTGATTAAAACCGAAGTGGAAGCAAGAAAGAATGAAAATAGGAAGAGCTGATGGGTTAGAGGACCAAAAACCTTCGGCAGTCCGTACGGCAGAGTGTACGGCTCCGCCTACAGCTGATTAAATTGGGTAGAACTATTTTTATACGAAACTAGATATCTAGAGCTTTCCATAGACATATCATATAAAGATTTTGGACTAGAATTGAGAGAGATATGAATTTTTGAATTTCGACCTAGGGTTTTGACTCTGGTTCTGAGCAGACTGGGTTATTTAAGGTAGAACCCGCCCTAGACTACTTGAAAATGAGTGAAACAAACTTTGTTAGAAAGCTTACATATAGGAGAATGTCCCAGAAAAATTTTAGAATTAGATAAGGTCCCAGTTGCTCGCAGTGATCCAAGAAATTTGCCCTATGTCCAAACTGGGCCAGAACAGGGTAGTGTAGGGAAGCCAGAATTCGGGGCTTGTAACTCGAGCCCTACTAAGCCAAATGGAATGGAACCTTTTGAAAATGAAGCTTTACCCTGTTACCTTTAATATGGTACCAATTTGTGTAATTTGAGTCAATTTTCGATTTTTAGTGGATTTTTACTTTTAGTTGCCTAATTCTGGCTAGCCATTGGGCAGGCTAGGATAAAGCCTGAATATCTTGAGCTATAGATATCAGAATTAGATGGGACCAAAAGAGTTAGAAACTAGACACATAAGGCTACAACATATCCAAAAATTAGGTTTAAATGAGTTAAATTGAAATAAAGGTGGGATATACCATAACCAGGCATAATAAGGAAAAATAAGCTAAAAGCCCTATTGATGCTTTGTTGAAACTAATGAATGAGTCTATGAACGTATATGCATAATTGCTGCTCTATACTGAAATTGAAATTGTGTAAATGTGCTGGTTGGCTGATACTATTCATAGGAAAGCAGACATGTTCCGTTATGCTGCCGAAATTCCGGTAGAACCCGTGCACAAGTTATGAGTTACATGTTAATGCATGTGTATTTTAAGAAAGCTAAGAAGGTTATGAAGAAGAATTATGTTACTATGAAAGTTTCATGCTACTTGGGCTAGCCCCGGATAAGAAGTTAAGGGGAATAGGTCGGTGGGAAGATCGGGGAAAGTAAACCTGGTATTCCTGTATATGAACGAGCTCGATCCTAAAAAGCAGACTATTATCCAGGAGTCTAAATGGCCAAGAACTCCCAGGGGACCAAGAGATGGAAAATGATGAAAAGTAATGGAAAATGCTTATGAAGAAAGGTTCATGATTAAGTCTGCATGATCACATGACTGCATGGTTACATGAAATAATTATGTCAAAATGTTTACAGTTGTCTATTATGTTGCTTATTGCCGTTTATTTAGTTATTCTGTTTATTATTTTATGCATCATTATTAGTATCTATTTTGTTTATTGTGCCGTATAAAGTAAAACTGAACCTTGCCTCGGACCAAACATTTTCTTGAACTCATTTAAATGAATATTTAAGTTTGAACACATGTTTTATAATTATATAAAACCCGAGGTAACTGAGAATGTATGTGACGTCAGCTAACTGTTATACATAGACCCTACTAAGAATTTTTTGAAATTCTCACCCCGTTTTATACCTTCCGCATCATTCTCAGAGGTTGGCAAAGGGCTCAACGGCCACAGCTACCCTCTTCATTGAGATCCCAGACCTGCAGCTTCTCCATGACTCCGAGTTGGACTCGTTGGACACAGTCTGCTCCTGCTATTTCTGCCTCTGCTTTTAGCAATAGGAATTTTGATATTCCTTTGTTTCATCTGTTTTTAATATATATCTATATGTATAAACTGAAGCGTCGGCTTCCGACCTACTTATGTACATATATAATTGAGAATATATCACTTATTTATATCTCTTTTGTTATATTACATTAAACTTTATTATGTTTATAACGCTATTCACGTCAATTATGTAACAGTGCGCCGTTTCAACGGTTTAGTGATACTAATCACGAGATTCAAGTAGAACGTTAACACTGTAACACAGACTACCTAATTTCATACTATGACTTAAGCATAACATCATATTAGTAGGGTGTTACATTTTTGGTATCAGAGCAGTTCGTCCTAGCTAAGGCCTGAGGATTGGACTGACTATGCTTCACACATATTCTGTACTTTTAGCTGATAATATGCACCAGATCTTGCCTGTATGGTTGAGATATAGTTGTGCATGTGTATGAAGTGCCTGACCGTGTGAGCTGTTATTTACTGACACATTAGACTTAGTATTGAGCCTGATCAACTCAATAACTTTTGTTTTGTGTGCTCATAACTTAATGGCTTCCGGAAGGCGAGGCAGACCACGTGCAGAGCCTGCTCCAGAGAACTCGACTGATTTTATGGCCACAATGCGAGAAATGGCCAATGCAATGAGGGAGCAAGCCACGACAGCTCACCAGATGATGAAACAGCTAGGCAGGCGACCTGCAGTAGGATGTGAAGGGAACCCACATGGCCTAGAGGCTAACCTGGATTATCTTAAATTTGCTGAATTCAGAAAGGCGAATCCGCCCAGCTTCCGAGGGGCGTATGACCTTGATAAAGCCGACGAGTGGATCAAAGCCATGAAGAAGATTTTCTCTATCCTAGATTGCTCGGATCATCAGAAGGTGACTTTCGCCACCTATATACTCGAGGCAGACGCCGAGTTCGGTTGGAACGGCGTACGAAGACTGTTTGAAGAATCTCAGACCATAGTCACTAGGATGGTGTTCAGAGATGTATTCTACCAGAAGTACTTTCCTACGTTGGTTCGAAATGCTAAGGAGCTCGAGTTTATGAAGCTGCGTCAAGAAAATCGGACAGTATCCGAATATATTGCCCGATTTGAGGAGCTATGCAAATTCTCCACAATTTATCAGAGGAACCCAGATGAAACTTGGAACTGCATCAAGTTTGAAGGAAGGTTACGAGAGGACATTCTCACCGCAATCGGGCCAATGGAGATCAGGGATTTTCCCACATTGGTGAACAAATGCCGGTTTGTGGAAGATTGCAACTCGAAATTAGCTGCAGCCAGGGCATCTAGTGGAAATTTCAAGAGGGGGTTGGCCCCACAAGGCCCAAGATTCAAGCCCAACGAACAACAACAACGGAGATTTTCGCCGGCAGGCAACAAAGGCAAGCAGCCCCAAAGGCCTTTTCCAAAACCAACTTGCACAAAATGCGACAAGAATCATGGCGATCGGCCGTGTTTGGCAGGCCAGAATGTCTGCTACGGATGTGGCAAGCCAGGCCACAAAATTTATGAGTGTCCAACCAAAAATCCATCACAGCCATCTCGACCCCAGCGACAAGGACAGGTCTTTACAATGACCGCAGAAGAAGTTGATAAGTCAGAAGAACTAATCCAAGGCACTTGTGATGTGGACGGTGAGACTCTAACTGTACTCTACGATTCGGGTGCTTCACATTCGTTTATTTCTCATAACTATGTAACAGCTTTGCAATTGCCAATTTCTGAGTTAACTTACGATCTATTGGTCTCTACTCCTACTAATGGACCTGTTAGAACTAGTCAAATATGCATCAATGTTCCTCTTCAAATTGAGGGTAGGACCTTTGTCACCAATTTGATTTGTCTCCCTCTATCTAGTCTTGACGTAATTCTGGGCATGGATTGGCTTTCTGCCAATCGAGTCGTACTCAATTGTTCTGATAAGACGGTGGTACTCCCTACGCCTTACTTTACGAATCCCGAGCATAACACTCTTCTATCTGAACTCTTTCGGGCCAAAGAATCAAGGGTATATCCTCTTGTCAGCTAATGTGGCAGAAGCTAAGCAGGAACTAGAGGAGATCCCGGTTGTCAGGAAATATCCGGATGTTTTTCCAGAGGATATTCCTGAATTCCCTCTGGAGAGAAAGATTGAATTTACCATCGAGTTGGTTCCAGGTGCGAGATCAATATCTATAGCTCCGTATCAAATGTCACCTATGGAGCTGATGGAACTAAAAAGACAGATTGAAGAGCTTTTAGAAAAAGGATTCACACGGCCAAGCGCGTCACCATGGGGAGCTCCGGTTTTGTTGGTCAAGAAGAAAGATGGAAGCATGCGCTTATGCGTGGATTATAGGCAACTGAACAAAGTGACAATTAAGAATAAATATCCACTACCAAGAATTGATGATCTCATGGACCAACTACAGGGTGCAACAGTATTCTCCAAGATCGACTTGCGTTCTGGATATCACCAAATTCGAGTTCGAGAACAAGATATCCCTAAGACAGCTTTTCGAACTCGTTTGGGCTGACGAACGCACTAGCAGTATTCATGGATTACATGAAATGAATATTTCGCCCATATCTGGACAGATTTGTAGTGGTGTTCATCGATGATATACTTGTCTACTCGAAGAGGGAGCAAGAGCATGCGGAACACTTACGGTTAGTTCTGCAAATTTTAAGAGAAAAGAAACTCTATGCTAAATTATCCAAATGTGAATTTTGGATGAAGGAGGTAAAATTTCTTGACCACGTAGTGTCCTCTGGAGGAATCTCTGTTGACCCCAGCAAAGTAGAAGCAGTTCTAAACTGGGAAAGACCAATCACAGTCTCTGAAGTCAGAAGTTTTCTGGGCTTAGCTGGATATTACAGGCAATTCGTTAAGGATTTTTCTCGAATAGCCTTGCCCTTGACCAAGCTAACCAGAAAGAATGTCCCATTTGAGTGGACGCCGGAGTACGAATAGAGTTTTCAGGATTTGAAGAGGAAATTGACCACGACACCAGTGTTAGCTTTACCAGACCCTCATGGACCATTTGAGGTCTATTGCGATGCTTCCCAACAAGGGTTAGGGTGCATGTTGATGCAAACCGGAAAGGTGGTCGCGTATGCCTCCAGGCAATTGAAGCCACACGAAAGAAACTACCCGACTCACGACCTCGAATTAGCAGCAGTAGTATTTGCTCTGAAAATATGGAGACATCACCTATATGGAGTGAAGTTCGAGGTCTTTTCTGATCATAAGAGTTTGAAGTACCTCTTCGATCAGAAGGAATTAAACATGAGGCAGCGGAGATGGATGGAACTCCTTAAAGACTATGAATTTGAGTTGAAATACCACCCGGGTAAGGCAAACTTCGTGGCAGATGCGTTGAGCAGGAAATTATTGACTGTTGTTTGGATGATGATTAAAGAGACGGAGCTTATTGAAAGTTTTTGAAATCTTAATTTGGGAATTCTTACAACTTTCAGAATTCTTCAGTTACACCAAATTAAGATAACCAGTAGCTTTAAGGACTAGATTCGGCAAGCACAGCAGCAGGATGCTAACTTTCAACATACAATTAGTCTCGTACAATCAGGGAAATTAACGGGTTTTGCCCAAGATAAAGAGGGCATCTAGCGGTGTCACGATAGAGTATGTGTTCCTGAAAGGGACGATCTTCGAAGAAGAATCTTAGAAGAAGCACATAAAGGCTAATTCGTTGTACATCCTGGCATAACCAAGATGTATCAAGACCTCAAGAAAATATTTTGGTGGCCGGGCATGAAGTCAGATGTAGCAAGCTTCGTGGGTAAGTGTTTGGTCTGTCAGAAGGTGAAAGCGGAACATCAGAAGCCTTCTGGGATGTTATAACCCTTGGAAATCCCTGAGTGGAAGTAGGAGAGTATCTCCATGGATTTTATCATAGGGTTACCAAGCACATCAACAGGATACGATGCTATATGGGTCATTGCGGATAGACTAACCAAATCTGCTCACTTCCTGCCCGTTCGAGCAAATTATCTGTTGGAAAAACTAGCTCAACTGTACATTCAAGAGATATAAGGTTGCATGGGACCCCTTCAACTATTGTTTCTGATCGAGACCCGAGGTTTACCTCATGATTTTGGGGAGCTTTACAGAAGGCGTTTGGTGCAAAGCTGTGTCTAAGCACTGCATATCACCCACAAATAGATGGTCAAACAGAAAGGACAATTCAAACCTTGGAAGATATGCTATGAGCTTATATACTGGAGCAACGCGGAAATTGGGATCGATACTTACCGTTGGCCGAGTTCGCATACAACAATAGCTATCACGCTAGCATCGGCATGGCTCCTTACAAAGCATTGTACGGACGAAAGTGCCAATCTCCCTTGTGTTGGTATGAGACAAGAGAATCAGCTCTATTGGGGCCTGATTTAGTCGAGCAGACCACCGAGCAGATCAAGAAAATATGGAGCAAGATGCTTGTCGCTCAAAGACGCCAGAAGAGTTACGCGGATACCAGAAGGAAACCTCTGGAATTTCAGGAAGGAGACCACGTATTTCTGAAGGTTACTCTTACAACAGGGATTGGCAGAGCAATCAAAGTCAGGAAACTAAATCCTCGCTTTATTGGTCCCTTTCAAATCCTAAAGCGAATCGGATCAGTTGCATACCGAGTTGCTTTGCCTCCACACCTATCGAACCTCCATGATGTTTTTCATGTCTCCCAACTCAAAAAGTATCAACCTGACCCTACCCATTCCCTACAACCCGAATCAATACAGTTAAAAGAGGACCTGACCTTCTGCGTACAACCAGCACGGATCGTAGACAGAAGTACCAGACAACTTCAGAACAAGACCGTGCAGTTAGTAAAGGTAGCATGGGCAAAAGGAGATGCCAAGGACTACACGTGGGACCTAGAATCAGATATGAGGAAAGAGTATCCTGAGTTATTCGCAGGTACTAAATTTTGAGGATAAAATTTTTTTAAGGAGGGTGGTAATGTAACATCCACCGTTTTTCGCTTAATTATTCAGTTTTATCGAATAATTGAGAATAATTAAAATTCGGTTAAACAATTATTTAGACTCAATTGATTAACAATCACTTGAGTTTAGATATGAGAGAATTAAGTTAGAAGTATAGGAGATTTTATAAAATTTTATTGAAAACCAATTTACCGATTTAAAGGAAATCGGTAAAATTACGGTATCTTAAACTGTCGGAACCGAACCAATAGAATTCCAATCCTTTACCCTACCTTGAGTGGCTGATAACTCAGCCACTTAGCACCAAAAGTGGCACCACTTTGGCCACACAAAGGCAAGGAGGGCTGGCTGAATTTCAGCCATACAAGCTCCACCAATCACAAGCCAAGAAGCCACCTATAAATATACTCCTCCCATCAGATTTTTCTGCTTCTCTTTCACCCATCCAGACCACTTTTCCAGTGCCACTTTTCTCCTCTCATTCAGCTCTCTTTCTCTCTTCTTCACACACAAAACTCCAGCCAACATCAAGCCAATTCAAGCTTTGCTCATACAAGCCTTCAAAATCCAGCAAAATCACTTGAAACAAAGGTAGGAGTTTAATACTTGCATCAAATCTGTGGACTTGGCTGGCTGGGCTTGGATTATTTTCACCTTCTTTGATGTGTTAAATGAATGTTTATGATGATATTTGATTGGTTTTGGGCTGTTTATTTGATTAAAACCGAAGTGGAAGTAAGAAAGAATGAAAATAGGAAGAGCTAATGGGTTAGAGGACCAAAAACCCTCGGCAGTCCGTATGGCGGAGTGTACGGCTCCGCCTAAAGCCAATTAAATTAGGTGGAACCATTTTTATACGAAACTAGACATCTAGGGCTTTCCATAGACATATCATACAAAGCTTGTGGACTAGAATTGAGAGAGATATGAATTTTTGAATTTCGACCTAGGGTTTTGACTTTGGTTCTGGGCAGACTGGGTTGTTCAAGGTAGAACCCGCCCTATACTACTTGAAAATGAGTGAAACAAACTTTTTTAGAAAGCTTACATATAGGAGAATGTCCCATAAAAATTTTAGAATTAGATAAGGTCCCAGTTGCTCCCAGTGATCCAAGAAAGTTGCCCTATGTCCAAACTGGGCCAGAATAGGGTAGTGTAGGGAGGCCAAAATTCGGGGCTTGTAACTCGAGCCCTACTAAGCCAAATGGAATGGAAATTTTTGAAAATGAAACTTTACCCTGTTACCTTTAATATGGTACCAATTTCGTGTAATTTGAGTCAATTTTCGATTTTTAGTGGATTTTTACTTTTAGTTGCCTAATTCTGGCTAGCCATTGGGCAGGCCGGGATAAAGCCTGAATATCTTGAGTTATAGATATCAGAATTAGATGGGACTAAAAGAGTTAGAAACTAGACACATAAGGCTACAACATATCCAAAAATTAGGTTTAAATGAGTTAAATTGAAATAAAGGTGGGATATACCATAACCGGGCATAATAAGACAGAATAAGCTAAAAGCCCTATTGATGCTTTGTTGAAACTAATGAATGAATCTATGAATGTATATGCATAATTGCTGCTCTATACTGAAATTGCAAATTGTGTAAATGTATTGGTTGGCTGACACTATTCATAGGGAAGCAGACACGTTCTGTTATGCTGCCGAAATTCCGGTAGAACCCGTGCACAAGTTATGAGTTACATGTTAATGCATGTGTATTTTAAGAAAGCTAAGAAGGTTATGAAGAAGAATTATGTTACTATGAAAGTTCCATGCTACTTGGGCCAGCCCCGAATAAGAAGTTAAGGGGAATAGATCGGTGGGAAGATCGGGGAAAGTAAACCCGGTATTCCTGTATAGGAACGAGCTCGATCCTAAAAAGCAAACTATTATCCAGGAGTCTAAATGGCCAAGAACTCCCAGGGGACCAAAAGATGGAAAATGATGAAAAGTAATGGAAAATGCTTATGAAGAAAGGTTCATGATTAAGTCTGCATGATCACATGACTGCATGGTTACATGAAATAATTATGTTAAAATGTTTACAGTTGTCTATTATGTTGCTTATTGCCGTTTATTTAGTTATTCTGTTTATTATTTTATGCATCATTATTAGTATTTATTTTCTTTATTGTGCCGTATAAAGTAAAACTGAACTTTGCCTCGGACCAAACATTTTCTTGAACTCATTTAAATGAATATTTCAGTTTGAACACATGTTTTATAATTAAATAAAACTCGAGGCAACTGAGAATGTATGTGACGTCAGCTAACTGTTATACATAGACCCTGCTAAGAATTTTTTGAAATTCTCACCCCATTTTGTACCTTCCGCATCATTCTCAAAGGTTGGCGAAGGGCTCAACGGCCACAGCTATCCTCTTCATTGAGATCCCAAACCTACAGCTTCTCTATGACTCCGAGTTGGACTCGTTGGACACAGTCTGCTCCTGCTATTTCTGCCTCTGCTTTTAGCAATAGGAATTTTGATGTTCCTTTGTTTCATCTGTTTTTAATATATCTCTATATGTATAAACTAAAGCGTCGGCTTCCGACCTACTTATGTACATATACAATTGAGAATATATCACTTATTTATATCTCTTCTGTTATATTACATTAAACTTTATTACGTTTATAATGCTATTCACGTCTATTATGTAACAGCACGTCGTTTCAACTGTTTAATGATACTAATCACGAGATTCAAGTAGAACGTTAACATGGTAACACAGACTACCTAATTTCATGCTATGACTTAAGCATAACATCAGATTAGTAGGGTGTTACATTTTTGGTATCAGAGCAATTCGTCCTAGCTAAGGCCTGAGGATTGGACTGACTATGGTTCGCGCATATTCTATACTTTTAGTTGATAATATGCACCAGATCTTGCCTGTATAGTTGAGATATAGTTGTGCATGTGTATGAAGTGCCTGACCGTGTGAGCTGTTATTTACTGACACATTAGACTTAGTATTGAGCCTGATCAACTCAATAACTTTTGTTTTGTGTGCTCAGAACTTAATGGCTTCCGGAAGGCGAGGTAGACCACGTGCAGAGCCTGCTCCAGAGAACTCGACTGATTTTATGGCCACAATGCGAGAAATGGCCCATGCAATGAGGGAGCAAGCCGCGGCAGCTCACCAGATGATGGAACAGCTAGGCAGGCGACCTGCAGCAGGATGTGAAGGGAACCTACATGGCCCAGAGGCTAACCTGGAATATCTCAAATTTGCTGAATTCAGAAAGGCGAATTCGCCCAGCTTTCGAGGGGCGTATGACCCTGATAAAGCCGATGAGCGGATCAAAGCCATGGAGAAGATTTTCTCTATCCTAGATTGCTCGGATCATCAGAACGTGATTCTCAGATCATAATATCATAAGTGACCGGAGCATATCAAGCTAAAGATGTGTTGCCATAAAAGCATCTGGCTAAGGTGAAAGAATTGGTAAAGAAGTTCGATTTGTACGAGGTCCAACATGTTTCAAGTGAAAAGAATATTTGAGTCGACATTCTCTCCAAATTGGCCAGCACAAAGCTTGAAGGAAATAACAAAAGTCAGATTTAGTAAACTCTAAAATTCCCTCCATAACAAAGGTGGCCCCAATATCAACTATTGGAGAATCCCGAAGTTCGATAACTCCGATTATGCAATATTTGCATAATGGAACTCTTCCTCATGATTCCATTGATGCAAAGAGGATGGCAAATGGAGCTTTTTTCTATACTGTCATCGGAGGTCAATTATATAGGAGGAGTTTGTCTCAACCTCTTTGGAAATATTTAGGCCCACCCTAGATCTCGTTGGTCCTTGAAGAAGTACATGAAGGTTCCTGTGTTCATCATCTTAGTAGGAAAGTGCTAGCCTTAAAAGTTTTACAAGTTGGTTATTACTAGCCCACAATGATCAAAGATGTAGTGGACTTTGTCAAAAAATGCTTAAAGTGCCAGCAACACGCTTATTTCCACATCGCTCCAGCTAAGAAACTTTCAACAATCATGTCCCCATGGCCATTCTTCAAATAGGGAATCGACCTCTTAGTTCCATTTCCACTCGCTTTGGGGCAAGTAAAATATTTGATCGTGGCTTTCGATTACATCATTAAATGGATAGAAGTAGAGCCACTTTCCACCATCACAGCAACACAAGCCTAAAAATTTGTTTAGAGGAACACCTTCACCCGCTTTAGAATGCCTGAATCTGTAGCTATGGATAACGGGACACAGTACACTGATAAAAAATTTTGGGGCTTCCTCGCAAATTATAAGGTTAAACATTATTTTACATCGATAGAGCATCCCTAGGCCAATGGTCAAGTTAAAGCAGCTAACGAAGTTATACTCCAGGGCATAGGCTGATGAACTCTGAAGTGTGTTATGGTCATACTGAACAACACCTTAATCGACTACAGGTGAGAACCCTTTTAAGCTTACTTATGGGGTTAATGGCATGATTTCGATTGAAGTTGAAGAACCTAATCCGAGGGTTATCTTCTGTACTATGAGCTTCAAATCCCTAAGAGAAGAAATTGATATCTTCGGCAAAGCTAGGGAGATGGCGCATATCTGGGAGAAGGCGTTAAAACAGAGAATCGCGAAAAGATATAATTCTGCAGTGAGTCCTTACAAATTTGAGGAAGGAGATTTAGTACTCTGTCATGCCAACATAGGACCACCAACCCCGGGGTAAGTGAAACTCATAGCAAATTGGGAAAGCCCTTATCAGGTCATTAAAGTCTTAAGAAAAGGAGCATATAAGCTCTTTACTTTATCTAGATTTGAGGTTCCAAGGTCATGGAATACCTCGAACCTTAGGAAACTTTATGTATGATGTAAATCATGCAAAGTCGACATACTCCTTTTCTTATCTTAGGTTTTTTCACACTGGGTTTTCCTAAGAAGGTTTTAATGAGGCGAACTTCCATAGGCCAAGCAGTACTTATACACTACCACTTGGTTTTTTCCCACTCGTTGCTAATAAAGCTATACTTCCATTTCTATTCATTATCTTAAGAAATTGATCACTTCTTAGTTGAAAAACATGTAAAGCCCAGGCCTAATGCCTCGAGTACTACTTAAATTCGAGACACCAAAATACCTTAGAAAAATGTTAGAATAATTATGAATCCCAGTCTCACGCGACCTCAAAAGTTAATTGTTACACAATTCCTTAAAGATATTAAGCGAATATGCATGAAGAATAAAATTGAGCATAGAAGTAGAAGACAATGATGAAAAGCAAGACAAAAGTTCCTACATTAAACTCAAACTTGGATACCAAGAAGTTAGTTCAATACAATAAGCCCATAAAGGGCACGTAGCATACTCAAAGAAAAATAAAAATAAAGCATCAAACGTCAGCCTTTGGATTGGAAGGGTGAAGCCCGACTTGTCTGAAGTTAGCTTCGGGATAAATAAACAAGGCTTGCGTCACGATGTTATCCTCAAAAGTGGATTTCTCCAATTGTGCTATATGGGCTTGATCTCGGCCTTCAGATCAAAGATCTCCTTAGTCAAATCAACTTGGATTTTCTCAAGCTCTGCTAGCCAGTCCTTGAGCTCTTCCAATTGCTAATCTTTGGACTTGATTTGTCCTTGTAATTCTTCAAACTCCGAGGACAAATCCTGCTTTATTTACTCCCGAGTTTTTTGTTCCTTTTGAAGTGAAGTTATTTTTTCCTTCAAATCCCCTACTTCCCGGTGAGCTTAGACGTTGGAGGAAATCATCGACTCTGAATATTGCAGGATTGCCACCTACATCAAGAGCATGCGGACATTGGAACTTTTCCACTAGCTCATCTTCATCCCCCTGCAGTTGTGCAAGGTAGGCAAGGGTCATCAACTCCCTTTCCATAAACTGGGGATAGGAGAAAATCTTAGCCAAGATATTGAGTTCCAACTTGGCTTCTAAAGTTGGAGGAACTTTGGATTCAAGTTGGATGACCTCTTTTACTTTGGCCACCTTTTTCCTTTTTTGGTTTTTTGGAAGAGGGGCCTTAGGAGCAGAGGATCTTGGGATTAGAGATAATTTTGGCTTCTCAAAACTTATAAGCTGGGAATTATCACTTCCATCACCCTCATGAGGCTTCTTTAGTAAGTGATGAAAGAATTCGGCCATAGCACTCTTGGGATTCATTTTGTCTACAAAAGGAAAATGGAAGTCAGTTATGCATACAACGGAAATAGGAAGCAAAAGAATACTCAAAGCAAAAGATAACAACCTAAATGTCTCCTAGTAGCTCGGCATCTACGCTAACTATGCAGTTCAAGTTAAGATTCTTCTCCCCAAATCTTGTTAGGAAAAAGTCTACTATAACTCATTCCTCGAATGTAAGGTCATCCTCATTTACCTGAGGAATCTCAAAATATTTATCCTAAAAACAATTAATTTTTAGCTCTTCCTCCTTGATCTCCTAATAAGAAATCATATTTGGAGCTCCGAACACTTTAAAATAAAAGGGCTTGAATGATGGAAAGACTCCTCGTAGAACAAAAATATTTTTTGATTTAGGTGAGTCCAGAAAGGTAACCAACCTGTGGTTAAACACCCACCATTGGGGCGAATTAGGGTAAATAGATAAAAGAATGCATTTGATGAAGGAAAGACTTTAAGGTATTGCAGATAATTTCAAAACCTTGAGTCATTGCCAACTATTTGGATGCAAATGGGAAGAAAAGACCTAAGTTCATTTCAAAATAGTAAATTGAAAATGGATAAAGGGAATACCAATACCAAACTTGGAAATTAGAATGTTATACATCCACATCCAGTTTGGGTTGCTCCCATGGTTGATATAGCACACCCTTTCATTAACATGTGGCACCTCTTAGATGCAGTCTTCTTCATACTTGTCTTTCAGTGTGATCGAATGCTCTTCCCTTAATATTCTCAAAAACTCGGAGCTCACCCTTGAAGGGATTCCCAAAACCTCGGGTTCCATCCACTTATATATCCAATGGATTGAAGGTGGAAATACAAAGGTTTGTTTCCTTACCATTTCCATCTTTAGGATGAATCTACATATGAAACACCTCCAAGTATCAAAGCAAAGCATGGAACTCGGGAAAATGAAAAGCAAACAACAATAAAGCCTAAATGGTGGTTTCCCCACTAAGAGATCCTTTCGCTAGAAGTAAGCAACGGAGAGGAAGAGGAAGAGATAATGGATTAAGACCATCATTAACTAACTCTAAAGGAGACAATAAACATGCAAGCAAATGATAAAACAACAACCAGAAAGCAAAAAGGAAAGGTTTTAAAGGTGTACTAATGAAAGAAATGAACGAATAGGGCAAGTCTAGTGAATTTGAGCAATCTCAAGAGCTTCTCTCTTCTTTGCACACAAACACTCTCTGAAAAAACTATAGAGAAGTTAAATGAAAAAGAAGGAGAGAATGGGAGCATTTATAGAAACCATCAAGTTACTTGCTACAAACTTCAAATGATGTGAAGGGCAAAACCATCTTTTAGCATGAAAAATTGGGGGCATATTTGATAGTGCGAATAAGTTCAAATGATGGCTACATGAGAAACGAGGTGCCAAACTCACCATGTGCCCGGTCAAGATCGAATATCGCAATTTGTGATAGGATGTCAAGATCAGAACGATTGTGTTTCAAGAAAGGATGCATCCTTTGGAAGCTTTATAAGAAGAGGAAGGAGGACGATTTCTATCTAGTGTTTTCTCGATTAAAATATTAAACTCAGCATCTGAGATCAAAACCTCATATCCGAGTTAGAGGCACTGTTCTAGACTAAACTTGAAGGCCCAATATCATGATCAGCCCACTAAGGCACAACCAAGAGAGGGCCCAAAAGCCTAAATTGGAAAACCATTGAGAATCAAGTAACAGATACCGCTTCTATCACATAAGCATTCAATCCGGATTCACCAACGCATAACTCATAACGTGCATGAAGCCATTAAGGAATCCAAGATGGTTATGCTAAAATCTTGAAATTCCGTTGGGCCAACTGTTACTTTCAAACCTACCTATAAATAGGAAGGGATATGCCTAAAATCAGGTACGCACACACTCCCATATACTTTTACCTCTTGACCCTTGCTGACTTTAACATTGGAGTCCTTGTAGGTACACAACCGCCGTCGTGGAACTCCCTTCCTAACCTTTTACAGTCAAGCCAAAAGTAGCCTAGAGCACCAATTATCTTCGGAGCTTTCTCGATTTCTAGAATTCAGTAGCCCACCTTCGAACAATAGTAAAAAATAATTATCATTTCAATTTGGCTTGACCGAATGTAGGACAACTTGCAATGGATTAGTTGGTCTGGTGCAGGTTGACTACAATGGGTTGGCTCGGTTCAATGTGCTAGTTGAATAACCAACAACCCACATATGGCTAGCATCTATTTGGCTTGGCCTTTAAGGCCTAACTCGAATGACCAACCTAAATTGCCACAGACACTAGTAATGAAGGGTATTAGTTTGAGCTAGTTTGACCCAATCCATTTGGATTCGTCCATTGAATGGCAATATATGCTTGCCCTGCTCTACTTTATGCAGGCTATCAGGCTAAACCCTTTGTCCACAACTCATCGCCCAAATTGAGTTGAGTTGAATTAGGCCAAAGCTTCTTTTTTTTTTTTATCAATTTTATTAGCCTAGCTCACACATTTTGTTTGGTTATTTGGGCTAACTTGTTAAACCTAGTTCATTTTGACTTCCTTACTAGTAATCTCAATCTATTATTATATTTTTATAGAAAAATTATTATTTACAAATATAATTTTATTTCTTTAAGTATTATTTTATAAAATTCAATGTTAAAAGAAATAAACTTTACATATCGTTGTTGTTGTTGTTATTTTACACAACTATTTTTTATTAATACAAATAAGGGAGTTGATATAGTGATAGAGATATACTATGACCCTAGAGAGAATTTTAGTTCAATTTCTGGGGAGAATAGTAGTTGGAAGAGTACATCTGACTACATCTAAAGGGGATTAGCCTTTTTTCTTAATAGTAGGGAAAAGGATATGATTGGAACAACAAAAAAATTATTTCTTATTAATCCACTTGTGCATGGGTTAGGAACCAAACTTGTGCTTGGGTTTTATAGAATTTTTCTTTATCTTCTTACTTTAACATCAATATTTTTTAAGTGCAAGAAAAAGTAAAAAGTTCTTAGTTTAATTAAGTTCTAGTTTCAATTCTACTAAGATATCGAAATGTATTTTAATATTACTATTAGGCCATTCATAAATCACCAATCCAGCAAACTTTACTATTATCTAGTCTTATATATGAGGAGGTCTTCTCTAATAAATTAACTTTTAGTGGTAAATTAGGTCAAATCTATCCTCAATTCTAATAAAAAGGTTAAAAAAATAGGTTATATGGGTGCATTTGTTTGTGTTTCTGGTATAAAAAGAAGTACTTTTTTTAAAAAATTTTCAAAAACAATATTTATAAAATTTTTAGTATTGTTTGTTTGTTCTTTTGAAAGAAAGCAAAAGCAAAAAAGTAATCAATTTTTTTGCTTTTTTGAAAAGCAGATAGGGAGCTGCTTCTCCCAAAAGCAGAAGCACTAGAAGAGAGAAAATGTTGCTTCTTAAAATTCGCAACCACTTTCTTCCCACTCAATTATGATTTTATCTTTAAAATTTTTAAAAATCTCCATATCCTTAATTATAATTTTATTAAATAAAGTACTTCTATGTTTATCACATCCAAACAATTTAATAACTTTTAATTTTGATAAAAAGTACTTATACAATTATATCCAAATGTAAAATATTTTTCTATTTTTACTTCTACTTCTGCTTCTATTTCTGCTTTTTAAGAAGTACTTATCCTAGAATCTTAACCAAACGGGCTATATATCTAGTACAAGAAAGTCATATCATTTTAAGGTTGATACACTATATACAAACTTGAATAGTGACTTATGACTATAATATCTATAAATAAATTGGTCAAAAAGTAGCAACTATTATAAAAATTGAACACAAGCATTACAAACAAAATGACAAATATTCTTCAGAACAAATGAAGATCATCATGATAAGGTACCAATCAAGATCATAATGAAAAAAGTGAGAACAATTTCTCTTCTCTTCTCTTCCTTATTTCTCCTTTCAACTTAGCTGGACTGACCATGGATCTTCCCACAAATTTACCATAAAGCACATGACCTACTTGATACAAGGAAAATGACACTTGCAGTTAAGGGCATTAAATACCCTACCAATTAAGGCAATTATCAGCATTTGTGATCCTATTACCATAACCACACATGGTTCACCCACCCATTGGCAGTATATAGTTACTTTTATAAATATTGTCACTTTATTAAAACTTGATCCTTGGAGCCAAGGATTGCTTGGTCATTTTACTATTAATATTATTATGCAAGATATATATGTATGTTTGATCATTACTGGCTCATTCTCTTCCAGAAAAACAGAGAAGCAGAGTTGTTTCCTATTTATAATGAGGAGGGGGACCATTGTATTAGATAGATCATCTCTCTATACCAGTGCCGCTACTCTTGTTATAGAGTCTGATGGCTTCAGTCCTTAGTGCCTGCAAATAGTCAATAAAGGATTGAAGATGCGAGACGTAAGAATTAGACACTTGTCTTCATAAACCCCACAATATTTTAAATTTAAACTATTAAAAAGATGAGTAAATGCCACTTGACAATATTCGTAATAGATACATTAGTTTTTGATAAAAAATAATTGATATTTGATAATTGCAAAAATAAGATAATTTTATCCTTAACTCAGTTGCTGTAAAAAGTCTAATGTGAATGTAAAATAATTACTAGAATTTTCCTTACCTCATCCCATGTGGTATTATCTAAAGGCACAATTTGTAAAACTTGAAAAAGATCCCCTAACATAGCATTTTATTCTATCACACCCAACACTAACCTTTCAAATCAGTGTGTTTGCAGGATTTTTTAACATTGTGCAAATTGTGTATTTAGATAGTGCCATATGAGATGCAATTAGGAAAGTCCTAGTTATTATTTTACCTCCATATCAAACCTTTACTAGTTGCAAGTGAGTTAGGGACCAAGGGTGTCCAAGTTTTGCAATTATCAGGGATCAAAATGTCCAATTTTTAGAATTGTTAAGGACTAAAGAACCAATTTTTTTTGTAAGGGACCAACATGTCCACCAAGGATATTGTTAGTGACAAATATGAGGGTTTACTTTAAAAAAAAAAAAAAAGAAGTCTCATTAACAAGTAATAAAGGAATGTTGAGATGGAAAATTATAAATGAATTTGTTTTTGAAACAAAATGTATAATATTTTTGTGGTTTTTAGGATATCTCTACTAGTATTATTATGAGATTAAATCCTTAAATGCTATCACCACTAAGAGGTCCTCTAACCAATTTGTCTTTTCTAAGATTTAAATCTTGATACTCTCTCTCCATGTGAGTGCAACTTGCTTGTCACACTGCACTTAATACTTGTTGGCAAAAATGTATAATATTTAATAATTTGTTAAATTATTAATATATTAAATATTATAGTAAAATACACTTAACCCCTTGAACTATTAAGACATAATAATCCATTATATTTGTTTACAAAATATATACTCTACACTAATCCATTAAGAGGGTGTTTGGATTTTTTTTTTGAAAAAAATACTTTTTTAAGTGTTTTTGGTTTACTAAGAGTGTTTTTATAAGTTTTAAAAAATGTGTTTAGATATGACTTTAGTAGTGCCAACTTTTAAGTTAAAAGCAGAATAGAAGTTGTTTTTGAAATATAATTTTGGGGCATATGTTTGTGCTTCTAGCCAAAATACCTTTTTTTTCAAAACTATTTTTAAAAAAAATTACTTATAAGATTTTTAATATTATTTGTTTGTGCTTCTAAAAAAAAGTAAAAAAAATAATAATCAATTTTATACATTTTTAAGAAGCAAATAGGGAGCTGTTTCTCCTAAAAAAAAAGTAACAGAAAAGAGAGAATTTTTTTCTTCAAATTTAAGAATCATTGCCTTCCCATTTTATTATGATTTTATCCTTAAAATTTTTTTTAAAATACCACTCTATTTTCACTCTCATTCTCATTCTCTCTCTCTCTCTCTCTCTCTCTCTCTCTCGCCTTCTCTCTCTATGTCCTTAACTATAATTTTATCAAAAAAAATACTTCTATATTTATCAAATTCAAACAGTTTAACAACTTCTAATTTTGATAAAAAAAAGTACTTGTACAATTATATATTTAAATACAAAACATTTTCTGCTTCTGCTTCTAGTTTTTTGCTTCTAAACCAAATAAGCACAAATTAAAAACTACTTCTACTTCTGAATTTTTTAAAAGCTAGATATTACTAATTTATAAAAAAAAAAGGGGCAAATTAACTTTTTTCTACTAACACTTTTGTTCTAAAGTTGTAGCTAAGCATACTTAAAAACTTTTAAAAAAAAAACTTTCTTTAAAAAAACACCAATATTCGAATCGCATTCTTAGTAGATTAGGGTGGAATGTATATTTTGTAAACAAATGGGGTGAAGTATTATTTCTTGATATCTCAAAGGTGTTATGTATATTTTACTCTAAATATTAAGCTTTTATTTCCATTTTTTTAAAATTTCTTAAGAGTAAACCCCTAAGTGCTCCCTTTTGATTTTTACATCAGACAAATTAGTCCTTAACAAAAATAAACTAACAAATTAGTTTGGAATATTTTAAAATATTGGACAATTTAGTCCCTAACAAGAATAAACTGACAAATTTGTCTATGATATTTTAAAATGTCAATCAAGTTAGTCCCTTTGTCAAGTTTGTATGTTAAATACTATGACATGGCCCATTAAGTAGTTGACGTAACACCATTATTTCTCACACTATCATTCTAATCATTCCCGTTCATTAAAATGACATCGTTTTTGGTAGATTTCCAAGTTAATATGCTAAATTTTATGTTCCAATATGATATGTAGATAAGAGAAATTTTGCAAAAATAACATCATTTCAGTAAATGATAGTGTCTAAGATGATAGAGTAAAAGATAATAGTGTCACATAATAGAGAGTGTTGATTGTGGGACTAAATTGCCTGATATTTTAAAAGATTAGGGACTAATTTATCAGTTTATTTTTATTAGGGACTAATTTGTCCAATATGAAAATTGATAGGACCATTTTGGGGGGGTTTATTCATTTTTCAATAAATAATTTAAAATTTTGTTAGAAAACTAAAAATAATGCTATATTTTTTTGGGTTTTAAAAATATCTCTACGAATATTGTTGTGAAATTAATTATTTGAGAATTGTTTTGATTAAGAGATCCTCTCAATAATTACCTTATTCAAGGTTTGAACCATGATTCTTTTCTTAGAAGTATAACATGCTTATTTCTATGCTTAACTTTAATTTGTTGGTAACATTTTTTTTACAAAAAAGTTATAATGAAATCAAATCATTATTACAATACTACAAGCATGCATTAAAATTTAGGATAGGTTTGTAAAAATAAAAGTTTAGAGTTTAATATTTACATCCTAAAAAAATATGTGCAAGTATGTTGTTTTCTTTGATTAATACAGCTCCATAAACATTAATATGAAACTAATTTATTAAGGATTGAGAGAATCAAGAGAATTTCTCAATAATTGTCTTTTTAAAAGATTAAACTTAATTTTTCTTACCATTGCATTCAATGATTCTATGCAAGTATTTTATACTACAATGATAAGTAGTGGAATAAATACCCTTTTTGGTGCTAAAATTTGAAGTTGACATCAATTTGGTACTCAAAAATTTTTTTGACATTAATTTAATCATAACATTTTGAATTTTGACATTAATTTTATCTCTTTGTCAAATCATCATTAACTTCCATTACTATTTGCTTTAATTGATATGTTAATTATGAGCTATGTCACTTATTGGTTTTCCTTGACTAGTGAGCTGAGACAATTTCCACGTCATCAATGTGACGAGCCAATCTTGTCACACTTATTACACTCAGTCTTACCAATCAATTCAATTTTTTTTTTCAATTTTCAAGTTGATTAGGTAGAAATTTTCTTTTCTTAAAAAAGACAAATAAACAATATTGGTTAGAACTAACATGGCAACTAGGATTGATGAATAGTAATAAAGTTACAAATAATTTGATGGAAGGGTGAAATTGACGTCAAAATTCAAAGTATTAAAGCTAAACTATTGTCAAATTTTTTTTGAAGAAAAAATTGGTGTCAACTTCAAAAAAATGTTAAAATTAAAAAGAATATTTATTTTGAGGAGTATCATGGACTACATTTTCTACAAGGGAAATGACAGGTTGGCACAAACTTTGAATATGTGTACTATTTAATCCTTCATAAAAAAAATGTGTACTATATAATCTTATCAAGAACCCTAGATATCCAATTAATAGTGGTTGTTAGAATATAAAACTATTTATATGTCTCTATCTAATAACTTAAATTTTTAAAAAAAATGATTCATGATTTAGTATTAAAGATTTTATGATCAAGTGGTGTAGAGTTTAATTCTTGTTTGCCCTCATTCTTCTAAATAATATATGTTAAATTTTATCATAAAACAAAGTGGATTTGTATATTGTCTATGCTTTAAACTCAAAGAGGTTATTGCATGAGGAAACATATTGAAATACAATCTATTCAAATATCTTTATCTAATAGTTTAAATTTTTGAAAAAGATGATTTATGATACTAATCTTGTTGCTGCATATATTTAAGTGCCAAAAAATGATAAATTATATGGAAGAAAAAAAATTCAATATAATTTAAAAATAATAATTTCAACAAGTAAATTAAATTTATTTATTTATTTATTTTTAAGATATTTCTATCTTCAAACATTATTGTAATTAAAAGATCATACCAACAATTACCTTCTCCAAAATTGTCAATTACTAATTTTTAAGTTAATTTTTTTGTTGGATTTTTTATGTTAAATTTATGATTATATAATCTACCAGTTATGTTTTAATTAAATTAAATGTAATATCTTCACAAGAATCTAATGAGAGGGCCCCTGCAACAATGCATGCAGCACGGGGGCCAAGGGAGAAAATAGATTTTTTTGGCAAACCAATTAACGTCTTCTTTCTTCATGTGTCAGTCAGCGATGTTTGACCAGCTTTATCCGATCCAACAAAATTATGACTGTTTAATAATTGCCTATTGTTGCATTCTTTAATCTCTCCATTTTTTTTTAAAAAAATTCTTTCTCTTGTCTAATCATATTAAGAGTGCTCATGATTCAAAACTAATCGAGCTGAGTTAGATTCTTATAAATTAGCATTTTTTAGGTTGAGTTTGGATTGTATTTTGAATCAATTCAACGTTATTTAATAATACATAATATTTCGAAAGTAAGATATAATTTTGAAAATTATAAATAAATTATTAAATTTTAAATTTATATCAATATCTTATACATAATAATATATTATATTTAAAAATATATTATAAAATATTATTTGATTTTAACATATGAAATTTCATATATACCAATATAATATCTTAATTCATATAATTATTTAATTTTGAGTCAGTTTAATTTTAAATTAATCTTTGAATTTAATTTAAATGCATTAATAACTCATACAAATAATTACCCATTATAACGAGAAATTCACCATAATTTTTTACTTTCTCCTATTTCTATCTATTACACTGTTAGTACATATTAATTAAACTCTTAATCTTTATCAAATTATATTTGAATTTAAAGATAATTTAATCAAAATATCATTGGAACTAGGTCATGTTAAGCCTAACCCGATGAACAGCATCCCTAAATTATACGATGGAGATCTCTTAAGCTATCCTTAGATATTTAATGATGAGTGAAATTAAATAGAATAGTATGGAGTAAAATGAAATAGAATAGATAAATATTTTATTTCATTATTTAGATATTAAAAGATAGAATGGATAGAAAATTACATTTTATTGTTTAGAAATAGAATTAAAAGAGATAGAATAAGCAGCTACGATGAGAATGCAATAAGCGACTAGATGTTAAAATATGATATCATTTTGTTTTATTCTATTGCTCTTCATTAATTCAAACATAATCTTAAAAGACCAATGAACATGTAGTTCAATTGGCAAGAGACTGTATTTACTTAACTAGATGTTTTAGGCTCAAACCTTAAGTATGTAATTATATTAAAATTTTAAAAAAAAATTATCATCTAAATAGTCCTATCCAACTCAAATACAATTACCTCTATCAAGAAAATACATGTGATTTTGGCAGAAAAAGACATAATCTTAAAAGATCTCTTAGGAATGAAAACGGAATACAATGAACATTTTTGTTGATGATTGGTTTTCTTAATTCTCATAGTAATGGTCACACGCTAGCCGAATGATGTGGGTCCCTTTGTCCAATTGCTGCTGTGGACGATTGATTTAGTTCCAAAAGAATACGACACCGCATGATTGCCTAAAATGTAAAACAAGCCTATGTATTTATCTTTGTTTGAAGAATTTTTTATTTTTAAGTAGACAAAGTAATAGTGTCTTTGGATAACCGTTTGGATATTTAAGAATTGATTTTGGATCACCAAAATTAATTTTATTCTATTTTAATAATATTTAATTTAATAAGATTAAAATTAATTCTTATCTTTAAAGTTGTTTTTGAGAAAAGTGAAAATTTTTAACTTTCTATCAGAATCAATTTTAGAGGAATTATCAAACATAAATTACTTTACCTTAAAATTAATTTTAACCAAATCAATTCTAATAAAATCAATTTTACCTACAATCAATTCTACAAAAATAGAACTAATTACGCACTAACACATGGACATTTAAGCGGAAGGTTTGGTATGGATTTGTGGCCTGTATATGATCAGTTAATCACCATGAACCCAATGCTCATGGAAGTGTATGGTACGACCGTCACCAACAAATCTTTCCACCGGCCCTTATGTATAATGCAGAAATGTACACTTTATGGAATTCATTATTCCATATTACACATTAACATATACATATACCAAAAAAGTGCGTTGAAATGAGGAGCTTGAAATTCAATTGTTTGATGAAAAGAATAGAAATAGCATCCGAGAACTATCTTGGCTCTCCTAATGAATCATAGAAGAAAAACAATGTTTTCCTTTTTTCTCTTTGGGGGAAGGGATTATAAATATTATTACGAAACAAAATTCATCGGTGTATGTATTTGTATTTTATGGACTTCACTTAATCTTTTTAAGCCTTGATTTATTTATTTATTTTTTTAAAATATCCATTTATCTAATATATAAGAGACTAATCTCTAATAGTATAGTCAGACGCCTAAACAATGACTCCCTTCCAACAGTATTTTTTTTGTATACATGAATTCTAAGATTCAGTTCTTGACCACATGTTTAAGGGATCCGAACCTATTTCATTTGGAGTAATATCTTATTTTTTTTTATTATTATTTTTGGTGAACAAAAGTGGTCTAGAGACTCAAAAGAAAGACAACTCAAAACTAATTCCATCCCCTTTATGTATGAGGTATGACTACTATCAGCTAGTAAAGCAATAGGAATACAGGTTGGAGGAGAGCTAAACCAATGCATCCCCATTAGAAGAGAGTGACCCTGCCTAGCAAGCTAATATGCAATGGAGTTGGCCTCTTAAAGCACATGCATGAAGCGAAGTTGATTACAAGACTTGTAGGCATTGAACCTCATCCAAGAGAGTTGCTAGTAAGTGTAGAGAAGACCATCCCCTCATAATAAGTTGAATCGCTAAAAGAGAGTTTGACTCAACCATAACCTGCCCATATCCAAGTTAAGCTGCCAACCTTAGACCATGTATAATGCCCCACAATTTTGCATGAAGGATGGAACACATGCCAAGTTACCCGCATAAGCATGAATAAAACCCCCACCATGATCTGGAAGAATACCTCCACAAGCCGTAACATGTTCTTGCATAATAACTGATAACTCCCTTTAGAAGGTTATATTTTTAGTTAGTTTCTATTTAATTTAGGACGCAGTTATTTAGTTTGGCTAATATTTTTTTTATTTTAGTTAAATATTTTAGTTTAAGTGGCATTTTGAGTTTTTGTTATTTTTTTTAATATTTTGGATACTTATTTTGAGTTTATTTGATTGTTGTTAGGTGCAAGCGGGCCTAGAGGAAGTTGGAAGCGGCCAAAGGAAGGATTTAGATTCAACATCTTGCGTTATAGTGCAAGGCAGTGGCTATAGCGCATTGCCGCAGAAGAAAGAAGGCCAAAATTTTGTGTTGGGCTATAGCGCAACCTTACATGCTATAGCACACTGCCATTTCATCAATTTCCTATTTTTTGTGTTGCGCTATAGCACAACCTAGCGCACTATAGTGCACTCCCGTTTTATGCAAAGCCTGTCAAGTTTGAGTGCTACGCTATGCATTATAGCACAGCACCGTTTTCACCATGGAACTTTAGTTGCGCTATAGCGCAACCCTTGCACTATAGCACGACCACGATTGTAGAAATTAGGGGCCTCAGGCCAAGTTTTGAGAAAGAGGATCTATGGACTATAAAGGAAACACTTAAGATCAAAAGAGGATCCCAAGTCACATCTACACACTTCCCAAGATAGAAGACTTCTTCTGGAGAGATTGAAGGTAAAGATTCAAGGATTCCAGAGCTCAAATTCAACACGGAGAGATCCAAATTCTTTCAAATCTCTTATTGCTAGCCTGAATTCTTTATGGCTTTTTATTTTTTTGTTTCCTCATCTTCATACTCTTTTCTTGTTTTCTTTTCTTTAGTCATAAACTAATTTTCTTTTGCTAGGGTATTAATGGACCTTTTTTAATGACAATTTTAGTTATGAATTAATGTTAATCTTGTTTCTATCTCAACTGCTTAGTGTTTTTGTTTGTACTTAATGCTTTTAAATGATTGACCACCATTTAATTGAATTGGGATTTACAATAACTTGATAGAGGGTTTGTGAATAAGAACTCTTAACATAAAGACCATGAATTGAGCGAAAACTAAATATAGACAAGCGTGGTTCATGCGGTCAATATAGGAACCCATAGAGCTTCAACCTTTACCTAGATTAGTTTGTACTAAGAGATTCGGTAATCAGTTTAGGATAAAGAATATTACTTGATCTTGAGAGAGGCTAGGAATAAATTAAGTGAAATCGATCGTGATTCAGTTAAGATAGGAACTGATTAACGGAAATTCATAGTAAATGCATCTACAATAGGTGAAATTAATTAGCTCTAGCGTTCATCCCATTGCATTTATCCATATCGTTGACATTTGTTTGCATTAGTATTTTTCTTATTTATTTTATTTTATATAATTTTTAATTTTTTTCATTTCATCCAAATAGTTACTCCCTTAATCACTTTAATCACTTTATTACTTGTACGACCCGGTCTACTTGCTGGAGCCGCATCAAGTTTTTGGCACCGTTGCTGGGGATAGTATCGATATCATTCTTAGTTGATATGCGATACTAGATTGGACTTTTATTTTTATTTTTTTTTTACTTTTCTTCTTTTTTTAAGGTTTTGTTTTACTTTTATTTTACTCCTTCACTTATTCTTGTGTTTTATTTTGTAGTTTATGTAAAGGAGCTAATCAACGGGAGATTTGTTCTTTGATCTAGAGATCGGTCATTCCTTGCATCAACTCAGAAGAGAACGAAGAGTAGTTGAAAAAGTCTCTTAAGCTACCATGGCTGAGGAAAATGAGCAGAATGATGGTGCCATGAAGGATTTTTGGCACCAACTCTTCGAGGGTGTTCATCCAGTATAATGAGGTCGTCTGTCCAAGCAAACAACTTTGAGCTGAACACATTATTTATTTAGTTCATGCAACAAAACTGCCAGTTTGCTAGACTACCTAATGAGGAACCGAATAAACACTTCAGTAATTTCCTAGAGATTTATGGTACCATGAAAATTAATGGTGCCACAAATGATGCTATTTGATTGAGATTGTTCCAATTTTCATTTAGGGACAAGGCCAAAGCTTGGTTGAAGTTTTTACTATAAGGAACACTCACTACCTGGGATATGGTGGCTAGGAAATTCCTAGAGAAGTACTTCCCTCTTGCCAAGTCTGCTAAATTGAGGAGTGACATAATTGCTTTTGCCCAGTCAAAAAGAGAATCATTTTATGAGTCCTGGGAGATATATAAGGAGCTATTAGCCAAGTGCCCACATCATGGCATCCTACTTTGGATGCAAATCCAGATATTCTACAATATTCTTCTGATGTCTAGTGAGATCATGGTGGATGTAGCAGCTGGTGGCTCTCTGAATAATAAGACACCAAAGTAGTCATGAGAGCTATTTGAAGTAATGGCTAGCAACAATTATCAGAAACCTAGTGAAAGAGCTCAAAAGAGGGGAGTTCTAGAAGTTGACACTATCATAACCCTCTTGGCCAAGATGCAAGCCTTCTTTGTCCAAAATGTTGTCATTCAAAAGCAATTGGGCTTGATCAACACCACTTCACCAGCATCAGTCTTGCAATGTGACTTGCCATAGGATCATTCTAATGGAAAGTGTGCTACAGAGCCTAAATTGAACAAGTTAATTATATGAATGCTCAGAGGCATAAATTCCATTCTAACAGCTAGATTTGGAGAACATGCCCACTCCAATCAATACCGTGGGAGTCAAGGAACTCCTAGGCACTCGTACAACCCACTTCCTCGTGAGATGAAGTCCAACCTGAAAGACATGCTCTAGCAATTCATGTAGACCTACTTCAATTTTGTGGATAAAATTGTGGCAAAATTCAAGCAATATGATGCCCACCTGAAGAATAATAAAGCTTCCATCAAGAACATTAAAATTCAATTAGGACAAATCTCTAAGCAGCTGTTAGAGAGACCACAAGGTTCCTTACCTAGTAACATGGTTACAAATCCTAAAGAGCAAGTGAACGCAATTACTCTAAGCAATGGAGAAGAGCTAACTGAGTCTGAGAAGCCAGAAGTGGGAGAAAAGCCATCTGCTAAGACTAAAGTGCAGACTGCCAAGGAAAAGAAGTATGAGATTTTCATGAAGCATAACAAGGGTGTGGGAGAGGAAGAGAAGGTTCCAAAGTATGTGGCACCACTTGCTTATGAGCTTCCTGTTCCCTATCCACAAAAGGTGAAGCAACTAAAGAAAGAGCAACAAGACAAACAGTTTGCAAAATTTCTGGAAGTATTTAAGAAGCTGTGGATTAATATACCTATTAGATATATAGTTTTGATGATGAATATTGACAGAATAATTGTTGATTCTTTCTCTCCATTAAGAGAAGATGTATTTTTCAAATCATTTCCTTTTTATTTTATTGAAATTACTCCACTCTTAATTTCTGACATCTCTATAAAATATGATTAATTTTTGGAGATTATTTGATATGATTTTTACTCAGAAAAATCATGTTTAGGAGATGAAATCATGGAAACAACGTTCAAATGAGTAATTTGGTGCATCATTATGAAAGCTGAGAGAAACAACAATCAAACTAGTAACTACGAGTCAGGATCCAGCAATTATTCCCAGTTACAGCAGTTACACAAAATTGCATCTTTTGGTCAGAACTCAAGCCTTAATTCTCTCTAACGGCTAGTGAACTTCAATGTTCTAACATCTATAAAAAGCCTTCAAGAATGGGAAGAGAGATGAAACTCCACCAATAAAATTGAGAGAATTCCTTTACTCTATATTTTGTCTATCATAGTTTATAGGGTTTGCACCTTAACTTACTCATCTTCTTTTGAGAGTCTTTGAAACCCACTGTAGCTCAACTATAAGAGCATTCATACCTTGTATAATTACTCTACTTTGGTTGAGATAGGGGGAGGTTTAGTAGTTTCCTTATGGGAAGCAAACCACTATATACTCTACTAGGGAATTGGGTAGAGGAAGGTTTATCAAATCCTTGTAAACAAAAATCTGAGAGTGAAGAAAAATTCCAAGCAATTGGGGACTGGATGTAGGTCACACATTGTGGCTGAACCAGTATAAAAATAGCTTGTATTATTTTCTCTTCTTTTATCTTTTTTACTTTATGCACTATTGCATTTAACTGTTCAAAACTTTAATTCTATTTTAATTTTCAAATTTTTGTTATTGAACCAATTCACCCCCTCTTGGTTCCTTCATTTGGTATCCAAGCCTAACTCTCTTTGAGGCTTAACCGCTTGAGAAGTTGTAGGTTCAATGGCAGGAAACTTGATGAACTCAATTATCATTGAAGGATAATCTATTGTAAGGCCACCATATTTTGATGGGACCAACTACACCTATTGGAAAGAGCGGATGAAGATATTCATTCAATCCATAGACTACAAGCGTTGGCTTGTGATCAAGAATGGACCAAGCATTCCAAAGAAGGCAGTTGATGGCAAAGAAGTAGAGAAATTAAAAGAGGAATTCAATGATCAAGATATGAAGAAGATGGAACAAAATGCAAAGGCGAAGAACATCTTCTATTATGCCGTGAACCCGGAGGATTTTAGAAAAATATCAAGATGCCAAACTGCCAAAAAATGTGAGATAAATTAGAAGTCACCTATGAAGGTATTAGCCAAGTAAAAGAGGCAAAAATTGATATGCTAGTACATGAGTATGAGTTATTCACCATGAAAGTGGAGGAAAACATTGATGAGATATTTGAGAGGTTCTCAAACATTATCAACACACTTGATGCTCTTGGGAAAGTGTACACGGATAGAGAATTGGTAAGAAAAATTCTACGAAGCCTCACCAAAGAATGGCAATCAAAAGTGGCTGCAATCCAAGAAGGACGTGACCTCGACTCCATGTCCTATGATGACTTAAAAGGTAACCTCATTACTTATGAAACTACTTTTCTTAACAAAGTGGATAATGAAAATAGGAACAAAAAAGGAGTTGCACTAAAACTCACCACAAGCTCCAACCAAGAGGAAGAAGATGATGAAGGAGGTCACATGAGTAGAGATGAAGAGATAACCTTCCTGACCAAAAGACTCTATGAGCTCAACAAGAAAAAGTATAGGCCAAAGAGGAGACATAAATTCAAAAAGAAGAAGAAAGTTATGGTTGCAAACTCCACTTGGAGTGATAGTGATGAGTCTTCATCGAAAAGTAAAGAAGAAGAAAAGGAGGAGATAGTCAACATGTGCTTCATGGCAAAAAGTGAGTAAGAAGATGATGAGGTAAGTAATCTTCACACTTCATATAATGAGTTATATGAGGATTTTCAACAATTACTTAATGATTCTATGAAGTTGTCTAAATCATATTTTGCTCTAAAATCCAAATATGATGATGCTCTAGTTGAAATTGATGAATTGAGAAAGGAAGTTGATCTTTCAAAATTAGAAAATGCTTCAAAAGAAAATGAACAAAAATTGTTTCATAAGAATGTATCTTTAAAAGAAAACGTTGATGAGCTAACTAAAGACCTTGCAAAATTTGTGAAAGGAAAAGAGAATTTGGATACTCTTTTGGGATCACAAAAATGTTCACTTGATAAAGATGGACTTGGTTTTAATCAATCTAAAAGGCAAAAATACTATAAGAATTTTTTTATGAAATCAAGTGCTTCTACAACCCCTTATATGACATGTAATTATTGTGGACAAAAAAGACACATATCACACACATGTGCTATTAAGAAATATGGTTCTAATATAATATGGGTTCCTAAGGCTACTAGAGAATTATCTTTAAGCTCTAACCCCCAAGGACCCAAAAGAATTTGGGTGCCAACGGCAACATCTGTTTTGTAGGTGTGCATAAAGAAAAAATTAGCTCCTTACTAGCAATGATGCTTAATTCACATGAAATGGCCAATTTTATCTTTAGCAAGCTCAACAAGGAAGAAATATCATATTGGAGATAATTAAAAGAAGGATAATTTTTGGAGTTGGTAAAATTAATATAAACTCATCTTACATAATTATGTGCTTTATGTGTTTCTCATGCATGAGTTTTTAATTGTGTTTCTATATGATAAATGCTTGAAATGATGATTTACATGATATTTTATGCAAATTCTAGCTGATTGAAACCATATCCAAGGCTCTATGAAGTATTTCCTAAGTGTGTTTCATGTCCATGCAAGTCTGTCAAAACCAGCAACTAGTCTTGCATTATTGGGCAAAACCAGCAACTACCTTGTATTTGCTAGAAGTAGTTGCTATTTTTCTCTAATTTTTGTATGATGTCTCACGTTTCTTGTCTCCACTAAATAAAGGCAAATCTATCTTTTTGATTTTAATTTATCAAGGAAAAAAAAAGGAAAAGGAAGAACGGAAAAGGGAAAAGGGGATGGTACTTGTATGTCTCCCTCAATCATCTCTCTTTTTCTCTCTCACATCTACCTCTCTCTCTCTTTCTTTCTCTCCTTTCATCTCTTTCTCTATTTTTTTTTCTTTTTCTTATTTAATCAAAAAGAAAAAAACCTAGCCCCAAAATTACAAACAAGGAACCTACCTCAAGCCACCATCACGTGCTCTTCTCCAGCAGACCGCCACCACACCTCTCACTGGCGAAGCACTAGTGACAAGTCTCCATCTCTGGCACGTAGCAACGACCATGTCGTGCCATCCTCAATTGTGACTACGTGTGACACTGTTTGCTCCATTGCCGCGGCTCTCACCAGCTTGCATTTCAACCACTGCAGCAACCTTAGACCAGCCAATCACCACCGCAAGCATTTTCACTAACGTCAGGTTCTCTGCTGCTCCGTTTATGGATTATCTCCTTAGTTTCAATCCTCCGTTATTTGTGAGTTTATTGGCCTGTTTGAGTTGAAAGCTCTTAAACTTTTGTGTTCGAAAATATGGAAGATCATCTCTAGGTTTTATTATTTGTGGGGTTACCTATATGCTTTGAATTTGTTGCTGAGATATTTGTTCTTCCTATTGCATGAGATATGTGTCTAAGTTTAAGTGGGTTTGCTGAACTATACTCTGTTTAGTGCCTTTAAGCGAGAAATCAATATTTTATCGTGGGCCTATGGTGTTATTGTGACGAAAGTGGGTTGTTAATGGTATTTTATATTTTGTTTGACCTGACAACTAGTACTGGGGTTAGAGTATTGAGCTATGCTTGACTGAGTACTATACCCGAAAATTAATTGCTAATTTCTCTTTGAATTTTGTTTTATTTTTGTTTCTACCTTCTGCAATAATATGTTGTTATTCTTTGATTTTCTGGTTATTTCATAAACTGGACTCTAAGATATTGTTAAGTTTTCTTGTATTAATGATTTTTGTTTAGAATAGGCTAAAATTCTTGGGTTATTCTTCTAATTGTAAATCTGAATTTTCTTTGCTGGAGCTTTTGAAATTGTTTTAGTTTGGCTTTAGTACAACAAAACATATGGCTGTAATCTCTTGTTCATTCTTTGGTTGACTAGAAAGATCCGTTAAGATTTTTATATGATGGATAGAATTAAAAGGTATTCTTAAAGAGAAAGTTTTGATGATGAGAAGTATTTTTTTTAGTATATTATCTTGATCATGTTATTATAAATTATTGGTATATTACACTTGACCTTTTTGATGCTGAAAGGGGAGAAAGGACAGGTTTACCAATTTGGAGCATAATCATGGATTAAGGGGGAGCATAGCAACAAGAAAAGGATCAAAAGATACTTGTGGATCAAGGAGGAGTATAGCTACTTGTCAAAGAGGATCAAAAGATACGCATGGATCAAGGAGGAGCATAGCTACTTGTCAATGATCAATAATGGAGTCATGGATTGAGGGAGAGCATAGCAATTCCTCAAAAATTAAAGAACTCATGAACTAAGGGGGAGCCTTCTTTAAACTTTTAATTTTTAATTTCTTTAAATATATTTGATTATGATGATAATGCTATTAACTCTGATTATTATTGAATATAGGACATACACTTGATAGTTGCTTGCTTTCTAAATTTTCCCATCATGCTCAAATTGATTTATAATATTTCATAATTGGGTCATCATCAAAAAGAGGGAGAATGTTAGATATATAGTTTTGATGGTGAATATTGACAGAATAATTGTTGATTCTTTCTCTCCATTAAGAGAAGATATATTGTTCAAATTATTTCCTTTTTTATCTTATTGAAATTACTCCACTCTTAATGTCTGACATCTCTATAAAATATGATTATTTTTTGGAGATTATTTGATCTGATTTTTACTCAGAAAAATCATGTTTAGGAGATGAAATCATGGAAGCAACGTTCAAATGAGTAATTTGGTGCATCATTATGAAAACTGAGAGAAACAGCAACCAAACTAGCAACTACGAGTTAGGATTTAGCAATTATTCCCAGTTATAGCAGTTACACAAAATTGCATCTTTTGGTCAGAACTCAAACCTTAATTCTCTCTAACGGTTAGTGAACTTCAATGTTCTAACATCTATAAAAAGCCTTCAAGAATAGGAAGAGAGATGAACCTCCACCAATAAAATTGAGAGAATTCCTTTACTCTATATTTTGTCTATCATAGTTCATAGGCTTTACACCTTAACTTGCTCATCTTCTTTTGAGAGTCTTTGAAACCCACTGTAGCTCAACTATAAGAGCATTCGTACCTTGTATAATTACCCTACTTTGGTTGAGATGGGGGGAGGTTTAGTGGTGTCCTTGTGAGAAACAAACCACTATATACTCTACTAGGGAATTGGGTAGAGGAAGGTTTATCAAATCCTTGTAAGCAAAAATTTGAGAGTGAAGAAAAATCCCAAACAATTGGGGACTGGATGTAGGTTACACATTGTGGCTGAACTAGTATAAAAATAGCTTGTGTTATTTTCTCTTCTCTTATCTTTTTTACTTTATGCACTATTGCATTTAACTATTTAAAGCTTTAATTCTATTTTAATTTTCAAATTTCTGTTATTGAACCAATTCACCCCCCTCTTGGTTCCTTCAATACCTTTTCTAGAAGCTTTGACTTAGATGTCAATCTATGCCAAATTTTTGAAGGATATCTTATTTCGCAAAAGGAAGTTCAAGTATGATGAGACATAGTGCTAAATAGGGAATGCAGTGCTATATTGCAAAATAAGCTACCTCCAAAGCTGGAAGATCCAAGGAGTTTTACTATTCCATGTGATATTGGTGATGTTCATTTTGATAAAGCTCTTTGTGATCTAGATGCTAGCATTAATTTAATGCCTTTGTCTATTTTTAGGAAGCTTGGGATCAAAGAACTAAAACTCACTATGGTGTCTCTACAGTTGGCAGATAAGTCTATCAAATATCCAAAGGGCTTGTTGGGAATGTGCTAGTGAAAGTCTATAAGTTCATCTTCCCGGTAGATTTCATTATCCTTTATATGGAGGAAGATAGAAAAGTCTCACTAATTCTTAGAAGACCTTTTTTAGCTATCAAAAGAGCATTAATTGATGTGAAAGATGGGAGGCTTAAATTGCACATTCAAGAGGAGAAGGTCACATTCAAGCTGTTTGAAGCAATCACACCTCCTTTTGAAGCCAACTCTTACTTTCGATTGGATGTAGTGGAAGCTAATTTGAGCACTTCAATCCCAGCATCCCATGCCACCCCTCCTTAGAGATCTAAATTGATGAAAATCAAAGCAAGGAAAGAAAAGAAAAAGATGAAGGATGATGATCTTAAGTCACTTGATAAGCCGTTAGAAGCTCTCTACTAGCCATTCAAACCTAACTCTATCCCATTGATCTTTGCGAAGAAGAGCTGCTACTTGGTGATAAATTACCAAAGAGGGGGAGGAAGGAACCACCATGAGTGATAGGACCATGTCCAACTTAAGGCCATTAAACCAATGTGCTTATTGGGAGACAACCTAATTTTTCTAGCCTTTCTTTCATTTCTTTTAATTCTTTTTTTATTAATTAGAGTCCTTGTAGTTCTTCTTTGGATTTAGGTAGAATTTTAGATTTGAATAATTCTAATTTATTTGATTTTGTTTTTTTTTTATTTTATAGGTTTATTGGAGTAATTAGGAAGTGCAAAAGTGGAGGAAAAAGCCATATACGACATGTAGTAGAAAAATGCAGAATCTGCATTAGCAACAACGTGCTATAGTGCATTGCCTGGCGCTATAGCACGTTGTTAAGGAACAATGGAGTTTCAAATTTTGGGCTGCACTATAGCATGATGCTTTGCACTATAGCACAAGCCTGATTCTGCAACTTATTAAATGAAACAAGACACTCGCGCTGGAGAGTAACTTTCCTTTCCTTTCCTTTTTTTCTTTTTGGTTTTATTTTCATGTATTGGGAACAATGCATAAATTTAAGTTGGGGGTTGGGAAAGTCCATTATTTCACTTTCTTATTTGTTCGTGTTTATTTTTATGAGTCTAGGTTATTAGGCTATTAGTTTTGCTAGTTGTCAGTTTTCTTGTTTATATATGAAAAAAAAAAAGATTTTAATTTTTAGTCCATTTTTTTTTTTTGTTGGTTTGGTTGTTGTTTTGCCTGTGCCAATGATATGAAATACTACTCCATTTGTTAACTTTAAGTAACTTTGGATTCTAATTTGAGTCTTGAAAATCTTCTTGTGCATTTACTATTGTATTGGGAAAAATTATTTTCTTGCACTTTCATATATGAGTTAGCAACTTAGGATTGGTGATCTTTATACTTTTATGCTTTATTTAGATTGAGACATGCATTCTTGTTCACTTGAATCTCTCTTGAAATATATGTGAGTAAGTCTTAACCTTGAAATGATTTAGGCCATGTGTGGTAGCCACAATTGAGCCTTATGGCCTGCCCTTTAACAACCTAATACCTTCCTTTGTTTCACCTCTTTGGTCCCATGGTTCACCTTCAAGCCTTAGCTTCTAAATTCATTTGAATAGGGTAACCTCCACTACCACAACCTCATGCTTTCTAAGTTCAAAAGTGGAGTGGGAGAATATTTGAAAAAAAAAAAAAAGAGAAAGAAAAAGAAGATAAAGAAGGAAGGAAGAATAAAGAGTAAAGAAAGAAAAAGAGGAAAAAGTTGGCAATACAAGGAAAATATAATGCCAAGGTTCAACAAGAAAAGCATGATAGTTACAAAGCAACTAAGTTAGGTTACTCCAAGGAGATTGAGTTAGGGTTGAGGGTTCCTTAAATTAAGAGAATTAATTGAGCTTAAATAATTATTCCATCATACCCCTCACCTTGACCTACTGTTATAAGCTGAGAAAAAGTACATTTTGATCTTTGGCTAAGTAATACTTATATAGAAATAGAGAGAGAGAGAGAGAGAGAGAGAGAGAGAGGATTATGGATATTGTAATGTTTTTATCTCTTCTTAAACATTGCATAAGCATAGGATGAGTCAGTTCTTCATTGTTTTCTCTTATACACACACACACACACACACACACACACTTGATCCATTCTTCTGACAATGTGGTTGCACAATTAGATGGTCTTGATACTTAAACTTGGATTCTTGGTAACTTTTGAGTTAAGTTATGAGTAGTGATGAGGAATTCCATAGACTACAACTTCTATCTTGATTGTTTTGTCTGGTGAGTCCTTTTATTTTTTTGAGTTATTTACTTCTTGTTTTTTAGCATTTGTTTTGAGTCTTGCTTAGGGACAAGCAAGTTCTTAAGCTGAAGGTTGTGATAACTCTCTTTAGGAGTTATTTTTTTAGTTAGTTTTTATTTAATTTAGGACATAGTTGTTTAGTTTAGTTAATATTTTGTTTTATTTTAGTTAAATAGTTTAGATTAAGTGGTATTTTGGATTTTTGTTATTTTCTTATATTTTGGATTCTTATTTTGGGTTTATTTGATTGTTGTTAGGTGCAAGCAGGCTCGGAGAAAGTAAGAAGCGGAAAAGGAAGGATTCAAATTCAACACCTTGTGCTATAGTGCACTGCTGCAGAAGAAAGAAGGCCAAAATTTTGTGTTGCGTTATAGTGCAACCTTACGCGCTATAGCGCATTGCCGTTTTGTCAATTGCCTATTTTTTGTGTTACGCTATAGCGCACTTGTGTTTTACGCAAAATCTGTCAAGTTTGAGTGTTGCGCTATAGCATAGTACTATTTTCAACCATGGAACTTTAGTTGCACTATAGTGCAACCACGGTTGCAGAAATTAGTGAGCTCGAGCCAAGTTTCGTGAAAGGGATCTATGCACTATAAAAGGCAACATTTAACATCAGAAAAGGATCCCAAGTCATATCTACACACTTCCTAAGATAGAAGACTTCTTTTGGAGAGATTGACAGTGAAGATTTAAGGATTCCAGAGTTCAACTTCAATACGGAGAGATACAAATTCTTCCGAATCTCTTGTTTCTAGGATGAATTCTTTGTAGCTTTTTATTTTTATATCTCCTCATCTTCATACTCTTTTGTTGTTTTCTTTTCTTTAGTCATGAACTAATTTTCTTTTTTTAGGGCGTTAATGGAATCTTTTTGTTTGACAATTTTACTTATAAATTAATGTTAATCTTATTTTTATCTCAACTGCTTAGTGTTTTTGCTTGTGCTTAATACTTTTGAATGATTGGCCACTATTTAATTGAATTAGGGATTTACAATAACTCAAGAAAGGGTTTGTGAATAAAGCCTCTTAACATAAACACTTAAGCTGAGTGAAAACTAGAGATAGATAACGCAATTCATGCGATCAATATAAGAACCCATAAAGCTTCAACCTTTACTTGGATAAGTTTGTACTAAGAGATTAGATAATCAGTTTAGGATAAAGAGTATTGCTTAAAGAGAGAGGCTAGGAATTAAATAAGGAGAACTGACCATGAGTCAACTAGGATAGTAATTAATTAACGCAAATTCATAGTAAATGCGTCTACAATAAGTGAAATTAATTAGCCCTAGCATCCATCCTATTACATTTATCTACACCATTGACATTTGTTTGCATTAGTATTTTTCTTATTTATTTTATTTTATTTTATTTTTAATTTCTTAATTCCATCCAAATAGTTAGCCCCTCAAACTATTTGGTAATTGATCTATCCTTGTAAGAATGATACTCTTTTCATCACTTTGTTACTTGTACGACTCGGTATACTTGCCAGAGTTACATCAATCATCGAACCAGTTGAATTGATTTTCAACCAATCTGTAGGAAGAGAGTTCCATTGAAAGAACGCCTCAGAAGAATTCGAGCCCTAGTTCAATGTTCTATGCAAGCCAACAACATTTGTAATTTCAACTACTCTAGACCAAATCTAGCGAAGAACCCTTTGATGATTAGTAATTTTTCTTTCAAAGACCAGTTTGTTTCTTTGGAGCCAAATGCTAGACATGCTTATCACAAAATAGTTGACCACTCTTGGGCACCATACTACCTAATAGAGGAAGATAAATTCTTCTCTAATTAACTAGTTCTGCTAGTAATAAAGAAGTTGCGCCATTTAGAACTTGGAACTAAACATCTTCAATTAGCTTTCGCTTTGTCATATTCCCTTAATATATGAAGAGTTATCTCCTCATCCCACAGCTAGGACAAGAGGAATTACTAGCAAAATGGCGCCTCATTCTATTGTAATTAGTTAGGAGAGCATCTTTTGATATTAACCATAAGAACAACCGAACCCTCTGTGGTCCCTGGCAGTGCCAAATCTTTCTGAATACGGAGTTGTTAAAGCCTTGGTCTCCTACTAAGGCCTCATATGCAAACTTGATTGAGAAGGGCCCATTAGTGGTAAGCTCCTATGCCATACAATCAGCCCTATCCCTAGGTGATAAGGGTTTCATCCCCATAATTTTAGCACAAATATTTTGGGCAAAAGATCATGCAATTTCACCATGTCCCAAGAGTCATCTATAGTAAGGAAATCGTTCAGTAACTCTTCCTTCTCTATCATAGATAAGGGCCAGATCACAAAGTTGTGAAGACAATCTAGTCCTGGAATCCACTTATGATGCCAAAACTTAATGGTATTCCCATCACCTATTTGCTAGGCCAAATGTTGGACCAAGTTATCCTACCTTTCATAAACACCCTTCCAAAGATTCGACCGATGTCTTTTCCTCTCAACTAAAGGAAGTAAATCATTTCCACACTTAGACTTTGATCTAAGAACTTGGGCCTAGAGATACTATTTATTTTGAACTAAACTCCACCAACTTTCATTATATAAGCCTTATTTAGCTCATGAGAATGTCTCAGACCCAATCCACCTTTAGATTTTGGCACTAGAGGTGAACATGGTTCAATTCAATTTGGTTTTTTATGCTAACCTAAACTAATCCAAAAATACAATTTGGTTTTCTAAACTAAACCAGTTTTATATTTCATATCAAATATCTAAACTGTATGAACCGATTAATCTAGTTTAGTTAACTGGTTTAGATATGGAGAAGTTCATGTTGACACCTCAACAAAAATGGCAATAGCGAACTATCGTCTATCTATCAGCAACACAACTAAAATGATAATAACAGCAGATTGTAGTTGATCTGGGCATTTGACGACAACGCAATGTGAAGATAACATCAATGTGATGGTGCAGCGTAAATGATAATAGCAACAAAAATGACCGCCCAATAGTGCCAACAATGGCATGTTGGAAATGATCACAGTAATGGATATGCAATGACACAGCAAAAATGACTCTAGTAACTGTGAATTTGTTCATGAGGAAAGTAGCAAGTCCAATAATAGTGTATCAAAAACAATGGCAGTAGCAGATCTAACATTAATACAAAACTCAGACGAAGATTGGAGAATGGAGAATAACAAGGGTAGGGAGCTTTAAATGATGACTTACCAATAGCGCATCTTGAGGACATTCCAGATATGGTTTCAACCAGTGAACCAAATTAGACTTTATAATTGGTTCAAAACATATTTAACAATTTAAAAAAAATGATTTTTATGAGATTGTTTGGTCTAGTTCAAAATTTGGTTCTAGTTTATGGTTTTTTTGCACACCCCTATTTGGCATACAAATAGAACCCCAATCAATTAGGTGGATCTTTGTAACACCCTTCTAATTATAGTACTATACTTTGGTCATGATACCTAATTAAAGGTTGCTATAACTTTTTCTTTATGTGCACTTGAAAATATTTCAAGTAAATATGGGGGTTATAAATATGAAAATATAGATTTTCTAAAAGAAACTAAGGTTGTATTAGAACTTACAATTACCATTCATAGATCTTTATATTTATTACGAGAGTTGTAGGAGCTTGTCTCGCCCTCTACACTTTCATAGGAATCGAAAATACATAAGTGCTAGAAAATAAATATGATTTTGTTCGTATAACTATCAGGTGTATGCGAACCCATATACATATCCAAGTAATCTTGGTATAGGTATCTAGAATCTTCAAGGGATGTAGAGCCCATCTTCCTATATTGTTGCCACCTGTACTATCTGGAGATGACATAGAAAGATACATAAGGATGAGAATTTAAAATTCTTAGTAGGATATCTTAGACTATCATGTACAATGTCATCGTCGTCATCCCCAATTGCTCTGGTTTGTTTTCAAAAATCATAAATAATATAAATAACAATATACCGATTCCCATTTAATAAGTTCTTGAAAATCCTTTATTCGAAGCGACACACTTGACAAGTAAAAGATTAATTCCATACTGAAAGCAGTAGGCCAATAAGGTATCTAGAGTTCATGCATATGCAGATGCTGCTAGCTATTGATGCAAGTGCACTTGACTCTCATATATTTCTTTAACTTGCAACTTGAACATCTATACTTGGTCCCCTGGAAGTATATGGTCTCTTCCACTTCTGGAAAATAGCCTGCTTTTCAAAACCAAGCTTGTTCCTTTACGTGATTACCGAGTTTACTTTCCTTGACTCTGACACCAACTTATTCCCCTTAAATCTGTTCAGAGGTGCTGCCCAAGTGATCATCTTTGATAATATCGCCCTAACCCATTACTAGATGGAGGCTCGATATGTCTCTTTGCAGGCTCTCACTACCTTTTACATTCTTATACATAATCATGAATGAGGATGCTATATGAACCTTTGAACATGCTCCATAACTTTACTTTCGAAATATTCTTGCATGCATGATGTTCGCAAAGGAAAGAGGCACATAGCGTAGCATACTAAAGAATATATATAACATTATCATTCCAACACATTACTACCTAGTTTTCATAGTCATTATACACTTTAAAACTTACTCAAACTTTCTCCCTCTATAAACTTGAAATTTGAAGACCAGGACAATCAAACTTTCTCCCTCTATGAACTCAAAACTTAAAGACCAGGACAACAGAGTAGTGTCCTGTCTAACTCGAAACTTAGAGACTGGAGACGAGGGAGAAGTAACCCTTCTCTCTTAAACTCCGAAACTAGAACATGGAAATGAGAAAGAATTGACCCATTTCTTTTAAAGTCGAAAACTAGAGTCTGGGGTCAAGGGAGAAGTGACCCCTTTCTCTTAAACTCGAAAATTGGAACATGGGGTAACCTGGGGTTGAGGGAGAAGTCACCCCTCTCTCTTAAACTTGGAAACTAGAACCTAGGGATGAGGAAGTCTACTGCCCTATTTTGGGACAAACTTGTATACCTAAAGTTTGAAAATCACCAAAAATCCATCTTATGTTACTTTGCTACAAAATTTTACCAGGAAATATCTATATGAATCTTCTCTGAAGTCCAACAATTTCACTTAATTTGAGTAAGTAAAGCAGGAGTTATGAGCTCCTCATTTAGTTTGTCCTATTTCAACTTGAATAAAGCATAGGACAACTTCAAAGATTTACTAGGAGCAATCCATTGAGGATATGAATCTACAATTTTATAAGCGTGATCCCCTATGTGTTAGCTTTCTAACAAAGGTAGTTTCACTCCAATTGAGGTTGTATAGAGCAAGATATGGCCATTATAATGTACTAGTCAAGATTGGGGGTGGTAATGCATAGCTTATTTTAGAAAATCATAACTTTCTCATCTTAAGTCCAATGAATATCAAATTTTGAAGGTATACTCTTTTATGAGTTTATTTTCATTCAAAATTGGTCCCACCTCTACTAGGGTTTCCCAGCTTGAGATATGGTGCATGTATTGGGCTTTATTCATAAAACCCTTAATAGCAGATTTTTTTGTTTTGGGGTGATTATGGTTCTCTAATGCATTTCTCAACACTAATCAAGTTTCACCACTCTTAAATTATAGAATAGGTTCTATCTTTATCATACCTATCTCTAAATGAATAGAATAAAATGAATTAAGAAAACACCAGCTTCATGAAACTCTAGAGTACACACAAGTTCTAGAAGTCTATCTTAGTTTCGAAGCTTTAAACTATTCAAATCTTGCTTCCTTGTACTCTAAACTCCTTTCAAACACCAAGTAGACAACAAGTCTCACTTCCTCCTTGTGATGACTAAAGATATACAATCCAAAGGGAAGGAGTTTTGCTTCTTGTTTTGGTTAAAATAAGGGAATAAAGCTTAGATTGCAAGTGAAAGCCAAAAGCAATCAAGAAAAGGCAAGGCTTTTAAGGATGAAAAGGAAGAAGAAATTGATGATGGAGTGCTAGAGGTGGTGGATGAATTTTTCAAGGGAGGAGAAGAAGAAAAGTGCTCATCTTTTCTAATTTTGGGGTTTTATAAAAATTGGATTTGAAAGGCAAATTAAATTTGCTTAAGTTGAGTTGTGTGGTCATCTTTTCTTCGTCAAAAAATGACTAGTATGGCTAATTCCTAGCCACATACTCTAGGGTTTTAAGGTGAATATTTAGGTCCTCTTGTATTATAGATCCTTACCGTATCAATTTCTAATGTTCCAGTAGATTGTTCTTAATACTTGGGTAGTGTAGCTTCTTTTAAGCTACTCAATTTACCTAACTTAGGGTGTGAGTAAACCCATACTTTTATTTAAAACCATGTATATAAAACATAATTTATAAAGTTGTTACTTGTATACTATTTAGCTTTTAGTATCTTAGGGTTCACATATTTCCGAAATTAAGATTTTTCCTCTAATGCCCTTCCTGATAACCAAAATCCCTTATTTATAGTTTTGCCACTCATCACTATAATTCAACTATTTCCTATCCTAATCCTTACTTGGGACTGGCTTCCTACTATACTGAGTTATCCCCAGAGTTTAGGACATTACAATCTTCCTCTAACTAGAAGTACTTCCTATAAAAAATTCCTACAATTCTTATCAAGATCATCACAAGTACTTAAGGGCAATAGGTTGGTTCGCATAAATTATGTGGGCATACCTAATATAATAGATTAGATTTAGTCAACCAGCAAGAAAGAAAGAGAAGTGACCTTCCAAGTGTTGAGTCATTTGGTTAGCTTGCTCAGGATATGTTTAAATGTTGCCTTGGCAGCCCGCTTATGTAATAAGGGCACCCCAAGGTATTTCCCAATATCATTTGTTCTCGAAAAATTAAAGGATTCACTTATCTCTTCTCTCACAACATGATTCACATTACGAGAGAAATAGATATGCATCTTCTTATTACTCACTTTATGGTCGAAACTTGCACGAAAGCATCTAGGCACTGCCTTCTAACATTGACTTGGTCCATACTAGCCTCGGCAAATAGAATTAGATCATTAGCAAAGCAAAGATGAGTTAAGCTTGGACTTCCTCCTACAAGTTTAATTGGCTTCTAGAATCCATATTCTCTTGCCACATTTATCAATTATGACAAACACTCAATGCATAAGATGAACAAATAAAGCGATATGGAATCACCCTGGTGAATGACTCGAGAGGCAGTAAAAATGATCTAAAGCCTCACCATTCCACAAAATTCTCATAGAGGATGAAGACATACAATGCCAAATGACCTCAATAAATTCACCTGGCAAGCTAATATCTTCAAGCATATCACAGATGAAGCTCTATTTAGGCCTATCATAAGCTTTTTCCAAGTCTATTTTAATTGTCATCCATCCTTTACTTCCTTTCTTTATCCTTGTAGAGTAAATATTCTCTTGAACAATAACTATGTTATCAAAACTATGTCTCCTCAAAACAAAACTACACTACATAGGAGCAACAAGCTTCAATATGCATTGCTTTAATCTTGAGGCTACAACCTTTGTTATCACTTTATAAGACACATTATAGCGGCTAATGGGTCTAAATTGTTTTAAACTAATAGCAAATTCAACTTTAGGAACAAGAATGATAAGTGTCTCATTTAAACCAACAACCTTTTCTGGAGTAGTAAATATGTCCTTTACTAACCCACAAATATCCATGCCCACATGGTCCCATTAGCTTTGGTAAAAGATTGTTTGAACATTATCATTCCCTAATGCTTTAAAACCTCTCATGCTGAAAATTGCTCTTTTGATTTCATGATTTGACACTGGTTGTCTGAGTTTCTTGCTACACCATTGAGTCTCCAAAGAATGATTCTCTTCCTATAAAAGATATTTCCAAAGATATCTTGGTCCGAATTCTTAAGGGAATCCTGAAAGTTCTACATATTCACATTTCATTCTTGACCATCATTGTCATTATTTTCGAAAACTCAGGGTGAGTTAGCCAAGCTACAATAAATCTAAATGGTCTTCTCCTCTTGTTTGGACACTGCTCATGCTGAAATCAAAGCCAAAAGGGGGGAATGGTCCAATCCCAACATAGGTAGATGAAATATCGAAGCATCCTAGAAACGAAGTTACCATTCTAAATTTATCAATGCCCCTATCCAACCTTTCTATTAAGTTGCCCCCTCGCCAAGTATAAGGCCAACCAATACATCCTAAATCCATCACTCCATGTACACTCCACAACACAATGAGACCACCTACATGCCCTATGTCTCTCCTTGGAGTTACCACTAGTTCTCTCATAATCATGTAGAATAGCATTGAAATTTCCCATAAGACACTAAGGACTAGTAGTGATGCAGAACCCTCACATCAAGTACCCTTGATTTTATTCATATATATTAAATAAGTATCACAAAAATTAATAGAACAAAATGAAGTAATGTAAAGTCTCATAAAAAATGTAGTAATATAAAGATTATTAGTATTCTTAGTGTTGTTTTTGCCTTGATCACTCAAAGACGTTAGAGGTTCGACTTGTTTGATTTTTCTTTATATCAATGAATTCCTAATTACTTGAGTTTGGAATTGACAAATTAAAGAAATGATTATAATTAGTAGACCCCAATTCCTTGTTAAGTCAATTCTCCTTTTCTCACATCAACATGTTAATTCCTTAATCAAGAGTCAACATAAAGAGGGATTAAACATGAAAACCAAATCACATATCACATAATTCCAAAATTTATTCCTAAACCTTGAGAATCATGAGGTTTATGCTTGGAGCTAGTTCATATACAAATTTCCCAATTTGTGCATAAATCCTAAACCAAATCATGAGAAGCCAACTCACAAATTTGCAATAAAACAAAAGATAACCGTTTAACTCATCAAACTCAACGTCAAGTTCTCAAACAATCATACACAAATCAACCCATATCAGACTTCACCCTAACCCTAGCTATGGAATCTAATGACTTTTGCTACAAAAGAAAATAAAGAAGAAAATAAGAGAAGAATCTATAAAAATCCAAAATTTGGAGTAAGATTCCTTAATCTCTCCTTTTCTAGTTGCCCTTTACCTACTCCCAGATCTGGAGAATATTTTTTCTCTTATTTCCTAACCTAGATACCCAAACTGCTCTCTCTCTCTCTCTCTCTCTCTCTCTCTCTTGTTCTATTTAACAACAAATCACACATTAGCTTAATTGTTACACACCGTTTGGGTGCTGAAGTGTGGACACTTGGGTAGTGACTTAGCAGAATAGAACATAATTTTTCATATTAGGTGCCCAGGCACTAGTAGTTAGGGGCCTAGCACCAGCCTGGCTGAATGGATAATTGAAATTTCACTCCCACTACCTGTGCACTAACTCTTAAGCGATTAGGCTCTAGACGAGCAGAATGCTTGTCTCCTTTTTGTACTCAACCATAGCTACCCTAAAATCTGAAAATAAAATTAAAATTCAAGCTTTAAATTATAATAAAACCCAAAATAAACTATTAAGCATGCAAACACTCAAACACTAAAATTCCTAACAAAAAGCACTCATCAAAGGTTCAAATTAAAGGTATTTTGACAATCCTACACTCTTAAATTTGCATGATACCTATTCCCTTCAAGCAAGGCATTGGGTTTGAGTTTTGTAGATGGGAAAAAAAAAAAACTAGTGCTAGAAGAGCTTTATCTGTACAGTCGGCCAACATATCTTGAGCTAGATTAGTTAACATCTAGTAAACTTCAGATACTGGTGGTTTAGAGAAAAAACAAAAAATGGAATATCATCAAAGCATATGACCACAAATTTCCCATTAAAAGGTTTTAATACATGACACTCTTTAACGTCATAAAAGTGTTGGGGGCATCATACTATGTAGATGGCATCATGAGATATGCATACAAACCTTTTTTTGCCTTAAAGGATATCAAAAGCCCATAAAATGGAATGAAACCCCAAAATTTTCTATTTATTTATTTATTTTATGATTTTCCAGTAACCATGCAAGTATCATACCGTTAAGAATCCAAAGTTGAGAAAGAATCCAATCTTCAAACTCGTATCACAGAATCCAAAGTTTTCTTGGGTTAAACTAAGGATCAAATATTCAAATTCAAGATCAAATAATAGTTTCACAAATCTTAAATTTCACATTTAATTATGAAATTTTCTTGAATTGGATTCTAAACCGAATATAACCTGCTTTGATACCAAGCGTAAGAAATCTTTTATTTTTATATGAATATATACTAGGATTTAGAACACCAATTTAAAGACAAGTAATAATATTTGCATACCTCTTGAAGACTTCCTATTTGGAAATGTTAATTTTCAATTGTAGTAGATGTCAAGCCGTAGTAGTTGCACAATAAGCACACACAAGTTCTTCTAGTCTATAGCCAGTTTACCGTAGAAGGAATGATATACTATAGGGGTATTGTTTGACCATGCTTATACCTTGGACTCTGTATCTTATTTATAGAGTCAGATTCTTCACACCTAAGATTCTAAGTCCTATTACATCACTAAGGAGAGAATATCTCTATAATAACCAAATCAAGTCTATTAGATTCTGTGACAAATCATAATGAGAAAATCAGACCATAATATCTATTAGATTTAGTTTTACAATCCAAATTAAAATTAAATCTTACACTAAACATAAAATTCATATAGTTTGCTTTATTTGCTTATGAAAATGGAAAGTATTAGGGATTAGGATTGAATCATGATGAAATTAGGAGTTAATTTGATTAGGATTAGAGTTGCTTTTGGAGGAAGTTATTTAAAGTTAGTGAGATAGGGTCACATTCATGTAATATACTTAAAGATAATTTTATCACAAAATTATGCAATTGTTTAGTAATTAGTTAGATCTATTAAAAACAAAAAAAAAAAGAAAAATAGAATAATTATGCATTTAGAAAAGTTAAACAACTATTTGAAATAGTATCGATTTGATAATATTTCAAATAGTGTTGAAATCAATCTTGCTCGAATCAGCTACCAATAGTAAATTAAATTAATAAACTAACTAGTATCTAAATTAAATTAATAAAAAATAAACCTATAATTTTTCTTAATCAATTACCACTAAGATAAATTAACTAGACTAAGTTATCAATTAAGTATTCTAATATACCCTAAACTAAGTTAACGCTAATTCAAATATCTAAATTTGTTTTACTACTAGTAAATAAAGTTCAACTAAATTAATAAAATAATCTATTAACTACATTAATATAAAAATTGAACTAAACTATAAAACAATAATGAAAAGTAAATTAAGACATAACATCACCTCTATATTAAGATTTGCAGCGATATATATCTCAAGCATATCAAGCCGATGTAGATCATTATATTTCATTAAGCCAACGTAGATTAGTTTATTAATTTGAATTAGCATAGATTGAAATCAATCTCTTAGAATATATATGGCTACAAATATTAACACAGATGTAATTTTCTGTCTTGATTTATTTTTTATTATTGTTTTGTAGTTTAGTTCAATTTTTTTTATTAGTGTAGTTAATAAATTATTTTATTAATTTAGTTGTAACTTTATTGACTAGCAGGAAAGCAATTTTAGATATTTGAATTAACATTAATTTACTTTAGGATATGTTAGTATATGTAATTGGTAACTTAGTTTAGTTAATTTATTTTAGTGGTAACTGATTAAGAAAAATTATAGATTTATTTTTTGTTAATTTAATTTAGTTACTAATTTAATTTATTAATTTAATTTACTAATGATAACTTATCTAAGCTAAATTGATTTAACATTATTTGAAATAATGTTAAATTAATTTCAATACTAGATCAATTTCAATACTATTTCAAATAGTGTTGAAATTAATCCATTTTAGATCAATTTTGACCTAGCTTCAAACTTATCACTGAAATTTATCTAATAAAAAAACAATTTCTTTATAATACCGAAAACTAGAATATTTTAAAAATTAATCTAAAAAATGGAGATGTAGGTAATAATTTTTTTAAATTTTAAAATAGTGAAAAAGCCTCGCGAAGTACGCATTGAAGGAAATTCCCTCTTTTTGGAGGATTAGATGACAAACACAGACCTTTATCCACGCCTCAGTCCTCAGTCCCTCACTCACACTGTCTTCGTCGTCTGCTCCTCTGCTCAGTCACACAGAACAAACAGCTCACTCCCCACCCGCTCAAATAAACCCCCTCCCCTCCCAAACACCCAACACACACACACACACACACACACACACACACACACACTACCCTCTCCTCCCACTCTACACCCAAACCCCACATTGTCCCTCCGACACTTCCCCATCTCCATTGCACCCTCAAACAAAATGCGCCTCTTGCTTCTCCTCCTCCTTCTCTTCCACCTCCACCTCACCGCCCACTCCGCACGCATCTCGGAGCGCCGCGCCCTCCTCTCCTTCAAAACAGCCTCCATACCCGCCGACCCCACCCGCGCCCTCTCCTCCTGGGACCCCTCCTCCCCCTCCGACCACTGCACGTGGCCCGGCGTCACGTGCGACAACCGCCGCCACGTGACCTCCCTAAACCTCACCTCCCTCTCCCTCTCCGGCACCCTCTCCGACCACCTCTCCCTCCTCCCCTTCCTCACCAACCTCTCCCTCGGCGCCAACAACCTCAACGGCCCCATCCCACCCTCCCTCTCCTCCCTCCCCAACCTCCGCTTCCTCAACCTCTCCAACAACCTCCTCAACGGAACCTTCCCCTCCCAACTCTCTTCTCTCAACACCCTTCAGGTCCTTGACCTCTACAACAACAACATGACCGGTCCTCTCCCCCTCGCCGTCACCGAGATGCGCGAGCTCCGGCATTTGCATCTCGGAGGAAACTTCTTCTCCGGCGAGATCCCGCCGGAGTACGGAAAATGGGAGCACCTCGAGTATCTTGCCCTCTCCGGTAACGAGCTCGCGGGAAAAATCCCGCCGGAGATCGGAAACCTCTCGGCGCTCCGGGAGCTTTACGTCGGATACTACAACACCTACGACGGCGGCATCCCGCCGGAGATCGGGAACCTGTCCCGGCTCGCGAGGCTGGACGCCGCGTACTGCGGATTATCCGGCGAGATTCCGGCGGAGATTGGAAAACTTCAGAACCTCGACACACTTTTCCTTCAGGTGAATGCGCTCTCCGGTTCCCTCACGGCGGAGCTCGGGAACCTGAAGAGCTTGAAATCAATGGACCTGTCGAACAACATGCTCGCCGGCGAGGTTCCGACGAGCTTCGCGGGGCTGAAGAACCTCACACTCTTGAACCTCTTCAGGAACAAGCTTCACGGTGCGATTCCGGAGTTCGTTGGGGAGCTTCCGGCGCTGGAAGTGCTTCAGCTTTGGGAGAACAACTTCACCGGAAGCATTCCACAGAGCTTGGGGAAGAACGGGAGGCTCACAATCGTTGACCTCTCTTCGAACAAGTTGACCGGACAGTTACCTCCTGCTATGTGTTCCGGTAACCGTCTTCAGACACTCATTACTCTCGGGAACTTCCTCTTTGGCCCAATCCCTGATTCACTCGGAAAGTGCGGGTCCTTGAGTAGGATTCGAATGGGCGAGAATTTCCTCAACGGTTCAATTCCAAAGGGTCTTTTCGGGCTTCCGAAACTGACCCAAGTTGAGCTTCAGGACAATCTTTTCACTGGGCAGTTCCCTGAGTCTGGTTCTGTTGCACCTAACCTGGGGCAGATTAGTCTTTCTAATAACAAACTTTCTGGGCCGTTGCCGCCAACGATTGGGAACTTCTCAAGCATGCAGAAGCTTCTACTCGACGGGAACCAGTTCTCGGGTAGGATCCCGCCCGAGATTGGGAGGCTGCAGCAGCTCTCCAAGATGGATTTCAGCAACAACAGGTTCTCGGGTCCCGTTGCGCCCGAGATCAGCCAGTGCAAGTTGCTCACGTTCGTCGATCTCAGCCGCAACGAGCTCTCCGGTGAGGTCCCCAACGAGATCACTGGCATGCGGATATTGAACTACTTGAACCTCTCCAGGAACCATTTAATTGGTCCCATTCCTGGGTCTATAGCCTCCATGCAGAGCTTAACCTCTGTTGATTTTTCTTACAACAATCTCTCTGGTTTGGTTCCTGGTACTGGCCAATTCAGCTACTTCAACTACACCTCTTTCTTGGGAAACCCTGAACTTTGTGGCCCTTATTTGGGTCCTTGCAAAGACGGGCTTGTCAATGGCCCTCGCCAGCCTCATGTTAAAGGCCCACTCTCTTCCTCCTTGAAGCTCTTGCTGGTTATTGGGTTGCTCGTGTGCTCTATTTTGTTTGCTGTTGCGGCGATATTCAAGGCACGGTCTTTGAAGAAGGCCAGCGAGGCACGCGCGTGGAAATTGACCGCGTTCCAGCGATTGGACTTTACTGTTGATGATGTTTTGGATTGCTTGAAGGAAGACAACATAATAGGGAAAGGAGGTGCAGGCATTGTTTACAAAGGTGCAATGCCGAATGGTGATCAAGTTGCTGTGAAGAGGTTACCGGCTATGAGCAGAGGCTCTTCCCATGATCATGGTTTCAACGCGGAGATTCAGACATTGGGGAGGATTCGGCACAGGCACATTGTGAGGTTGTTGGGTTTCTGTTCAAACCATGAGACGAATCTTTTGGTCTATGAGTACATGCCTAATGGGAGCTTAGGTGAGGTTCTTCATGGGAAGAAAGGGGGTCACTTGCATTGGGACACGAGGTACAAAATTGCTGTGGAGGCTGCAAAGGGGCTTTGCTATCTTCACCATGATTGTTCGCCACTTATTGTACACCGAGATGTGAAATCGAACAATATCCTTCTTGATTCCAATTTTGAAGCCCATGTTGCTGATTTTGGGCTTGCTAAGTTTCTCCAAGATTCCGGAACATCTGAATGCATGTCTGCTATTGCCGGGTCATATGGGTACATCGCTCCAGGTACCGTGTTTGAAAATCAAGTTAATTGATGAGTTGTGTGTTGAATTTGTATGACTACTTTCGTTTTTTCAATCATGTTTTCGGAGATTTGTCTCTTTTGACTAAACATCACGGTATTGGTGTAGAACTGTATTGTGATTCCCCTAATTAATTAATAGTGTTAACATGCTCTGTGGTCTATCTTGACTTCTGTTTTCTACCAAACATTGATGACCTCTTGATTAAATTTGTCCACTAAATTAGTATGCTTCTAAACTATCACTCATTTACTACTTAAAGTAAATGGTAGGTAATTCTGCAGTGGTTGCCTCGTTTGATTCTTGACCATGTCCCCAAGCTATAATTAAATTAGTCCTGTAGTTATAGATCAGAGATGTTCACAAGTGGGAAACAGATGGTGATTGACAAACTGCAAAATAAAACGGTCTATTAGTTTTCCTGTTGTTTTCTCATATATTGACTTTGTTGTACTTAATTGTTACCAATTACTGATTGAAGTTGAGATTTTGATTGCAGAGTATGCCTACACTTTGAAAGTTGATGAGAAAAGCGATGTGTACAGCTTTGGTGTGGTTCTTTTGGAGCTTGTAACAGGAAGGAAACCAGTTGGAGAATTTGGTGATGGTGTGGACATTGTGCAGTGGGTCAGGAAAATGACAGACTCAAACAAGGAAGGAGTGCTTAAAGTTCTTGATCCTAGGCTTCCCTCTGTTCCCCTCCATGAGGTGATGCATGTTTTCTATGTGGCCATGCTGTGTGTTGAGGAACAGGCAGTAGGGAGACCAACTATGCGCGAGGTTGTTCAAATTCTGACCGAGCTTCCAAAGCCACCTAGCTCAAAGCAGGGAGACTCAACAATCACGGAGTCCTCTTTTTCATCATCAAACAGTTTAGAGTCTCCAACCGCAGCATCTAAAGAGCCTACTAAAGATCATCAAAACCCTCCGAAGTCACCACCACCTGATCTTCTTAGCATTTGAAGTGCCTTGTTGGGGATGGGATGGGGGTGTTTCATCTTTATTTCCTTGGCTTGTGACTTGCGATAGCTTATCCACTTGCTTTCTTTATTTAGTTTTGTTTTTTTTGGGGGGGGGGGGGGGTTTCTTTAAGTTGTTAATGCTTGGATATTTCTTCTCTCTTTAATGGTTTTGTAATTTGTACAGTAGGATTGGTGGGAGTATTTTCTTATAAAGTCTTTGTCTGCATCATGTAGCACATTGGTGTTTTGGCATTGCCTGTTGCTGTTCTGATTCCGCACCAGGGAGCAGTGTAAACATCATGGAGAAGTCTTGTTCTTTAGGGTGCCAATGACAGGTAGAGTGAAAGGGACACACAAGGACACAAACGGTGTTAGTGGTTTTTTTTTTTTTTTCTCCCTTTTCCTGGGAAAAAAAAGGTCCATGGTTTATAACACTGTTTATGAACCGTGAGCGAACAGAGGCACATAATAAGCAGTGAATAATTCATGGTCCATGCCGTGAGGACTCCTTATGCTAAAACATGATATAGTAACTAATTGGCGGAGTCTTGGTGTTTAAAAAAAGATGACAACTGTTTTCTTTGTTAGGTAGATTGAAAGAACAATAGAACAACTTTAAAATGGATCCATAGATTCATATCTTAGCGTTAGAGTGAATCCTAAACAGGAATTCTGGCATGGACGTTTTACTTTGACCTTTTAGAAAGGGCTTGACGTTAGGTGTCCACATGGTACACGCAACAAAGTATTGGTTTGTTATGAGTTAAGTGAGATTGTACTGGGTGGTTGTTGGCATTTGGGTATTGTTGTTGGAGGAGATTCGTCTTCATATCCATGCCCTTTGTATGGGATGGCCTAGCTAGCTACCATAGGTGAGAAAGATCCCATATGGTTAGAGTTAGAAGAGAGTTACGCTGGTGTTATGATGTGAGGTTGGTGCACCATAACTAAGAGAAAAAGACGTATGTGGAATTCAAAATAATATTGGGGCCAACCTGCCCCATGCCATTTCCTAAAGGGAAAAACCAAGACAAAATTCCAGTGACTGTTTGGTTGGAGTAGTTGCAGAATGACGATCTATTTCAGAATAATAAAAAAAAATACAGAGGTACTGGCTTAAATAGAGAAGTGTTGCTTACACAATATTTTAGAACAGGAACTACACAGGGTTCATGAAGACCTTAGATGGCAATGGAAAAAGGTGCGGGTTTAAAAACAAAAAGAAAGAATAGTTGAGATGCAATTATGTAAATACAGAAAACCTTTTGTGTCTCCACATTATTTTTTGGCTAAAATATTTATGCATTTGATTATGAAACCAAAACAACATTGCATGCAGACATATTGATTTTGGTTGCTACGACACGATGATGGGATGTGATAGTGTACAATGGTGGTGGAACAAATGGGCCACTAAGGAAAAAAAGGGCAGGGGAGTATGAATGATTGAGTTCTTTAATTAGATCTAGCTTTTGAGCATTAATGGCGTCAAGAGAAATTTCCCATTTGTAATCAACATTATCTTGTAAGATTTGTGTTACAAATGAAATGAAGCCACCTTAAAAATGTGAAACATAGATAAGGGAGAGATGTTATGGTGAGTAGATAAGAATTTTATTACTAACAACCCTGTATTAGTGAAAGCCTGAAAAAGAAAGTAGTCTTTAAATTCAAAGTAATTAAAAGAAATAAATTTAGGATAAATTATATGGACCTATGAGATTAGACGATATTAAACATGACACCACAATTTGCAAAAATATATACTAATCTCCTATGAGATTTAGGTGATATTATACTTAATAATATCCTTATTTTTTATAAAATATAATACTAAACATCTCTATAAAAATTAGAGAATGTTAGTGTAGGTATAATAAATCAAAAATGTATCGTGTAATATTATCTAACTTTAAAAGAAATCAGTGTAATTTACCCATCAATATAAGAATTTTATTACTAATAACCTTGTATTAGTGAAAGCCTGAAAAAAAAAAAAAAGTAGTCTTTAAATTCAAAGTAATTAAAAGAAATAAATTTAAGATAAATTACATGGACCTCTGAGATTAGATGATATCACACATGACATCCGTAATTTGCAAAAGTATGTACTAACCTCCTATGAGATTTAGGTGATATTACATTTATTAATATCCTTATATTTTATAAAATATAATATTAAACATCTCTATAAAAATTAGAGAAAGTTAATGTAAGTATAATAAATAGAAATATATTATATGTAATATAATCTAATTTTAAGAGAAGTCAATATAATTTATCCATAAGTTTAAATGATTCTCTTGGTCATTATAAAAAAAGTACAAATATTATTCATTTATGAAGACCAGTAGCTTCAATGAAATGCTTGTGTACGAATATCAGAATCATATTCTTCTGTGATTATGGTATGGAACATCTAAAACAAGCAGAATATCCAAAGTAGCCGATGCCAAAACTAACTGATACACCGTGATGGTCTCGAAGAATCCCAAGTTAATAAAATAAATAAATGAAAACAAAATAAAAATAAAAAATGCATCATTGCTCTATGATTAGGTAATTGAAAATTGGAACATGGAATTCAACCCAAGAACCTCTGAAACACTGAACACACCACATATATAGGACAAAAACCTTCGTATTTGAAAATAATTAGTAAATCTAATACATTAGAACGCAAACATGAAAGCGTTCAAAATACTTGTGTGTAACGACAAACAGAGAGGGGAAACCAAAGGTAAAAAATTAAGACAGTAAAGATGATTGGGTACCAAGAGGACAAACAACTTTACCCAAAAATCTATCAAAGAAAGGAGAAGCGGTGGCCCAAAGGTTTTCTGTTTGCTTGGACCGACTGTGTTTTCCATATCACGTACTCTATTCTCCCATATGTTTATTTTTGATATTGTCTGTTACTTCTACTGTTTTCTTTTGCCATATGTTACTTTCGAGATGTATGTATTGAATGACAGTGCATACGGCTCTGTGTTAAGGCTCCGAAAACACGATGAATTGGCATTTCGCGTCTTGTTTGTTTTTTGCAGCTGCCTAAGATATTCCTGCCTTGGATTTTCACTTACAAGTTAGCACAAGGAAATTTACTCAAAGATTGGCCGAGTCTTGATTGTTTGAAGTGAGAAGATAGGAGCTATTGTTATCATGTTGTATTAAGAGTTACTAATGCAATTTTAGAGAGTAGTGAAGTAAAACTCTTTTTAAAGTAAATAATTCTAAGAGATTTATGCTCATAATACAGTGACAAGTGAACTGTAGAAAAAGACTAAAGTTCAAATCTTCGAGATTATTAAGAGATTATTAAATATCTAATCATATTTCAAGTTATTAGTCACTCGTTTATGGAGTGAGAGGATAAGCTGACAAATCAAACAAATAAATAAGAGATCAAAACAAAATAAATCTGAGTAGATAATGAAGTGTTAATACAACTAACGTTCCTGTTTTATGTAGTCAACGAAACTTTAGGACCCTAGGCATCAGCAATAAAAGCAGTTGATCTAGGATGAAAAGTACAAGTCCACATTGTAGTTGGGCTGATTGATTATCCGTGTGGTAGCCCACACGATTGGCATTTTATTGTTGCTTGATCTCATTACTCCCCTTTGACTTCATTTATTGCTGCAGGCACTGCTGTAATTATGAGAATGCTGTGCATCCCCTGCAGGATATGTTGGACAAGGTCGAGGGAACTCATCTTGAATAATCAATTTCATGCTCATATGTTGACAAAACACGAAAGAAATGGAAACAAAATAAATAAGTAAATAATAAATCATCCAGCATTAAAATCTTGTGTTAGCAATGTATGACTCCTCTTGTTCATGCTTATTTATTTTTTGAAAAAGTCAGTGTAATCCAAAAAAGGTGATTGATACGGGAGACATAGAAAACATTGTAGCAAAAAAAAAAAAAAGAAAGCAAATAATCGAAGTAAAGTTGACAAACTTGTCTGTAGTGATAGAGACGAATTTTTGGTGACGGAATACGTGATGCATATATGAAAAAAGAAAATAAAACAATAAAAATATTAGTATTATGAGTTTTATATAATTTTTATTATTTTTATTTATTTTTTTTAAAGAATTATCAATATATTATTAAAATATATTAATAAACTTTTAGATAAAAAATAAATAAAACTAATAATAATTATATGAGACTAATTATCTAAATATTTTTATTACTTTAATTATTATTTTTTTTTTGTATATATCACGTATTGTATCACGGAAGATTTGTTCCCTAAATATTTTTTTAAACTTTTTCTTCAGTCAGTTTTGCACATTATTTGTACGTACGTCAATCATATAATCAATTTGGTTAGACAATTACAAAGAAGAACACCTTTAGCGCAAAACATTAATTCTACTTTTCCAAACTTTCATTGATTCTGCATCAATCATCTAGTCAATTTGGTTGGAAAATTATAAAGTTGAACACTTTAATGCAACACTTCAATTCTATTTTTCCTTCCTTTAATTCATCGTTTAAAAGGCTAAAAAGCAAGAAAAAAAAAAAGGAAACAAGGCAAGGTCTGACTTGAAGGGTGCACATGGCGTCCAAAATATAAAATACCAAATAAAGCGGTTTGCCCTCAACACAAGTCCATTCCCACAGCCCCACAGTTTGCCCTTTTTTAAACCCTTGAGATGCATATATATGCAGGCGCTATCTACTGTGCTTTTCGCTGGTCAAGGAGCATGGTACACCTTGTAATCTGATGGTGAGATTATGAGGTGTATCGATGCACCAATTACTTATGATGCACTGTAATAATATCTAATTTTAAGAAAATTTAAAAATATAATTAAATATATTTTAAAAACTAATTATTATATACTGATAGTATAAATTATATTGATAATATAAAATAATTTTACACTATCAGTATAATTAAAAAATTTTATCAATATAATTTTACTTTATCAGTGTAATTTTATATTGATAGTATAAAATTATTTTATACTATCAGTATAATTTTATACTATTAGTGTATAAAAATTAATTTTTAAAAATTATAAAAATTTTATCAGTATAATTTTACTCTATTAATATAATTTTATATTATCTATTAGTGTAATATTATACTGATAATATAAAATTATTTTATATTATCAATATAATTTTATACTGTCAATGTATAAAAATTAATTTCTAAAATATATTTAATTATATTTTTTATTTTTTTTAAAATTAATATATTACTATAATACATTATAGGTAATTAATATATCGATACACCTCGTAAATCTATACCATTAGATACGCTACAGTCACAAGGTGCTTAGTGCACCTTGGACCGCGAAGCGCACCAAAGATGGCGCCATATATGCAACTAGGGGAGATAGGTTCATCCATGAGTAGACATTTGAAGCAGATATTCATAATTTTGCTAAGAGTGAAGACTGAGTAAGTGAAGAAGGACAGGTGGTAATACTCAACAGAAACATGTGTCATGGGCACTGGCAGACAAACACGGCATTGTAGGGTCAGGAGTAAGAATTGAAAGGCCTATAGAGGCGATAATTTATTTCAAAATAATAGAGAACATAATTTTCTTAATAAAATGAAAACATAAGGGGGAAAAAAAAGAGAAAGGAAACCCAGAAATCATGCAGATGATCCACGAGTGTTTGTGTATTCATTGTTGTGGCAATCATTTGCATTGCACGTATGATTCTCATGAACACTTTGTTACTTACCAAGCAATCAATTACAAGTCCACAATGGTTCAAAAAAAGAAGCATATGCATCTTTATCTATTTCTCTCTCTCTCTCTCTCTCCCCACACTTCTTCTATCATGGCTTTTCACTCTTATTTTTTAAGTTTTGTTCTCATTCATGATCACTTACCTACCAGCCAACCAAGGCCGACACAGCTTTGCCCAAACACCCATGTGACTTTGCGTCTAATTGGTAGGAGGAAAGAAGACGGTTCTCAAAATTGGTGTTATTCCTAGCCATATGCGTTTGTCTATATTCTTATTTCTCGATTAATTTTCTTTCTTTTTTTCAAAAACAACCTTCATAGGAAACAACAATTGAAACACGAAGATTTAGGATAATTGGATAAGGAACATTAAAAATTAGTTGATTCAATTCAATTTTTGTCGCTGTAATAGTCCATGCCATTAGAACTTTCGAGGGAAAAAAAAATACTATATTTGGCATTTCTCAATCCAATTTATGCTTATTAGGATATGTTTGGTTATTTTTTTTTTTTTTGATATAAATTTTCATATAATGTGTTATATAAGTTATTCTTTTTAATTTATAAAAATTATTAAAATATTTTTAAAATTATCTAATTATTTAAAGTTTTTTATACATATCTCTTAAGTAAAAAAGGCATTTTCTTCTTTAAGAAAACTTAAACAAACATGCCTAGTCAAAAGACCTACTTATCTATGCATAAGCTATTTGTATTCCAATTAGGCCGACAATGTTGGCGAGGTAAATAGGATTAAAGACAACGATTAGGGAAGACTTGATTTGATGTTGTTCAAAGCCATAGCAGGATGCTATAGCACTTGCGATTTTCAGTTTTGGATGCTTATGAATTCGGTCTACCAAATCCGAAAAAAAGTTTAGGTTCACGTGAAGATTAATGGGGTAAGATAACATCCCAGTCACACAGAAAAAAGGGGTTAGATATCATCTTCATTTCATGCGCTTTGCTAATACTCACAAAATTACAATACCACCGAAAGTCTTTTGTATTTTTACTATTTTCAGTATTATGGTTTAGTGTTCTTTTGTTTTTTTTTTTCTTTTTTGCCCCTTTGACATGAGACTCGAGTGTGAGCAGTTCGTTGGTACCACCAAGCCATACACCCACAGCATGATCATGCATAATGTTAAATTGAATCTAAAGTATCAAATAATAAATATGAATAAAATCTTTATCATTTATCTAAGAATATATAAAAATTACTTCCTTTGAATCCTTTTTTTCTTTTTCATGCCTTAGTCTTTCTTTCATTTTGTCTAGGTTCTGCCTTCCATCTTGAGTGATGAGAACATCTTCTTTTTTTGTTCTTTTTTTTTTTTGGGCTTCAATGAGAACATCTTTCCTTGGTTTTTCGTGGCTTTTTTTTGTGGGGTCACATCGTGGGGTTAACCAATAACATCATCTTGTTATCTTTTTTCTTTTGGACCTACTGATCGAAAACTTTTTTATTCTTTCGGTCGTCAATGAGAACATCTTCCATTTTTTGGTCAAGAATGAGAACATTTTACCTTTTTTAGCCCTGAATTAGAACAGCTCTTTTTGTTGTGGTCTTGAATAAGAACACATTTTTTGTTGTGGTCTTGACTAAGAACACCCGTTTCTTTGGTCCTAATGAGAACGTCCCCATGTTTTGGATTGGAACAGGATATGGCCCAATGGATAGAAAATGTCTGAAGGCCTAACTCAATTTTGCAACGCAAAGTCGAGACCAATAACACCAGTTACGGCCATGCTGTATGAAGCCTTATACTATTGACCAAAAAGAGCCTTATACTAGGCTTTGAAAAAAGAACAAAACCATATTTTGGTCTCAAAAAGATTGTATTTTAACACTTTAATCCTCGAAAGATCAGTTATAACACTTGAGTCTCCTAAAGATTTGGCATTAGAACCTTCAGTCCTCAAAAGATTAATTGCATGCACTTGAGCATTTCAAAGATATAGTATTATAACACTTCAATCCAATAAAAAATGATAACAATAGACTAAAGTATAAAAATATCAAATTTTTGGGAGACCTAAGTGCCTACAATTAATCTTTTGAGGACTAAAACATTAAAACACAAATCTTTTAGAGATCAAAGTATAGAATGAACAAGTAGTGTGCAAGACCCAACATATTGCGCTTTGTTTCTGCATAATAAAGGCTGACATTTTTACCCCTAAAAAGAAAAATGAAAAAAGGCTAACGTTATTCCATTAAATATATCTTCAAACGCAGGCGAGGCTTGAGACAAGTGGTTTATATATATGCTTCGTAACCTCTGCACCATGGGTTCAATTCTTAGAATTAGAACCCTCCTCCCTGGTGTATGTGTGTGTGTGTGTGTTATGACATATATATATCTATATATATAAAGGTCATCCAAAAAAAAAAAAAACTTAAGAACAAAAGGGAGAGACTCAAGGCACAATTGTCATATGTAAAAGCCTTGATGTCCAGACTTGGGTTCAATTCTTGACTCATCCTTCCCCCTTCCCCCTCCCTTAAAAAAAAAAAAAACAAAGAAAAAAATTATAGCTAAGTATTTTCTAATCTTTTATTCAAATTTATAATAATGTTATCATTCATACTTTTTTGTTGAGAAAGTTTTTTGACATACTGATTAGGATAATTAACATAAGCATTGTATTATTTACATTAATCTAATTATAAAAAGGTATGATTCGATTTATGGTTTATGAATGGTGCCGTATCAACCCATATGGTTTATATTATATTCATTTATATTATTAGCACATAATATATGTCACCATTTTTTTCTCAATGCTATTCCCTAGCCTTTTTCCTCCTTCAAATATATTTTAACCTTTAATTTCCTATGTATTGAACCATATTCGATGGTATTTAGGAGGGTAATGTGATCAAACTTAATCGAACTTAACCAAGCCTAACCAAGGTTATCTAAATCTAGCTAAACAATGAGTCGGAGGTTAACTGTCTGGGTGCCACTAGTAAAGGTAATACTTCATGTGTTAAGTATATCCAAACTTGTCCATTATATCCTAGATTAGCTATTTAAGCAGTTCTCGGTACAAGTAATGCTTCTAGAAATGAGAAAGCACTTATAAATTTGATCAAAGCTCATTTCAATGTACTTGACCAGGTTGGTTAAGATTCTTCATAAAGTCTGGACCTTCACCGTTATCTCATGTAGCAGAATGATCACGTGATTCGAGAAGAGAAATTAAGGGGAGTATCCCTTATCAATTGAGAAAAAGGTTGGGACTTCACATTAAAATATAAGCTTTTCCTAGAGCCAAGAGGTAACTCATCACTCCCAATTTGCATTATATTCTCTCATTTTCCATTTCTGACTTGAGCATCAAATTGTATTTGTAGGTCCCCACCTAAGCATTTCACCACTGGCAAAGGCAATGTTTAGTAACCATTCTTCAAGCAAGAACATGTTTCACACACAAGGTTTACACCAATCGAACACCATGTTTTACCATATGTAATCCTATGTTGTAGTTGTTCAATCATATATGACTACCAAGTTTGGGGTATGTTTATTGGCAACTTCTACAATGGTCATTATTGAGTCGGAAACCACTATAGGCCTTGGGATTGCAATGGAATAACCAATTATAAAAGAGTTAGTTTTATAGTTTTTTGTTCTCTTTCAAACTGACACGTTTCATTATTTGCTCTTTTCGAGCCACCCTACTGCTCTCTCCCCTGACAGTGGTACCTATTGTTGGAATTTCAAGTGTGAATGATAAAAGTCTCATATTACTTAAGAATGGATTAAGTGAAGAATATATAAATGGGAGGATCCCGAGACTTATTGCCTTAAGATTTTGGGCCAAGATATGGCATCTAACCAACCATTGTGGTTTCTCACTTAGCCCATTGATTTAGATATCCCCAATTTTTAGTCTCTCCACAAGTGGTATAATAGTCAATGGTTCGGTTAGGCTGAGTATTTAAAATTTAGACATGATAGTTGGTTTGTGCTCAATTGTGGTCCCAACCTTGGTTAGAGCATTGGTCAAGATTTTGTGTCTAGTTTTGCCATGAATACTTAGAAGGACTTTCATTGAAGGACAAGCGCACCATGTTGGGCCTCATACTTGAGGGGAAAGAATATTGGAATTTCAAGTGCTAGTGATGAAAGTCCCACATTAATTAAGAATGGATTAAGTAAAGACTATATAAATGGGAAGACCTATACAATTAGGGGTGTTCACGGTGCGGTTTGGATCGATTTTAAGTAAAAATTTATCTAATCCAAATAATAAAGTATATAGCAGTTTTGATTAGATCGGTTTAATTGGTTTTTTATAAAAGAAAATCTTAAGTATAGAATATTATAAATAAAAAGTAACTTGAATTAATAAAATAAATCAATAAAAATAAAAATGAAAATAACTCATGTAATATACTTAACATAATATTTAAATGAAAATGACATACAAATATAGAAAATTATATGATAAATTAAAATTATTATAAGTAAAAGTACAAAATAAAAAATAAAAAATTATATTAGATGATATTATTCGATTTGGATTGGATTGGATCGATTTTAAAAATTAAATATAAAATCCAATCTAATCCAAGCGATTTGTGAAAAATAAGATCTAATCTAATCCAAACTTTTACAATTTTGATCGATTTTCAATTTGGATTGAATTGGTTTAATGGTTTTGATTAGATTGGATTGGATTTGAACAACCCTACATACAATCGTTGCCTTAAGATTTTGGGTCAAGATATGTCATTCAACCCCTTCTTGTGGTTTCTTACTTAGCTGGTTGATTTAAGTTACTTAAGTTTTTGCCTTCCTCTGACCATTTTCCTAACAATCACTTCATTGGCTAAGGAGTCTTAGTCATTGTAAAATTATGATAATTGAGTCCATAAATAACTACCTTTAAAGCTAAATAAACAACAAGGAGAGCAACACTTGGCGAACAATTGAATCATTACCAAATTGTGGTCTTTGCATGGCAGATTGGATATTTTTAATCATGGCAATAACTGGTGTAGTTTTGGAGTGATAAAGGTTGGTCTTGAGCCATGGAGAATTGGGGTTAAAAAGGTAAGAATAATGTTGTTAGGGCTTTTGGGACTGTTGTTCAGCTAGGAGTGTTGATGCAAAGTCTTGAAAAAATGAAGAAGATGATTTTTAGGGAATTAATGGAAAATGTTAAGGCCTCAACTAAGGGTGAAGGGTCTTTTAGGGAATAGATGAAAGGTTAAAAATGTGGCGATCCTTGAATACTAGAGGGGTCATAAGAAGAATGATCTCATCATCCTTCGGCAATGGACAAAGCTGGGGTGGCAATGGCATATGCCTTTTCTTAAGGCTAAACTCTGTGAGCAAAGGCTTCTTTTCCATGTGACTCTTCCATTAAAGCGACCTTGATGGTCTTTGGGGATGCACAAAACTGTGTCAAGACAAGGAAAACGTTGTGGCATTGGACGATGCATATGATGGATGAGATGAGGGTGTTGGCAATAATGGAAAGAAGGTTCGCGACAACGGTGAGAGAAATGTTGATGGAGGAAGAGGTAGTAAAGCAGTAAGTGAGGTGATAGGGGAAGAAGGCTATACAATGGTTGAAATTGAGGTTAAAACATAAACAATTATGTATCTTACTTTTATAATTTTTACTATAAATGATATTTCATTTTATAGAATATATGGGTTGATATATATATCTTCATCTTAAATCAATTTAGGGACTATACTATGGTCATTAACTCTTAATGACCATGTCAGAAGCCACCATGTTTATTACCTTTATTTGAGTATTTTACTCATCCCAGATTGTGTACAAGTTTTTGCATGAGTTTAGATATATGTAAATAGACATCATTCAAGTTTTTTAGTTATAGATATTATTTATATATTTTTTGGCTACTCATACTATCTTCTCTTTATTTTTGTCAATCTAATCTTATAATATTCATATTTAGGTCTTTGAATTTATGTGATGTATGCAAATTCTAGTTGAATCCAACCATTTATATAGATATGAAACAATTAAAATCTTAAGCTTGAATTTCATAAAGACAACCGATACAAAATATTGATGATTAAAAGTAGGCTAGGTGAAAAGGTGAATAATGCCTCTAGATCAAATATTATACGGTTAGGCAGTTGTAATTGGGTAATATATGCTGTATTACATCTTTAGTATCTAATTTACATATAAAATAAATAAAAGACATAAATATCATTGAATAATTTGTGGGTGGAAAAATCTAAAAATCTACTATAGGCCATATATACTTTAGCCTTTAAACTTTAAAAATATGTAAATTGACCCTCTGAATATTCACGAATATGTATTTTAGCCAAAATAAGTGTACTATACTCCCCTAAATTATAGGTTATATACAAATCAACTCCTTGAACTTTCTTAAATATACAACCCGATACCCTAAATTTTCTTGATTGTGTGATATTTTTATTAACAATTGATAGAAAAATTAATAGAATGGTCAATTTGCATATTAAGGAAAGTTTAGAGGATCGATTTTCATAGTAATACAAAATATTTTCATAGTATAGCAAATGTAAGGAAGAAGAAAAAGCTTATCAAAATGCTAAAAGTTAGAAACAAATTATTTGAGAATCCAAGAAGCATCAAGTATGAGACTGAAAATTCTCCAAGGATCTCTATGGTGAAAACTGTAACATCCCCATATAACGTTATAGGAAATAATGAAAACGTCATTGGACAAACATTTATTATTTACATCCTTGCCCCTGAATATTTTTGAAAATGATATTTAGGTCCTTATATCAATTGAATTAGCAGAATAAAGTTTTAAACGAAGTAGAACCACATAGTGAAAACATAAAAACCCAATTCTTGGTCAATTGGGCCACGGAGATGTCTACATATGAAATGACATAGGATACCCCTAGACTTGCCCATAATTACGGAAATGCTATTAGCCATGAAAAATAGAAAATAGAATGGCCATCAATTTGCAAAACGTTTAATTTACACCATTAATTGATTTATTCGATTTTAATGCATAAGTGAGGTTAAATAGAAATTAATTAAGGATTAATTAGGTATTAATTATATGTTAATTAGAGAGATTAGAATTAGAAATAATTAGAATAGAAACATAGAAAAGCTCACAAATTTCTTCAAGATCGTTTGGCTAATTTGAAGAAAATCGGTAAAAATTCGGTGTTTTAAACTGCAAGAACCGAATCGATAGAATTTTATATAGTTAAAAATCTAACATGGATGGCTAGAATTTAACCACCACCACCCCACTAAGTGTAGCCACCAGCAGCCACAAGAATGGGGAGAAGTGGCCAAAGGAATGCCATACAAATAACAACCAATAACAATCCATGATTCCAACTACCAAAGCCTTATAAAATTTTCTTAAATCTCTTCAAATTCCCTCATTTTCGTGCTGCCCTTTTCAGCTAACTTTCTGCCTTTCATTCTTCATCTTCCTTACTTTTTCTTCCTCAAATTTCCAAGCACCACCCACTTCCTCCACTAAGAGCTCAATTCTAGCTAGTTTCTACATCAATTGGAAGTGGAATTCAACCTCTTCTCTGAATTTTCTTGTGAATTAGGGCTGCTGTGGACTCATTTGGATGCATGTATTTGATGTTATTATGAGCCTATATGAAGATTTATGGCTGGATTGTTCTGTTTTAAATTGGGTTTTGGATGATTATCTAGTGAAGAGAAGCAAACAGAATGGATTGGGTTACGGAAACCTACAGTGGTCCGTACAGCGGAGTATATGGCTCTGCCTACCGCCATTTAAATTTGATAAAACCATTTTTATATGAAATTAGACATCTAGGGCTTTCCATACATATATCATATGGGGCCATTGGATTAGTATTGAGAGAGATATGAATTTTTGAATTTCGACCTAGGTTTTTGACTTTGATTCTGGGCAGACCGAGTTGTTCAGGGTAGTATTCGCCCTATACTACTTGGAATTTAATGAAACTAACTTTGCTAGAAAGCTTACATATGGAGAATATCCCATAAAAATTTCAGAGTTAGATAAGATCTCGTTTGCTCCCAATGATCCAAGAAAATTGCCCTATGTCTAAACCAGGCCAAAACAAGGCAATTCAGGAAGGTCAGATTTCGGGGCTTATAACTCGAGCCCTACTAAGTCAAATGGAATGGAACTTTTTGTAAATGAAATTTTGTCCTGTTAGCTTTAATATGAGGCCAATTTTGTATGATTTGAATCAATTTTCGATTTTTAGTGGATTTTTACTTTTAAGTGTCTGATTCTGGCCAGCTATAGGGCAGGCCGAGATAAAACCTAAATAACTTGAGCTATAGTTATCAAAATTAGATGGGACTAAAGAGGCTAAAAAATAGACACACAACACTCTAACATATTAAAATTGAGGTCCAGATGAGTTAAATAGGCTTGATTTACAAAAATCGGGTTGAAGGTAAGTGTTGAGACAGTAACTATGTTTTAAATGTAACAATTGTGCCCATGAATTTGATGATTGAATTGTGAATAAATTGTCATGATTTTTCTGTACAATTGGTTTTCTGAGTACTGGCACTATTCATGAAAAAGCGGACTCGATCCGTTATGCTGCCGAATTTCCGACAGAAAATGTAAGATTAATGGATTGATAGTTTCTACCAGTCAGGTTGATTATTTATGAATTTAAAATTATGAGAAAGTATATGTGATGACTATGATAATTATGCATACAAATATGATTAAAGTATGATGCAAGTCATGTACAAGAATATAGAGCATTCACATGCATGATCAAAGGTGAATAGCTATACAATTATGAATGATATGATCATGACTTATTCTTATGAGAGCATGCATATTTGCATATGAATGAAGGAAGAATATATGAGATCCCTTTATTTGGAGGCAATTATTTGGGTCCCTCTAGGTGAAGGCAGTTAACAGATAAAGATATGAGTCCCTTCACTCAGAGGCAGTTGCACATTGGGTCCTTCCCTGTGAAGGCAGCTAAAACTTTTGAGTCCCTCTATGTTGGAGGCAGATGGCCAACTAAGTCCCTCCGATCTAGAGGCACGTGGGTCCCCTTGTGGGTCAGTATTGTATAACAACGGTCACGAGTTGAGCTTACTCCTAGATCAGACTATCCAAGGGTAGTAAAGACTAAAGATTCAAACATATGCAAGCACCCCACTCACATGAGGCATGGCATCGACCCAGCTAGTGTGAGTATAGGGGATAGGGCTTACATGAGGCATGGCATGACCCAGCTAGTGTAAGTACCGAAAATTTATGGTGGCAACGTCCATGGTATTAGCTCATTACCACTTATATTTAGTGGGTGAAAGAAAGCAAAAAAAGTTAAAGAAAAGCATCAGTGTAATTGTATGGATTCAAAAATGAGAATTTGCATAATAACATCCATATTTTATTGATACTGAAGCTGTTCTATCAACTTATACTGTGATTATTTTCCAATATAAAATATTGCCAGTGTGACTCAAGTGTATGAATAAAACGAACTCTGCTTCGGATAATATATTTTTAACTATAAAACTGAATAGTCTATTTAACATACTCACATTTTTCATAATAAACCGAAGCAGCTGGAGATAATAAAGATGACACTACGTGTGATAGTTTAGTGAATCCTACTGAGAATTTATAATTCTCACTCCTATTTTCTGTGTTATCTCCAGATAGCTCGAAAGATTTCGAAGATGGCTGAAGTTGCAGTGACATAAGGTTCGCTCAGGTAACAGTAATAACTCTTGAGTGTAGTGTTATGACTTAAGCATAGTACTGTATTTGGGGGGTGTTACAAAAATAGGAACTCGAGAATCTACCTAGAAGAAGGAATGCTCAATCAAATTTTAGAGGAGGTAAGAAACTAGTTGGAAGAGTTGCCAATAGAGGAAGCAATCAAGAGGGCTACATGGTCTTATGATCCATCGCAGGCTCTGGGGATGGATGATTTTAATTTGAACTTTGTTAGGAAGATATGGAATACTCTTGGTGCATATTTTTCAATAATAGCAGTGTTAAAGTATTCTGAAGAAGGGAATATACCTAAAGAAGTAACCTTAACATGGGTAACCTTCATTCCAAAATTTGAGGTGCATATGAAATAATGGATTTTAGACCTGTGAGTATCGTGTGATGTATTTATAAAGTCATCACAAGATCATAGCTAGGAGGTTGAGTAAGGTAGTACCCGAGTTGATTGGTGACTCACAAACTGCATTCATCAAGGGAAGGCAAATTTAGGATAGAATTTTGATTGCATCAGAAGCTTTGCGGTGGATGAAATCATAGAAGAAGGCAACGATTTTAATAAAATTAGATTTTCATAAAGCTTATGATTTAGTAAGGTGGGAATTTGTGGAATACATTTTGGAAAGAATGGGTTTTAGGACAAAAAGGAAAAGTTGGTGTAATAGCTGCCTTGGAACCACTAGAATGTTTGTGTTGATTAATGGGTCTCCAACCAAGCCTTTCAACATGTATCGGGGATCGAGGCAAGGGGATCTAATGCCCCCCTTTCTATTTGTTTTAGTACTTGAAACTTTCAATAAGATAGTGTGCAAAGCAAAAGAGATAGGGTATATAGAGAGTTTATGTATTGGTAAGGAGAAAGTGGAATTGTCCCACTTACAATTTGCAAATGATACCATCGTATTTTGCCCAACAAAGGAAGAAGTGATAGATAATTATGTGTATTTGTTAACATGATTTGGGTTGATGTTTGGTTTGGAAATTAACTATGAAAAAACATCCTTGATTTTGATCGAATGCCATGGTGAATGGGTTGTCTAGATGCAACAGAAAATGAGGTGTGTAGTAGTTAGGCTTCCTTTTAAATATTTGGGAATGATGGTTGGTGCTAATTCAAGGAGTGTACAAACTTGGGAGTCTATAATAGAGAAAGTCGAAAGAAAATTGAGCTCTTGGAAATTGAAGGTGTTGTCCAAAGCTGGAAGGTTGGTAATGATAAAGCTAGTATTGAATAACTTACTATTTTATTACATGAGTCTATTTCCGATTCCTAAGGCTATTATTAATAGAATAAACAGATTGCAAAAGAGATTTTTGTATGGCTCATTAGATGCTAGAAGAGGGATGGCACTGGTTGAATGGAACATGGTCCAAAAACCAAAGAAGCAAAAAGGACTTCGAGTAGGAGCTTTAAGGATAATTAAGTTGACTGTTTTGACTAAATAGTGGTGGAAGTTCAAGCAGGAGAAAAAGCAGCTATGGAAGAGAATGATAATTACTATACATAGTAAAGAGAGTGATTAGAAGACATAGAATAATAGAAGTACAAGTGCAAGGAGTCCATATGGGAGAATCAAAAATCTAAAAGAAGATAGTGAGAAATATGAGCTAATAAGAAGGGATGCATGCTAGAAGATGGGGAATAGAGCTAAAATTCAGTTTTGGAATGCTTTGTGAATTGGCCATGTGAGTTTGAGAAAGTTGTTCTTGAGAGTATATAGTATCTCAACAATGAAGGATGAGTTGGTTGCAGATTGTGGTGCTTGGCTAAATGGGAATGGAACTTACAATGGAGGGGGAGATTACTTGAATAGGGATTGAATCTTGTTAATGAGTTGATGGAATTTCTACAGGGAGTCCTACTAAATAAGGATAACCAAGATCAAATGCATTGGTCCTTAAACACATCAAACTGTTTTTCTGTCAAGGTCTTCACAAATGCTTTACAAAAGAGGCAAGAAAGGCAAAGGTGCTGAGGAAGATATGGAGGAGCTAGATAGCACCAAGGGTGGACATATTGATATAGTTACTTTTGCAAGAGAGAATAAACACAAAAGTTAGGCTTAGGATATTGAATCTAACCCAAGATAATGAAGTAAGTTTTGTGTTGTGCGGTACTCATGATAAGAGAATTGAACATTTATTTCTTAGTTATATTGTGGCCTTGCAAATTTGGATAGAGTGCCTTAGATGGAAGTGTTGTTTGGTCTATACCAAATGATATCACAACTATGTTTGATGCTTAGAATGAGGCAAAAGGTATCAACAACAATTCAAGAGCTTGGTCTACAATATTTTTTGTGGTTGTTTGGACAATTTGGTGCACTAGGAATATGATAATTTTTTATAAGGCCGAAGTTACAATGGATGAAATGTGGTGGTAGATTTGAAGTAGGGCCAAAGAATGGTATTATTGAAAATAGAAATAAAGAAATGCTTGCAAGGAGATTTACATGGGGAATCAGATCAGCAACTAAGTTATGCAAATAAGCAAGTGATCAAGCAACATAATATAGAAATGTTCAAGAGTAGTTTTCTTAACAATTTCACAGTACTCGATTTTTTTTTTTTTGGTACTTTGTTTGATGTAGTGTAGTCTTGCTTTGTGTGGTATGAACCATTTTGTATTGGCTCTTCCCTCTTGAGAGTTTAGAATATTTTTTAAAGGTACTGACGTGTCTTGAGGTATTGATATGAATAAGTTAAAAAAAAAAAAGTATTGATATGAATAAGCAGATTGATCAACTCAATTTTATTGTTCAATTTTCTATCAATGAGAGAAACAAGATAATATGCCTTTAAGAAAAACTAATGTCAAGATTATGAAAATTACTAAAGCTATGGGCAACACAATGTGAGAAAATTAGCCGTGCAGCCATATGTAGCTTCATACCTAGGAGTAGGATACTAGCAAAAAATGTTCCATATTCACCTTTTTAAATTCAAAATTAAATGGTTAATTAATTTAAATGTTCTGATTAAATTTATTGAAAATTAAGTAGTTAATTATCCTTTATATATTTAATCATCCTAGCCTTTTTCATTTTCTTTCAAAAACCAAATGCATGTCTCATTCACTAGTCCATGACTAAAATTACAGCAATTTCATATTGTTGGCAATTGATATGATTATTTGAGTCATGTAATAGTATTTTGTATTTGAAAGATTGTTGAATTTAATCTAGATAAATTTTTAGTAGTTTGAAAAGAATATTGTTAAAATTTTATTTGAGACTTAGTTAAACTTACATAAAGAAAGGCCAAGTAAATTTAAAAAGAAAGTTTCACTTGAATCATTAAAATTAATTAAAATCAATGAATATAAAATTCTAAAAACAAGAAAAATATTTTAGTAACATAGTTAGAATTTGTTCTCTTAATTAAAATTATGAATATAGAAATTTAATTTCACATTATCTTGGATTAGTGGACAGTAAATAGGATTAATAATGGATACTTTTTTTTGGTAGATAATAATGGATATATTTAAGATAAATTGAGGTAGCATATGCATGTTACCAAAAAAGGAAAATAAAAAAGACATAGGCCTTGTTTGATATTTGTTTTTGAAAATAGTTTTGGGTTTTTAAAAACAAAAAAATAAAAAAACATGTTTGAAATGAATTTTCTTACGGTTGTTTTAAAAAACAAAAAAACAGAGTTTGATTTTTAAAAACAAAAAACAAGAAACAAGTTAAACATGTTTTGCAATTTTTTGTTCTGAAAACACAAAAACAAGCGGTGGCAATTTTGAAATTACGTGTTCTCACACTTCAACAATTCATTCCTCATTCACCTTCAATCTGAAAAAACTTCTTCGAGCTCTCACCCCTATCATTCTGGAAGAACTTCACTCTCTGACAAAAGGTAGCTTCTTCCTTCTTCCCTTCCTTCTCCTCTCTTCCTTTCCTTCTCTGCAGTAGCCACTTTCATCTTTTTCAGTTCATTTTCCCCTTCCTTCTCCTTCTTTCGTTTCCTTCTCCGCCGGGGCTTCATCATCTTGCTTCCTCCGCCGTTTGCCTCGCGATCTGCCATTTGCCATTCGAGATTCGCCGTCGCTAGCCCCGCATCCTTCTCCTTCTTCCCTTCCTTCTCCTCCCTTCCTTTCCTTCTCTCCCGCAACCACTTTGTCTTTCCTGTTTCAGTTCGTTTTCCCCTTCATTTTCCTTCTTTCCTTTCCTTCTCCGCCGGGCCTTTGTTACCTTCTTCCTCGGCCATTTGCCACACAATCTGCCATTTCCTGTTCGAGATCCGCCATCGCACCCCGCCACCATCTTTCCTTTTTTCGTTCGTTCCCAGCCAAACCCTCCACCAGTCCGCCAAATTGCCATTTCGCCGCCACCACCAAATTTCAGCTAGCCCCATCGCTAGCCCACAAACTCGCCGCCATCTTGTCTGTTTCCTTTTTTCATTTCCTTTTTCAGTTTCCATTTTCCTTTTACCTTTTTCTTTTTTCTGTTTCTTTTGATTTGATAAAATGTTTCTTTTATTTTTCCTTTTTCTATTGATTGTCTGCTGGATAATTTACTAGAGATTTTTGCTGGATTGTGCTGCTTGACTATAAATTTTTCTGGATTGTGCTGGATAATTTTTGCTGGACTGTGCTGGATTGGTTGTAATCTGCTAGATAATTTGCTTTGATTTGATAATTTGCTTTGGATTGATAATTTGGATTGGATTGATTTGTATTGTGCTGGACTAATATTTGGTAATTTGGTTTGGACTGTTTAGTTATTTGGCTTGGATTGTATTGATTATTTTGTGTTTATATGGACTGTTTTGTTATTTTTTTGTTACTAAAATTGTTGAATATAATTACTATTGTAGATGGAACATGATAGGAAAGAGATTTCTTCACTTTGGTCCTCATTAGTGGTAGAAACTTATATAGACATAATGGTTGAAGAGGTTAACAAAGGGAATATGAGAAATAACATATTTACACCTAAAGTATGGCAAACCATATTGCAAACACTGAATACAAGAACTGGACATGCATTTGACATGAAACAAATCAAGCAAAAGTTTAATAGGTTAAGGCAACAACATGCTACATTTTCTCATTTGCTACAACAAACTGGATTTGGATGGGATGCAGAAACTAATACTATTACTGCTATAGAGGAAGTTTGGTCCACCTACCTTCGGGTACACAACAAATAGCTCTCAACATTTTTATTGTTATATATATTTATTTACATATTTTTTAGATTTAGGATATATTATTTATTTATTTTCTTTATAGGCACACCCTGATGCTGCACCATTTAAGAGGAAAGGATTGGAGCATTACAAATTATTGGGAGTAATTTTTAATAAAAGTAGTGCAACTGGGGTACTTCATCATTCGTCCACTCAAGATCCACCTAATTCAGATGATGAAAATGAGCTAGAAAATGAATACTTGCACGGTGGGATTCACGTAAATTTAGATGATGATGAGGAGGAGGAAGAGGATAGCCCGATAATAGAGAGAGTCACCCGTAGTGGTAAAAGAACAATTAAAGTTCAGAATCGCAAGGCAAGGAAAGAGTATAAGAACCTTCAAGTAGGAGATGCACTTCAAGCATGGATTGAATCATCTAAGTTGAAAGCAGAAGCATTTGTAGAGGCATCTAAATTGAAGGCTGAAGCTTCATTGGCTAGAGCTGAAAAGTATAGGGCTAGGAGTATGGAAGCCACTAATTCTGCTGCTACATCATCTGAATACACTATAGCTAAATGTGTAATTGAACTTAATGAGATGGAAAATATCTCAGATGACTCCTACATGAAGGCAGTGGAGAAATTTAAAGATCCTGATTATAGAGAAGCCTTTTTAAACATGACCAAGGATAGGAGAAAGGCATGGATTAATAGACTTGCGTGAATGTTTTGTACTCTGGCTTTGTTCTTATGTATGACTTTTGTTATTGATTTGTACTTTGGCTTCATATTTATGTATGACTTGTGTTGTTAGTTTGTACTTATGTATGACTATGTATTTATTTTATTGTTGATTTGTCCTTTGAGCTACTTTAAAATTACTTATTTAAATGCATATATGTTTAATGGCAGGTTTTATTGTGATGGAAATAAACAATTATCCTTCAGGCAGTGATAGTATCTCAACAGATACTTTTGAAAGGTCTTCATCCTCATCTGATTCTAGTGATGATGATTCTGAATTTGTTGAATTATTGATACTTAACCTTATTAGTGATTATGAGTATAAATTTTACAATAAAGTTCCTGTTAGAATATCTGCACTAAGCGGTCAAAAATTTGTTAATGAGCTTTTGAAGGAATCTGGAACAGTTTGCTACGAATTATTACGTGTGGAGAAGGCATGTTATATTAATTTGTGCAATGAACTGAGGAGTAAAAATTATCTAGAAGACTCGAGAGAAGTGTTCTTAGAAGAACAAGTGGCAATGTTTTTATTTATCATTGGGCATAATGTGCGCCACAGAGTAGTAGCAGATCGATTTCAACATTCCACTCAAACTGTTTCTCACTATTTCAAGAATGTTTTAAGAGCAATTTGTCATTTAGGTAAAGAAATCATAAGACAAGATTCCATAGAGCTGCCTGATCATATAAAAAATAATCCAAAATACTATCCCTGGTTCAAGGTTAGTTCTTTTTTGTCACCTGTTTTATGTTATATGGTGCATTGTATTATTTTCTTTTGTCAAATTGATATGTTTTTCACATGTATGCTTGTATCAGAATTGTATAGGAGCAATTGATGGAACACATGTAAGTGCGTGGGTTCCAGCTGATAAGCAGACATCATGTAGAAGTAGAAAAACAACTATCACGCAAAATGTTATGTGCATATGTGACTTCAATATGCTATTCACATATGTGTATTCAGGTTGGGAAGGTAGTGCTCATGATTCAAAAGTTTTTTTGGATGCACTTACTAATCAAAATGCAAACTTTCCTTGGCCTCCTGAAGGTGATATATCTTTATCTAATAGAATAATTATTCATTATTATGTAATGATATTATTAATTTACATATTTGCCAAAATTAATGTTCGCTCATTGATTTAGGTTTATTTTATCTAGTGGATTCTGGTTATCCATGTACTGGAGGCTTTCTTCCACCTTATAGAGGTGAACGATACCATGCACAAGAGTTTTATGGTCGTGGTAGACAAGCTAGAACTGCTAAGGAATTATTTAATTTTAGGCACTCATCTTTGAGGATGACAATTGAGCGTTGTTTTGGAGTACTGAAAGCAAGATTCCCCATTTTGAAGCTAATGCCACCATACAAGCCTTCAAGACAACGCCTTATTGTCATTGCTTGTTGTGCAATTCATAATTATGTGCGTAGGTGGGGAATGCGTGATAGATTATTTAGAGAATGGGAGAATATGGATCCTTCTGAAATTGAAACTCAAAATAGCAACACAGATTTGGAGGTGAATTTCAATAATGACAATACAGCAAGATTAACTGATGAAGCTGCAAGGGAAATGGCAAGGCATCGTGACCAAATTGCAAATTGGATGTGGCAACAAGAACATAATGCATAGCATATAAATTGATTTATGAATATAAAAATGTATCAAGTTGTATTAAGATATTTGTTCAGACTTTATGATCATATTATGTATCAAAATTATTATTACATTCAATTATGCTATTATATGTTTGCAACTTTTAAAAAAATTTTGCCAAACAAGTTCTTGTTTTATTACTTTTAAAACTTGTTTTTAAAAACAATCATCCAAACAGATGTTCTATTTTTTACCACCAAAAAACTGTTTTCAGAACAAAGTTATTAAACAGATTTTTTTGTTCCTTTGTTTTTAAAAATTGAACTTAAAAATAGTTTTATAAAACAGTTTTTGAAAACTAAAAAATAAAACACTTTCAAACAAGCCCATAATCTTACCTTAAATAATTTGGTCATGTTAAGAGAATATTTGTGAAAGTTAGAGTAAAGAGAGTAGATAAGTAAAAAGTAAGATATTAATTTGATACACTATCGCGTAAAAGAGTTTTACATTATTCCAATCATATGTTTCTATTTGCATGATTTTTAAACTAGAGTAAAAATCTTTAGCTGATATATGAATATATGATAGCCTACTTATCTAGTTACAATTACGTATAATGATTGTATATTAAAGATAAGGAGGCTCCCGACAGATTGGCATTAGAGCATAAATGTCTGACTAAGTTATTTCCTTTATTTCTAAAGACAAGAAAGCATAATATAAATATAGTGTGGTGAGAATAAGTAAGGAAGAATCCAAACTATAGATGACATCCTGTTTAGAGAATGCCCTTCAAAAACCTATAACCTTAACCTCTACATCATCCATTCCAGAATCTTGTATAAAAAGCTTTTCTTCTAAAATAGGAAATCTTATAGAGTATTTCTATGTACCTAAAGATGCCTGGATAGAGAGTTCAACTCCTCCTTTTCTTAGTTCTTATAGTATTTTTAGAAGAGAAAAAGGGCCATTTAGGTTGTTTCACAAAAAAACTAATCTCAGCTCCTCTCCCCAGTGTAAAAAAGTATATCCAGACTACCAAAATAGATGAATGTGTTCTTCAGGCCACAAGTTTAGAATAGTATATTGATCTAGAAATTAATCCTACTCTCATCAAGCTCTGGTAAAGAGAAGGATACATCAGTTTTCACCTTAGAGCTATTAAGCTAGTCCTCTATCTTCATGGGAGAAAAGGGCTTCCTATCACTATTAGGGTTAGCTTATTGGACACCACCTTTCAGAATCTTGAACTTGCTATTATCAGAACTGTTTTGACAACACTAAATGTAGGGAGCGTTATTTTAACCATGTTATCTAACTTTTAATGTTCATCTCAAAGATACTACTCAGTCCACAAGATTCAAAGTAAAGGTCCAGCCATAGGAGCTTCGCAAGATAGGGTGCTCTGACTTCCTTACTGCAATGCTAGCTCATTTACAGGTTTTAATATCATTGTTTTGATCAGCCTACTCCAAAAGGTTTTAATGAAAATACTTTGATGGTCCTTGCTAACTCAAATGATGAGATGCCTTCCATTCTCTAGATCCCTAAATAAGTTCCTAAGAAGGAACTCTTGCAGCTTATGTCTCTTAAACAGATAAGCAACTATGAGAATTTCAAAAGGAAAAACACTCCTACTATTGCTATAATAGCAACCTTTAGGAGATCTATTGACAGAATTATCAAAACTATTTCCCAAAAGCAAATGAAGAAAGACCCTTTGGTGGGAAACTTCCCATTTTTCTCACAATGATGATCACTCTTAGAGTAGCAGAAAAGAGACTATCAATTTATGCTATTGAACCAAATAGATAGATTATCTATTTAGATAAAATTGATAGTGATTTTTTATAAGATATTCTTGGATCAGGATTGTGTGAACAAGATTACGATTGTGATTCATGGTGGAGGGTATGCATAAAAGCTTGTAAAAAGCATTTGGCAAACTCTTGCAAACGTCCTCCTAAACCTCAAAAGAAGTTAGAACCAAACAACAGTCCCTAGGTTGGAATTTGAAAAAAGAAATAACCCTTGTTGATCTATGAAGAAGCTCTTAGAATACTCAAGTGAGAAAGGTTTCTACCTCCACCTAAGGACCCTAATCTCATTACTTGGCCACCACTATAAAATGGTTCGAATTCTTTTTCTTGTAAAGACCTAGTGCTAGCACCTTCTATTCTGCTGGTACCAAAAATTCCATGTATGATGTTGGCCTCCACCTTGACCACCTATAGAATTGAATTCCTGATCCTGGAAAGGAAAACAAATCCTACCACTCAAACACAAACAAACCTATTTGTCCACCCCATTGAAGCCCAACCAGATGGGAAATTAAAATCTCTGACTGAAGCAAAAGAAGTTCTCAATTGTCAAATAGAAAACTCTCTAGCTCAAAATGGTCTGCTGATAAAAGTCAATCAAAAGGTTGATAGCCTCATGCTTGCAATAGAGCAAAGGGTGGGAGTATTATCAAAAAAATTGCAAAAATACTACAAAAAGACAAAAGCCAGAATAAAAGTCTTAGAAATGCAAATCTGATAAATTCTTGTTCAAAATATTCATAACTAGACTTTTTATTAAAAAGAAAAGGAGCTACAAAAGCTCAGCCAATATATTGGAAAATTCTATGAATACACTAAAAGTCTTCAAATACAACTAGAGTCATATCCATTTTCACTCCGCCACCTAAAATATTTCCCGGTTTACTACCATCCTCATAACCATCCAAACCTCCACCACTATTGCCACCTATTGTACCACCAAAAACAATATTTTTTGGAGAAAGACCTATACTTTCCAGGGAAAACCAAAGGAGAAAAGAAGTAGTTGAGTCAGACATTGTTTCTCCAAACTAACCACTCAAAAACCCTAAATCTCTAGAACCATATACAAAAAAGACACAAACCTTAGATGTTGATCCAGATATAGAACTTTTGTCCCAGGCCCTTATGATCTCACAAACTTATTAGGAACAATTAGATCATGATGATCAGAGTGTCCAAGCCTCTATGCAAACTCCATAAAGACTGGGACAACTACAGTTCTACAATCACTATCCTTGAATCCTCAGGAGATCAGCATTTCTCCTTTTTCTAAAGGACCATTATTCACTATAAAAGATATTTCTCCGTCCTAATAGAAGAAGACATTTTTAGATTTTAAGACTTGGATGGATGCTAAGATGCTTGTACTAGATGCTGATCAGTATAGAGTTATTGAAAAACTCTGTACCCATATGATTGATGTCCTTAAAGAATGGTACTATAGCCTTGGCCTAGTAAGATAAGAAGAGCTGCACAGAATAGATAGCATTGATATTGTTATTGCAACACTCTATCATTAATTTCTCAGAGATTAGAGTCTTGTCCAGAAGGAGATTACAAAGGAATATTTTGACATAAAGTGTTGTTCTTTATAGAAGCCAACCCTAGAACGTCATTTCAAAAAGTAGTTTCCTTCTTGAAGAACTCTAGGTAGAAATGTACTAGATGATTACTGCTGTAACATCCCGAATAATAGTGCATATAATTAGCACTATCAAATAAATAAATTTGTATATACATTATAGATGCACAAATAGGCAATAAGAAAATGTTAATAAGGAAATGTTAATAGGGTAATAGAATTTCAAATCTTCTTTGTAGAGAAATAGACATGTTTGCTAAACCAAGGGAAATTGTCTTACTAACGGTGCCTTATAATTCAAGAACTGATTTAGTAGGAACCCACACTGTAGGATAATATAAATATCAATTAAAAACACTATGATATGTGGTTAGAAACTAGCCACCCAAACATCCTTTAGTGGCCAAAGGATGGCCACACAAAATAGAAAGTTTAAGAAAATTTAATCCTCTTTTGTGTCCACCGATTATACTCCTTCATTTGTCATACCAACTTATGACGGAAGCAAGATCATTCTTCCCCATTTACCCTCAAAAATTTCTGTAGCCCATCCTCTCCTTCTCCACTTTCATTTTCATATCCATACTTATCAAAACTCATCCAAAATCTTGTGTGTTTTCATTTGTTTTTGCCTAATTTCCAACTTTTTCAGTTGTTTATCTTCAAGAGATCTTTATGCTAGTCAAAAACTCCTTTCTTTAAGCCATATAATTATGACCAAACGAGAAACAAATAAGGGCTTCGTGACCGTCTTGAGCTTAGGAGAGGCAAAGACACCTAAAAGATCCAAGTTAAAGAGCTATCAACTTGATTTTAAGGTAGGATTTCTTAGATATTATTATTTCTAGGGTTTTCGGGCTAATAATGTTTCTTTGTGTTGTCATTATTTGATCTTGTATAATACTAATATGACTCATTTCTAATGATTTGAGATAGAAAAATTGGTTTGGATTGAAACATAAATCAAAGGATCAAGAGAAAACACAAAATAGAGAAACTGTGAAAGAAATCCTAGCAACCATCTGTACAGTGAATAGTATTTCTCAACTTGTAAGATTGAAATTCAAGTAAAACTAATTTTACATGTAACTATACTCCAAGAGAAATCCAATCATATAAATTATAGGACTATTGGATTTAAAATAAAATGGTTAAGATTTTTGGAAGTTGGCCATTGGATTTTACTCTATGTTCTTACTAGAGTGTAATGTGAGGGGCATAACTCACCTTATATAATTTCAAATTAAGTGAAATTAATTTTTTTAGAAAGTTAACATATAGGATATCATGCCCATAAAATTTCAAAACTAGATCACAAGTGAATTTTTCCCAGTAATTCCTTAAATTTGACCTATAATCTGTTTGGGTTGAAATATAGTAGCCTATTTGAAGGGCTCATAACATGAACTCTACCTACTTAAATGAAATAAACTTTGGCGTTGAAAGAGAGTCCAAATAGCTACACTTTGGAATAAATTTTGGATAAAAATTATGAAAACTGGATTTTTAGTAATTTTCTAAACTTTGGTGTGCAAATCTATCATAAAACAGGGCAACCTTGAGTAAAACCTTAATAACTTAAGTTATATACCTCAAAATCGAATTAAACTAAAGAAATTTAACAGTAACTAACAGGGTTACAATATATTAAATTTCTAGGTTAAAATGAATTAAAATAAAATTATAGTGCAATTTAGAATTTTATGGTAGATTTAAAGAAATAAGGACAACTTGATAGCTTCAAGATTTAGAAGCTCCATAAACCATGATAAGCCAATGACTGAATTATTTATGAAGTTTCTTGCCATAATGATGTGATATGGTACATTGATATGATAATTCTAATTATTGTGATAGGTTGGTTGTGAGTATGTTGGAAAACCTCACATTTCAGCTATCATGTTGCCAAATTTTCAGCAAAAATATATGAATTATGTAGCATGATTATAAGTTTCTTAAGCATATTCATACATGAATATATGAGCATATGAACAATGAAAGAATATAACTGGACAAGATAAGACTCTTTCACTTGGAGGCAGTTATTGAGTCCCTTCCTGTGAGGGCAATTAAATAGATAAGATATGGGTCTCTTTACTTGTAGGCAGTTATTGAGTTCCTTTTTGTGAAGGCAGTTAAAACTATTAGATCCCTCTACTTTGGAGGTAGTTGGCCAAAAATGAGTTCTCTCCAATCTAGAGGCACATGCATCCCTTTATAGGTTAGTATTGTGTGACGACAGTCATAAGTTGAGTTCATTCTCTGATCGGGCTACCCAAGGGCAGTAAAGATTAAAGAAAGTTAAAGAAAGTCAAGAAATCAAGTACATTTGTATGATTACATGATGTGTATCTGTATATGCATAAATTATATTCTTTCTATTTTTATCATGAAACTGTTATCTTAATTGTCAAGTGTGTGAATAAAATTAACCTGTTTCGGAAGAATATTTTTGAACTTTATAAAAAGAAATTTATAGTTAATATGATATTAATCACTCTTTCTTAAATAAATTGAAGCATCCAAAGATGATGACGATGACACATATCATCTCCAGATAGCTCAAGAGATATTTAAGAAGGTCATCCTAGACAAAGTTGATTGAGATGTGAAGACGACTGAAAGCTGTTGTTTGACAAAGGTCTGTTTATATATTAGTAACAACTTCTAAGTGCAATACTATGATTTAAGCATGGTATTATACTTGGGAGAGTATTACAACAACCATGCAGAGAGATGTTGTAAGCATGACTCTAGGAGAAATCCACTAAGCTTGCCTACATTGGACAAATTATATAGCCAACAAGTTCTCTTTGAAAATATTCTCAAAGATAAAAGAAAATATACCAAGGCTTGTAAGGAGAATTATCTTGAAATAAAATGCAATAGAAAAGATTGCAGTTGTCTACTAGAAGAAGGAATAAAATCTATATAAACAAAAAAAGAAAGGTGAAGAAAGTCAAATTCTTCAAGAGGAAACCTTATAAAGGGAAAGATAGCAAGAGGTCTTTTATCTATGGAAAAAAGGACACTTCTCAAAAATTTGTCCTAATAAAAAGAAAAAAGTATCTAAGCTAATCCATTCTCTTGATCTGGTAAGAGATGAGGACATTGAATCTTGGTATGATGAGTAAGACCAACCAGATGGCACTACTGCATTCCGACTTGAATACACAGACTTAAGCTAAAGCAATGAATCAAACCCCTCTAATTCTGAGAAATATTTTCCTGTTATACAAGTAAAAAAAATTCCTAAAGACTCACACTTAGAAATTGGCTCACTTATCCTAGTTCTACCATTACCCAATATAGAAACCCACCTTTCCAAATATGATGTACCAATCAAAGCCATGACATTTAAGGACATAAATGCATAAAAGACTTTGATGAATTATGCTATTTTTTGATTCTCAGCATGGGAATTTGGTGTTCATTTTTTCAAAGTAGTATATGGAAATACCTTCCGGACAGATCTAATCATCAAACATAAAGTTGGTATCAAAATTTTTCCAGAATACATCATTTGGACCAAAGTAATTGGAACTGATTTGCCTAACAAAGACATGTCATATGCATGGATGTCTACACTCAAATGACAAACTTCAGATCTTCTCTCAAGGTATCAAATTCAAAAGGAAGTTTAAACCTTATTCTATCATTTAGAAATTATTTGCTCTCGCAGATGCACTCTGGGATATGAAGAAATTAGGGATATATTTCTTAAGATGAGTGCTGATAGCCATGATCTTTTTGCACATCATTGACCTCTTTGGAAGAATAATTTTTTTTTTCTAGGAGAACTGTCATTCATGCTAAATGAAGATATAAATCCACCTAAAGCAGTTTATCTAGGGATGTCACCATCCGATATGGCAGCAGCATTTGAAGAATGCTGACAATTACTAAAACAGTGACTAATTAAATCAACTAAATCTGATTGGGCATGCCAAGCTTGTTATATGAATAAAATATCTGAGCAAGTTTAAGGGAAGAAAAGACTTATCATCGATTACTGCTATTAAATCAATTCCTTAAAGATGAAAAGTTTCCTCTTTCAAAAATCTATTCTCTCTATTTATACATTTGGAATGCCTACATCTTTTCAAAATTTGATCTGAAGTTAGGATTTTGACAATGGGGCCTTGACCCAAAACGTAGGCTAAAAATAGCTTCCTATATCCCAATTCCCATTATTAATGGACTGTCTTCCCTTTTAGACTCAAGGTAGCTCCATCACTATTCCAAAAGGCAATGACCAGAGTTTTTGAATCACTCCTCGATAGTACCCTCATTTACATTGATGATTTTCTCCTTTTCTCACCAAATGAAGCTAGTTACAATCAACTCTTAGGAAAATTCTATCAAATCTATGATAACCATGGAGTAATGCTCTTGTAAAAAATGTCCCAGATTGGAACCACTGAAGTAGACTTTGTAGGAATGCATTTCACTTAGGGAAAATATGTTCCTTAACCATACATTCTTGAGGAACTTCCTAAGTTTCTTGATGAGAATATGTCCACAAAATAAATCCAACAATTCCAAAGAATCCTAAACTACATAAGGCATTTCATTTCATATATTTCCAAGTATACTACCAGCCTATCCAAACTTCTCAAGAAGAATGTCCTTCATAAGGACCAAAGCAAATTGAAGCTGTAAAATTTTTGAAGCAAGCAGCCAAAAATCCACCACCTTTAAAAATACCATGAGAAGGTAAAAAGATTTTACAAATAAATGCCAGTAACCAATACTAGGGAACAGTTTTAATAGAGGAAATTGAAGTACAAAAGTTCTATTATGGATATGCAAGCGATCAATTCAAACTAGCATAAATATATTACAACACAACATACAATACGGCATTCAAAAATTTGACTTCCAAATCAGAGGATATCAGGTCAAGATGCATCTTAACAATTCTTCTTTTCCAAAGCTTCTTGAGTTAAAATATATATATATATATATATATAGTCTCGCCCAATCCTCAAATCCTCAGAATAAAAGAATGGTTCTCAAGATATGATTTCTATGTGAAACATATAAAAGGGACCCAAAATCTCATTCCAAACTTCCTTTCCAAACCAAACTAAATCCATCATCATTATTTCCACCACACACTGCTATCCTTTGATCATGATGAACATATCCATCCACTTCTTTTAAAAAAAGTAAGACCGAAGGAACTTCTCCTCTTGAAATACCTCCTAGTATCATTCTTACTCCGAAGTACTTGTAAAACTTTGCAAAGTCACATATGTTTCATTACCTAGCTACTTCTCTTCAATAACATAACATCGCTCCTTGACCAACTTGATTTGGCCTAATAGCTCTTTATCTCACCAATTCGCCATCCTCATGGGAACACCCTACCAATTTAATGTTATGTTTAAGTCATAGTATGAAATTTAGTAGTTGCGTTACTGTGTTAGTATATATATATATATATATATATATATATATATAAAGTTAAAGTGTTAGTTTATATACAAGTGCAAAAGTTGGATGCATATGCTGGGTCAGTATACACCAAAAAGACATAAGGCCCGTGTCAGTGAAATGCAATCCTACAAGGTCCTCAGAGGACATTTCAAACTAGTTGATCTAAGTAACTACATATATATGACTAAGTCTATGGCCCAATGCTATACACCGCCAAAAAAGGACCATACTGTACAACATAGCCTACTGGTCGGGGTCTACTTCGTCAGGTAGCCATTCGCCAAATCAGGCCTGGTTGGGGGGTAGTCAGCATCAGATCCAAAGGAGGAGGAGGGTGAATTGGAAATCTCGGATAGGTCGCTCTCAGGACTGAGCGGGATGTCCAGGACTACAAGCGGAGGTGAAGCTGGTGGAGGGGCTGCAGGTGGTGGAGGAGATGCAAGGTGTACTACATGCAGAGGGATAGCAAAATATGGAACAGAAGGGTCAAACACGAGGTGAAAGAGTAGAATCGCAAAGTCTCTATGACTGAAAAGGTAAAGACGAAAATAGCAAGAGCCAACTATGTACAGCGAATTAAACATAGGGTCATAGTGCAGCTGCATATCCAGGATCTCAAGGAAAAGTAATGCCGTTGGCTCCATCACCAGAATCTGAGAATGAGACGGAAACATGAAACAAAGTGAGAATTTGAAGATATTCTTAGTAGGATTCGAGTGCTGTGTTAAACTAACGTCGCATTCATTCTCAGTTGCCTCGGTTTTCATTTAATTATAAAAACAAGAAACTTGGTATTTAAGTAAACTACCCTCATTTATCAAGTTAAGAAATACCTAGTCCAAAACAAGGTCCAATTTTACTTAAGACAAAAAAAGAAGCAAAACAAACTATTGTATGACAACATATAGTATAAAGAGCAGAATAAATAAACAAGTAGCAGTAAATGAACATAATATTCAATTTATAAACAAATAACATAATGATGTAATGTAGTCATGCAGGTACTCATTAGTTCTCTTATTTCACTCATTTTTAAACTTAGTATCATAAACTTTTTCCGTTACTTGGTCCCCTGGGAGTTCTTGGCCATTCAACTTCAGGGTAATAGTCTGCTTCTCAGGATCGAGCTTGTTTCTATATAGGAATATCGGGTTTACTTCCCTAAACTTCCCACCGATCTATTCTCCTTAACTTTAATCCGGAGCTAGCCCAAGTATTATAGAATTTTGATCATAACCTTTGTAAATTTCTTGCAAAATGCATATGTATCTAAGTGTATTTCATAACTCATGCATAGGCTTTGTCGAAAATTTGGCAATATGACGAATTGTGTCCACTTTTTCATGAATAGTGCCAGTATTCAAACAACCAATTTTTCAGAAAAAATCACAACATTTCATTCACAATTCATCATCAACCTTGTAGAAATATTAGTTGTATTTGAATTTTAGTTGCTGCCTTTGCACCTTCACTTTACCCGATTTTATTAAAATAAGCCATAATTTCTATTTAACTCATTTGGATCTAAATTTGGGATATGTTGGAGTGTTGTGTGTCTATTTTCTAACATCTTTAGTCCTATCTAATTTTGATAAGTGTAACTTAAGTTATTAAAGTTCTATCTCCGTCTGCCCTATTGCTGGCCAGAATTATACACTCAAAAGTAAAAATTCACTGAAAATCGAAAACTATTCAAAATTATACAAAATTTATATCATATTAAAGATAATATAACCATCTTTTATTTTCAAAAGTTTTATCTCATTTGAATGTGCGGAGCTTAAGTTATAAGCCTGTAATCTGACTATTCTGGACTACTCTATTCTAGCCCAGTTTTGATTTAGGTAGCTTTATTGAATTACTGGGAGCACTTGGGATCAAATCTAATTTTGAAATTTTTATGGCATGTTCCTCTATGTGTAAGCTTTCTAACAAGATTTGGTTTACTTAATTCCAAGTTGTATAAAGCAAGTTTTGCCTTGAACAACCTCGTCTACCCAGAATCAAACTCAAAAACTTAGATCAAAGTTCCAAAATTCATATCTCCCTCGATACTAACCCTATGGACTTATATTTTATATGGTTGGAAAACCCTAAATATATCATATAAAAATGCCTTCATCAAACTTTGATGGCGAAATTTTGGTCCATACACAATATAGGTATGGATGCCATAGGGATTTTGCATAACTAGTTTCTTACTTCTTTCTATTCTTAACCTTTCCACTTCCACTTTAATTTAAACACCAAGATAGCTATCAAACCAGCCAATAATCATCATATATATTCAAATACCACATCAAGGAGTGAAAAAAAATTGAAACCCCAAGTAGCTTCTATAACAAAGGAGACCAAAAAAGAAGTTGAATCTCTACCTCCTTTTGGTGTAGTCTTGCTAGATTTAGGTTTTTGATTGAAGGAAATCTTGTTAAAGCTTGAAGGTTTGATGGAATATGTTGAAAGTAGAAGAGAAAGAGGAGTTACAAGAGGGAGATAGGGAACGTATTCTGCTTGAAAGAAAGGAAAAAAAAATCTAACCAAAGTTTTAATAAAGTAGTTGGCCTCTTAAGTGTCGATTGATTGAAAATTTTGTGGCTAATTTTCAGCCAAATCTCTTCATTGGTGGCTCTTCTTGTTCCACCCATGGGTGAATATGTGGTTGAATATTCAGCCATAGAATCATAGAATTTTGGTACATAATTCTGTTGATTCGGTTCTAATAGTTTAAAATACCGAAATCTTATCGATTTCTTTTAAATTGGTGAAACGATTTTGAAAAAAATTCTATGAAAACTTCTATGCTTCTAATCTAATTTCCTCACATCTAATCTCTCTAAATGCTAGTTAATTAACCTTAAATAAATATTTAGTCGAATTTTAATTAACCTCAATTATTCGATAAAAACCGATCAACTTGATATTAAACGATAAAATTCTTTGGATGTTATATTACTATCCTCCTAAAAAAACATTTGCCCTAAAAATTTAGTACCTAAGAATAGTTCAAGATACTCTTTCTTCATGTTTGATTCTAGTTCCCAAGTGTAGTCCTCAGCATCTTTCTTTCCGCATGCTACCTTCACTAATTGCACAATTTTGCTTAGAAGTTGCCTACAGCTCCTATTTACAATCTGTGCTGGTTATACATGGAAAGTCAGGTCCTCTTTTAACTGTATTGACTCAGGTTCTAAGAAGTGTGTAGGGTCAGGTTAATATCTTCTAAGTTGAGAAACATAAAAAACATTATGAATGTTTAACAAATGTAGAGATAAAGCGATTTGATATGCAACTGATCCGATTCACTTCAAGATTTGGAAGGGATCGATAAAGCGAGGGCTTAGCTTCTTGACCTTAATGGCTCTACCTATCCCTGTTATAGACGTAACCTTTAGAAATATATGGTCTCCTTCTTGAAATTCTAGAGATTTTCTCGTGGTATCTGCATAACTCTTCTGACGGCTTTGAGCAGTAAGCATCTTACTTCGAATTTTTTTGATCTGCTCAATGGTTTGTTCGACTAAATCAGGGCCCAATAGACTTGATTCTCCTATTTCATACCAACATAGCAGAGATTGACACTTTCGTCCATACAACACTTCGTAAGAAACCATGCCAATGCTAGCGTGATAGCTGTTGTTGTATGCAAATTTAGCTAGCAATAAGTACTGATCCCAGTTCCTACGTTGCTCCATTATATATACTCGCAGCATATCTTCTAAGGTTTGAATTGTCCTTTCCATCTGACCATTTGTTTGTGGGTGATATGCAGTGCTTAGGCACAACTTAGTACCAAATGCTTTTTGTAAGGCTCCCCAAAACCGTGAAGTGCATCTTGGATCTTGATCAGAGATAATGATCAAAGGAATTCCATACAATCTTATAATCTCTTAAATGTACAATTACGCTAATTTTTCCAAGGGATAATTTACTCAAATAGGTAGAAAGTGAGCAGATGTAGTTAATCTATCTACGATGACCCACATGGCATCATATCCTACTGGCGTTCTTGGTAATCCCATTACAAAATCCATAGAAATACTTTCCCACTTCCATTCAGGGATTTCCAGAGGTTGTAGCATCCCAGAGGGTTTCTGATATTTCACTTTCACCTTCTGGCAGACCAAGCACTTGCTCACGAAACTTGCCACATCTGACTTCATGCCTAGCCACCAAAACATTTTCTTGCGGTCTTAATATATTTTAATAATGTCGAATGTACGGCAAATTCAACGTTATGTGCTTCTTCCAAGATTCTTCTTCAGAGATCATTTCTGTCAGATGCACACACCCTGTCTTGATGCCGCCATATGCTCTCTTTATCTTGAGCAAAACTCGTTAACTTCCCTGATTGCACAAGATTGATTGTATGCTAAAAATTGGTATCCTGCTATTGTGCCTGTCGAAGTTGTTCCTTAAAGCTACAAGCTATCTTAATTTGGTGTAACTAAATAGTCTTAGGAGTTATAAAGATTCTCAAATTAAGATCTCAGAAAATCTCAATAAGTTCTATCTCTTTAATCATCATCCAAGCTATAGCTAGAGGTTTCCTGCTCAAAGCGTCTACCACATATTTGCCCTGCCCAAGTGGTATTTTAATTCAAATTCGTAGTTTTTAAGAAGTTTCATCCACCTTTGTTGTCTCATATTTAATTTCTTCTGATTAAAGAGGTACTTCAAACTTTTATAATTAGAAAAGACTTTAAACCTTACCCCATAAAGGTGATGTCTGCATATCTTCAAGATAAATACTATTGTTGCTAATTTGAGATAGTGTGTGGGATAGTTCCTTTCATGTGGCTTTAATTGTCTAGAGGCATACGCGACCACGTTTCCAGTTTGCATCAACAAGCATCCTAATCCTTGTTTGAAAGCATCACAATAGACCTCAAATGGTCCACGAGGGTTTGGCAACCAGTGTCATGATTAACCTCCTTTTCAAATCTTGAAAACTCTATTTGCACTCCGGTGTCCATTTAAATGGAACATTCTTCATGATTAACTTCGTCAAAAGCAAGACTACTTGAGAGAAATCCTTGATGAATCGCCTATAATATTCGGCTAAGCCTAGAAAACTCCTAACTTCACTGACTGTTGTTGACCTCTCCCAATTTAGTATTGCTTTTACTTTGTTAGGGTCTACGAAAACTCCCCCATGAGATACCACATGGCTGAGAAATTTTACTTCTTTCATCCAAAATTCACATGTGGATAACTTAGCATAGAGTTTCTTCTTTCTTAAAATTTGCAGAACCAGCTACAAGTGTTTCGCATGTTCTCACTCTATCTTCAAATAGACGAGTATGTCATCGATGAAAACCACTACAAACTTGTCCAGATATAGTCGAAATATCCGATTCATGTAATCCATGAAAACTATTGGTGCGTTTGTCAACCCAAAAGACATCACGATATACTCGTAGTGCCCATAACGAGTTTGAAAGGCCGTCTTAGGGATATCTTGTTCTCGAGCCTGGATTTGATAATATTCATAACGCAAGTCAATCTTGGAAAATACAGTTGCACCTTGTAGTTGGTCCATGAGGTCATCACTCCTTAGCAATGGATATTTATTCTTAATCACCACTTTATTAAGCTGTCTATAATCCATGCATAGGCACATGCTCCTATCTTTCTTTTTAACTAATAAAATTGGAGCTCCCCATGGTGATATACTTGGCCGTATGAATTTTTTTTCCAGAAGTTCTTCAATCTATCTCTTTAGTTCTATCAGCTCCAGAGGTGACATTTGATACGAAGATATAGATATTGGTCCCCTCCTTGGGACCAATTTGTTGGTGAACTCAATTTTCCTCTTAGGAGGGAATTCAGGAATATCTTCTGGGAAAACATCGGGATATTCCTTAATAACTGGGATTTCCTCCAATTTCTATTCAACTTCCATCACATTAGTTGATAGGAGAATGTATCATTGATTCTTTGACCCACTATAGTTTACTAACAAAGAGTTCAGATAAAAGTGTGTTGAGGCTTGGGGTTTAGAAGACGAGATAGAGAAGAATATCACTATCTTATCGGAACAATTGAGCATGACTCGATTGGCAGAAAGCCAATCCATACCCAAAATTATATCAAGTCTAGATAGAGGGAGACAAATCAAATTGGTTGCAAAGGTCCTACCCTCAATTTGAAGAGGAATATTGATGCAAATTTGACTGGTTTTGACGGGTTTATTGGTAGGAGTAGAAACCAGTAGATCATAAGGTAATTCAAAAATTGGTAATTGCAAAATAGCCACACAATCATGAGAAATAAAACGAATGTGAGGCACCCGAATCATAGAGTACAATTAGAGTCTTACCGTTCACTTCACAGGTACCTAGGATTAGTCCTTCAAATTTGTCGGCTTCTTCTGCATTCCTCGTAAAGACCCATCCTTAATGTTAAGATCTAAAAGTTTATCGCGGATTTCTAGTTGGGTACTCATAGATTTTGTGGCTTGCCTTACCACACTCATAGTAGACATTCTGGCTTGCCAAACATGGCCGATCACCATGAATCTTACCGCATTTCGTGCAAGTCGATTCGGAAAAGGCTTCTGGGGCTGCTTGCCTTTGTTGCCTACCAGTTGAAACCTTCTTTCCTGTTGAAAGTTGGGCTTGGATCTTGGGCCCGGTGCTAACCCTTTCTTGAATCTGCCGTTAGATGCCGTGGTCGCAGCCAGTTTCAAGTTACAATCCTCTACAAGTCGGCATTTATTTACCAACGTGGGGAAATCTCTAATCTCCATTGGCCCTCCTGCTGCAAGAATATCTTTTCATAATCCTCCCTTGAATTTGACGCACTTCCAGGCTTCTCAGGGTTACTCTGGTAAATTGTAGAAAACTTACACAATTCTTCAAACCTGGCTATATGCTCGGATACTGTCCTATTTCCTTGACGAAGCTGCATAAATTCTAGTTTCTTGGCATTTTGAACTGAGGCAGGAAAATACTTTTAGTAGAAAACATCTCTGAACACTATCCAGGTGACTTATGTCGGAGATTCTTCGAATAGTCTTTGTACGCCATTTTACCAAAACACTGCATCTGCTTCGAGCATATAGGTGGCAAAAGTCACCTTTTGATGATCCGAGCAATCTAGGACAGAAAAAATCTTCTCCATAGCCTTAATCCATTCATCAGCCTTATCTAGGTCATACGCTCCTTGAAAGTTGGGCGGATTTGCTTTCCTGAACTTAGCAAATTTAAGGTAGTCCAGGTCTGCTCCTAGGCCATGTGGCTTTCCTCCTTGGCTGGCCTCTGGTCGCCCACCTAAGTGGTCCATCATCTAATGAGCTGCCGTGACTTGTTCCCACATCACATGAGCCATCTCTCGTATTGTGTACATAAAGTCAGTGGGGTCCTCTTAAGCAGGTTCTGTGCGTGGCTCGCCTTCTGGAAACCATTAAGTTCTAAGCACACAAAATAAAAGTTATTGAGTTGATCAAGCCCAACACTAAGTCTAATGTGCTAGTAAACAACAGCTTACATAGTCAGGCACCTCATACACATACACATCTATATCTCAACCTCCCAAACCAGATTTAGTGCACGCTATCATCTAAAAATACAAAATATATGAAAAGAATAGTCAGTCGAATTCTCAGGCCTTAGCTAGAATGAACTGCTCTGATACCAAAATGTCACACCCTGCGAATTTAATGTTATATTTAAGTCATAGCATGAAATTTAATAGTTGCATTACTGTATTAGTATTCCATATATATATATATATCTAAGCTAAAGGGTTAGTTTATGTACAAGTGCAAAAGTTGGATATATATGCTGGGCCGGTACATCCAAAAGACATAAGGCTCTTGTCAATGAAATGCAATCCTACAAGGTTCTCAGAAGACATTTCAAATTAGCTGATCTAAGTAACTACATACATATGACCAAGTCTATAGCCCAATGTTGCATACCGCCAAAAGAATACCATACTTTACAATATAGCCTACTGGTCGGGATCTACTCCATCAGGTAGCTGTTAGCCATATCAGGCCTGACTGGGGAGTAGTCAACATCAGATCTAGAGGAAGAGGAAGGTGAATCGGAAGCCTCGAATGAGTCACTCTCAGGACTAAGTGGGATGTTTAGGACTACCTGCGAAGGTGAAGCTGGCGAAGGGGCTACAGGAGCTGCGGGTGCTGCAGGTGATAGAGGAGGTGCGGGGTGTGCTACATGTAGAGGGATAGCAAAATATGGATCAGCAGGGTCAAATGCGGGGTGAAATAGTGGAATCACAACGTCTCTGTGACTAAAAAAGTAAAGAAGAAAACGGCAAAAGCCAATTATGTACAGCGAATCAAATATAGGATCATAGTGTAGCTACATATCCAGGATCTCAAGGAAAAGTACTACCGTCGGCTCTATGCCAGAGTCTACAAATGACACGGAAACATGAAACAAAGTGAGAATTTGAAGAAATTCTCAGTAGGATTCGAGTGCTGTGTTAAACTAACATCGCATTCATTCTCAGTTGTCTCGATTTTTGTTTAATTATAAAAATAAGAAACTTGGTATTTAAGTAAACTACCCTTATTTATCAAGTTAAAAAATACTTGGTCCAAAGCAAGGTCCAATTTTACTGAAGACAGAAAAAAAAAAGCAAAACAAACTATTGTATGACAACAAATAGTATAAAGAGCAGAATAAATAAACAAGTAGCAATAAATGAACATAATATTCAATTTATAAACAACTAACATAACGATGTAATGCAGTCATGCAGGTACTCATGAGTGCTCTTATTCTCACTCATTCTTAAACTTAGTACTTAAACTTTTTCCGTTACTTGGTCCCGTGGGAGTTCTTGGCCATTCAATTCCTGGGTAATAGTCTGCTTCTCAGGATCGAGTTCATTCCTATATAGGAATGTTGAGTTTACTTTTCCCGAATTTCCCACTGATCTATTCCCCTTAACTTTAATCTGGGGCTAGCCCAAGTATTATGGAACTTTGATCATAACCCTTGAAAATTTCTTGCAAAATGCATATGTATCTAAGTGTATTTCATAATTCATGCATAGGCTTTGTCAAAATTTCGACAGTATAACGGATCGTATCCGCTTTTGCATGAATAGTGCTAGTACTCAAATATCTAATTTTCAGAAAAATCACAACATTTCATTCACAATTCAACATCAACCTCATAGAAATATTAGTTGTATTTGAATTTTAGCTGCTACCTTTGCACCTTCACTCTACCCGATTTTTGTAAAATAAGCCATAATTTCTACTTAACTCATTTGGACCTAAATTTTGGATTTAGAGTGTTGTGTGTCTATTTTCTAGCTTCTTTGGTCCCATCTAATTTTGATAAGTGTAACTTAAGTTATTAAAGTTCTATCTCGGCCTACCCTGGAGCTGGCTAGAATTATACACTTAAAAGTAAAAATTCACTAAAAAACGAAAACTAATCAAAATTATTTGAAATTTATATCATATTAAAGCTAACAAGACCATCTTATATTTTCAAAAATTTCATCTCATTTGAATATGTGGAGCTTAAATTATAAGCCCTGTAATCTGACTATTCTGGATTGCCCTATTCTAGCCCGATTTGGATTTAGGGCAGATTTATTGAACTACTTGGAGCACTTGGGATCAAATCTAATTCTAAAATTTTTATGGCATGTTCATCTATGTGTAAGCTTTCTAACAAGGTTTAGTTCACTCAATTCCAAGATGTATAAGGCAAGTTTTGCCTTGAACAACCTTATCTGCCCAGAATCAAACTCAAAAACCTAGGTCAAATTTCCAAAAATTCATATCTCCATCAATACTAACCCTATGACCTTATATTTTATATGCTTTGAAAGCTCTAAATGTCTAGTCATATAAAAATACCTTCATCAAAGATGGTGAAATTTTGGTCTATACACAATACACGTACAAATGCCATAGAGTTTTTGTATAACCAGTTCCTTACTTCTTTCTATTCTGACCTTTCCACTTCCACTTTAATTTAAACATAAAGATAGCTATCAAACTAGCCAATAATCATCATATATAGCCAAATACCATATCAAGGAGTGAAAAAAATTGAAACCCCAAGCAGCTTTTAAGGAGACCAGAAAAGAAGTTGAATCTCTACCTCCTTTAGGTGTAGTCTTGCCAGATTTGGGTTTTTGATTGAAGGAAATCTTGTTAAAGCTTGAAGGTTTGATGGAGTATATTGAAAGGAAAAGAGAAGGAGGAGCTGCAAGAGGGAGAGAAGGAACATATTCTGCTTGAAAGAAAGGAAAAAAAAATCTAACCTAAGCTTTAATAAAGTAGTTGGCCTCTTAAGTGTTGATTGGTTGAAAATTTTGTGGCTAATTTTTAGCCAAATCTCTTCATTTGGTGGCTCTTCTTGCACCACCCATGGATGAATATGTGGCTGAATATTTAGCCATAGAATATAGAATTTAGGTGCGTAATTCTATTGATTCGGTTCTAATAATTTAAAATATCGAAATCTTACCGATTTCTTTTAAATCAGTGAAACGGTTTTGAAAAAAATTCTATGAAACCTTCTATGCTTCTAATCTAATTCCCTCACCTCTAATCTATCTAAATGCTAATTAATTGACATTAAATAAATATTTAGTCGAATTTTAATTAACCTCAATTATTTGATAAAAACTAAACAACTTAGTTAAAAACGATAAAATTCTTTGGATGTTGCACACTTTATAGCATCTACCATGTGGTACCTATGGCACGTCTCCCTATAATGTTCCTATCTTATCTTGTGTCCCACTTTTAAACTAAGATAATTTCTTACAGAACCTGATAGTCACTATTCCCTTCTTTGGAATATCTTATAGTGGTTTGCATCGATTAATTAGTAGATTAAAAAAATTGACCAAGAATTGTACAAGTTTAATATTTGGAAATTAGATGAGAAACAAATTAATGATTTCATTGCAATTTTTATTATCCATCATCCTTATTTCCAAAATCCTCAAAATAAACTCCTCTAGACACAAAAGCATGCAAGATTGTATGGAGTCTTCCTAAGCTTGAAGACCTTCATGCAAGACAATCAACATCCTTTCTACAAGGAAAATTCAATGATCCACCTTTCTAAAATCAATGGCACAAATATCAAGACAGCATTTGTAAACTCCACTTGTGCAAAGCTCAAGCCTCTAGACATTATTTGCCTAGCAGAAATTGAGATGGAGATGGAGGTCACCTATATAGGTGCAGCTCAGTTGAGAAAAATAGGTGGGGCTAGACCAGCAGAAGTCATGGAAAAGACCTGATGTAAAGCTTTATCATGCAGGATTCCCAAGATCCAAATGAAGATATGGAAGAAATAGACATTGAGGCTAAGTGACTAGAGTTAGAGTTAAGAAAATAGAGAAAAAGAGAAAGTAAAGAAGAAAATGCCAACCTATCACCTAGCCATGAGCCTATTTTCAAGTCTTATAAGTGGTAAAAACATGTCAGAAGCCATGTAAAGCACAAAAACCAAAGGTGTCAGAAACTATGTGAAGCATAAAGATCAACAAAAAGAAGAGCTATGATAAAAGAAAGATTAGTAACAAAGTAGCTAGACTTTATGACTTATAGCGTAAAAAGACTTAGTCAAGTCTTTAGACTTTGTTGTCTTGTAATAAAAATATGACGTAGCTGAGTCAAAAAGTCTAAGTGTATAAAGCCTTGTGTCAAATGATAAATTCTTGTAAGATAAGTGTGAGCTTTTAACAAGCTTCCCCCTCATCTATTAAAGGAGAAGTTCCTCAGTTGTAAAAATCATCGAATCCGTAAATAATATTATTAGTGTATTTCTATAATCGTGAGTATCTGAACTACTCTACTTCTTACTTGGAAGTTCTAACCCTTGTGACGTAAATATGCTCCTATAAATCTGACTAGATAAGGTAAATAACAAGGTTATAGAGGATACAAAGTATGCTCTATACTTGACTCTCTGAGAGGAACTTGTGCATTAGAAATGTATCCAACTAATGATCCATTATTTCCAGTCCTTTTTATCTTTGGTATATGATCCTTATAAGTAATCGTAATTGAATAAGTGGCCTATCATGATAAGGAGGCCCAACAGAGTGGTATCAAAGTCTAAATACCCGGCTAAGTTATTTCCTTTATTTCTAAAGACAAGGGTACATAATATAAGAATAGTGTACGGAGAATGAGTATGGAAAAATCCAAACTATAAATGATGTCCTCTTCAGAAAATGCCCCTCAAAAACCTGTTAAACTAAACAAACAAATATAATAGAGTATTACCACATGACTTGAAGAACTATGTTGAAGGAAGGATGTATGAATGAATTCTAACCAATTATGTTTGGAGAATGAAGAGAGAAACATGTAAAAAAAGAGAAAAAAAAAAAGGAGTTACAAGTATTTGTAATCAATAGATTTACATTAGATGTATCATACTTGAGTTCGAGAAAGTCATATTTGGAATGTCAAACATTTCCTAAGATCTTAAATTAATAAAACATATTTAATTTTAATACATGTTATTTTAAAAACTTTATAAATTATTATTTAATTATATATGATCACATTATCAAAATTATTTAATTTAGTAATAATTACTCTAAAAATTATATAAAATAATAATTTATAATTAATTTATAGATTTAATTTGAATGCACTAATAACTTGTGGGCTATTATAGACTAAGCCTGGCCTATGGATTATTATAGACTTTTTTCTTGGCCTAAGCCTGGTCTGTTCAATAGCTTGGCCTGGCCTACGGCCTGTTTATAAAGCCTGTAATTTAGAACACCTTATATAGGCCAACAGGCCAAAGCACTAAACAGGCCAAAAACCAGGCTTTTGTCCATAATCAGGCCTTGCATATCAAATAGGCTGCCCTTCATACAGGCCTCAAAATAGGCCAAACCTACCAATATACCTAGAAAGGCCACTAAACAACTATGTACCTATCCATAATGATAAAATCAAACTATTTCCAATATTTAAATTACAACAACTCAGTCCAATTATCCAAAACAATATCTAAAATCCAAATTATCCAAATACAACAATACATAACAATTCAAACCAAGATAAAGTGAAGTTGATCTCTCTGAGCAAAGTATCAAATCTTCAATGTAATTTCTTCTTCTTGTTCGAACACCTTAAAGAATAAGAAATCAAATATATCATTAGATCATAACATAATTTTAACATAATTTAACAAATAATAACTATAAGAAAAAGGTAATATCTAAACAATGGAAAATATACCTTTGGTTTTTTCTTTAATTAGATTTAAAAGTAACATAACTTAACAGACATTTTAGTTTATTAATACCAAATAGAACTTATGACAACTCAATCAAGTAAACAAAGACTTTAACCAAAATAGCAGACCTCAATTCTAAAATAGAACAACATTTTTGTTTGAAAATTGACATAATCATAATAGACCCATTATTAATAGTAATCATAATAAAGAATGTGTTACCTTTCCCCAATTTTGATTTTCATTCAGTGTCTATCCATATAAAATCAAAAGAACTAAAATTCCTACACTCAACCCTAAAAAAAGGAAAAAAAAGAATAAAAAAGAAAGAAACACAAACTTAATCAGAATGCAAAAACCAAAAAAGGAAAGGACTACAAAAATCAATTGCAATTTGGGTTTTAGAAAAAAAAAAAAAAACAAACACTACAAAAGCAGAATAGCAATTAGATTCAAAATGTGTACCATTGATGTATATTTCCATAAAACACAAACTTAATCATAGTAGCAATCTATAACGTGAGTGAAAGTTGAGACATACCTTAAGATAGATCCAAAACCAGCAACGACGATGAGCCCCTGACGGTGCAACAGCTCTAGAGATGCGGGTGCAGTAGCAGGACGACACGGTTGCAGTAGCAAGACGATGCGGATGCAGCAAAGTAGGTCGACGTGGAAGCTTAGCAGCAGAAAATGGCAACTCAGCATGGAAGCTTGAGCAACTTGAAAGGGGCTTGAGAAGAAATGAATAAAGCAGTGCAATGAAGACTGAAGAGAGGGTACAACCGTATGAGTCTGCAGTGAAGAGAGAATAGAGTTTGTTTTGTTTAATTGTTTTGAATGAGATTGAGATAATATAAAAACATAAGATAATAAAATATGTATATTATAACTAAAAAAGAGTGATGTTGTAATGGCAAGTAAAGTGGCTAATAGGTCTTTTTATGTCCAAGGCATGGGTTCGAATCACATATTAAATGTTTTAGCAATTTTTACAATATATACATATGTATCTAATCTTAATAGGCCCAAGCCAGTCTATCAGGCTTGATAGTCTTTAAATTGAGCCTGGGCCTGGCCTGATTAAAAAAATAGGTTTTGAAATAGGTCTAAGCCTAATCCTATTTTAAATAGGTCAGGCCAGGCTAAATACAGGTCAGGCTACAAGTTGCCTAGCCTATTTCCACCCCTATGCACTAACAATGTAAAAATATTTTTCATTGTCATTTAGCCATGTATTACCACATTAGTAAGCGTGATTGAATCTTACACCTATTACTTGAATGGTTATGCAAATAAAAGTTTTTAATTAGATGATAATATAAAAGTTTTTATATTGTTAGTACATTAAAATTAAACTCTTAATTTATGATATAAGAGTATTTTACATCAGAAGATTAATTTTGATGCACTAATAATATAAAAAGGTTACACTATTTTTCTAGTTACAAGATTTTTAAGGTAGTAGGTGATTGAGTCAAATATTTTTACTGATATGGAAATACATGATTGAATATCCATGTAAAATTTTTTTACACTGATAGTATATTAGAATTAAATTCTTGTAGTAATAACATATTAAAATTAGTATTTAATTTGCATACATTGATAATATAAAACTATTTTACACAGTCATCCAATTACATGCTCCTATTTGCATGACTTTTAGAGTAATGGGGGTAAAGATCATGCATGTTTACTTATATGGCAATATATGATTAGATGATAGTATAAAAAAGTTTTATACTGTCAGTGCATATAAATTAAACCCTTAAAATTAATCTAAAACATAAACAATTTACTATTACTTTCTTTCCCTATTCTTTTTGGGTGTTTTGTGAGTTGAAATTTTAGAGGGAAACGCTGGGAAAAGAAGGGTTTGAAGAGTAACTATAAGTCCATTTTACTCTTCAAGTCATTTTCTTCCTTCCTTCCCCTCTAAAACCTCAACTTACAAACACATTTAAGAGTTAAGTTTTGATACATTGACCTTGTAAAAGATTTTTATGCAATCGACTAATCATATCCTTTTATTATATGACCATTTAAGTAGTGGTATGTGAACATAACCATATTTACTAATATAGCAAAATATAATTGGATGATAGCATTATCAGTATATCAAAATTAAATTCTTTTTCCAAATATTTTCTACAATTAAATACACTATTCAAAACTTTAAAGGTCTTTAACTCTTTATTATCTCACTCCTTGCATTATTTTTCGTTTTACTGTTTGTATTATTTTGTTGTCAATAGAATGAACTTTTCTAGAAAAATAGGTTAAATTAATTAGTTAGTCCCTGAATTTTTTAAGAAAATTTAAATAAATATTTATATTTTAAAAATTTGTAGTTGAGTCACTAAATTTACAAAATGTTTATAATTGGGTCCTTAGACACCAATATTTATTAAAAATCCATCAATGAAAATAAAATATTCTTAGGTACTAACTCAACAGGTATATAATACCTATGATGAAATCTTAGAATGTTTCATTTTCATTGATCGATTTTCTCAATTACAAATGTTTTATAAATTTAGGGATTCAATTACAACTTTTAAAGTATAGGAAGCCGACTGAATTTTCTCAAAAAGTATGGGAGCTAACAAATTAATTTAACTGGAAAAATATGTTGTTACACTTAAGGTTAAATTAGTCTGTTAATCCCTAAACTTTTTGAAAAAATTTAAAAAGATTCCTATATTTTGAAAGCTTTTAGTTAAGTCTTCGAATTTACAAAATGTTTGTAATTAATGATAACATTTATAATAAATTTGTCAATAAAAATCAAATATTCTAAGATGTAATTACATGTACTATGTACTATATAATTGATGAGCTGGTAGTTAAGAATATTTCATTTTTATTAGCAAATTTTTAATAAATATTTATTTTTAAGGACTCAATTACAAATATTTTGTAAATTAAAAATTTAATTAGAAATTTTTTAAATATAAGAACCTATTTAAATTTTTGACAAAATATCTATTTTGATTCTTGAGAAAAATTTTGGGAGATAAATTAATTATTTAAAATTTAAAAATTCATGAATAGTCCTCATCATACAGAAATTTTAAGGATTTTTTTATGGTACGAATTTGTATAGAGAGATTAATATGTTCTCCTTTTTGAATAGTGAAGGACTACATGCAGCTTTTCAAATCTTAAGGAACTAATTTATTTCACAAAATTTTCGTCAATGATCAAAATGAGTATTTTGTCTAAATTTTTTCAAAGGATTAGAGACTTAAATAATGAGTTAAGTATAATTTTAGTCCCTGAAATTGTATGTATACTTCACTTTATTCTTTGAAATTTAGAAATTAACTTTTTAGTCCTTGAAGTTATATTCTGTCAGTCACTTTAATCTTTGGTCAGTCAATTGGTACAATTTTGCTGATGTGTTACGTTAAGTGACATGCCATGTGGCACAATATCTGACATGGCATGTTATGTGGAAAAACAATATGACAGGCTCTGACATGATATGCCAAGTGGTATGCTGATATGTTATTGATTTTAAATTAGTTCAAATTAGTTTATGAAATATATAAAATATGTCAAATTAGCCCCTGAAATTTTTTAATGTGTCAAAATAGTTCCTGAAATTTTTAAAATATATAAAATAGTTTAAAATTCCTAAATTTCTCCTCTTCTCTTTCACAAGCTCTAAATCTTTAATTTTCCTTAAAATTACTAATTTTTTTCCCATTTTCACACCTTATCTAGACTAGATCCTGCCCACATAGAAATTTATGTATCTTATTAAAGTGACAAGTAAATTTAAATAGATTAAGATTGATAAATTATAAAATTATTGACAATTATTAAATTCAAACTTAACATTTAAATAGATTTGATTGACATTCTAAATATTTATTTGATTCCATTTAATTTAAGATTTAAAGTTTAAAATTAACTAATTTAAAATTCAAAATAATTCATAATCAAAAGTTCTCTAAAAACACGTCTTTAGAAAATGGTGAAGGATTTGGTAATTAAATGAGATCATAATTTAAAATTTCAATACAGTTGATGCATCAAAAGAATTTTCTAAAATTATAATTTTAAAGAGCATCATTTTTCTTGGAACAACTATTTTCAAACATATACTTAATTGATACATTTGTCATAAAAACTTCATCAATGTGGCCTAGTCAAAATTGAAATCTACATTTTTTTATTTTTTTAAAAAAAATTAAAGAAGTATAGTTTAAGGTAAGAAAAACGATTTAACCTAATTTTACGCATAGAATATGTTTAAATTTATTAAGTGCCTATTTATATAAGTACTTACAAATAACTAATTAATAAGGTAATAACAAATTAAACTCAACTTATAATAAAATATGAGTAAAAGATCAATTAAGTAAATCAACTTTTAGCAAGTGAATGATGGCTAATTAGTCTATATATAGACAACAACTCGACCGTGTTCAATATTTTGAATATTTTAAAAATTTTCTTTTAGTGTTCTATTACTTTTGTTGTTATAATCTATTCTTTATTAATTTTTATTGAAAAATTAATATTTTATTTATTTAATTTTTTATAAAACATGTTAAATTTATATTTTTTATATAAGTACGCCTGTAAATATTCGTTAAGTCTATAGATATTTTTGAATCTTAAACTATGATGAGTTATATTAAAATTATTTATTATATTTCATTATTTTATTTCTCTATATTTTTTCTTGTTATTCTATACAAGGAGGATTTAGCCTAGGCAGGGTGTAAAAAATGGAAAAGAAATTAATGAGTTTAAGGAAGATTAAAGATTTAGAGCTTGTGAAGGAGAAGATGAGAAATTAAAGAATTTTGGACTATTTTGACATATTTTAAAATTTTCAGAGACTATATTTAGAAAGTTTAGAGGCTAATTTGATATATTTTAAAAATTTCAGAGACTAATTTGAATCAATTTAAAATCGATGACATATCAACATGCCACATCAGATATTATCATAGTGCTTCGCCACATGACATACCATATTAGATATTATGCTATGTGGTATGCTGACGTGTTACTTAACGCATCAATAAAACTATAACAGTTGACTAACTAATAATTAAAATAACCGATGTAATACAACTCCAAGAGCTAAAAAATTAATTTTCAAATTTTAAGGAATAGAGTGAATCACACATCCAATTTTAAAAACTAAAATGATATTTAACTCCTTAAATAACGTGACCGCCCGTTGCACACTAGCACGTGGAGCAACAAGCACTCCGTGAAACGTGCAGAAGCCAATTTAAAATTTCAATGGCAAACAAAAATTCACCGCTGGCAAATGAACCAAACTTGTAACCGCGACTAAACCCTCGCCCTCCCGCTTCTATAAATACAAACAACCAGAGCGAAGTCCCAACACATTCGTTATCCTCACAGAACAAACCGGAGAGGCGTCTTAATAAACGCTGTCTCTGAATCTCTTCGTTCTCCCGCTCCTCTTCTTTCTTTCCATTTCCATCTTCGTCGTCGTCTTCTTCTTCTTCGGTAGCTAAAATGAGAGAGTGCATTTCGATCCACATCGGTCAAGCCGGCATTCAGGTCGGAAACGCTTGCTGGGAGCTTTATTGCCTCGAGCATGGCATTCAGGTAATTTCCGTCCCTTAATCTGAACAGATCTAGAACTTTCCTTCATATTTTCGTCAAATTTGAACTGCATTTGTGAATTGCGCTTGGCTACTTTGTTCGCGATGTTGAGTTTGCTTTTAGTTTTATTGCATTCCATGGATCTTGGTTTTACGGTTCCGTAATTTACAGATCTAGGTGTAGATTATGTTTTATGGTTAGATTTGCAATTTGTTCTGACTTAACTGAGCGATTTGGAATGTGGATCTGATAATTGCTATAACTGTTAACTTTTTTGTCGTCTTTTTTGTTTTTTCTCTTCAAATTTATGGAATTATGGAATATGGATACTCTGGTGTAACTTTCTGTAGAAACCGCAGTTAACAGCATCAATTTTGTAATAATCTTAAGTTCAAATCTGAATGTGTTTATATAATATTCGGAGATTGGTAGATTAGCTTGCTAGATCTGCTTCTGAATACTCGTTCATTAGTTGAATCCTGTTAACAGCAACAATTCTGAAATGATCTTAAGTTCAAATCTGAATGTGTTTATATAAAATGCAGAAGTTGGTAGCTTAGTTTCCTAGATCTGCTTCTTAATACTCGTTCATTATTTGAATTCAGTTAAAAGCTTTTCTGACATACCTAATTATTTGGATCTAAGCGTTCTTATATGCCTTTTGTTTTTTTGGGTCAGGCTGATGGCCAGATGCCGAGTGATAAGACTGTTGGTGGAGGCGATGATGCCTTCAATACATTCTTCAGCGAAACTGGAGCTGGAAAGCACGTGCCTCGTGCAGTTTTTGTAGATCTCGAGCCCACTGTCATTGATGAAGTGAGGACTGGAACATACCGACAGCTATTCCATCCAGAGCAGCTGATTAGCGGAAAGGAGGATGCAGCAAACAATTTTGCTCGCGGCCACTATACCAGTAATGATTCTGTTTCTCATTCAAATATTACAGCTTCTCCATTTTTTTTTTTTCACTCTATTGCAATGAACATCAGATGCTAAGATTGTTGTTTTTTTGGTTGATCAGTTGGGAAAGAGATTGTTGATCTCTGCTTGGACCGCATCAGAAAGCTTGCCGACAACTGCACCGGTCTCCAGGGATTTCTGGTTTTCAATGCTGTTGGTGGTGGCACCGGCTCTGGCCTTGGTTCCCTTCTGCTGGAAAGGCTTTCTGTTGACTATGGCAAGAAGTCTAAGCTTGGTTTCACCGTCTATCCTTCGCCACAGGTTTCAACCTCTGTTGTTGAGCCCTACAACAGTGTCCTCTCCACTCACTCCCTTCTGGAGCACACTGATGTCGCTGTCCTTCTTGACAATGAAGCCATCTATGACATTTGCAGGCGCTCCCTCGACATTGAGCGACCAACCTACACTAACCTTAATCGCTTAGTTTCTCAGGTATAAATAGCATTACCAATGCTTGTGACAAAAGGCAAAAATAATGATTGAATGGAACAAACTAGTATGATTCACTCGCCCCTCTAAGAGTGAATAACATGTAACATTATTTTCGTCAAATAACATATTTGTAAACATTTCTGTTTTAGTGCTTTATCACGAGGTCATGCTCATGCCTCTTTAACTATGGCTTGGTATTTTCAGGTGATATCATCGCTGACTGCTTCACTTAGGTTTGATGGTGCCTTGAATGTTGATGTTACTGAGTTCCAGACTAACCTGGTGCCATACCCCAGGATTCACTTCATGCTTTCATCCTATGCTCCTGTGATCTCAGCTGAGAAGGCATATCATGAGCAGCTTTCAGTTGCTGAGATCACAAACAGCGCATTCGAGCCATCGTCTATGATGGCCAAGTGTGATCCTCGCCATGGCAAGTACATGGCCTGCTGCCTGATGTACAGAGGTGATGTGGTACCTAAAGATGTTAATGCAGCAGTGGCAACCATCAAGACCAAGCGCACCATCCAGTTTGTTGACTGGTGCCCCACTGGATTCAAGTGCGGAATCAATTATCAGCCCCCAACTGTTGTTCCAGGTGGTGATCTTGCCAAGGTGCAGAGGGCCGTGTGCATGATCTCAAACTCGACCAGCGTTGCAGAGGTTTTCTCACGCATTGACCACAAGTTTGACCTTATGTATGCCAAGAGAGCTTTTGTGCACTGGTACGTTGGTGAGGGGATGGAAGAGGGTGAGTTCTCTGAGGCTCGTGAAGACCTTGCTGCCCTTGAGAAGGATTATGAGGAAGTCGGTGCAGAGGCTGAAGAAGGTGACGAAGGCGATGAGGGAGATGATTATTGATTATAAGAAGTTTGCTGCACCTTCAATTTGTTGCCTCTACTATTCCGTGTTATATTTCTTAATGTGCTCAGTGTGCTGTCTTTGTGTGGTTGTCTCTATTCTGCGGACCTTGCGTTGTTCCAGTTCTTAAAATGATAAGATTGTGGCTTTTTACTTAAGTTGGGAGCTTTATGTGAACATTTACTAGGAACTTTGAATAGTGAACGTTTAATGGAATTGTTTGATGTAATTTTTTAAACTTGTTTTTGTCGTGGTTTTTGAAACCGTTAAAAATGGGTTTTCACTTCAATTTTTATAGTGGCACCAAGTTTAAGTCTACTGATTTGGAAATTTGAAGCATGCAGAATAACCTTTACAAATGTAATTTCGTCCGTTGGATTAGTCTAATGTTATAAAGACATGTAACTGTTATAACTAAGAATATAGAAGAAAATTACATCCGGTTTTCGGCGCATCTTTGAGGCAATGTTATACCTCTACGAAGCATACCTCTTTCACCACCCTGGTCAAAAACAATAAAATAAAAGGCAATCACGGGCGTGCACAACACGTGCTGGTACATAATCAGAAGAGGCAGTCGAAAACAATACGAGGGGATGATTAGCACAGGTGGCATCAAATGGCAAAATTGATTTTATACTAGAGTTTAATTGGTATGCATTAACAATGTAAAATAATTTTAGGGTTTAGAGTTTATATTATCAATTAATAGAAATAGGAAAAAGTGAAAAATTGTGGTGGGTCTTTCATTATAATGGATGGTTATTTGTATGAATTGACATTTTTTACTATTTCTATTGGCTTTATCAATATATTTAAATTAAATTCTTTATATAATATATATTTGAATCTATTTCGGCCTGTCCATAAAAGAGGGGGAAAGTTATCAAAAAAAAAAAAAGTATCCATACAATGAATTTGGATTCTCAATTTGGCCTATGCAATTATAATTTTTTTCTCATTGATTATTTAAGAGGTTTTTTTCGACTTGAGCCGTTGAGGCTTTCTTTTTGTCAGCGAGTTGAGGCTATTTGATAACTGATGAACGCAGTGTGTTAGGACACTTGGTTTTTTTGGAGATTTCCCTGTTTATTAGTTAGTGAGTGATGTGTTGGTCCTAATTGGTTTGGGACTAACGTTAGTCTTCATCTTTTAAACTTATAAAATAACCCCACATTGTAATTGCAAGAGTTCTGTTGGCTTAATATTTACAGTAAAGGGACTCGTCTCTTTTCATATCAGAGGTTCTGTACTTCCTTCTCAAACTATTCCTTCCGCATATTCCTACCAAAGATCTAGCTCTGGAATCCAAGAAAGATCAGCAATAAAAGTTGATAAAGGTGTGCCTTTAAAACCAAAGATGCTCAGCAATGTGGAGTCAATGCCAAAATAGCACCAGACATACCCATCAGTATTGACACCAACCCCTTTTTTATGATGGATTTCCATATTGTGATTGTTGACAAGGAAGAGAGCAAGAAACAGCAGCAACTAGCTCGCACGATGTTGTATGGAACAAGTGCTTGTTGCTCAGTGTCCAATCCAAAGAACTTCGCGTGCTTCGCTGAGGCAGATGGAGATCAACGATTGAAGAGGACGCTACCTCCAATCGATGACGATGAGTCCAAGATTGCAACCGTTAGCCAAGAACATCGACGTCGGCTAGCCAGTAGCGCGATACCTCTTCACCAGATCTCCAATCTCCGAGAAGGTCGTGACCGCGGCGATGCCTTTAGGCTCCAACAGCAACAGCATCGGTCCTCATGGGTTGTCATTCTCGTTGCTCTCTTAGGTAGAGAACTTGGAGATTGCACCGCTCGTGTCGCCACGGGTGTATGGAACATCGATGAATGTGGACGATGTGATGGATGGCATTCCCCACCTCCGGCAATCTAAAATCAAGGGTTTATCTGCAAATCTTCACACTTCCAATATTTTTTAACTAATTTTTATGCAATTAAGCACACTTTTAATGACAGCCATCCGATCTAAAACAAACGTGATCCAACAGCTGTTAGTAAAAGTAATTCAATATGTCTATACGGGACTAACATAAGTCCCAAACTTTGAGGACTAAGTTATCACTCACCTTATTAGTTTTTGGGTTTGATGGGTGTAAACTTGGTGGTGGAATTACCACGATATGCATGGAATCTAAAGATTTGGACTTCAATCAAAAGGAGTGATATTAGATAGATGCTTGGTTATCAGATTTATATTGAGCTAGGCTTATTCTTTTTTTTTTTTTTTTTTTTTGGTTCAACGCATGCACACCTTGTGCGAGAGTTAGTGCAATTACTGAGAGAAAGACAAATCCACCACTCAACCAACATCTTAACTGCATCTTATTCATTTTTGTATGGCTTAATGATGTTTGCTTCCAAGCGGTTATGGTGTTGTGCATTTGGGTTAATTTTGTGGCCGGGTTGATAGAACCGCAAGATTGAGATTGTTGTTTGAGGTGATGATGATCCTTGCTCCGTAAACCTTGACTCCACTCACTTCCTCATTCTCACCCTCCATCTACGCCTTTTCTCCTCACTGCTACAAGCTCCATCTTTCAACTTTTAATATCTAATTATAATTTTCTATTTAATACTTAATTTTTATGTTTTTAATAATATTCTAAATATACTTATATTAGTAAAATTCAGAAAAAAAATGTCATGCAATGTCGTGAGAAATTTTAATAGATAAAATCAGTGCAAAGTTTCAAAGAAATTTAAGGTTTTTCAGTGATATGTACACATATTGATTGATTATGAAAAAAAAAAAAAAAACTTAAAATCATCATTTTTTTAGAAATTGAAATACAATTCTTGATTTTTGTTTATATTCATTTCACAAAAGTTAATACTTTATCATAAAAAAATGGTTTAATTATTCTAAAAGGTCTCTATAATTTCACTCAATTTTTAATTTTATACCTATAGTTTAAAATTTTTTAATTAGATCCCTATATTAAATAAATTGTTGTAATCAGGTCTTCAGAGCAACCTTAGATTACAAAATTTTTTAGAATTTTATATAATTTAATAGGTCCTAACCTAATTTTATAAGTTCAAAGGTAAAAATTTATTCAATTTAACTATCAATTTTGTAATGATAGATTGCTCTAGAGACTTGATTGCAAATATTTATTTAATGTAGGAAATTGATTGAAAATTTTTAAATTATAAGGACCTAATTGAAAATTGAGTCAAAATATAGAGACTTACAATTAATTAAAACTAAAAAATTTGTCAGAATGTTTAATAGAGCATAAGAATACTTGTTGGATGACAAAAATTAGTATAAATTATTCCATTTATTTGACAATATTTGTCCATTTACTTTTTTTTTATATTTCAAATTATCAGTCCATCTTAAAATTACATTGTTAATAATTTTTTCAATTTTATTCTTACATTGATTATATTCGTTGTTGTAGTCAGTGAAAATATAAACAAGCTTATAATTTTAATATAAGGATAGGTTTGTAAAATTGGTTTAGCTTTCATAATGATTAGTTTAGTTTTCACTATGATGAAAATAATTCATTGTGTTTCTGAATATGTATGTGTGTTTTGCTTAATTGGATCCTTGCAATTTAACTGAATAAGAGGGTGTACCAAGAAGCGGTTCTAAGGATTTAGTTGGCAGGCGTGACTGATATATACAAAGCACGGTTGATTTCAAAATTTGCCAAGGGAATATGTTCCTCAGTTATGAACCCTCAAACTATAAAAGAAGGCGTTTAATAGGCAAATCAATCAATTAAGTAGCTGGATTAACCAGTAAAAAAACAAAGCTAGCTAAAGAAACTAAACTAAAGTAAAATACAAAGAAAACATAATGGTTGAGTGTAATGGTACTTAAAACGGAACAAAGGACTAAAGGTTGTTAAAAAAGTTTGTAACGCTAAAACGTAATGGCACATGTTCTATTTTCCCCTTTCCCTTGCCTTTCCCATTCCACCCTCTTTCTCTTGTTTGGATTTGAAGGTGCAGTGAAGGCCACCACGGTGGCTTGGGCGGCACAGTGGCGGCGTATTGAGGTGGTATCTGAATGGTCTTCGAGAGTTTTTCAAAAAGGATAATGGAGGAGTGGCAGATGAAAGCAAATCTGAACAGATCTACCTCCGAACATTGCTTGGATCGTGGAGCTAAATGGTGTTAGCGATGGCAGCTTGGATGGCGGGGTTCATGACATGGGGTGTAGGCTCTGGCGGTGCTGACACACGAACCGTCGAGGAACCACTTGAAGCTGGGTCAGATCGGCTTCTGGCGGAACTGCCTTGTGGTGACGCTTATGGCGGTGTAGCGTTTGTTGTTCCTCTGATGTTGTTGTGACCAGAGGTGATCTGTTTTGAGTTCCTTCAAAAAGGCAAGTTTGTTATTAGTGGGTTGTTAGATTGGTGGCATGCTCTCAGCATTGCCCACGAGTGTTGTATGTGATCTGTGTAGTCCCTGAGTGTTTTACAAAGTGGTATTAATGTGATGTTTGCGTGTTTTATGAGTTAGTTGTTATATTTTTGCAATGATGGATCTAGAGAGTTTAGGTAACGAGAGGCAAGAGTAATGTGATATCAGAAGTATGAAAGTGGATTGAATTGTAATTTGGTATTTTATCCCATTGAGAGTCAGAATAAATAAAATAATGGATGAAGTGAAAAATATAAAAGTAAATTAACTTCTTTCAATTATTTTTTTAATTTGTATGAGTCAAATTTAATAAGATAATAGGGATAATAATATATACACTTATATAATTGCTCTTTAATATATGCTTCGGTCCCCATGTTTGTGAGCTCCTTAGTGTTTTGATTTTGGTTTATACGGGTTTTTGCTGCTTTATGTTTGTCTATGTATTCTCGAGTTGTTTTTGTGCTCTTAAGGGACTTTTTGTTGTATCTGAATTTACTCCTATCTTTTTGGGAGTTTCTAGTGCTTATTAATTATAAAAAAATTGAAAAAATTTGATATTGTATTGACGAAGTTTGGTGTGTGTAAACTCTGTACAAAACTATATATCAATTACAATTACAGATACTCAGTACTATAGTGCTAACCATTTCCCCGATGCATAACTTCGCGATTAATCCAATGGTCAGGAACATTTCGGTCTAAATTACTTATTTTCAGCAAATCTCTTGTCCTTTCAAGTCATATAAAAGCTAACAATTCACATAATGCTTCCATATTTTAAGCGACCATCATCCACTAGCTTCAATATGTCCTTACTGACAGAATTCAACGACTTTCGCGTGTTTGAAGGATGAAGAGCCACCTTCTAATATGAATACTCCAACAGTTTATGAAGTGGTTAAAGACATTGTCAATCTAGTTTCTTCCTTTTTTTGGTCATTTATTTTCTTCATTTATGTCAACTTTTTTCGGCCTAGAAAAACTCGAGGCCCATTTTATAGCCAACTGTCCATATCTAGGCGCAACAGATAAACCCAAACTAAGACCAAACAACTTAGAATGTACTTGGATTGGCTATTCGGGAGGAAAGCGCATTTTTCTTTTTTAAAAGTGTTTTTATATATGTTTTAGGGTGTTCTGAGATTATTATAATCATGTTACAGCCATTCTAGGAATCAAAGACAGACATTCACACTCATAGTTCTTAAAGTTGTTGCAATACCCGATTGATACCTAACTTTTGAAAAAATATCGAAATAGAAATAATTTTTAATAAAATTAATTTTTAAAACTATCTGTTATTATAATAATTCTATCTCTTGTCAAACTTTTAAAACTATTTCTTTCTCATTTTGACTCTCACCAAGAGACATAGAGCACCCACAATGTTTATCACTTTCTACTTTGTCGCTCACCACTTGCCACCACCGGTCGCCGATCACCTCTTTCTAGTTGTCGGCTGTCGTCCGCAACTCTTGCATCCAACCACGTTGCTTTGCGCCTATGCTCCTTGTAGGGACGGATCCACGTTCATGGAATTGGGTGCATGTGCCTCCACTAAACTTTGAAAATATTTTTAGTAGTGTATAAGTATATATGTATTTTGCCCCATTATTTTATAAGTTTGACCTCATATTAAGAAAAAAAAATTATGTGAAATTTCTTATTATACTTATATATTGTTTTTGCTTCCACTACCAAAATTTTCTGAATCTGTCACTAGTTCCCTAGGCTTCGTTATTGTTTCAAGATATACTCACTTTCACTTGCATATACTTATGAATGTGTGTTATATTATTGTATTATGTTCTAAAACTAAACTCGCTTCAAACCCAAAGTTTTCCCAAGAAAATTTAAGGAGAAAATTTATCACCTTCTTTTCTTCGATTTCTTTTTATTTTTTATTTTATATAATTTCATTTTTTTCAGAGTATAAAAACTGATGGTGTTACGTTATTCTTCTCAGAAGGTGGAGATTTTTAGTGAAAATGAAAAAAAATTGAAAAAAAAAAACTTGAACTGTAATCTTATTGGGCAGTAGCTTGTGAAGCTAAGAAGAATGGTTTCTTTTTCAAAAGCTTAGGGGGAAAAGGGTTTTGCTAAATATTGATGAAGCGGACATTGATGTAGCTTAGTGTTTTTTTTAATTTGCATCATTTTCTTTTCTAAGAAAAAAGAATTGGAAAATGTTATTGAAGAAAAAAAAATGCAGTTCTAACAATGATGATCAATTTCTTGTGACAGTATAGAAAGTCTTCTTATAAACCTATTTGGTTCCTAAGTTTATCAATACAATTTGCCCTTTTATGTAATTTGGTTATAACAAACGTGCTTTTATTTTTTTTTTTTATCCAAATAGATTTATAAATATTTTAAATAATTGAAAGCACTTCTTAAATTATTTATCCAAATATAAAATAACTTACTCTTAAAAAAAAACTCTACTAAAAGTCTTAAGAAAAAAATCACTATTTTTAAAAACCAATCCAAACATCCTCTTAGACTGTCAACTATTTAGCCCATGTCATTATCGGCTAACTCCTCTATTCAACTAATTATCATCAATTAACATCCTAGCCTCGTAAAAAACCCCTTGTCCCCCTTTGTAACCAAAAAAGAAGAAAAAAAAAAAGAATAAGCTAATCATAATCAATTAACATCCTCATTTGGGTTTCACCTAATTTTTGGTGTCAATAACGTGTTAACCCTAAAATGACAAATATTGTGAAACAAATAAATTCAGATTAAGTGTGTGTTCAAGAAAATTGAAAGATAAAAATTATTTTGATAATTATTTATTTGTATAATTATTTTTTATATAATCAATTATATAATAATTAATTTATATTTGGATACTTAAATTAAAAAGTAATTTTAAAATAACTTATTTTATTTAGATGGTTTGAAAAATATTATTTCAGTAAGGTAGAATGATGAAAATGAGTATAAATAATTATTTATATTATATAATATTTAATATTAAGAATCAATTTGATAAAAATATAATAATTTTAAAATAATTAATTTCTATTGATAATTAAAACTTAAAAAAATTACTTATGAACATAAGCTATTTTTTAGCTTAACTTTTGATTATAATCCATTTTCAACATTTTATTAAATATGATTGATTTTATGAAAACAGCCTTTTTTCTTTTTTTTTTGCTAGAAAAGCTTTTTTTTTTTTTTTTTTTTTGGGGTTTCCCAAACATTGTCAATTCTTTAATATTTTTGTTTGAGAAAAAAAAATGAAGAAAAATTCATTTTAGAGTATTCCTTCGCACGTGCCATCGTGCTAAACAAAATACGAGAAGCTCGGTGCGGAGCCCCGTGACAGTGAAAACATATACCGATACCGAAAGAAAGAAAGAGAAAGGGTCAAGCAGTAAAGCAAATGGCGTCGGCGCTGGTGCGATCTGGTCTTCTTCGAACTGCCCTGCGAGGCGGCGCTCGTGGCTCCACCGCCCCCAAGCGAAACTTCGCTTCCTCCGCTCATCACGATGATGCATGTTAGCTCTTTCTCTCTCTCTCTCTCTCTCTCTCTCTCTCTCTCTCTAAGCCATTTGGATTGTTTTAGGGTTTTTATACCTAGGCAAATATTTCTCGTTCATTAGGTATAGCTCGTGGAAGCGTGTGGTTGTTAGTTCAAATTTGGGTTGCATTTTGATTTGAGTGCTTGAATTTGGGACAGGGTTTGTAGATTTATTCGATTGATCTAGTTCCCTCTTTTTGTAATGGATTTGCGCAAGATTTTGGCTTTTTAGCCTGATTGAATGTTTATGCACGTTGCTTTTTTTTTTTTTTTTTTTCAAATCAGAAATGATAAATTATACATTTTTTTTTGGGGTTTGATTTTAAATCTGTGTTGAATCCGATAATGAAGTTGCATTTGAATAGCTGGTTTTAGGATTTGTTTTGCATTGCTATATATCAAAACGATTCAGATTAAAGAAGCAAAGTAAAACCATTTTGAGTCTCACCATCCTCATAAGATTTTAGTTTTCTTCCATTGTCTCTCGAATGGTGAATTTTGTGTTAAGAATTTTGTATAGTTTCTGTTTCACGATGAAATTAATAGGTTTTATGTAGCTCACTTCTTTATATATATTGTTCTTTGCTTGATTTCTCTTTTATTGTTCTGTATTTTTATTCCTTTTTTTTTTCTTTGGGTCTGTGCATTTGTTTCAGATGAGACGGCCAAGTGGGAGAAGATTACATATCTAGGCATTGCTACGTGCACTGTTTTAACCATCTATAACTTATCAAAGGGTCACCCACACCATGAAGAGCCCCCTGTGAGCTTTCCTTTCTACACATCTGCAGTTATATATGATTGTGACTGTGACATCTATTCCCTTTCTCTCTTTTCCCCACTTCCAATGCATGATTGTGTGTGCTTAGTTTGTTTGATTTAAAAAATAAAAAAAGAAGGAAACATATTAAAAGTAAATAGATGTTACAAATAAAAGCGGTCAGGATATCCTCCTTTAACTAAACAGAAAAAAAAAAAAAAAATTCTCAATCCCTTTGCAGATAATGGCAACACCATTAGAGACAATAAAAACAATTTTATACCATAGCTAATTCTAGTCTCTAAGGTTAGAGATTTCCTCTTAAATATCAACTCTTGAGCTGCATACCTAAGACAACAAATGTCAGCAGATATACAGAACACTGTCCTATAACTTTTCACTCCTTGCTCTCACCAGGACCATTGAACTTAATCAAGAGATACTACTACAATCTATTGTGGCACACACAAGATTCATTAACACGCCAGAAAGGCCTCTCCATATGTGAAGTGTGTCTCTGAATTTAAAGAGAACATCACACATTGTCGAGACAGAAAGTTTTGTTAGGTATATCGACCTGTAAGAAATCATTAATATTAATCTCATTGAGTGCTCCTGTCCAGATGAAGGATTTGATTTTAGGGGGACCTTTGGATCTCCATAGAAGCTTCTAAAGAAATTACCAGAAAAAAAGAAGGAGAAGCTTCAGGAAAGACTATCTGTCTGTTTGAAGAATGGGTGATAAAATGAAGGATTTACAAGAAAGCACTCTAATGAGTCAGAGATCCAAATCTATTAGTATAAGCTAGAAGACAAATGAATAGAATCCAGAAAGAGCAAGAGGGATTATGTACCAATAAATAAATAAATAAATAAATAAATAAATAAATGAAAGGGATAATATTTACTGAAAGTCATTTATATCTATCATGCTGACAATCATTCACTATTTGTAGCGATAGTTTGCTTATAGTTTGTGTGACACTTCATGATAAGTGGCAAGTGCAATGAATTTCCACTTTGAATTAAACTTCGAAATTTTAGTAACCTGCTGGTGACATTTCCTATTTACTGTGATACAAATGTTCTTTGGGAAGTCCTTTTTTTTTCCCATGAAACAAAATTCTAATTTTTACTTAATTTTCTATGCAGCCGTACCCATATTTGCATATCCGCAATAAGGAATTTCCTTGGGGTAAGTGTCTTTCATCTCATGCATCAATATTTATATTGCCTTCTTCAGCAGATAGAAAGTTCAGTTTTCCTTTAGTGTTGGAAATTCTCATTAGTTCTATTCTATTGTTTTGTTTATGGTGATGCAGCTGTTTGCATGAGCATTTTAACATTCATTAAGAGTGGCCATCTCTGGTAGATTAGTATGTTGGAGTTGGCACACATAACCTAGTATTTATAATAGTTGGGTGGGGGCACGCTTTCTATGGTTAATTATGTACACATGTTATCATGCGTGGGCTATTTTTTGTTGTTTATGTGCAATAAACTTCATGTTGCGGCTTATATTGGTACATTGCGAGCTTCAATTTTCAAAATTACAAGGACCATCTTGTAGTGATTGCCTTTTTATTTCAGTTACTTTTTGCCTCAATAAAAGAATTTATTAGTTTTGAGTTATAGCCGTCCTGCTTCCAGCCCAAGGATTTAATATCAGATTGGCATTCATCTTTTGAAGAATAAGCATTGTTGTTCTGGCACATACTATAAGTCCTTTCAGGATCAATTCTGATAGAGAAATGATTCATGTAGAGACAAAATCCATGCTGATCTCTAAATAAGTGTCTGAGGAGTGACTCATCCATTGCTTTACAGCCAGTCAAAATTTCTCTGCCACTTCATTTACTGTATTGCAAGGGTTTAGCTGTCTATGGATATCTCATTCTGATACTCATTATTGTCTCGTGGTGGTCATTTATGCCTTATGTGCTTGTTATTTTAAGCTTGTAGACTATTACAACATTTCATCTGTGCGTTGTCATTATTTTACAAATCAAGGCTGCTGCTAGTATTCTAATGAATGCTGCTTTTGCCTTCAAATTATCTATTGCTCTGAGTTTCCAGATTGTATGACATGGGTCTTTTTGGATGAGCAGGTCCTGATGGGCTATTTGAAAAGAAGCACCACTAGGGCTATTGGTGGTTTAATGAAGGTAGCTTGTGGTTCTGATGGCTCATTCGTTTTTTCGTCATAGTTTAAGAAAAAGTGATGATGGCAGTTATCTTATTGTTTATTGAAATGTGATCTAGGACCTGCACTTGGCAAGGTGGTTTGTCATGCTTTTGTCTCATGTTCGTTGCTATGTTTGAAGCAAAATAAATTCGGCAAACAATTTGATGCTTGTTTTTATACCGAATCTTGTTTACTTGTTTCCGTTGTTGGGGAAAATAATATAAGAAGGCAAGAAAAATTCTCAGATTTTTATGTCGATTTCGCCTCATTGTTTCATCTAGGTATTTAAGCGTCCCTGGTCCTCTAAAGGATTGTAATCGAATTGGCTTGGCTCAGAATTTCAGAAGAAGGATTGGATTGGCTCAGAATTACAGAAGAAAAAATGATATTGAAATTTGAATTTTTTATATAATTTTTTAAATAACTAAAAAAGGTAAAAATAAAATTTTGTTGAGAAGTTATTCTTTTTAGTTAAAAATTAAAAATATATATTTTTTGAGATTCTAAATATGTGAAGTGATTTTTTCAGTTAAAAAATTATTTATTTTGTCAAAAAAAAAAATGAAATAAAAGTACCTTATACTGTTTGGATTTTTGGAATTTTTTGATCGGTCTTATCCAATTTACGCCAAAGGATGGCAAATAGGTCAATTAGTCTTACTCCGCCATGAGTTAGCTTAAAAATAGAGTGGTGTAAGTTGATCCATTATGAAAAATGGGTTTAAATTTTCAATACATTTTATTTTATAATGAGTTGATGTATTATTTTGTTTAAAAATTATATATAATATAAAATATATGCCAACTTGTAGGTTGATTCGCTAATTTGTCTAACTTAATTTAAAAATAAATTAAAAGCAAGATGTGTTTGGTGAGTTAACTTGTGGGTTAATCTACTGGCAAAAATGATAGAGAATTGAAAAATAGAATACATAAGGATCAACTTATCCAGCCATAACCTATGAATAAAGTTGGGTATACGAGTTGCGATCTACAAGTTGATCGGCTTAATCTTTACTCTACATGAATTAGGATTGAGTATTTTTTTAACATGTTAATTTGTGGATTTTTTTTTAATTTGCTCTGCTTAACCTGCATGATAAGTGGGTTAAACCCATAGGTTCGTATGTTGGTTCATTAACCTATATATTGTTATTTTATGATAGTAGAATATGATATATTCAATTTGATTGAGATTTACAAGCTAGCTTGCGATTATATCTTAGTGATAAGACTTTTATTCTATAATTGTGAGGAATGGGGCTTGAGCCCCAACATCTACATTTTTGATAAAACAAGGCAAAATAGCCAAAAAAAAAAAAAAGTAATAATCACTTGCGATGTGGACCCATGGTTTTATGTGCTGTGGATGTGAGCCCTATATAATAACAACCTATATACTTAGTCGGGTTATATATGATCTGTTGCAGACAAAGCTAACCCACATACTCACCTCTATTTGTGGGATATGCAATGTGAGTTAAAATAACCTAACAATATTTTTAGCAGGTTAAACAGGTTAACATGTTATAGATTCAACTCATTTTGTCGTCTTTACACGGTAGTCCTTTGGACAATATTTAATATTTTTGTTTTGATTTTAAATTTATTTAATTTATAATGTAATAAATAAAAAAAATCTTATTGTTACAATGACTAACATTTTTCAATTGTGGGAAAAGCAAATTCAAATGTTGTATTAGTTATTGGAAAATAAAAAAAATCCCATTCTTTTCCTTAAAACTAATGAAAATTGACCATACAAATTGTTCAGAGGTGGGTTACCGGATCCTGGAAACTGGAAAAATATTGTCGAAAACGTCAGGCAGTAATAATCAGCCTAAAGACGAACTTCTCCAATTTCTGATATCAAAGTTTTAGCCCTTGCAGTGCTTTGCTGACAAAGTAGATGGGGTGTTGTTGCCTATAGTCTTCTTGGATCAACAATCAAGTTATGGCTGGTCACTCACTGAGAGGTATAGGTATATTAGTTGCCCAACTTTATGTTTTTGTAGGATCAGAATGTAGAAGAAATATTCCTTGAATTCCCTAAACGTTGCTTCATATTCTGGTGTCCATTCAAAGATGTTTTCTTTTTTGAGTAATGTGAAAAAAAAGGAGTGCTTTTCAGGTTAATGTTGCCAAGAAACTAGAAAAGGATGCTATCCTTCCTGTCAGAAGCTGAACATCCTTCACGAAGGTTGGACTTTTCATTTCTAAGATTTCTTGACACTTATTAGGGTTTGCTTCTATTCCCCGACATGCGAGTATGAAACTCGAGAATTTTTTGGCTTCTACGGAAAAGGCACATTTCTGCGGGTTCAACCTCATCTTGTGCTTACATAGACAACTAAAAATGATTTCGAGGTTCAAGAGAATCTTTTTGTTATCGTCTTCACTAACATGTCATCAATATATACCTCCATCAAGGTTCCGATGTGATATGCAAAAATCTTGTTCATTAATCTTTGGTATATGGCCCTTGTGTTCTTTAATCCGAATGGCATAACTTTGTAGCAGTAGTTAGCCATTGGAGTGATGGAGGCTATTACTGGGGTGCATCAAATCTGATTGTACCTAGAGTAAACATCTATGAAGGAGAGAAATTGGAAGATGGAAGCTACATTGACTAACCTATCTATGCTTGGTAGGGGATAAGAGTTCTTTGGGCAGGCTTTGTTGAGGTTGGCGTAATCAATGCACATTCGCCACTTCCTATTGGATTTTTTACCATTACGATGTTGGACAACCATGTCAAATATATGACCTCACGGATCAACCCCACATCCAAGAGGTTTTGGACCTATTCTTGAATGGCATAGGCCCTATTTGGGCTTATCTTCCTTCTTTTTTGGACCACTAGTGAAGTGCTAGGAAATACTGCTAATCAGTGCACATTAATTCTGGGTCAATTTTGGGCATGTTGGCAGTGCTCCAAGCAAACAAATCTACGTTTCTTCTTGGGAGGGTCAAAAGCTTCACATTTAGCAAGGTCAAGAAGTTCTTATTCATTCGAGTTGTTTGATTAGATGTGGACCCAATTTGAATGACCTTGAGTTCTCCATCGGGTTTTGGCCTCTTCATTTCTTGTCATCCTCGAGCATTGGGGCCTAACATCATGACCTTAGATGAACTCAAAGGATGAAGACAACTTCCAAACTCTTCCTCCTTCTTCCAAGGTACATCCAGATTCGCATTGTAACACTTGTGTGCCACCACTTGATTTGCCCTTACGGTGGCTATTTCTCCATTGTTCATGAAGAATTTCATGGTAAGGCATGCTGTAGAGATGATAGCTCTAATCTTATTAAAGGCAGGTCTTCCCAATATTACATTGTAGGTGGAAGGGCAATCAACAACTACGAGGATGACTTTGATCATTCGGGTTTGAGGTTTGGTTGCCAGCGTTAGGTGGAGTGTAACATGTCCATCCAAGTGTACCTTTTCACCTGAGAATCCAATGAGTTCTTCCTTATATGTCTGAAGATCAGAGTTCTTTGATCCTAACTTTTCAAAGGTGTATCAGAATATGATGTCAGTTGAACTCCTTTGTTCTTCAAAAACCCATTTTAGCTCAGCATTAACCAAAACAGCTGAGATTATCATGGGGTTGTCATGGCTTATGACGATTCCTTTCGGGACTAAACTCGAGGAGACAATCTCAGAGGTGGACAATGGTTTATAAGTCTTCTTCATTTTCTTCAATGTTAGGCTTAGAACTTTTTGGAGGTGCTTCATGCAGGTAGACTTCATTGTGCCACCTCCCATAAATCCTCCAACAATGACATTAATGGTCCTTGTGACCGCCTCTGCTTCTTCTTGATCTTCCTAAGCTTTCTCGTGCTCCGAGGTTCTCTAATTTCTAGAGTTCCTTCTTTCTTCGTCTCTCATGGGAGAGGCTCTCCTTTTTCTAAGGCTTTTTTGGGAGGTGATATACCTCGCCAATCTCCCTTCCCTGATTAGTTGTTTGACTACATCTTGAAGGTTGTAGAAATCCTCTATTTTGTACCCAAAATCAGTGTGATAATTACAAAATAAAAAGCTATTGGTGTTGGCCCTTATTCGGAGTGCCTTTAGTTTCGGGAATCTCTCTGTTTAAATGACTTCTTTGTACAAATCCGTTTAAGACACATTGAGGGAGTATAGTCGCAAAACTTTCCGACCTTCGATGTCCGGGGTTCTCTTCTATGTCGTTCATCCCTTTGTAGGCTCGACCTTTGAGCACATGATTCTTTCCCGAGTTTGCCATAGCTTTCTGTGTTCTTTTCCAAGTAAATGTATCTTTCTGCCCTAACTTGGATCTTGTCCATGGTCCCTAGTGGACGCTTGGATAACAAGTCCTTGAAGGCGCCAGGCTAGAATCCGTTGAGTAAGGTGAGCACTACGGCCTGAGTCTCCATTTTTTCATGCAATAATGTTTTTATGTTGAAACGCTCAAGAAATTCTTGAAGTGGCTCCTCTTGTCGTTGGAATACTCCTAGCAAGTTGGTCACCGGTTTTGACTTGAACCTCTTGGTGGTTAAATGAGCCAAAAACCAAGATTCGTGGTCCAAGAATTTGACGATGGACCTCAGAGGCTGTGAGTTGAACCACTTAAGGGCTGCTTTTTTCAATGTGATTGGGAAAGCTCTATACTTGACTAGGTCGGAGACCCTTGCTAGAGTTAATTTGGACTTGAAAGCATCCATGTACTCATGGGGGTCCGTGCTCTCTTCATAGGGTTCCAAGTCAATAAGGGGTTTAAACCCTTTGGGGAGCAAGACGCTTATAATATAATCAGAGAATGACATTCCATCATCATCCTCTGAGTCTTCATACGAATCCAAGTGATGCCTTGATTATTGATCCAAGCTCCTTACCCAAGATAGTTGTGATTTAGCATAATCAACATGGCAACAAGACTGCTCATTTCGAGGTTACCTCTGATGTCCATGCTCTTTCTCCTAAGGTCAATCGTCACTTCGAGGGTGGGGCTCTTCTGCTCCAGCTTGCAAATGCGGGTGGCTTGGTCTCGCGTGATGGTTGCCATTTCCGAGTACGAGATAGGGTTCTTCAGGGCTCCCTCGACCTTCGACTCCAAAACATTAGCAAGAGCTGGGAACAAAGAGTGATGACCTATTGTATTCTGGATGTTGTGTTGATCTTTAGTGTCCGATGTTGACTTGGTGGCCGTGCGTCCATCCACCTGCTCCTAGAGGGGTGGTGGTTTGTTATTTGCGGGGCCGTGCACCACCACGGGTTCCTACTTGCTGTTTGTATACATGGTGGTTGAAACTGTCGGAAGAATGAGAAGGAAGCAACTTTAGTTCTCCACAAACAACGCTAATGTTCAAAGATGGGTGGCCAGATCCTAGAAAGTGGAATGCGCCAATCGAGATTGGAGCTCTAAAGTTGTCAAAACTCTGTTGTTTGTAGTCGGAACTTAAACTTTGTGACAATGGGGGTGTACTTACAAGGACTTCAATGCTCAAGTCGAAGAGTAGAAGAGATACTAGAGTATACGAAAAAAATAGCATACCTAATTTCGGAGGTTGGCCACTTATTTATAAATAGAAGTGGATGAGGTTGAGTATGAGTGTTCCGTGATTAGGGTGTAAACGGGTTGGTTTAAATCAGGTTTAACTGAAAAATAAATCCGAATCGATCAAATTTAATTGGATTGGTTTGATTTAGATTTTTAAATTTTTTTTCAACAAATCCAAACCAAACCAATTCGATTAAGACTGGGTTAGTTTTATTTGGGTCAGTGGATTGAAGTAAAAATAAAAATTATATTTTTTTTAAAAAAATTTATTTTTATAACAACTAACAATAATGTAAAATTTGATTATGATATACCTAATAATGGTGTGAATAGACAAAATTTTTAAATAAGTATTAACAAAAAGATAAAAAATGACTATATTACTAGAAACTTAAGTGCAAAACTTTAAAATATTAGAAATTTAAAAAAAAATAGTTGATCGGGTGATTGGTTAGGTGTTTAGGTAATCAGGTTGAAAAATCATAAATCTGGAACCGAACCAATAATAATTAGTTTAATTTAGTTCCACATTAAAAATGAACCGATTATCCAAATCGATCCGAATCAATGCATTGATTTGGTTTGAATCTTTGGGTTTATTGGATCAATCCGATTCACTTACATCCCTATCTGTGATCCACAGAAGCAACCTTGGGATTCTCCAACAGCTCCATGCATGTTGGTGGGTCTGGGATATAGGGTGGCGCATTATGAGTGTGCGTAGTTTCATCTCATTCGTGGGTGGAACCCAAATTTCCCGCCCTTAGGTTACGAGGGCATGTTCTTCTTCCTTAATAGATCTCCAGTGTTGATACCCAAATTTGTCCGTGATTAGTCAAACTAATTACTAACAATCTAATGTTGGTGTTCTCAATTTTAGAATTTCAAACACTACAATTATGTATGATTTTTTTTTATCTCAACAATCGAATTTTATTTTGCATATGCATCCTTAACTTAAACAAAAAATAACAAAATAACAAAAAATGTAAAAATAAAAAAATTCTTTGTTAAGTTAAAACATTCTTTAACCTGTTTCAATACCAAAAGCAAAAAAAAAAAAAAAAAAAACCCATTCCATCTTTTTTAACTCAATTTCAATATTATCAACATACGAAACAAAAGATAAAATCAAAAATTTAAAAACCTTAAAAAGAGATTTTTTTTTTTGGCTGGGCTAGAACTTTTAACTTGATCCAATTTGGTAGTTTTTTTTTTCTTCTTCCTGACGAGCATTAAAGAAATTACAAAAAAAAGGGTTACTGCAAGTTGCTTGTAGCAACTTGTGTAGCAACTTGCACAATTTGAGCACTGGAAAAGCATTATAAAAGGAGGAGGCAAAGAGAAGGAAAGACAGGGACACTTCTTTGAAAGAGGGTGAGTGATAACTTAGACCTCAAATGTTTGGGAGTTATGTTAGTCCCAATGTTAAAAATTACAAAATAAGTTCATTTTTTAATTGTAAAAGGAGCCTTTTTAATAAATATTTTCAGAGAAGGGTCTAACTTGCTGGGGTACCATCATCTCAGAACCACCATCATCTTCCACCGTTCTGCTTCCCAACGACCTCGCACCGCTCACCACCGCGAGCCCACAACCCCACCACTAACAACCACCGTGCAGCTCTGCCAACCGCGCCATCAACACAACTAGTTGCACCTTTGTCTCACCGGAGCTCTGCCTCTTAAGCTGCCACCGCCGCCGCTGAAGAGGATGTCCTTGATCTCCTTCTTGCTCTGCTCGTCAACGTACTTCTGGTAGAATGCCACCAAAGCCTTCGCTATGCTTAGCCTATTGGCCTAGATCTGAGAGGTGTGTCCACCGCTGTCGACGCAAATGCGGATGTCGACACCGGCGAAGTGGTGCCTTCTGAGGAGGAGGATGGGCTCGAATGCAACTTGAGGCTCAGTGTCCTTGCAGAAAAAGATGACCCAGCACGGTTGTGTTCGAGCTCAAATTCGAAGAGGAAGTTGTTCATAGGTTTGTCGTGGGTTCTTGCCTTGGGCACCAATGCCATGTTCGATGAAGAAGTTGTTACAGAATAGCGCTTCTTCCTTCTTCCTTCTTCTTCCTCTGTTCCTCGCAAAACGATCTCTGCTACTATTGCATGCACGCTCGGATTCTAGCTTCGCCGACGATTAGCAACCACAGCTCCGACTATTTAAAATCTAAGGATTTATCAGCAAATCTTCACATTTCAAACCTTTTTTAACTAATTTATATGCTACTTTCCACACTTTCAATGACAACCATCTGATCCAAAATATTTGAGATCCAACAGCTGTGATAAAAAGTAATCCACTATCTTTACATGGGACAAATATAACTCCCAAATGTCTCGGGACCAAGTTATCATTCACCTTGAAAGAGACGCAAAAGAGAGGCTTCAGTAGAAGAATCGGAAGCAAGGAGGGAAAGCGATAAATATATACAGAGTCATGAGAAAAGGTGCAAATACAAGATCTGTTTTGCTCCAAGAAAGCTACTAATAAGTATAAAAAATAAACTTCTCCCATTTGCTTATAATGCAGATATCATTGTGAAATACTTAAATTTGTTGGGTTATATTCTATTTCAATTTTATGCAAATAAATCCAGTCACATCCAAAAGAATGTAACATAAATGAATAAAGATATAGAGCGAGGAATCTGATAAGTGACTCAGTGAACTAACAATCACTCTTAGTCTCTCCCACACAACACAAGTGCATTTTCACACACAACACACCTCAATTTTCTGATTTCTCATTTACAAAATATAAAAGGAAATTTAAATAAATGCAAGAAAAGGAAGAACAAAAGCTAGAATGTAACATCCTCATATAGCGTAATAGGAAGTAATAAAAATAAATTTTTTTTATTTACAACCTTACCCCTGAACTTTTTAGAAATGACCTTTAGGTTCTTATATATTATTTACAGCCTTGCCCTGAACTTTTTAGAAATGACACTTAGGTCCCTAGATCAACAGAATTAGCAGAATAAGGTTTTAAACGAAGCAGAATTGCGTAGTGAAAATGTAGAAACCTAAACCTCGGCCAATTGAGCCACGGAGGTATCCATATATGAAATAACATGGGATGTCCCTAGACTTACCCATAGTTACGAAAATGCCATTAGCCATAAACAACAAAAACTAGAAAGGGGCCTCAACTTGCAAAACGTTTAATTTACACTGTAAATCGATTTGGATTTCCATAGATATATTATATAAATATTTTGGATTAGAATTGAGAGAGATATGAATTTTTGAATTTCGACCTAGGGTTTTGACTCTGGTTCTGGGCAGACTGGGTTGTTCAGGGTAGAACTCGCCCCATACTACTTGAAAATGAGTGAAACTAACTTTGTTAGAAAACCTACACATAGGAGAATTTCTCATAAAAATTTCAAAATTAGATAAGATCCCAGTTGCTCCCAGTGATCCAAGAAAGTTGCCCTATATCCAAATTGGGCCAGAACAGGGCAGTTTAGGAAGGTCAGAATTCGAGACTTATAACTCGAGCCCTACTAAGTCAAATGGAATGAAACTTTTTGTAAATGAAACCTTATCCTGTTAGCTTTAATATGAGTCCAATTTCGCATAATTTGAGTCAGTTTTCGATTTTTAGTGGATTTTTACTTTTAGGTGTCTGATTCTGGCCAGCCATTGGGCAGGCCGGGATAAAATCTAAATATCTTGAGCTATAGATATCAAAATTAAATGGAACTAAAGAGGTTAGAAAATAGACACATAGCACTTTAACATATCCAAAATTCAGGTCTAAATGAGTTTAAATGAATTTAGAGCTTCATTTCTAAAAGTAGGGCAGAATTGATATAATGAGCAGAATTGAATATAAGGGTCTAATCCCTACATGATTGATATTAATATGATATATGAGGGTTCAATCCCTACATAATTGACATTATTGTGATATGTTTGTTGCTCTATGTTGAACTTTTGCCTGATTGGTTTTATTGGTAGATTAGCACTATTCATGGGGAAGCGGATCTGATCAGATTATCTTCTTAATTTTATTGAATTGTAAGAAGGTTATAAGCATCTATATGTTATGAATATGTATGTGGAAATCATGTATGCAAGAATATGTGAAAGTAAATGATGAACCATAAATATGAATGCACTCAGCATGATTATGCATGACTATGTATGAGAATGAAAGCGTATGAATATATTGAATGTGGGTCCCTTTACTTGGAGGCAATTATGAGAACCCTCCTTGTGAAGGCAGTTAAATAAGATAAGATATGAATCCCTTCACTTGGAGGCAGTTGCACTTTGAATCTCTCCTTATGAAGGCAGCTACCCTCTACCTTGGAGGCATGTGGTCAGAAGAGATCCCTCAATTAGAGGCACGTGACCAAAATAAGATCCCTCCAGGACTAAAGGCACGTGAATCCCCTTGTGGGTGAGTCAGTGTGACGACGGTCACGAGTCGAGCTGACGAGCTTACTCCAAGGCCAGGCTACCCAAGGGCAGTAAAGGCTAAAGACTAAAGACTCAAGACTAAAGATTAAAGCATATGCAAGCACCCTGCTCACATGAGGCATGGCATCGACCCAACTAGTGTGAGTATAGGGGCTGGGACCTACATGAGGCATGTCATGACCCAACTAATGTAAGTACCGAATGAAGGTCCCATATTCCTAAGGAACATAACATGGTGATCACGCTCTTATGGGGTATGACATGGCAATCATACTTTGGAATGTGGCATGTAAAGATTTTATGATAAAAAGAAAGGAAAAGAAAAAAAAAAAGTAAACTTTATGTTTATGCATGAATTTAAGTACAAGTAAAGTTATGTGCCGATGTTATGCCCCCAGTATATTGATGCTATTTTATTTTATTATGTTTCAGCTACTATTCCTAATATAATTTATGAAATTTGTTTTATATGGGCTCTCCCAAATTGCCAAGTGGTGAGTAAAATGAACTTTGCTTCGAATATTATATTTTTGAACTATAAAATTTAGCAGTTTATATAGCATGTTCACCATTTTCATAATAAAACAAAGCAAACTGGATATGACAACGATGACACAGTTTATGTTAGTTTAATAAATCCTACTGAGAATTTATAATTCTCACTCCAATATTTATTTTCGTGTTATCTCCAGATAGTTCCGCAGTGTCGAAGAAGGTCCTCCGAGGTGGAGTTGACTAATAAGATTGAAGGTGGCCAAAGGTTGCTACTAGACGAGGTCCGATTAAGTGACAATAATAACTCCCAGGTGAGGTATTATGACTTAAGCATAGTACCGTACTCGGGAGGGTGTTACATTAATGGTATCAGAGCAGTTCGTCCTAACCGGACTTGGGATGGGTTGATTATGCTTCCAAGGAGGTATGCTCTGAAAGTTTAAAAAGGCCGTACTTTAGGTCCTTACATGACAAGGACATAGTTATCTACGCATGGCAGCCTTGTTGTATGTTGTAGTTTATCTGCTGCACTTGACGACATTTTGAGCCGATCACCTCAATATGAAGTTCGGTGTATGCGGAGATTTACAGCATTCAGCTGGCTTTCTAGGGATAAAGAAATTTTGAGGACAAAATTCTTTTTAAGGGGGGTAGTATGTAACATCCCCATATAACGTAATAGGAAGTAATAAAAATAAACTTTTATTATTTACATCCCTTCCCCTGAGTTTTTTAGAAATGACCTTTAGGTTCTTATATATTATTTACAGCCTTACCCCTAAACTTTTTAGAAAATGACACTTAGGTCCCTAGATCAACAGAATTAGTAGAATAAGGTTTTAAACGAAGCAGAATCGCGTAGTGAAAACGTAGAAACCTAAACCTCGGCCGATTGAGCCAGGAAGGTATCCATATGTGAAATGACATAGGATGCCCCTAGACTCATCCATAATTATGAAAATGTCATTAGCCATAAACAACAAAAACCAGAAAGGGGCCTCAACTTGCAGAATGTCTAATTTACACTGTAAATCGATTTATTCGATTTTATTGAATCTTTCAGCTTGATTAGAAATTAATTAAGGGTTGATCAAGAGTTAATTAGATGTTAGATTGGAGATAGTTAGAATAGAAACAAATAAACTTCACAAATTTCTTCATATCCATCGTTTTTCGCCTAATTATTCGGTTTTATCGAATAATTGAGAATAATTAAAATTCGGTTAAATAATTATTTAGAATTAATTGATTAGAAATCACTTGAGTTTAGAGATGAGAGAATTAAGGTAGGAGTATAGGAGATTTCATAAAATTTTATTGAAAACCGATTTACCGATTTAAAGGAAATCGGTAGGATTACGGTATTTTAAACTGTCGAAACTGAACCAATAGAATTTCAACTCATTAACCCTACTTTAAGTGGCTGAGAACTCAGCCACTTAACCCCCAAATGTGGCGTCATTTTGGCCACAACTCATGGGGAGGCTTGGTTGAATTTCAGCCTTGCATATCCAACCAATCACAAGCCAAGAAGCCACCTATATATATACACCCCTTTAATCAGATTTTCTGCCCTTTCCTTCACCCATTCAGACTTCACCCTTCTCTTTTCTCATTCAGCTCTCTTCCTCTCTTCTTCACACACATAACTCTAGCCAACATCAAGCCTAATCATGCTTTGCTCATCCAAGCCTTCAAAATCCAGCAAAATCACTTGTGATAAAGGTAGGGGTTTAATATTTGCATCAATTTTGTGGTATTGGCTGGCTGAGCTTGGATTATTTTCATCATATTTGATGTGTTAAATGAATGCTTATGATGATATGTGGTTGGTTTTGGGCTGTTTGTTTGATTAAAATCGAAACAAGAAAGAATGGAAATAGGAAGAGCTGATGGGTTAGAGAACCAAAACCCTCGGCAGTCTATACGGCGTAGTATACGGCTCCGCCTGCAGCCGATTAAATTGGGTGGACCATTTTTATATGAAACTAAACATCTGGGGATTTCCATAGATATATCATATAAATATTTTGGATTAGAATTGAGAGAGATATGAATTTCTGAATTTCGACCTAGGGTTTTGACTCTGGTTCTGGGCAGACTAGGTTGTTCAGGGTAGAACTCGCCCTATCCTACTTGAAAATGAGTGAAACTAACTTTGTTAGAAAGCCTACACATAGGAGAATGTCCCATAAAACTTTTAGAATTAGATAAGGTCCTCGTTGCTCCCAGTGATCCAAGAAAGTTGCGCTATGTCCAAATTGGGCCAGAACAGAGTAGTTTAGGAAGGTCAGAATTCGAGACTTATAACTCGAGGCCTACTAAGTTAAATGGAATGAAACCTTTTATAAATGAAACCTTAGCCTGTTAGCTTTAATATGAGTCCAATTTCACATAATTTGAGTCAGTTTTCGATTTTTAGTGGATTTTTACTTTTAGGTGTCTGATTCTGGCTAGCCATTGGGCAGGCCGGGATAAAATCTAAATATCTTGAGCTATAGATATCAAAATTAGATAGAACCAAAGAGGTTAGAAAATATACACATAACACTTTAACATATCCAAAATTTAGGTCTAAATGAGTTTAAATGAATTTAGGGCTTCATTTCTAAAAATAGGGTAGAATTGATATAATGAGCAGAATTGAATATAAGGGTCTAATCCCTACATGATTGATATTAATATGATATATGAGGATTCAATCCCTACATGGTTAACATTATTGTGATATGTTTGCTGCTCTATGTTGAACTTTTACCTGATTGGTTTTACTGGTAGATTGGCACTATTCATGGGAAAGTGGATCTGATCCGTTATGCTGCCAAATTTTCGGCAGAATTGTAAGAAGGTTATAAGCATCTATATATTATGAATATGTATGTGGAAATCATGTATGCAAGAATATGTGAAAGTAAATGATGAACCATAAGTATGAATGCACTCAGCATGACTATGCATGACTATGTATGAGAATGAAAGCGTATGAATATATTGAATGTGGGTCCCTTCACCTGGAGGCAGTTATGAGAACCCTCCTTGTGAAGGCAGTTAAATAAGATAAGATATGAATTCCTTCACTTGGAGGCAGTTGCACTTTGAATCACTTCTTGTGAAGGATGCTGCTAGACGAGGTCCGATTAAGTGACAGTAACAACTCCTAGGTGAGGTATTATGACTTAAGCATAGTACCGTACTCGGGAGAGTGTTACATTAATGGTATCAGAGCAGTTCGCCCTAACCGGACCTGGGATGGGCTGATTATGCTTCCAAGGAGGCATGCTCTGAAAGTTTAGAAAGGCCGTACTTTAGGTCCTTACATGACAAGGACATAATTATCTAAGCATGGCAGCCTTGTTGTATGTTGTAGCTTATCTGTTGCACTTGACGACATTTTGAGCTTGATCACCTCAATTTGAAGTTCGATATATACGGAGATCTATGGCATTCAGCTGGCTTTCTAGGGATAAAGGAATTTTGATGACAAAATTCTTTTTAAGGGGGGTAGTATGTAACATCCCCATATAACGTAATAGGAAGTAATAAAAATAAATTTTTATTATTTACAACCTTGCCCCTGAGCTTTTTAGAAATGACCTTTAGGTTCTTATATATTATTTACAGCCTTGCCCCTAAATTTTTTAGAAAATGACACTTCGGTCCCTAGATCAACAGAATTAGTAGAATAAGGTTTTAAACGAAGCAGAATCGCGTAGTGAAAACGTAGAAACCTAAACCTCGGCTGATTGAGCCACGGAGGTATCCATATGTGAAATGACATGGGATGCCCCTAGACTTACCCATAATTACGAAAATGCCATTAGACATAAACAATAAAAACCAGAAAGGGGCCTCAACTTGCAGAACGTCTAATTTACACTGTAAATTGATTTATTCGATTTTATTGAATCTTTCAGCTTGATTAGAAATTAATTAAGGGTTGATCAAGAGTTAATTAGATGTTAGATTGAAGATAGTTAGAATAGAAACAAATAAACTTCACAAATTTCTTCACATCCACCGTTTTTCGCCTAATTATTCGGTTTTATCGAATAATTGAGAATAATTAAAATTCGGTTAAATAATTATTTAGAATCAATTGATTAGCAATCACTTGAGTTTAGATATGAGAGAATTAAGGTAGGAGTATAGGAGATTTCATAAAATTTTATTGAAAACCGATTACCGATTTAAAAGAAATCGGTAGGATTACGGTATTTTAAATTGTCGAAACTGAACCAATAGAATTTCAACTCATTAACCCTACTTTAAGTGGCTGAGAACTCAGCCACTTAACCCCCAAATGTGGCGTCATCTTGGCCACAACTCATGGGGAGGCTTGGCTGAATTTCAGCCTTGCATATCCAACCAATCACAAGCCAAGAAGCCACCTATATATATACACCCCTTCAATCAGATTTTCTGCCCTTTCCTTCACCCATTCAGACTGCACCGTTCTCTCCTCTCATTCATCCCTCTTCCTCTCTTCTTCACACACATAACTCAGCCAACATCAAGCCTAATCAAGCTTTGCTCATCCAAGCCTTCAAAATCTAGCAAAATCACTTGTGACAAAGGTAGGGGTTTAATATTTGCATCAATTCTGTGGTATTGCCTGGCTAAGCTTGGATGATTTTCATCATCTTTGATGTGTTAAATGAATGCTTATGATGATATGTGATTAGTTTTGGGCTGTTTGTTTGATTAAAACCAAATTTGAAACAAGAAAGAATGGAAATAGGAAAAGCTGATGGGTTAAAGAACCAAAAACTCTCGGCAGTTTGTACGGCAGAGTATACGGCTCTGCCTACAGCCAATTAAATTGGGTGGAATCAATTTTATATGAAACTAGACATCTGGGACTTTCCATAGATATATCATATAAAGATTTTGGAATAGAATTGAGAGAGATATGAATTTTTGAATTTCAACCTAGGGTTTTGACTCTAGTTCTGGGCAGACTGGGTTGTTCGGGGTAGAACTTGCCCTATACTACTTGAAAATGAGTAAGACTAACTTTGTTAGAAAGCCTACATATAGGATAATGTTCCATAAAAATTTCAGAATTAGATAAGGTCCCAGTTGCTCATAGTGATCCAAGAAAATTGCCCTATGTCCAAACCGGGCTAGAACAGGATAGTTTAGGAAGGTCAGAATTCGAGACTTATAACTCGAGTCCTACTAAGTCAAATGGAATAAAATTTTTTGTAAATGAAACCTTAGCCTGTTAGCTTTAGTCCAATTTCGCATAATTTGAGTCAGTTTTCGATTTTTAGTGGATTTTTACTTTTAGGTGTCTGATTTTGGCCAGCCATTGGGCAGGTCGGGATAAAACCTAAATATCTTGAGCTATAGATATCAAAATTAGATGGAACTAAAGAGGTTAGAAAATAGACACATAATACTTTAACATATCCAAAATTCAGGTCTAAATGAGTTTAAATGAATTTAGAGCTTCATTTCTAAAAATAGGGCAGAATTGATATAATGAGCAGAATTTAATATAAGGGTCTAATCCCTATATGATTGATATTAATATGATATATGAGAGTTCAATCCCTACATAATTGATATTATTGTGATATGTTTGCTGCTTTATGTTGAACTTTTGTCTGATTGGTTTTACTGGTAGATTGGCACTATTCATGGGGAAGCGGATCTGATCCGTTATGCTGCCAAATTTTCGGCAAAATTGTAAGAAGGTTATAAGCATCTATATGTTATGAATATGTATGTGGAAATCATGTATGCAAGAATATGTGAAAGTAAATGATGAACCATAAGTATGAATGCACTCAGCATGACTATGCATGACTATGTATGAGAATGAAAGCGTATGAATATATTGAATGTGGGTCCCTTCACCTAGAGGCAGTTATGAGAACCCTCTTTGTGAAGGCAGTTAAATAAGATAAGATATGAATCCCTTCACTTGGAGGCAATTGCACTTTGAATCTCTCCTTGTGAAGGCAGCTACCCTCTACCTTAGAGGCACGTGGTCAGAAGAGATCCCTCAATTAGAGGCACGTGACCAAAATAAGATCCCTCCAGGACTAGAGGCACGTGAATCCCCTTGTGGGTGAGTCGGTGTGACGAAGGTCACGAGTCGAGCTGACGAGCTCACTCCAAGGCCAGGCTACCCAAGGGCAATAAAGGCTAAAGACTAAAGACTCAAGACTAAAGATTAAAGCATATGCAAGCACCCCGCTCACATGAGGCATGACATCGACCCAACTAGTGTGAGTATAGGGGTTGGGACTTACATGAGGCATGGCATGACCCAGCTAATGTAAGTACCGAATGAAGGTCCCATATTCCTAAGGAACGTGACATGGCGATCACGCTCTTATGGGGTATGACATGGCGATCATACTTTGGAATGTGGCATGTAAAGATTTTATGATGAAAAGAAAGGAAAAGAAAAAAAAAGTAAACTTTATATATATGCATAATTTAAGTACAAGTAAAGTTATGTGCCGATGTTATGTCCCCAGTATATTGATGCTATTGTATTTTATTATATTTCAGCTGCTATTCCTAATATAATTCATGAAATTTGTTTCATATGGGCTCTCCCAAATTGCCAACTGTGTGAGTAAAATGAACTTTGCTTCGAATATTATATTTTTGAACTATAAAATTTAGCAATTTATATAGCATGTTCACCAATTTCATAATAAAACAAAGCAAACTGGAGATGACAACGATGACACAACTTATGTTAGTTTCATAAATCCTACTGAGAATTTATAATTCTCATTCCAATGTTTATTTTCGTATTATCTCCAGATAGTTCAGCAGTTTCGAAGAAGGTCCTCCGAGGTGGAGTTGACTAGTAAGATTGAAGGTGGCCTAAGGTTGCTGCTAGATGAGGTCTGATTAAGTGACAGTAACAACTCTTAGGTGAGTAATTATGACTTAAGTATAGTACCGTATTCGGGAGGGTGTTACATAGAATATATCAGTATATTGTCCCCCAAACACAACCCGCAAACCAGAATTATAAACAAGATCACTGAGCAAATTATAGCAAACAAATCATCCATGGTTGAACCTCTAAACCCACAAAAAAGGAAACACAAAGCAACAAAAACAAAGGTTGAATCCAGACATAGTTGTAAAATCACCATAGCCAAGACTAGACGCAGGTACACCACCACCATGAGCCACCTCGGACCTGCATACATGCCGCCATGTCATCATCTAGACTTTGCCATGAGCCGCTGCTCTTTTCTAGCTACTGTCGTTGCTTAGCCCCAACCTAAGCTTCTACCTTTGGTGTTTCAAGAACAATCCCTAATCCCCAAATGTCCTTCCTTTTTTCCTGCTTCTCGTTATTGTACTTCTCCCTTTGTTACTTCTTCTACTTACTTTTATCCAGTGACACTAATATGATGGAACTAATGGGCCTTGTTTCTTCATATTTGTTTTCATTTTCTGTTGACCCAAATGTCGTTCCTTTCTTTTGTTTTTGTTTTATTTCGTTTCTTTCTTCTTCCTTTTTTTATTCTTCTTGTCTTGTAATGCTAATATGATGGAATCATTGGGCTATTTCGTTTGTTAGTCGAGCTTTGCTTTGTCCTATTTTTTTTTCTTATATTGCTTTCAGTTTTATTTATTTATTTGTTTGTACTTTTTTAATAAAAAAAAAAACCATTTCATTTAGTCTATTAATGTGTGTGAACTTTCGATTATTTTTCCTTTTTTTTTTTGTTCTAATTGGAATAAAAAAACTAGGCACGTAAATAAATCAATGAACACAAAAAAAATAAAAGGAGGAGGAAAACAAAGTCAATTGATGTAATTGTCTATTAGTATGTAATCATCAATTTTTAATTTTATCTCATAAATCTCTTTAAATTCATATTGATAAAATAAAAATAATTCGAAATTGGCCAACGATGAAAAATTAGGAGAGGATTGGAGTACCGATCAAATAAACTCTTCATGAAATTTTTGAGGGTTTATATCAGGTCTTACCAAGAGCATTGGCGAGATCTGACTTCAATAAAATAAAATATTTTCATATTTTTGTATGAATTGATCTATATAATTGCGACAACATAATATTTTTTGATGCTCACTTAAATTGAATGATAATTTCTTTTAGTTTACTATTCCTTAGGATTTCATATCAATAAAATAATTCAAACTGGCCGATGATAGAAAATATAGGAGAGAATCAGGTTACCAATTAAGCAAAATCTTCCTAAAATTCTTGAGATTTTATATCAGATTTTACAAAAGGCACTAACAAGATCTGATTACAATAGCAAAATTATAATTAGAAATAACCTTCATATTTTTCCATATTTATAAATAAAATGATGGTTAAATTTACATGTTCTCAATAATATAAAAATTTAAAGTTTCACTTTAGACACTTATTCATCGAAAGTAAAAAAGTATCTTTCTAGTTTATTCTTTCATTCAAAATATTATATCAATCAACATCAGCAGACGATGGAAAAATTAGAAGAGGATTCGGGTACCACACAAGCTCTTTCTGAAACTCTTGAGGCTTCATATTAGATTTTGCCAGATGCGTTGATAAGATCTGATCTCAAATAAAAATCAAATTTTAAAACATTTTTATAGTCTTTTTTTATAAATAATAATAAAACATAAATAAATAAATTTTCATAATCTAGGCGCTGTAATTAAACTTTTAAATAATCATCCGAATAACAAGAACCAATTTCTTTCAATTTATCTCTTTTTTCCAATATTTTATATTGATAAATTAATTTGGAACTACCTAATGACAGAAACATCAAGAGAGGATTGGAGTACCGATCAAGTAAGCTCTTCTTGAAATTCTTGAAGCTATATATCATATTCTTCTAGGAGTGCTGGTGGGATTTGACTGCTATAGCAAATATCCAATATATGTTTTCACAATTTTTTCTTCATAAATCCAACAAAGAAAAAATAATTTCATATTTGCTAGAATTATTTGTTTATAATCATTATATCTTGATAAATAAAATTCAAAATAAATATTTCTTAATTCTTTTTTTTTTTTTTACTTTTACAAATAATTGCTCAATTTTAATCTTTTTATTTTGGAAGGGGATAAAATAATATTGTCAAGTTATTAATCAATTTGCACGACTAACTTGAGGTAATCGTCAAAGGATGGATGGATCAGGTTGCAGTGGGATTAAGTTTCCATCCTTCCCTAAATGTAATCAGACTCTCGAATCCAAATCTCATTTTTAAAGACCGATTTTACAAATTTAAAAGGGTTTTTCTAATTTTTTTCTATGAATAAAAATTGATAGCAACTCCATTAATATATTATTATTCCTCAATATTTATTATCGCCTCTCGTCACGACGTCCTCCGAGTACGTTGTAACACCGATTTGGGCCTTGACCTTGTACTATGTGAGCTCTAACTTGGGCTATGTTGGCCCAAGTATTGTGTGGGCTTTAACGAATCTATTACAATATGGGCTTTAATTTGGAACTAGCTAATGACAGAAACATCAAGAGAGGATTGGAGTACCGATTAAGTAAGCTCCTCTTGAAATTCTTGAGGCTATATATCATATTCTTCTAGGAGTGCTGGTGGGATTTGACTGCTATAGCAAATATCTAATATATGTTTTCACAATTTTTCCTTCATAAATCCAACAAAGAAAAAATAATTTCATATTTGCTAGAATTATTTGTTTATAATCATTATATCTTGATAAATAAAATTCAAAATAAATATTTCTTAATTTTTTTTTTTTACTTTTACAAAGAATTGCTCAATTTTAATCTTTTTTTTTGGAAGGGGATAAAATAATATTGTTAGGTTATTAATCAATTTGCATGACTAACTTGAGGTAACCATCAAAGGACGGATGCATCAGGGATGCAGTGGGATTAAGTTTCCACCCTTCTCTATATATAATTAGACTCCCGAACCCAAATCTCATTTTTAAAGACCAGTTTTACAAATTTAAAAGGATTTTTCTGATTTTTTTTTATAAATAAAAATTGATGGCGATTCCATTAATATATTGCTATTCCTCAATATTTATTGTCGTCTCTCGTCGCGGTGCCCTCCGGGTACGTTGTGACACCGAGTTGGGTCTCAATCTTGTACTATGTGAGCTCTGACTTGGGCTATGTTGGCCCAAGTATTGTGTGGGCTTTAATGAATCTATTACAATATGGGCTTTAGGATCCTAGTCTGAAACACAAACTACTATATTTTAAAAATTGTTTGTAACATTCTTTTTGATATTAATGGAAAGCTTTTTCTGAATTTAAAAATACAAACTCTTTTTATCACATATTATCAAATATTTATTCATAAATTTATATAAAAAAATATAAATTTAAATTATAAAAGTTAGGCTACTTATTTTTTATAACATCAATTGTATTTTATTTGTTTTCGAATAGAAAGTAATAATAAAAAAATTATAAATCAAACTTATAATCATACATGTAAGAACTGTTGTGCACATATGCTCAAGAAAAAAAAAAGAAAAAAGAGAGCCATTGATTGGAGGAAAATTTGGGCGCCGGAGATAGGGAGAAAAAGTATATTTTTATGGTAAAATGAAGATAAGGTTTTTTTTTTTTTGGGTATAAATATAATTTCTATATTTCCATATGACACTACTTTCTTGTATTTTGTAGTTTCAAAACGGAACTAAACTAGATGATGAACAACCCTTCATTAATAACTGTTTTATCATGTACCTGTTATAAATTTAAAATATCAAATTATTACTAGTTAATCCACATCATGACGTTGGGCATTTAGGCTCTAATACTAGTGTTTTTGGGAGTCTCATTATCCTAAACATATGATCTTTACTTTGGTAAGGGAAGTCTTTTGACATTATCATCAAAGCCTACTTTTGCAAGTCCCAATTACTCATATCTAAAATAATAAGGACCAGAGACAGTAAATCATGGACCAGATATATTTTTAATACACAAGGTTATCACAATAAGTGTAAAGCATACGTTTAGAAGGACACAATTCACAAAGGCACACGAAATATTATTGACTATGGAGGTTGATGATAATACAACTAGAGGTCTCTCCCTTCTATGGATGAGAAGAGTATCTACAACACTTATACCGGACAACTAATAGTACAATTATTTTCGACACTCCTGTACATAGTTTTCTCTAGTTTAATTTTACATCACATTCGTTTATCTACTGGTACAATTATTATGGATGCTACCATATGGCTATGGACATTACTTTTTGAGTTTAGATTTCCACCACACGCGTACACAATATTAGTACAATTATTTTGGACATCTTCACATGATTTTTTACACTTCTTTTCTTGTTTATTTGTCACGCTTATAGATAGGTTCACAACTCATAGAGACACTATAAATATACATATATTTTAACAAGTATACATGCAAATTCGTAGTGCTAATTTGCTCCAAGAAGGTGCATAGGCCATCCATATGGTGAAGACATGAGTCTAGGTTGAAGATAAGGAACTGATCAAAGGTTCAAATCTAAAATATGATAACTAGTATTTGTAAATTTATTTCATCTTGTAATTATACAGTGTACGGGTAAATTCTATGAATTTATAAAATTTTAAATATAAGATTAATTTTAATGCATTATTAGTATAGAAAAATTTTATACTATCATCTAATCACATTTTTATTTATAAGACTCTTAAAATAGTGAATGATTAAGTCTAATATCTCTGCTAATATGGCAATACATAATTGAATATTTGAGTAAATTTTTTATATACTAACAATGCATCAAAATTGAATTCTTAAAATATTTTAACAATCACATGATAATCTCCGAAAGAAATTGTAACAAGTACAAGTCTATGAAAGAACCACACCTCAAAAACTAACTGTTGAAGTTGGAGAGTCTAAAGCCTTATAAGGTCTCTTCTTCAAGACAACCTCCTTGATGTGGGACTCATTACATTGCCAACCCTATCAAAAGCCGGCATCCCAACGCCGCACTCTGCGACACTTCACTAGATCATGCTTCACTTGATCACAGTCAGCCCCTTCGCCAGTTAGAACCCTGCACAGATAGCTCTCTTCAGTTGGCCAGCTCTCAATGAAAGCATCATTTGTATTGAATATAAGCTCTTGGGAAAACCATACTCTAAAAGCTAGCCATTGAAGTTGGAGAGCCTAAGTCATTATAAGGCTTCCCTTTCAAGGAGACCCCTCGATGTAGGACTCGTTACAGTAATAGTGATAACTTCGAAAAAAATTAACTTTACGTCAAGAATATATGGGAAATGTTTCTATTCTTTTATCTTCTCCCCCACCCCTTTTTTCTTTTGCGCAGCTGCTTTCCAAATGCAACATCCAATTGACATTTAAGCGAGCAGCAGTTATGATAGCTCCATCATCCTTCCACTCCATTCCATTGTACCTGGAGAGGCGCCATCTAGTTAGTGAAAGTCGAACTGCCTCTCTTGTTAATGTTCTTAGCAATTGAACTCTTCCTGATTTTTTATTCAAATATCACATGTCATTAATGTTATTGTGAAATCTCAATGAGGCTCGACCAAATCAAGAAGAATAAAATTAGAAGTCATAATTCAAAATGATGCAAGAAATGGAAAAAAGCATTAACACCACGGCAAGTGACTTGATGTTCCCTAATGTTCTGAAAGAAAATTCCAGGAGCAAACTTGTTATTACAGCATCCATTGTTATAAGTAGTAATATCTTGTGAGGAAGAAGTTTTTTCTTGTTTTCTTGCCATATTTTTTTTGGAGGATGCACTATGCATAATGAGCTCATTCACTGAATGCTTTATAGAAGCAGAACAAAATCTAAAATTATAAGGGTCAACAATAAAGAGGATGCACTTCACTTTGATGATAACTTAAAAGTGGTAATAATTATTGGTTACATGTGGATAACAGCAAATAATTTATACAAATAAAACTCTAGATCTTTCTAAGTTCCTGTCCTGACCCCATGAAAACAAAAACTTGATATCATATTGGCCACGTAAAGAACAGTGCATGGCTTAACCCAAAAAAAAAAAAAAAATGTAGGACCAGAATAAGCAGGATACAACTGATTCATTTGAATTCACAATCACTCTGCAGCAGCAACATCATTGCGGTGATTGGTTTCTGCATTGGTTTCTGGCAAAGTTCCCAAATCCACGCGATCAGAACTTCCTTGATCATGCAAGTTGGAGTTGCTATCTCCATCTGAGTTTGCAGATTCCTCTTTCTCCTTTTTTGATTCCATTGATTCATTTTGAGTACCACCTTCATTTTCACTTGTCTTGCTCTGATTACTGTTCTTATTCTCATTCTTCCCAGCATCAGCATTATTATTTGAGGATGCATCTTTCTCTTCATGGATGGAAGAATCAGAAGCATGGACTTGCTCATCATGACTAGCATTCCCATTGTTGTTGGCATTTTCATTGCCATTTGAGGCATTCTGGTTTGCACCACTATTATTTTCTGAGTTTGAGGAACCCCCACTGTTTTGTTCAGATGAAGTATCAGAAGAATTGACTTGGCTAGTATCTTTGTTGTCATTATTAGCACTTGCATCACTGTTTGCATTGCTTTGAACAGTGTTCTCATTGTCATTCTTCACTGAGTCTGTATTATTTTCTGCATTTGAGGATTCATCTTTCTTCTGCTCTGAAGTATCAGAGGAAGTGAGTTGCACCTCTTGGCTTGCATCTTTGTTCTCAGACTCAGACGTTTTGGATGATAAAACATTTTCTTTTGCTCCTTCCTGGACAGGATTGTTGTTGGGGTTTTCATTCTCAACAGAATTACTGTTGGTGGTGTCCTTGAATTCTCCATTATTTGCATTGCCGTCATGAGTTTCTGAGGAACTGGAATCAGTCTTATCCCCTGTGGCATCTGAGTTAGAATCTTCCGTTTTCAGCACAGTCTGGTGCATGTTGGAGTCCTCTACCTTGGAGTCTGAGTTTTCTGATGTTTCATTCTGATTTTCAGTTGTATGAGCTTTGTCAGTCCCATTTGTAGAATCATTCTTGAGGTTATTCTGCTCTTGCTGCTGCTGCCCATCTGACTCCGACATGGAACTCTTCTGTGAATCATTCCCTGTGTTTGCCTGATTCTCACCACCATTTCCTTGACTGTTTGTTGTCACAGTAGAATCGGTCACCTCAGTAGTTTCAGAACCACTTTTCTCAGACTCCAACTCAAGCTCATTCTTTTCCTTTTTGTCAAATTGTTCTGTCTTGTTATTACTTTCATCAAAGATATCTTCTGATTTATGGTCTACAGCACTTGCGGCATTATCTCCTGCATAATGTTGCTCTCTATGCTCCTCATTATTCCTTTCCCCATCTTGAATCTGATTTTCAGATGAAGTCTCTTCCTGAATCTTATTATGCTCTTCTTTCTCAGTTTCTGTTGCATTGCTCTCCTCCTTCTCTCCTTTATTGTCTTGCTCGTTACTTTCCTCCTCATGTTCCTTCGCCCCAGTTTTGTCGTGGTTGATCTCTTCATTCACTTGCTGACCATTCTCTTCCTTAGTTTCTCCACTTTCTTTGTCCTCCTCCACTTCATTTTTGTTCTCTTCATTCTCTTGCTGACCCTTCTCTTCCTTTGTTTCTCCACTTTGTTTGTCCTCCTCCACTTCATTTTTGTTCTCTTCATTCTCCTTGTTGTCCATATTGTCCTCCTCTGCATTATGCTGCTCGCTTTCTCTGTCAGTCCTAGCGTTTTCAGAACTCTCTTTAGTCTCTTGGTCCACTGAATCCTGTCTATGCTCAGAATTCTCTTCATTGTTATTTTCCTCATTCTTTTGCATCAGGACCTCATCTTCCACACCATTAACATCATCCAGTTTGGTTTGCTCTTCATGCTTGTTTTCTTCGTCCTCCTCATCCTCCTCTTTGTGCCTTGCGTCAATCACAGAAGTTTCCTCCACATAAGGATGGGGGTCCTTCCTCCCTAACTTCACAACATCACTGCCACTTTTTATGCTCTCGCCATAGGATGCTTTCTTCTCATGCGAGTGTTTGATTTGGTAAACCAGCCAGATACAAACGCCAAGCAGGAGTATTAGTTGTAAAGCATGCTTCACCTTGAAGCCTTTGGATCTCTGATTCCTCCGGGGGGATAATCTGAACATTCCGAATATCTCTCAACCTCCAATTTTCACTTCTTTGTGAAATACCTGCCCACATGAAGATTAACTTCTATCAGAGACTCCAGAATACAACTAACACTTATGGCTGCTCAACAAAACTGATAACAAAGAACAGAAACCGGGAAAAAAACTGCAAAATGCAAATTCAAGACCACGTATAATACTCGGATTGATCTAGATACTTATATGAAAAAGGAAACAATATTTTAACCTGTTGAACTAGTGATATTACTCAAGGTTTACAAAAACCAAGACCATAATTGCAACATATTCACTAAGAAGCAATACAACACCTCCTAGATAACTTTAAAGGTAAGAAGATTATGCATTCATGTTAAATAACAGAACAGAATAGAACTTGGTGCATAGCATACTGGTGGCCAGACCGAGATCTACAAAAGAACATTATAGAACCCCCCCCCCCCCCCCAAAAAAAAGAATCAAATACTGAAGGGAGGGGGGTGCATGTTTAAAGGAATTCACACATCTACACAGATCTATGCTTGTTTTCTAAACAACATGACCAAATTAGCAATATCAAGTACACCAAAATTGAAGAAGCATCCAACACAGACACGAAAAACGTGTCAATAACATTAGATACCCGTATCAAACTGAGCCCGCAGATCGTGTGAGACACTCAGTATTCAACAAAGACGTGTCTTTTTTGCCGGCTGGTGAAGAAGGGGAACAATTCTCCCTCAAAATGGACAATGCTTACAGGAGAGGCAGTTGCACAAGACACAAGGGCATGCCCTTCCTCTTCAATACTGATAATTAGAGGAAAGTGAACGAAACGATGAATGGATAGAGGTCACAGAAACTGGGTTTTGTAGTTTCTGTCAGTGGGAATGCTTCTGGATCTGATCCTTTTCCGAGGAACAGGAATGGAAGAAGAAGATAATAGGAAGCAGAGTTAAGGAGAATTTTACTGAAATTCTTACTGAAATTCTGGCAATGGCTGGCACCACTTAGTTATTAATGGCATGTGAGTGTGCTCGAGAACAGATCTGAACACACGAAATTAATGTTTATTATTCCTTTAACTGTTTTCTCACTCAAGTTAAAAATACGGAAAATCTTAAAACGACGCTGTCTTTGACAAAACTGAGGAGCAACGTCACGGGAGAAGAACTAATAAACAGCACCATCATTCCTGGATCCAAACAATGACACGTGGTACCCAACAAATCTCAACCCTTAACGGTGTCGGTCACACTCCATCACCGTCCGATTTCATCACCAAAACCCAAGTTCCAAAAAAACGAAAACCCTTCTTCCAAAAATGGAAAGGAATAAAATCAAAATTAAAAAAAAAAATCATATTTCTTTCTCCAGCTCTACCAAACCGTGAAGTTAGGGTTCCATGCAACGCAATGAACTTGTCCTTGGCTAATGTTGAAGGGGAAAAATGCTTGCAACCAGGTAACTCTAGCGCTCAGTTTTTTTTTTTTTTTCCCACGTTCATACGACTACAATGTGAGACCTTATCCATGAGAAATAATTGTTAAAGCACTAGAACCAAACAAGCGACAGTGTAGCTTGTATAGTAGTTTTGGAAATCACGATAGGTAATTTTCTTTCTGAATGTAAACTCGGGTTTTCTCTTTGATTATGGAAGGCTGTAATTTTCACAGGTTTCGGCTACCATCATCTTCTACATAAATGGTTTTAGTTGAATCCCCAACATAGTTAATACTTAATAGGTTCACAATATTTTCTATCATGCAGTACATGTACGGGGCTGTCACTTCTTGGAACTATAATCTCAAGACCTTCTTTACACTGCGGGGGTACCATGGGTTGGTACTAGGAATTTGTTCGCATTTCATGATTAGGTGATTTCTTTGTCCCTTGATCCGTAATTTTTAATTGCCTAAGAGGGAAAGTGGTGTTAGTGACGTTATTAGTAGTTTAATTTCGATATGAGATTTAGCATATATTTGTTACTTTAGATTCATGTAATGCAAGCAGGAAATGGCATTGAGTGTTCGGAATCTCTTTTGATTTGAGAATATGCAAATAAATTACCTGTAGCTGTGATAGGAGCAGCGATCTTATGAATATAATCCTGATCAATGAACATTGTATCTACTATTCATTGAGCTTCCTTAGTATAACATTCTAGTGCGATTTCTTTTGGCCTATGTGATTCTTGAACTATGTTGCTTAATTACTAGGTATCTGTTTGGATGAGTGACAAGAGGCATATTTAGAGAAGATGAAAATTTTGGCATATGAAAAAGTGCATTAAAAAAAAAAAAAATTAGGTTTTCTGCAAGTTGAAAAATTTAACCTTTTAAAGCGAACTTTCTTTATGTCAAAAGCTCTTTGGAGCTTTTGCAATATATTTTTAATTTCAAACAAGCACCATGTTAATTATGGGGAGGGGTTGGGACTTGGGACATATGATTGTGCTGGCGAGCTGATTAGGAGCTGGAATAGCAATTGAATAGCCAATTGTTTAGGGTTGGACAGGAGGAGGAAATGTTGTGCATTAAACTTTTTTTCTTTTTTTCCTTTCTTTCTTTCTTTTTTTTTTTTTTTTTTTTTTTTTGACATGGTTGTGCCATTAAAGTTAGAACTTTTGTAATATACTGATATCAGCATGGTTTTGGCTCACCTCAAATTGTTGTATATTGAAAAATAATATTCTCTTGTTTTGAGCTTTATACAATGTAAGAAATTCTACAATCAATGTTTTGAGCTTAATATTGAAAAATAATATTCTCTTCTGGATTTGTTTTCAGAATCACTGTTCACAGAATTGCAATAGGTAATTTAGGATGAAATTTTTCTCATGGTTGGTTACATATGATGTGTTCTTAGTATTGAATAGTTGTTGGCAGATGTCCAAGGCTGTGTAGCACCGATACATTAAACCTGCTCCCTATTTGGTATGTAGGTTGTGTCCATGACAGATATGGACATGACATGGCTGGATCCATCCTCATGCCATTTCCTTTTTTTGTTTGTTCTCTCAATTATACAACATCTCAATATGTGAGGATCTGACAATAAGGTAGTTAGTGATGGCTGTGATACAGCAACTCTGGGGAAGATTATGGAGGACTGAAAGAAGAATAGGAAGAACTGGCCTATGAGGCTATTGGAAGAGATACAAAGATTGGCGAAGTGGAGGACAGTTGTTAATTGAATTTGCCTATTTGTCTTTTCCAGCGCAGGTGTAGCGCTTGGAAGAGAAGGTACAAGTTGAAGATTTGACAGAGCTTTGTAGGAAGATGAATGAAGTATTGGAGCTTATAACAAATTAGGGAGGACAGAATTGTCAGACCAAGTTTTCAAATCTCCTCTACAGATGAAAGACAGTTCTCTCTGGCCCCACTCCCAACCCCTTCCCACTCTGAAAGTTGAACAAAATAGAATTCAAAGACAGCTCCCCCCTCGCCCCGCCTCTTTTCCCCCAGTTTCTAAAGGAACCAAGCCCAAATAGATGTTGAAGGTTCAGACCTTTTGGCTATTATGAGATAACTTTGAATTCTTTTTGGGGTATGGCGGAATTCTTTTTAAGGTTGGGCATCTTCTTCATATTTTTCAGATATTGCTGTATCATCTTATCAATATTGTATTGTACTAGTATCGTAGATGATGCTGACAGCCATAGGGACACATGTTTATGATACATTTGTCAAATTCCAGGTTTGCTTGGTGTTATCTATGTTTGTTGAATATGTATGAAAGGTTTTATTTACAATATGTAATTGATTTATATATCTTAATCGAACAAAGTTTGTTTTAAATCATTCTTCACAGTAGTAAAAAAGAGCAACATTCATGAATAACTTCATTGATATGCTGAAAATCTGTGTTATACCAACAACAACTAAAGCTTATCTCACTAGATGAGTTCAGTTATATGAATTAAATGACACCATAGTGTTCTATTGTAAGCCATGTTGAAACTTGAAAGTCTAGCCATTAACATTTAAGTCTCTCTTAATGGTTTCGTTTATAGTTTTTCTTGGTCTTTCTCTACCTCTAACTATTAGGCCACTTGTCATCTGGTCTATTATTCTCGTTGGGGCTTTTATAGGCTTTCTCCATACATGACCAAACCTCCTAAGTTGAGATTATATTATCTTTTCCACAATAGATGCTACCCCAACTTTTTCTCTAATGTATCATTCCTAATCCTATTTTGTCTAATGCGTCCACTCATCCAACATAACATTTTTAGCTCTACAATATCAAGCTTATTTTTTTTGTTGGCTTTTTATTGCCCAACATTCAGTTCCAAATAACATCGTTGGTCTTATAGCTATGCAATAAAATTTTCCCTTAATCTTGAGTAGTGTTTTTATCACAAATAACATTGAAACACTCCATCATTTCGTCCACCCAGTTTGAATTATATGGTTTACATCTCGCTCTATTTTCCCGCCATTTGGTATGATGGATTCAAGATATTTGAATCGTGTGACTTGTGATATGATATTTTCTCTGATTTTCACATTTAAGCAAGAATTAGTGCATCTATTGTTAAACTACCATTTCATATATCCTGGGTTACTTCTACTTAAACAACAATCACATGCTTCCAAGTTTTGTCTCCAAAGTTTTGACTTCCCATTTATTTCCTTTTTCCTTTCTCGACTCTCTTATTAAGACTGTATGTCTATATCGTTTGCAAAAAGCATACATCATGGCGCTAGCTCTTAGATCTGTTCAGTAAGCAGATTGAAGATCAGGATAAAGAGATAGAGACTCAAAGTTGAATCTTAGTGCATTCTTATAGTAATAGAAAAACCTTATGTCACCCATATGTTCTCACACTAGTTGTGATCTTGTTATAGATATCTTTGATTGCTTGAATATAGACAATATAAACTCCTTTCCTCTTTGAAGCCTTCCATAACACCTCTCTTGGCACTATATCATATGTCTTTTCCAAATTGATGAAAATCATGTGTAATTCTTTTTTACTTCTTTAATATCTCTCCATCAATCTTCATAGCAAGTAACTCATTTCAATGGTATACCTACTAGGCATAAAACCAAATTGATTCTTTGTAATATGACTCTCCATGGTAGAACTCAAAGTCCATGAAAATATGTGTTAAACCGAGTTCACAATAAATTCAGTTCAAGTATCACAAGATAAATATTGGCCCTATCAAACTATTATTTGCTGCATTCGATATTTCACCAAAATAAAATCACAATTTCATAGGTCAAGTGTTCCAATGATGTTTGATGTGGCATGCTGATCAGGAATTGGCAGGATTGTGGCTTTTTTTTTTTTTTTTTTTTTTTTTTGGGGCCTGGGTTACAGCAGGAATGTGTATTTTATTTGTTTGTTTTGGTTCTTGGGGGAGGGAGCACGGCAGGGGAGTGTATTAGCTTGAAGTTATTTCCATCGCGTCCAACAGGACTTTTTAGCTGCAGCCATTGTTTTGCACCTTCAAGAATAATATTTCTGCAGCCCATTGCAATATACACAGGGTTGGTACAGTTGGTGTATTTGAGGGGCTCATTGCACCAGGCTTAGTCCTCTTAGAGCACTCTATGCTGGACTTTCCTTTGTTTGGCTTCGTGTATGCTTGCTTTATGCTTCTTATGTTGATTTCTTGGTTAAATTCCACTGTTAGAATTATAATTCAGATTATAGGCTCACTTCATTGTGACATGCTAGCTGAAAATAGCTCAATTTGTGAGAGGTATTTTAAAGTGTGTTCGCATAGTGATTTTATGGTAGTGTTCGATTGTCTTTATTAACTTATTTGTGAAGTAACTAATATTAAGACATGCATTATCTGTTAAGAAAATTCATTCAGCAGAAATTTTTGGGTAGTATGTCTTCATATTTGAGCTTTGATCCTGTTTCTTTGAGCAGGTGTATCCTGGGTTTACACTTCTGCGAATTATAGGCTAGGACAATTTTACCCTAGCAGCCTAGATTACTTTGTTATGTGCATGCTTTATCTGCTACACTCCGACAGCTAATGGTTTCTTTTCTTATACTGTGATTATTTCGTCCTTGAAAAATATGTATCAACCTTAATTCTTATGTAGCTATAGAAAAATGTTCTTTGGCATTGGACTTATCTGCCGAGATTTATAAAGAATTTTGCCAAGTTTGCAAATATGACATTAAAAGAAAAGGACTTGAAAAAGCAACTGAACTGTAAATTTCTGAAGTGCTTGCAATGGCACGTGCATGGTATGTTGGTAACCGTTTCTGTAGTGCTTTGTGGCGTCTTATACGGCGATTTTATATTTTTATTGTTATAATTTAACAGCTGAATCGAGGTATCAAGGCAAGCCCATTGGGGATTGGGCAAATTTGTTTTGCCCCATGCCATAGGTAACAAACTTCAGGCCCAACTTTGTTCCATTTTTGAAAACGCATCCAAAATAACTGGGACTTTTGCTGGTGAAAACGCGTCGGCACAGGCGTTATGCAATCATGTGGCTTTGTCACACTCTCTGATGCTGCAGGCCCATCAGCATCAGATTGGAACTAGAGAACTTTGACTAGTTTTTTGGGGTTGTTCAGCGCAGTATTGCAGTTTGCCCACGCCACAGGGATGGGGCAACTTCAAAACCATGTTGCTGATATTTACAGCACAAAAAAGCTTGAGGTAAAAGGGCATGTTAAAATGGAATCAGAATCCCTTCTTTTTTTTTTTCGTGTGGTCCCTCGGCAGCTTTTCAGTTGTTTCTGTCTTGACCTTTGCACCAACATTCTCTTTTGTAATTTTGAGTCAAGGAAGGAATGAAAGATAGATAACATGTTCATGGGGGCCTCTAATTTCTCTGAGCCTCACGTGACATCTTCTGGTACCTAATGTACCATTATATTCTTCTTCCCCTCTTTAAATCTAAGTGACTATACATTCTGGTTAGCGCTTCTTCCAGTGTTCAACTCAAAGATGACAGAATAGGTTGTTTCTATTTGCATTTACTTTTAACGTAGAGGTTCTGTTGTGTTCTTTCTGTAGTCATTTTCATCTTATCAGGTGACAATATTATAAGGTGAAAGTTAGTTATTTTGATTATTGTTCGTGTATTCCTTTGTCAATTGTTAGTCTTTCATGTCGTCCTTAGGTTGTTAAATCAAAGATTAAGAATTCTCATTTATACAAAAAAAAAATAAAAGGATTCTCAAAACACCGGATTACATTACATTACCTGCTATGCTTGCATAAATTTTTAGAAAACCCACAATCCAGTTATATGCTGTAATAAATTTCGCTTATTGTATGTTGCTCGTGTCTCTCAGACCAGGCCTATTTATAGTTACAGGCCAATGCTAGATCTGTGTTTTCAGTATGTTATGCTTATAACAAGAAGCTATGCACGTGGAGTTCGATTTTGCATCATCATCATCATCATCATGACAAATGGATTTTTTTAAATGTCAACACTGTTGCAACTCATATTTATGCAAAAGAAAAGATGTCTGCACAAATCAATCGTTCCTGATATCAATTCACAGTATAGAACCAATGATTGGAAGGGATATCATAAAATTAGCCGAATGGCATGCTTGGATTATAGCTTGGACATTGTGGTATGGGGTTTCAGTAGTGCAATTTGTGTTTTAATCACAAATAATATGTATGAGAAAATTGTAGTCGTGTTGTGTTCGAATATACTTTTAGATATCAAATTATGATACAATTAGAAGTTAGAAAAATTAATTACTTTCAGCCAACTTTATATTTATCAGCTCTAGTCAAAGTACGCTACAGCTTATCCTAACGTTTTGAATTACAATTTTTTACTCATTTTCTTTTTTTTGCTCTGGAACAAAAAATTCACGTTTGCCTCATTGAAAGAAATACATCTTAGTTATTGTGAAGTGATAGTGACGTGCTGCACTGTCATTCTGAAATCATGGGTACTCACTCCTAAAAGGAGCAAATCTCTTAATTTTTCTCTTTTTTTTAATTTAAAAAAAAAAACTAAAAGCAGATTTCGTACACGAGCATTGTAAACTATTCTTTTAGAGTCATGTCTGCAGAAAAAAAAAAAAAAACAAACAAAATAATGAATCTGTGATTCTGTATGGTAAGATGTAAGAACTAGGAAAGACAGGACTCAGGGTTATATGAGGCCTACAATGTACTATCCCATCTATGTTTTGATCATATTTATTTTCATTTTAAAGTCAAATATCTCTTATAATAAAAAAAGCCTGTCCTCTCTTCCATCGTCCCAACTCCAAAAATGTGAAATGGAAACCTGTGAAACCAACCCTCTTTAGACTTTACCCTACTCAAAAACTTGATCTCGTTCTTATTATTGATGCACCAATCAACGGCATGCAAGATGGCAAGTATGTTAAATCATGTGACTCGTATTCATCTAGTCATTTTGGGCAGTAGAACTCACAAACTTGGGTTTATTTCCAATAATCATCATTAAACACGCACAGAAGTTCACTAGCACATTAATGGAAAAAATGCTGGCAATGTCTAATGTAACTAGAAAAATTTAGTTGAGAATATCATATCATCACTTGTCTTGGGTTGCTTTGGGGAGATCCTCCACCTCTCTTTAGTGAGCCTAAAGTCTATTGCTATGTGACAAATGACAATGCCATACAATAGTGATAATCGTGTTATTGCAGCTCATAATAGAGTAGAATGGTGGCATTGCATTGGTAAAGCATTTATGGTCTAATAATTCTATACCTACCAAAATTGTAACGAAAGTGGGTACTCTGAACATTGTTACGTGATGGCCAGGGTTAAATAAACAAACATAAAAATGGTGTTATATAAAATAAGAGGAGTACTATCTAGCTAGAAGGATGTAATCAAAATTTTTGACATAAATTATGGTGGTAATGTGATGAAATGCACTGGTAGGATCTATTAATTCATATAAAAGTTACTGATTAATGACACATTATTTTGGCACATAATTTCTGACAAACTTTCTAACTTTGCAAAAATATTCATAAAATAATTACTTGTTTCCTTGGGGTGCTCATAGTTATAGATTTGTGGCTAAATTATAGTAGAATTTGCAAGTATTAAGAAAAAATTTTAGATTTGAAGGTCTACAAAACCAAGTCAGATGTGATGGACTATGCAGGAGTGGAAAGTCATAGTTTTTAGTCCGTTTATGTGAATTACAACCTTAATACGAGGTTGGGAAAATTCTTGTATATGCCTAGAGGAAATGCCTTTTTTTTTTTTTCCTCCAAATGAATATCAGTTACAAAATACTTATGAGAAGAAAGAGGAGATATAATAAAAAAATTGAATGAGTGGTTATAAAATAAAGTGGAAGGAGAATTTTCTTCCTCTATGAAGGAGGATAGAAGATATCTATAAGGTCTTAGCATTCTAGAATTGTTCCGGTGCATGGAGAAGGCAGTGGACTTGAGCAATGTAATATATATAGTCCATTCCAACTCAAGGGCATGAACTGCTACAGAGCATATGAACAATCTAAATGAAAGCAAATCAATACTCTCTCAGGACAACTAATAACTATTAAGCAATCAATCTCTTTCATGTTTTGGATGGATATATGAAAGATGAAAACCAAGAGGACAATCAAAGTTTAGCTTGTCAATTTAGTTTTTGTTTCTTCCTCTGATTGCATAAGCAGGAGGTGGCTGCAACCATAAAAGTACCGACTATAAAATGTAAATGTCTCAATCAAAAATACAGAACTAAAAGCAAGCGAGTACTGCATGGCATGGCACTGGATTTTTCAAAAAATAAAAGCACTGATTGTAGACCTTAACCTCATAGTCGTGGCATGCGCTAAACCTCCGGGGCCTGGTTAAATCCTTCAAAACATATTTTTCTTTTATCTAATTCTTCTTTTCTTCTTCAGCTGAATGTTAGCACACTTCTCAGTTGGCAGTCAGTTTGCCAAGATGCTAGCTGTATTAATATTTTTGGGCAAAAAAATATTTTACCCTCTTAAACTATAAATCATATATACTTTACTTTTAGAATTTTGAAAACATACAAATCGATTATTAATATTTCTTAACTTAGCAAATCAACTCTTTTATTAACTTTTTCTTTTATTGTTAATGAAAATAATATATGTTCAAAAAAGTTTAAAGTATTGGATTGTACGTTATTTTTTAATTTAAGTACAAAAGTGCCCATTTGGAAAAATTAAGAGGTAGATTTGTATTTTTTTAAAAGTTTGCAGATAAATGTGACCTATAATTCAAGAAGCAAATTATTTTTTTCCCCATATTTTTGTTCGTATATTTTGTATTCCAACAAAGAAATAAAAATGAGAAAAATCATCAATCCAGTCTCCATTTGTACCTTACAAGCACCGGAAATGTCAGCAATGATAAACAGAATTTAAGGCTGCTCTTTGAAATTGTGGGTTGATGCTAAGTTGAAAACTTACAGAAAATAACCCTTAAAAATTTAGATGGAAGAGACAAGATACAAGACAAAATTAGCAACAAAGAAATTCTAATATGGTTTTGGTTCAACGTAGAAGCAACAAAAATCGCTTCTGTTCAAACTTGGGTTTGGCATACAAATTGCGTTGAAAAATTGGCTTGACGGGAAAGTAGCCAAACATTGCTATCCCAACGTACGAGACAAATCAACTTGCGCTCCTTGGAGAGATCGCGGAAACAAACATAGCCTTAAGCTGCCAATTATCCGTTTAGAGTTTAGAACAACATACGTACTAAAATGGGAGACTACAAGTTGCATGTTGGATAAGGATTAGCAATCTCGAGTGATAACATAAGATAAAAACTATGAACAATATAGGATCTGGGGACCATGAAGTAAGTACGGCATACATTAGCTAAAAGCTCGTTCCTCACAGGCAGGAAGTTAGGAGGTTAGAACATAAAAGGCTCCAAATGAAAAGGAAAAAAAATAAAAAGAAGAAGAAGAAGGAGGAGGAAAGAATCACTTAAAAGTGTATATTCATTTACAGAATTGACAAAATAGTCGATATCCTTGATTACACAAAAAGAACTAATTATTGTGGAGCTATTGGATTAATTTCAGGGGTTGAAAATAAGGTTCCCACATTTGCACTTCCAACTCATAGGCTTGTAGTTGGAATTGTCATCGCCCCTTGCATAAGCAATTGTAAAGACCTTTGGCGAGTCTATCTTCCCTTTCTGCATTTGGGGGTTTGTAGGCACCTGAATAGCCTCACAGTGTCCACATGACCTGCACCTCCTCTCACACCTTGGTGGCCTTGAGCCTATTTGTGCCCTCAGTATCTTCTTATCCTCAAGTACTTTCTGCACAAATCATCATAATTCCAAGCAAAATTAGTATTTTTCTTACTTATGCTAATAATCAGAAGAGCCAGAAAAACATTTTACGTCGTAGCCAAATTCTACCTTGTGAAAACCACTTTCTTTGTGAGTCTTTCTGCCTGTTAGAACATAGAGATGATACAAGTGTTAGCTCATTATGGTTTCTACATAAGTATATCATCTTTAAAAATTGCTCATTTACCTTCAGCAAGTAACCCCTGATGGATCCAGCTTGAAATAATCAGAAAGAAAAGAGAAATACTTATTAGGCCAAGCCTTTGACCATAAATGGCATGATGATCAAGCCCCATTTCAGGGAGAACAAAGAAGTAGGGGAAGTTGATGGAGTGAGAGAGAACTCAAGCAGAACAATTTGATAAGCAATTAATATGATACTTGACTTCCAATTATAGGGAGAAAAAAATGGACAAGAGAAGGAGGAAGAGACTAGATACAAGACAAAGCGGATTTAGTAACTGAATAGAACCATATCAAACTAGCAAGCAATATATTGCTAAGATTTTGTTTGTGTTGTTGAAGTGATGGAACATGGAAAGACAAATGAGAGAAATACAGAAGGGGGGGGGGGAAGAAAAGGAGGAGCCCCGAAAAGGGAAACACTTCTCTCTCTCTCTCTCTCTCCCTCCTTCGGTTGACGAGCCCCCACACAGCCTCTAACAACAAACCAAGATTATATAATAATTGCTCTGGAAAGAAGATGCATCAGGACCCCTGAGAACCGCTAGTAGATGACATGAAAGACAAATAGGACCAGAAACAGCAAAACGCCACAATTTTCACCAGATGTGAGGGAAAAGTTCCCCGCTAAAGGACATGCATTTACAGCTGTGGATATGTAATTTTCATAAAATTAAAAATCTTCATAATGTATCAACATTTTTATTTTTACATAAATATATTTATTTTTATTTTTGGTTCGTCAAAGTTTTTTTTCCTTCGGGTTTTGATATTGTCGTGAGAAAGCGGGAATGGGTTGTTGTACCACCTTTTTGGGTTTCTTACTTTCTTGTGAGTTGTAGTATGCGATCCTATCCTAGCAGTGCCACCTTATCACGGCACATCATTCTCTCTCTTTTCTCTGTGTGAGAAAGAGAAAGAACATGACATAATCTCTCTCCCTTAAAATTGTGGTGTTATCTTTACAATCTATCATTATGCAATCACACTTCTTTTATTCTGGTTGATTTTTGGTAAATCTGATGGTATGATCTCAGGTTCACATCTCAGACATGCTTCCCTTCCGTTGTGTTCGTATTTGGAGCAGGACGGGTAATTGAAGAAAAATGATACTATGCACATACCATTAATAAGGTAAAAAGTAGGAATAATGATAGATGGTAAAAAGGCGTCCACCTAATAATATGAGAGGAATATAAGCTTAATGGTACTTGTAAATATACATATGAAAGAGCCCAGTTATTTGAATATCAGATGAACATATTAAAGTATGTAACCAAAAAAAGACGAACACATTAAAGTAGGACATTAGAAGAAATAAAAATAAGAAAAAAATTCTAATAATGTACACCTATTAATATTTATTATTACAAATCATAATATCTTTATTACGATGTCTAAGAAATAAGTATAAAAAACATTTCTCCATTTAAAACTCCAAATCTGATTAATGACCCCACTTTCAATCTAATTTTATGTCATATACGTCTAGTAATGACGCTCCTCCACATCCACGCACGCCTAGAACATAGCTTTTTTTTTTTCCCCACCTTGCATTAGAGCTCTTTAAAATGGGCTAGGAGAAAAGAGAACGAACTAGCCGAATAGGGATTTGTTGGCGCCTAAATCTTCTTTGCTATTTGGACTATATTTGGGCCTCATAAAGCCCATCTTATTTTCATTGCCAGCTGTCCCAGGCAAAAGGAATATCCAAGAGAGCTCATTTAATACAAGACCCATATGGCCCATTATTACATGGTATTCAGGAATCTCGACCCATAATATGCAGTCCAATCACATCAAAGAGGCCGAGCAAAATTAACCCACTTTATGATGGAATCCACCTGTAGGGGTCTTGCTACAGCAACAACCAGGGGCTAAGTAACAAAACTGGAAATAACTGCAATAGCTGTTACTTATATTCTTCCTTTAAGAAATTTTTTTCCCCACAAAGAAAATTACCAAATAATAGAGAAAAAAAGCAGCGTCCCAATCCAACCATTGGTTTTCTATTGCTTTCAATTAAAGTAGACAAAACCACACAATTATTGTGATTGATGAATGGCATATCCAATAGGAAGATAAAGAAAGAGAGGGTTTCACGACCGAGAAAAAAAAAATAAAAAAGGAAAAAAAAAGAGGGTTTGTTGTTTTTTATCTGAAAAATCATATATATTTTTTTTGTACAGGATAGCAAATTTGATATAGGATAAAAATAGAAAGTAAAATTTTATAGAATAATTTTATTTATAAAATTATATCCCCATTTTTTTGTAAAATTATTTTATGAAATTTTACTCTATTTTTATTGTATACCGAACACATTCTAAAAAAAAATTGATGTTATATTTTGCTTATATTTTAATATTTTAATTATATATTTTAGCGTTTTAATTGTATATGTCACCATCATTTTTTACTTTTATTAAATTTTTAATACAAAAGAGGTTATACATAAAACATAGCTGTACTTTTTTGTTGATCCAGAATGATCTAAGAAATTTTCTTTTTATTATCATTCTCTTTTATTCATTTGAAAGACAGAAAGAGACGGATAGAAAAACAAAGGAGACACTGTCAAAGACCCAGTCGCACAGTTCGATTCCCTTTCATCTAATGTCAGAAACGTTTGCCATATTCGTTTAAATCCTATTCTTTTCTTATCCACTGACAACATTTGCTTTTGTCCTTTTTTATTGGCTTGCAGGGGGGAAAAAAAAGGTGTCTTGTTTATCTAATCCTGTTTTCCTTTGTAATTGTGATATATACAAATAGAAAAGAGCATTCATCTCCACTCCATCAACCCTGAGAATTCAGGTTTCTGTGGCATGGCTTCTTCAGCTCAGCTTCGCCTAATGTCTGATTTGAAAGCCATTATAAAGGAACCCCCAGAGGTAATTTTTTTAAGTGTTGTAATTATATCTTACACTATGATCATGAAGAATTAACATCAAGTAATACTTCAGATTGAAGTTTTCTCGATTATGGGACCAGGGTTGTAGTGCAAGTCTTTTGTCTGAGGATAATCTGTTTGTGTGGAGCGCCACCATATTTGGTCCTGATGAGACCTCTTGGGAAGGTATTGAAATTTGAAGTGAATTGAATTACTATGCTGTTGCTGAATTATTAGTTCTGTAACATTATTGTATATTTTATGTGACAGGGGGTGTTTTTAGTTTGCGGATTACTTTTGGTGATAATTATCCAGAAAAGCCTCCTCGCGTTCGATTTACTTCCGAAATTTTCCATCCAAATGGTTAGCTTCACTTTGTCTATATATGCTTGAGAGTTGAGTAGTTTAGTTATATATATATATATATATATATATATATATATATATATATATATATATATATATATATATGGGTCACAATCACAAACTAGAGATAAACTTCACTATAATTTATTCATTTAGAAAATGCATAATGTTCAATCAAAGTCCGATTTTGGGTGTTGATCAGGATGAGAGATTCCTGGTTATGGAGGCTTCCCCTCCTGGTTTTGGCCCCTGCTTCGTGCTTGATGCTTTGGGAGCTGTTTTCATTCGATAATTTGTTTTCCTTTCTTTACAATGTACCAAAAAAAGTCCAATTTTGAGACTGGGGAATGTATCAGAGTCTCTATTGATTCATGCTTCTGCGCCATGTGTGCAAATCATAAAATTGGTCAAGTTCTTAAAACAATCTTTACAATGGAACAGACCAAATAAAAGGAAGGTCTACAAATGCATAACATGAGCTCCCTACTGAAGCCCTTTGCCTGATTAATGATCCTTGTTTCCCACAATTACGTTTCTGCAGTCTACAATGATGGTACTTTGTGCATGGACATTATTCAGGGTGCATGGTCGCCTTGCCATAATGTTTCTACCATTCTGACATCTGTTCAGGTAGAGGCACACTACTTTAAATTGGTAATTTTAAGTACATGTTATTTGTAAATTGTCATTTTGATGTACTAATCGATCTGTGAATTGCAATTTAAATAAGTGTAACCTTTAGGCGTGGAAGTTTTTAGTTTACATCACAGTTGACATTTGTGTATTTAAAATTCATATTTATTTAACCTATAATCCATAGATATCGATCAGTATGCCTATATGCTATGTATAAAAATTATTTCTCTTTGAAGCATATTGTTTGCTTAGTTGTCTGCTGAAAAGTGCTAAGAAAATTGCTGGCTGCAGTCACTTCTCACCGATCCGAATCCAGCAAGCCCTGCAAACCCTGAGGCTGCTCAACTTTACCAGCACGACATTCAAGCTTATAACAAGTATGTATTATATCATCAGCTACCATTTTCATCATTGAAGATCAAGCTTTGCCTAAACTAACCTGAAATCGGGAAACCCTTTTGTTTTTTTTTTCAGGAGGGTTCGTCGTTGTGCACGTCTATCCATTGAATCATCCTAATATTTATTATGATTTCCTAAATTTTCCCACCGAACATTTTGTAATTGCTAACTTGCATTTTTCTTGTAGCTTGTAATGTAAGCACCTTCAATACTACCTCTGTTATCCATTTCTCTTTATTGTTGATTCCCCTTTTATCATTCCAAATCAATTTGATGTGTTACAAAAACATATACTAATTTATGGTGGTGAATATACGAATTAAGACGAGTCTTCAAACTCAAAACTTTAACTAAACTTAGAGTTTCATGAAGCCTTAAACTAGTAGAGTTTTGACTCATAAATTTGTAACCTAATGTCAAAACAATTAAAAAACATGTTTTATTACCAGAGCATAATTTAATAACACATTTAGATTCAAAGTTAAACATTTCAACTCAGTCATTTTAGCACACAAAAAGATAAAGTATAATAAGTCAAATCATGCATAAATTATCAAACCATAAGCTAAAGGCGCCATAAACATAAGCTAGAATAAAGAATTTAATCGAGCAAAGAATAGCAATTCATAATAAATATTCACAAGCTATAGTAGAGAAGAGGCAATGAATGATGAAGAATCGAATGAGTAGAATAGACAGGGAGATAATTCAGCAGAGAACCAAGGCCTAAAACAAAATTGTTAGTCCACAAAACTACTGTTGCCGTCGCCCCTTTGAACCATTGCCAGGTTGACTCAGTCTTGGATTGAATGGATATGGACATATGGTAAACTTTGATAATTCAAATCGAACCAATTATGTTGATTTGAATTAGACAGAATAATTGGACTCACTCTATCCAAATCAATTGCTATTGATTCATATCTTGAAACCATGATTTTTTAATATGAGATCCAAACCCAGAATTCAGTCACTTGATCAATTTTTTTTTAATTTTATTTCTTAATTTTTAAAGTTTTGTATTCTATTTCTTAATTGCTATCACATCTTGGACTCATTTGGTTAAGATTTTGAAAAAATACTTCTTTAAAAGTATAATCAAAAGCAAAAACAAAAGTAGAAATAGAAAACTATTTTTATGTTTGGATGTAATTATAGAAATACTTTTTATTAAAATTAGAAGTTGTTAAATTGTTTGAATATGATAAATATAAAAGTACCTTCTTCGTGTAAAATTACAATTTAGTAAATAGGGAGTTGTGTTTTCAAGAAAAAGTTAGGGATAGAATGGTAAAATAATATGAAAAAGTAGTGAATTTGAAATTTGAGTCTATTTTCTCTTTTTTCTACTGTTTCTATTTTTTGAAAAAATAGCTTTCTATCTGCTTCTCAAAACATAGAAAAACTAATTGTATTTTGCTTATTATTTTTAGAAGCACAAATAAATAATACTAAAAGTACTTTTTTTAAAAGATTTTTTAAAAAATGGCTTTTCTCCCCTCAAGCAACACAACCAAACGCACCCAATAATTGGATCACTCTTTATATTCTTCATCTTCATTAATTTGAGACCGTCTCATGTTTAAACCATCATCATATGATGTCCTACTCTCAAGTTGCTACTAGCTAGCTACTGGGAGGATATATGAAAGAAAGATAAAATGTTGTAGTCTTTTTACTTTAATCGGATAACTCAAATGAAAGCAAGTAAATATAAGTTGGATTGATCAAATTTGGATTGATTGAAAACCATTTTGAAAACCAAAATCCAAACCAATCTGGTTATATTTAATATGTTTGGATTTTTGTACTCCAAACTCAAATCAAGTTGACCCATGAATGCCCCTATTTGGAACTAATCGAAGAAGAATAAGCATTTTATTTTGTACCCTAGGAGTTCTGTGCAAAAAAGTGTAGTTTTTCCTTCTAACCGTTCAATCAACTCTAAATCGATGTCATTTTGGGTGTTTTTGAGAAAAATTTTTCATGTTATGACAATCGTTTGAGTTACTCTCAAAGTTGCAATTTGTATGAGTCGATGAAGTTTAACCAACTCTAAGTCTATTAAGGAATAAGTTTTTTAGTAAGCTGACTTAGTTTCATATACTCCTGTATTCTAAATTAATGTATGAGCTTGACAACTATAATCATAAAATTAGATAATAATTTATATAAAATTGAATGGATAAATAATTTGACAACTTATCCTTCTTATGGTATGCTAATGCTCATGAGAAAAATATAGAAACTCAAATTAATTGCAAATTAAGCTTGGTCTAGGATTTCTACAAATGCAAAACAACAAAACCAAAAGAAAACAAGAAAACTAAAAAGGCAAAGAAACTTAGGTTGCCATTCAAGAAGCGTTAGTTTATAATATAATCCTAAGCTTTACTTCCCATTGCTTACGTTAATTTAGGCAATGACTGCATTGTCAAATTTGATCAATTTCTCCTTGCCATGTCCTTCATAAAAAGGTTTAGTCCTATTTGGAGCTGCACAATAGCCATGTACTCACTTTCACAACCTTTTTTTTAAAAGAATTTGATTGTTACTAGTTCCAAAGGACGTGTGGGATTGTGTTACAATAAGGTAAACAAAGAGAATGCGAAAGTATGAGAGAAGTTGAAAAGTAATTTCTAATTGCAACAGTGAAAAGTTATCAATACATACAGTGATTCATCTTTTTATACTTAAATACATTAAGAGAGACTAAACATATGGTTACATTCTAACGGCACATAGTTGCATTCTAACTAACTCTCAATGGCTTGCCAGCCTGGATAACTAGTTCCATTGCTCTAACATGCCCCCTTAATCCAGACTCTCCGGGGCTAACCAAAAGGGAGAGGACTTCTCAACAATTGTTGTGACTGGTGCATTAGGTCCCTGAGATAAAGGAATGATCTGCAGTTTGTTCCTGAAATGAAGGAACCACGAAGAAGACAAGGCATTGGTCAAAATGTTTGTTGGTTGCTCTTCAGAAGGAATGTGGACAACTTGTAGTTGCTGTCCCAAAACCTTTTCCCTGACAAAAAATAGATTCAACTCCATATGCTTTGTTCTATTGTGAAGAAATGGATTGTGTGCCAGCATAACAGTACTTAAATTGTTGCAATAGACAATTAGCTTGGGAGCAACAATATTGAGCTCCTTGAGCAAGAACTGAAGGCATAGAATTTTAGCCATAGTGTCAGCAAGACTCCTATACTCTGCTTCTGTACTAGAGCGAGCAACAATGAGTTGCTTCTTGGACCACCAAGATATTAGATTGGGTCTAAGAAATATATATGACCCCAAAGTGGACCTGTGATCATTAGGGTTTGCACCCTAATCCGCATCACAAAATCCTCGAAGAGGAAGATGAAGGGGAAGGCAAGAGCACAAGCCCATGAGATAGAGTGCCTGCCAAGTACTAAAGCACCCTTTTTACAACTTTCCAATGTTCTTCAGTTGAATTCTACATAAATTGACAGCATTTGTTGACACTATAAGAAATCTCAGGGCGTGTCACAGTGGCATATTAAAGTGCCCCCATTATCGACCGATAGAGCTGGGGATCAGAAAAGGAAGGAGTGGCAAATTTAGAGAGCTTGAGACTAGTCACCATGGGTGTAACAATGCCTTTAGCATTGGCGATCTTGCTAAGGGTCAAAAGATCTCGAATATGCTTCTGTTGAGATAGATGCAGTGCACCATTAGGAAGTTTGGTCAATTCAATACCCAAAAAATAATGCAAGAGACCCAAGTCTTTTAAAGAAAAATTAGAATCTAGTATAGTAATCAGTTGCTGTAATGAGGAAGGTTTGGACCCTGTTATGATAATATCAACAACGTAAACTAAGACGTCGATGCAGTGAATATCCAAGACTTGAACAAATAATGAGGGATCACATTTGCTAGAGTTAAATCCCAACTTAAAGAGTGTGTGAGCTAAGCGTTCGAACCAAGCACGTGGAGCCTGCTTCAGCGCCTTATAAAGGCGACAAACCAAAGAGGTGTTTGTAGCTTCAAAGCCTTCAGGCTGCTGCATATAAGCCTCTTCTTACAAGAAGCCATTAATGAATGCATTGTTTACATCCAGTTGCCGAATGTGCCACTGATTAGAGAGTACAAGTGAGAGAATAACTCGAATTGTGGCTGGCTTGACCATGGAAGAAAAAGTCTCTGAGTAATCAAAACCAACATGTTGGTGAAAGCCTTTTGCAACAAGTCAGGCCTTGTATTTGGAGATGGAACCATTGAGATTTTGTTTAATACGGAATACCCATTTGCAGCTGATTGGTACATGGCCAGGAGGAAAGGGAACCAAAGACCAAGTTTTATTCTTAAGGAGAGCATGATACTCATCTTTCATTGCCTCAAGCCATTCGGGGTCAAAGATGGCTTTAGGGATAGATTCAGGTGTGGTGTGTGTTAGATAGGCTTTTAGTTTAAAAATGCCTGATTTTGATCAAGTTTGCATAGGATGGGGTGCTAAAATAGATTTAGGCCAACGGGCAGGTTGGGAGAGTGGAGGTGGTGGTGGACTAGGTTCTGGGGTTGGTAATGGACTAGTTTGCAAAGCTGGTGATAAATGAAGGATGGTTGGGCAAGAGTGAAGGGAACTTATCTTGGGGATAGAGTGGGATGTGGATGAGGGAGTAGATGTGAGAGAAATAGAAGCAAGTGCTTGTTAGACAACGGTCAAGGGATTCAAGTATGTAGGAGGACTGAGACGTGGTGAAACCTTGAACAGGGAGGCTAACTGTGAAAATGGAAAATTCAACTCATTAAAAATAACATCCTTAGACATATTGATATGATTGGTGGGGACATGAAGACATTTATATCCCCTATACTAGGACCTATATCCAAGAAAGACACATTCAGAAGAATGAAAATTAAGTTTATGCTTGATATAGGGATGGAGCAAAGGAAAGTAGCTACAACCAAAGACCTTAAGAATAGAGTAATTAGGTTGATAATGAAATAAAGCTTGATAAAGGGAAAAGAAGGAAAGAACAAGAGTAGGTAATCTATTGATGATGTAAGCTACAATGGCAAATGCATCATCCTAGAATCTAAGAGGCAGGGAGGCATGGGCAAGCATGGACAAACCAGTTTCAGTAATATGTCTGTGCTTCTTCTCAATGGTTCCATTTTGGTGATCAGTACGAGGACAAATGATTCTATGAATGATGTTATGCTCACTAAGAAATTGAGTGAATAGTCTATATTCTCCACCCCAATCAAATTGAATACTTTTCACTGGGTATCCTAGTTGTAATTCTACCATTGTTTTAAATTGTTTAAATGCTGAAAATGCCTCAAATTTGATATACAAAAGTAAAGCCAAGTAAATTTAGTGAATGCATCAGCGAAAGCAATGTAGTACCGATGATCTTGAGATAAGGCAATAGGGGATGGTCCTGACAAATTAGTAAACACGAGTTCTAAAGGATAGTGATACATTGATGTGGAAGTAAATGAAGGCAGTCGATGAGACTTGCCTAAGCAACAGATATTACAAAAATCAAATTTATTTTTATTGATAACGGGAATATTGCAATGTTTCAAGACATGATTTACAATTCTAGAAGAGGGATGGCCTAATCGTTTGTGGCAAAGTGAGAAAACAGAATTAATAGTGGATGCAGTGTGACTAGATGTGTCAATGGGTGCAAGATTCACATTTAGAACATGATTCCTATGGTGAGGTGCAGTGTTTATAGGCAGATTGCTATTATTCCTAATACTAGATATAGAATCAGTAGAGGAAGGAGGCAGGGAGAAATGCCGAAGAGAAAACTAAGTAAAGCGGTATAGTCCTTACTTGTCCAGGAAGCCTCGAAGGAGAACCTCATTAGAACCCTGAGATTTAACAAAATAGTGTTTTGGATGGAATTCAAAATAGACATTGTTATCTTTTGCCAAATAATTGACACTAAGCAAATTTTTGGTTATAGATGGTAAACATTGGTTATGCCTAAATGCACCTTGCCAAACGAGTTAATTACATCAATCTTATGATATTGCTCATTCTTCAATGGATCGTTCATGGTTTCAAACTCGAGAAATGTTACCTTCTCATTTAAAACTTTCAACACTAGCTACCTTTGTTTTACATCAATTAGACCTATACTGGTAGTTAAGAAGGGATCCCAATATCAAAGGAATATTAAGATCTTCATAATATCCAATAGAACAAAATTAGTTGGCTAGATGAATTTGTCAACTTTTACAAGTGCATGATTGATTATATTTTATAGATGCTTAATTTAATAGTCTACTAGTTGAAGAGATGTCATAGTGATTTTGGCTTCTTCGACGTTCAACTTTTGGAAGATAACAAGGCATAAAGTTGATGCTAGCCCCAAGGTCACATAATGCCTTCTCAATAGTCAAAAACCCAACACTGAATGGAATGGTAAGGCTTGTAGGATTTTTCAATTTTGGTAGTAGTGTCTTTGTATTCTAGCACTACACTCTTCTATTAATGACACCCTTTCATCTTCTTTTAACCTCTGCTTCTTTATCATCAATTCCTTCATAAACTTGGAATAAGATGGCTTCTTTCGAAGAGCTTTCGCAATAGGAATGTTGAGAAATTTGGCAAAATGGTTCTCTCAAAAACACATCATCAATAGTAGAGGATATGAAACTCGATCATAAGCTGATGGTCCATATAGTGTTTCCCAATCAAGCTCCTTTTTCTTCATCCTTTCTGGTTATTCTTCATGTTCGGAGGCTTTACTAGAAACTTGATTTGTTGAAGAGCTCTTATTCAACTAGAAGTGTCCTTAACATATATAGCCTTGTTTCCTATGCTTGGGCCTTCAATTATCTTACCACATGCTTAGAGTGATAGCATTACATTGCTCTTTTGATTTGATAACTGTATCACTTGGAAATTTGCCTTGAGCATTTTTTGTTGATTGCCTTGAGATCAGCCCTATCATGACTTTCCAAGTTCCTTATAGAGGCATTACATTTCTCGCCTTTCTGTACAAACTTTTTCACTAGGAAATTGATAATCATTTGTAGCCATATGGTGCATTTGTTTGTGCTTCTAGCCAAAAAAAAAAAAAGTATTTATGAAATTTTTAATGTTGTTTGTTTGTTCTTCTAAAAAAAACATAAAATAATTAGTTTTTCTATTTTTTTGAGAAGCAAAAGTAGTAAAAGAAAGAGAATTTTATTTCTTGAATTTAGGAACCACTACTGTTTCACTCTATTATGATTTTATTGTTAATTTTTTTAAAAACATACTTCCTTTTTACTCCCATTCTCACCCTTCTATCTCCATGTTCTTAATTGTAATTTTATAAGAAAAAGTATTTATATATTTATCATATCCAAATAGTTTAACAAATTCTAATTTTGATAAAAAAAAATAATAATCATACACTTACACTGCCAAATGCAAAACAATTTCATGTTTTTGCTTCTACTTCTATCTTAGAATTTTAACCAAATTGGCCCATAATCTTAATCAATTAATATATTTCCTCAAGAGTCTTAGTGCTTAGAGATCCTCAAATTGAGACGTCAATCATAGATCTCATGGCATGATTCATACCATTATAGACAATATGAATTTGTTACCACTCTTCAAAGGAATCGTGAGGGCATTTTCTTGACATCTCTTTGAACATTTCCCATGCCTTATAAAGTGATTCAGCTTGTTTTTTGGGAGAAACACATGATCTTGCTTCTTATCTTCACACACACACACACACACACATAGATACACATATAGGGGTGTTAAAAAAAATTGTTTGAAGCAAACCAATTCTATAACCAAACCAAACTATACCTTAAAAACCTAACTTTTTAAAAAGAAATTAATAACTAAACTAGTTTAAACAGTGCAATTAACCAAACTAAAAAACAATTCGATGCACTAGTTATCAATGAATGTGGAGCCTTCTTGGATGAACAGCTAGCAGCACTTGATTTTTTCCTCCACTATACTATTATTGTGGACCTCCTTCACTGCACCACCTCAAGAGATCCTTGGCACACAAGAGCACATCCCTAGGGTTCCTCAACCAAGCCATGCCCTTATTGCATAGAGGTTCAGTGAGGTCCCAAAACTTTGAGATGTAAGTGGTTGGAGTTGCCACCGTTGCTGCTAGATTTCATGTTCAATGGTGACAAGATGGCGTTGGAGTTGTGTTGAAGGAGAGCATCTCATCGTTGTTTCTCTGATCTGCAACCACTGAGGGCCACCACCGTGGGTAGGAGTGTTGGGTATGTGAATAATATTGAAATATAAGACAACAAATAGCACTACTGAACCAGTTTAAACTGGTTTTAAACCAATTTGTTTGAGTAAAAAATTGTTTGGTTAAATTTTTTGTTTGCTTTTATAGTTTGCCCTATCTCCAAAATCAAAATATAACGAACTTGGTACCTTACATAAACAAACCAAATATTAAAAATTAAAAGAAATAATAAATTTGCAAGAAAATTAAAATAAAAAAAAAATTTGAGCCAAATTTAGTATCTTCCTAGGTACTAATGAGATAAGCTTGTTGTTCAATCCCTAGCAATATCACCAAAAACTTAATGAAGTGTTGGCAAGTATGCAAAGTCATATAAGTAATAAAAAGGGTGAAAAAGTATCATTCCTATAGAGATTAAGCGACCGAACACCAATTACAATCCAAATACTATTTAGGCTTCAAATTTGGGATTGAGAAAATAATTACAAATAAAATGATCAAAAATAAAATACCTAACATAAGGAAATCAAGAATCAATAACAATAATAATACAAAGTCCATAATCTAGAAAGATTTTTTAGGTATCATTCAATTGGATACTCTCTATTCCACTACTTTCAATTTCTTTCCTTAATTGGAAAGATTTAATTGGACTCACTACAATTAATTAATTTTGGTTGATTACTGTAATATCCCCATATAACGTAATAGGGAATAATAAAAATAAACTTTTATTACTTATAAATTTGTCCCTGAACTTTTAAAAGAATGACCTTTAGGTCTTTATATATTATTTACAGCTTTGCTCCTGAATATTTTAAAAAATGACATTTAGGTCCTTATATCAACAGGATTAGTAAAATAAGGTTTTAAATGAAGCAAAATCACGTAGCGAAAACGTAGAAACCTAAACCTCGGCCGATTGCGCCACGGAGGTATCCATATGTGAAATGACATGGGATGCCCCTAGACTTATCCATAATTATGAAAATACCATTAGCCATGAAAAATAGAAAACAGAATGGCCATCAATTTGTAAAACGTTTAATTTACACCATTAATCGATTTATTCGATTTTAATGCATAAGTAAGTTAAATAGAAGTTAATTAAGGATTAATTAGGTATTGATTTGATGCTGATTAGAGAGTTAGAATTAGAAATAATTAGAATAGAAACATATAAAACTTCACAAATTTCTTTAAAATCGATTTACCGATTTAAAGGAAATCGGTAAGATTACGGTATTTCAAACTGTCGGAACCGAACCAATAGGATTTTACGCTCTAAACCCTGCATCAAGTGGCTAAAAACTCAGTCATTTAACCCACCAAAGTGGCGCAGGACAGCCACAAAAGGGAGGGAAGCATGGCTGAATATGAGCCATACAAACTCCAACCAATCAAATTACAAGATTTCAACCACCAACACTTTCATAATATATTTCTCTTTTCCTTCAGCAGAATTTTTGAGCTCCCTCTTCCAGCAGCCTTCCTCTCCTCTTTTCTTCATCTTCTTCATCTCCTTCTTTCACTTTTAGCCTCCCTCAAGCTTCTTGCATCCCTAGAACTCAAGACTAGCTAGTTGTTGCTTCAAAATAAAGGTAGGATTCCAATTCTTGTCTTGATTTTCTGATTATGGGTAGCTGTTGGTGACTCTATTTACTCAATTCTTGATGAGATAATTGAATGATTATGAGGTTATTTGGCTGGTTTGTTGGCTGTTGTTGGTGTTAAATTCATTTAGGAAGTAAGAAAATGGGAAAGGATGAAGATGTGAGAAGCTGGAAACCTAGAATCTCTCGATAGTCCGTACGGCGGAGTGTACGGCTCCGCCTACAACCGATTAAATTGGGTGGAACTATTTTTATATGAAACTAGACATCTAGGGCTTTCCATATATGTATCATATAAAGCTTTTGAGTTAGAATTGAGAGTGAAATGAATTTTTGAATTTTGACCTAGGGTTTTGACTCTAGTTCTAGGCAGACTGGGTTGTTCAGGGTAGAACTCGCCCTATACTACTTGAAAACGAGTGAAACTAACTTTTTTAGAAAGCTTACACATAGGAGAATGTCCCATAAAAATTTTAGAATTAGATAAGGTCCCAGTTGTTCCCAGTGATCCAAGAAAGTTGCCTTATGTCCAAATCGGGCCAGAACAGGGCAGTTTAGAAAGGTCAGAATTCGGAGCTTGTACCTTGAGCCCTACTAAGTCAAATGGAATGGAACATTTTGCAAATGAAACTTTACCCTGTTAGCTTTAATATGTGTCCAATTTCGTGCAATTTGAGTCAATTTTCGATTTTTAGTGGATTTTTACTTTTAAGTATCTGATTTTGGCTAGCCACTAGGTAGGCCGAGATAAAACCTAAAATATCTTGAGTTATAGATATCAAAATTGGATGGGACCAAAGAGGTTAGAAATAGACACATAGCACTTCAACATACCCAAAATTGAGGTCTAAATGAGTTAAATAGAAATTATGGGTTGATTTAGAAGAACCGGGTTGGCTGACTATGCTGAGGCAAAAGCTTTACCTTAATGAGATTATTGTTATTATGAGTTCCATGTTGAAATATGTATGCAATATTGTGACCTTTGTGACAAATTGATATTCTGGTATACTGGCACTATTCACAGGAAAGTGGACTCGATCCGTTATGCTACCAAAATTCCGGCAGAAATATGTGAATTATATGAATGTGATAAACATTTATGTGTTATGCTCGTAAAATTCATATATGCAAGGATGATTTAAGTATGATATGGATATATTGAATGTGGATCCCTTCACTTGGAGGCAGTTGCACTTTGAATCCCTCCTCGTGAAGGCAGCTACCCTCTACCTTGGAGGCACGTGGTCAGAAGAGATCCATCAATTAGAGGCACGTGACCAAAATGAGATCCCTCCGCGGCTAGAGGCACATGAATCCCCTTGTGGGTGAGTCGGTGTGACGACGGTCACGAGTCGAGCTAACGAGCTCACTCCAAGGCCAGGCTATTCAAGGGCAGTAAAGGCTAAAGACTAAAGATTAAAACATATGCAAGCACCCCGCTCACATGAGGCATGGCATTGACCCAGCTAGTGTGAGTATAGGGGCTAGGACTTACATGAGATATGGCATGACCCAGCTAATGTAAGTACCGAATGAAGGTCCGATATTCTTAAGGAACGTGATATGGCGATCACGCTCTGATGGGGTATGACATGACGATCATACTTTGGAATATGGCATGTAAAGATTTTATGATGAAAAGGAAGGAAAAGAAAGAAAAGTAAACTTTATGTATATGCATGAATTTAAGTACAAATAAAGTTACGTGCAGATGTTATGTTCCCAGTATATTGATACTATGTGTATTTTAAGATGTTACAGTTATTATCCATGGCATTATTCATGAACAAATTTTGTGTAGGCTTTCCCAAATTATAAGTGTATGAGTAAAATAAACTTTGCTTTGGGTAATATGTTTTCGAACTATAAAATTAAACAGTCCACGTAATATGTTCACTTTTTCCATAATAAACCGAAGCAAACTGGAGATGATAACGATGACATTATGTATGGTAATTGGAGAATCCTACTGAGAATTTATAAATCTCACTCCTATTTTTCTGTGTTATCTCCAAAAAGTTCAAGAAGTTTGAAAATTTGAAGTTCTTTGTCGAGATAAGATCCTCAGTAACTTGATAACAACTCCAGGGTGTGGTGCTATGACTTAAGCATAGTACTGTACTAGGGAGGATGTTACAATTATTTTTTAAAAAAAATATAAAACTCCAACCACCCTACTGTAATGAATAATTATAAGGCTCACTACAAGTTGTTGACATTTATTATATATAATCCACTCACCTCACTCATCCTCTAATCACAATAGTGATGTAGATTAGATTTATCTGGATGCAAATTGGCATGACTATTGATTTAATATAAAATACAATTTTATATTCATAGCTTAAAAAAATACAAAATGCAAATTGAAAGATTATAAAAATTACATATATCTTTTTACATTTATCTTTTAATCTTAAGTAATCAACTTTGTTCTGAACTGTAATTACATATATGCTTGTAGTTGAAACTCAATTCTTCTATGGTGGATATAAAAAAATATCAAAGAAAAGTACATTATTTATAGAAAGAGAACATGTACTGCAATTAAGCAATATTGATAAAATTGATAGTCAAATAATATTATAATAAATAATTTTATAAATATCCTAAACCCTAAATCTTGAAATTTATATATTTATTTTTAATATTATAATAAATAATTTTATATCTTTAATAAGAAACTATTAACAATTAAAATTATTATTAATTAATTTTTTTAGCTTTACAACACTCCAATTGTATGTTTATATTTACAAACTATAATTTTATCTATTGGATTTAATACTTTAAGCTTTGATAAACAATATTATTTACTTCTTCATTAAATAAAAATACCTTGGATTTAAGGTATGAAATTTAAATTAATGAATTATATTCACATATATTTTAAATATATAATAAATTATTTTTTAACTTTGATAAGAAAATGTAAACAATTTAAATTGTATCAATTCATTCATTTTATTCTTACATTACTCCAATTGTAAGTTTTATAGCTATATCTATAGATAAGATATCCTAAGTTTTAGAGTTGTTACAAGCAATCACATTGATGGAAAAGTTTATATTCCCTAGGCGAATTTAATCCCCTCTAATCCAAAAATGCCTTTAAATTTTCAAAGAAGGAAATTTTCAATACTAGTTTGCTTTACTATGACTATTGATAAAAGTCACGGGCAATCTTCGAATTGTTTTTACCAAAGCCTGTCTTCATTCATGGATAACTCTATATTGTTTTATCAATAGTCAAGTTGAAGAAAATGTTAAAGAATTATATTTTAGTTGAAAATAAAAAACTTTGTCTACCAAGAGGTGTTTTGAAAGATCTAATGTTCAAATAATTATAACTTTGAGGTTAGAAATTTTTTATTTATGCTCCAAATATTTTTTCCAAGGTAAATTATTTTATTTCATAAATTAAAAGAATTAATAAAATTATATTAATAACTAATTTTATTTTTATGCAGATAACTAGATCAACCTTGGATCTAAGTTATATGTCAATCATTAGAGAAGCATTTGTAATTTTTCATTTTTTGTGATCGATTTGTTGCATTCTAGTTTGATATAATGAAATTGTCTCCTTCATTTTATATTTATTAACTTATTTAGTTAAATTTAATTAAAGTATACAAGTATTTTAATTTTTCATGTTTAAAAAGATATTTCTTTCATAATAATTATTTACGCAAAAACTATTTTAGCATGCGCATTGCAGGGTAAAGAAATGCTAGTGTAAGATATACGAAGGAGCTAGGGATTCAATTTCATTTAATTGTGCCACCGAGTATTCACGATTTTGACTAATCAATATTTATCTATGCAATTATTATGGAGCTTTTCTATTTGAATCAATTGGCATACCAATTCTTTTTTAACTCTTAAAACCCAATTAATTTCATATCTTGAATTCTAAGGTTAAAGTTGTTACCAACGTATGAAATCCCAAAGCAAAAATCACACAATTATTAATCTTTACTCCTACACAATTAACAATTATGGTTTTTATTATGTGGTCTAAGTGATGCATAAATTTATTAATTTTCTACATAACTCAATAATCAATACGTCGATGATCAGGCCACAAAAGAATTAAGAATGACAATAAAACTCAATTGAATAAAAAATCTTTCATTATATCAAAAGGAATATCAATACATCATCATCCAGACTATGATACATCTTCACTCTAACGTAAATGGGATTAAGCCACTAAACATGGTCATCACACTCATATAAATAGACAAGGGCTATATAATGATCATGAATAAAGAGAAGAAAATAAAAGATGAAAGATCAAGTGCATGAATCTTATTTCTTGATATAGCCACCGAAGCCCCCCTCCTTCTTGGTTCCCAAAGACCAAAAGATGAATAAAAGATCAAAGGATGCCTGACTCTTCTTAATGAGTCCTATTTATATCTCCACCCTCTATTTTGAGCCTAGGTTAGACATAATCATCATGATTTGGCCCATAATGTGGGCTTTCAAGCTGGTCAAGACCAAATAAAATCAAGTCATTTATTCTCCGAATGAATGACATAGGTCGTGTTATTAGACATGGGGGAATCGTGTTAATTTTTTGGAAATATTGGGCAAGGCATAACCCCATGTCGAATGACATAGCGGTAGACATATTGTTTTGGTTTTGTAAGCATTTTATGAGTCGAAGATACGCCATGTTGAATCCATGAATGGGTTCATGTGATGCACTTCCAGCACATGCACTATTGGCATTCCAAGGATATTTCATCTTATATGATGCTCTAATATCTTCATGAAAGTTGTAGTTCTTCATCTTAGCTCTCCAATCCTTTTGAACCATTTGAATGTGACTTTTTGCTCAAGATATGGATGATTTAGCACAAGAATCTCAAGATTGAGAGGTAGTTGTAACTTTGATCTTGTATCCCCTTTTTTTTTCCTTGGAGACTTTGGAATTTGGGAAAGTGTTGAATATGAAAGTTGTAGATCAATATCTCTAATTTTCAAATAATCTCAAATTATCCAATTTTGATTTCTAGAGAAGACATTATGGATATCTCATTGTGTTATGCTTTGAATTTATGTAGATGGGCACTTAATTGGTTTCAATGTTTGCCACATTGATCTCCAATTACCTAGATAGTATTGATTTAACCTCAAATCCTAATTTTTTTAATCTGGAATCGTCAATTAATAATTATTACCTTGGAGTGCACACAATTCCACAATAATTAGATAATAAGTGGCTAACTCCAACACAAAAATCCTTCAAAACCATGTAAAAACTACCATAAGATGTATGCATTTTTCACAAAGGGGAAGAGCAAGTGTCCATGGTAAACTTTAACCAAAGTAAAATAATCTAGTACCGAGCAGGCTTGTGAACAAACAATTCCGCACATGAACAACTAAGCATGTGTCCCTTTATTCTCCAAGTTCGGGTCAAGGAGACTTTGGGCTTAGCCTCTTCTCAAGCAAACAAGCCTTCACTTCTAGTTTGTGCCCCTTCACCTTCCTACCCCTGGTTGAAGGGGCTTATGCATTGGCCTCTACCTAAGCAAATAGTCCTTTGCTTCTAGCATGTGCCCCTTCACCCTCTAATCTCAGGTCAAGGGTACTTTTCCATTGACCCCTACCCAAGCAAATGATTTAGGCCTCTAACTCATGTCCCACCATCTCCCAAGCTCAATCAAAAAGGGATCAATGTATTGGCAGATCAATTAAGTCCTCAAACACTAGTTGCCTCCATAGACCATTTCCTGTCAAACCCCTATCTCATTGCTCACTTGTCATTTGGATTCACCACATTAATTCATGCCCTAAATAAAGATAACCCTTTCATCCTAGCCTAGGATCTCTTCCATATTCCCCTAATCTTGGGCGTAATAAAGTAGTCACCTTAATGGCAAGGGGATCTCCCTCTATAAATATCATGACACGACTAATGGAAAATAGGTTCATTTCTTAGCCTACACACTTTGCCACCATCTCCTACTTAGAGTTCATTAGGAGCACCTATATATCTTATCGTATGTTGTGGAGATTATTAATGGAGCCACAATTGAAGCTTAGATTATCAGGAGGTATGTGTGTGATTTTTGTCCCCAAAATATCATGAACTTCCCATTTTGTCCCTTAAAAGTTGTTTTTATTCTCATTTGGACCCACTGTTAGTGTCTTATTAGTTTTTGCTGTTAAATGCCAATATGGCATCTTATGTAGATACTCACACGAACTAAAAGATAAGAGAAAGGGACCAAACTAAAAAAATAATAATATTTTATACAAAATATTTACATTTATATACAAGCCACCAGTGCTGAATAATATGTTGATCTGGAAATCAATCCTACTCTCATCCGGCTTTGGCAGAGAGAAGGAGTCCTCAAAGAATGGTATTGTAGTCTTGGCCCTGTAAAGCAAGATGAACTAACATTCTGCCGGGAGCCCCCTTATTGCTAATACATAATCCTTACTTTGGCAAGGCGAGAACTTCGGTTTTCATACAATAGCCTACTTATCAAGCCCCAGTTACTCATAAGGATCACATACTAACAACAAAGAGGACCGGAAAACTGGACCATTAATCTGGTACTTTTCTGATGCATAGGATCCTCTATTAGAGGCAAGTGCAGAGCATACTTCGCATCTTCTATAGCCTTATTATTTCCTTTATTTTGCTTAAGATCATAAGAGCATACTAAGAGAAAGAAAGTGAGAACTTTCAGGAAGAAGAAAGAGGTTTAGAAACTCAAGTTTATGGAAACACACTTGTATTATTTCTGATGGAGTTTTCTGATTGCTTTACAAAGAGGGAGCTCCTTCCTTTATATAGAGAAGGAAGCTTGCAAGACACTTCTAGCAATCTTGCTACGTAGTCAACTTCTTCTACAAGTTTCTAACAACTTCTTCTACAAGTCTCCTAATAAGATAAGCATCATAAGTACTTATTGGACACTTGTCACACTGACAAAGACTAGACACCTAAGGTTAATTATTACAAAAGACAAACTCATTTATGACTATGACCCACCTATTTATTACAAGGATAAGACTATACTTCTTTTACAAGGTACTTCATTTATTACAATGCTTGACTAGGACACTAAAAGACAAATAACTTTTCTATGATATTTATTGTAGTGTGATGTGGCTTTCTCTTTACGATTCTTGGACTTTGAGCTTTGTTGGATTGTCGACACCTCTGCTACTTGAAGATAGGTTCATGGCTTGGTGATAAGTTTGCTTTCTCGTCTCTATCTACTTTTTCCTAGTACTCTTTTAACTCTGCTTTTAACAGTATTTCTTCAGGATCTGTTTCTTTCATGTCTTCATCTGGGTCTTGAGAATCTTGCATGATCAGATCTTGCATTGAATTTCTGTTAGTGGTGGCGCTTGCCTGGCTTGTCTCAAATCCTACAGCTGGTGTTTCATCCGTATGGGGAATCTCGGATAATGGACAGATGATATCTAGTGGTTAGGTACAGGTGGCATCATCATCTACACCGTTAATTTCCTGCAAATGAAAAATTAAGTTTTCTTTGTAGAATAGAGGTTCATTTTCTCGGACAAGTGCTTTCATGTTAGGGAGTAATGTATACACCCTGGCATGGTTTTGTGTCCAAAGGAGCTTTGTCTGTGGATGCTGGAAATATTGACGGTGGATAATAAAGACTGAGATGAAATCATTTAACTGATCATCATCTAATTTCCAAATATTAAATCTAAATAATTCTCTGTCAAGTTCTTTGATCCACCAACTAATGGGTAAAAACCATTGGAGAGTGTTCCATAAAAGAGAAGAGCGATTTTCTGGGTCTAAAAGAAATTTTCTTAATTTGAAAGCAAGGCACAAGATAAGATAAGAATATAATATAGAGACACACCATAGATACCACATGTCAGATTCTATGAATGTTGTTCCCATGAAGATGGTAAAAATGGTGAGATATGGTGCAACAGGACTTAACCAAGTAGGTTGAGGAGTAAGGTTATGTGTTTGGACAGACCTATTGAGGTAAAAGGACATGTGTGACTTGGCGAATTCCTGTAAGTATTTTGGTGTTACTGGAGTGCCAGGAGGAATTTCAGGTGGGAAAGTTCTTTGGGTTATGCTTTCTTCAAAGGAACAGGATGGATAGGTGTTCATAATGATCAGTGGGTAACAGTGAGTGGAGGCGATGATGGTGATGGGTTTGGTTTGGGTTTGGTTTGGTCTAGAGAGGAAATCTGGAATGAGGTTTTGAGTTCCCTTTATATGCTTTACAGAGAAGTCATATCGGGAAAACCATTCTTTAAGTCTGAGTATCTGAGGATTTGGCGGGATTTTATTTTTGAATTCAAGTAGTTTGGAAAATGAGGAATTATCAAGGTGTACCTCAAACTGGTGTCCCCTGAGATGGAAATCAAATTTTTGAATTCTATACTTGACTGCCAGAGTTTCCTTGTAAGTTGTATGATAGTGGAGTTTTGCTGGCTTGAACTGTCCACTGGCATGTCCACAGTAAAATTTCTGGCCTTCAACTTCTTCGATGAGGACTGCTCCCCAGTATTGGTCACTAGCATCTGTTCGTAAAATCCGTTTTCCTTCTCCAGGTATCTTGAGAGGAGGTGGATTTTTTGCTGCTTGTTTCAGACGCTTTACAGCTTCAGTTTGCTCTGGTCCCCATGGCAGAGCATTTTTTTTGAGGAGTTTGGACAGCTTTGTGGTGTCTTTGGAAATATGTGGAATGAAATCTCTTATGTAATTCAGGATTCCTAGGAACTGTTGAATTTGCTTTGGGGTCATATTTTCATCAAGGAACTTTGCAAGTTCTTCAGCAATGTGAGGCTGAGGTACATATTTTCCTTTCGAAAAATGCATTCCCAGAAAATCTACTTCAGTAGTTCCAATCTGAGACTTTCTTGATAACAGCATTACTCCATACTGATCACAGATCCTATAGAATTTTTCTAAGAGTTGTTTGTGATGGTCTTCATTTGGAGAGAAAATGAGTATGTCATCAATATAGATAAGGGCGCTGTCAAGGAGTGGTTCAAATACCCTGGTCATGGCCTTTTGGAATAGTGACGGGGCGACTTTGAGCCGAAAGGGTAGGACAGTCCATTGGTAATGGGCATTAGGAATGCAAAATGCGGTTTTTAGCCTATCTTTTGGGTTAAGGCCCAATTGCCAAAATCCTGATTTCAGGTTAAATTTTGAAAAGATATGGGCATTCCGGATATAGGAATAAAGAGAGTAAATTTTTGGAAGAGGAAACTTGTCGTCTTTAAGGAATTGGTTTAGCGGTCGATAATCGATGACAAGTCTCTTCTTTCCTCGAACCTGTTCAGATCTTTTATTCACGTAAAAAGTTGGCATACCCAATCTGATTTAGTTGGCTCAATTAGTCCTTGTTTCAGCAACTGTTGGCATTCTTCAAATGCTGCTGCTCTGTCAGATGGTGACATTCCCGGATGAACTGTCTTGGTTGGATTAATGTCTTCATTTAATTTGAATGGGAATTCTACGAAGAATCTTTCATTTTTCCAAAGTGGATGAAGATGCTTGAAAAGATCATGGCTGTCAGCACTCATCTTAAGGAGTTTGTCCCTTATGTCTTCATATCCCAATGGTGCATCTGCAAGAGTGAACAATTTTGAGATAGTAGAATAAGGCTTGAACTCTCTTTTGAATTTAATCCCTTGGGAGAGAATTTGAAGTCTATGATTTTGAGTGTAGACATCCATGCCAATCACAAGATCTTTGTTGGGCAAATCTGTTCCAATGACTTTGGTCCAAATGATACATCCTGGGAAGAATTTAATGCCAATCTTGTGCTTAGTAATTAGATCCGTCCGGAAGATCTTTCTATCTGCTGCTTTGAAGAAATGAACACTGGATTCCACCAGATTCATCAAAGTCTTTTGTGCTCCTGTATCTATAAAAGCAATGGCTTTGATTGGAACATCATATTTGGAAGGAAGAATATGAATCTCAATATTTGGCAATGGTGGAACTGGATCAAGTGAACTGATTTCTAAACTTGGAAGTCTGGGGACTTCTTCTGCTTGTAGGATAGGGAAGTATTCTTCAGAACTAGAAGAGTCTGACTCACTGTTTTCTTCGGAGTCTGTGTATTATGGTCTGAAAATAGTAGAGGCATTTGATTGATCTTGCTCATCGTACCAAGACTCAATGTCTTCGTCTGCGGCTAGGTCAAGGGAATGGATTAGCTTGGAAGCCTTTTCCTTTTTATTTGAACAATTTTTTGAAAAATGTCCTTTCTTGCCACAAATGAAACATCGTTTGACATCTTTTCCTCGGAAAGGCTTTTTTTTGAAGAATTTGACCTTTTTCTTCTTCCCTTACCTATTCATGAAGATTTTGTTTTTCTTTCTGGCGGTTGGCTTGTAACAGCAGTTACAATCTTTCTCCTTGTACTTGATCTCCAGATAATTCTTTTTGCAAGCTTTGGTGTATTTTTTTTCTGTCTTTGAGAATATTTTCAAAGAGGACTTATTGACTGTAGAGTTTGTCCAATGCAGCAAGGCACGTCTGGTGGATTTCTCCAAGAGTCATGCTTACAACGTCTCTTTGCATAGTGGTAAACATTCGGTACATTTCTGCCTGGAGTTCTTCAGGAAGAGAGCTGACATAAGTGTTTTTAAGGCTAGGATCATTATAGCCATTCAGTTGATAAAACCTTTAAGCCATTCTTTTGAAATGGCGTTCGAGGTCAGGTTTTTTCAGAGAACAACACTTCATGTCAAAGTATTCCTTCCAAATCTCCTTTTGAACAAGACTGTGGTCACCAAGGAATTCATGGTGGAATGCTGCAATAATAGTATCAGTACTCTCTAGTCTGTGTAGTTCATCTTGCCTTACAGGGCCAAGACTACAATACCAATCTTTGAGGACTCCAGTCATGTGTGCACAGAATTCTTCAATGACTCGGTACCGATCAGCATCAAGTGAAACCATCTTAGCATCCATCCAGGATTTAAAATCTAGAAACCTTTTTCTCCATTGAGATGGTGGAATGTCATCTATAGTAAACAAAGGTCCTCCAGATGGCGGAGGAGTATTGATCTCTTGAAGATTTAAAGATGATGATTGAGCCCCTCTGGTTGTCTCAGTTTCTACAGTTGTGGCCATGAGAATCCCGGTGATGTCAGCATGCTCGTCATCACTAGGAATCTCTACAGATGCTTCGACACTTTGGTCATCGCTATCTGTTTGCTCCTGGTAGGCATGTGAGGCTATCATGGCTTAAGACAGTGGGATGGTATCAGGATCAATCTCTGATGTCTGAGTCTTCTTTGGAGATGGTTCAGGTTCAGGAGATTTTGGGTTTTGAATTTGTTGTTTTGGAAAAATTAAGGAAGACTCAACAACTTCTTTCTTCTTTGGGTTTTCTCTGGAGGGTCAAGGTCTTTCTCCAAAGAATGTTGTTTTTGGTGGTAGGATTAGTGGTAATAAAGGTGGAGGTTTATGTGGCTGTGAGGATGGCAGAAGGCTGGGATATATTTTTGATGGCGGAGCAAAGAATGGGTCTGCTTCTAGCTGCTTTTGAAGGCTTTTTCTATACTCATAGAGTTCTTCTATGCAGTGGCTGAGCCTTTGAAGTTCTCTTTCTCTTTGATCAAAGGCTTGGTCATGGATATTTCGAATAGGAAGCTGCTGGATTTCCACTTCCAAGACTTCGATTCTGGCCTTTGTTTCCTTATAATATTTTTGCAATTTTTCTAATAGTATCCCCAGTCGTTGCTTTACGGCTGTCATGAGACTATCAATCTTTTGATTGATTTTTGTCAGCAGTCCATTTTGGGCTATGGAGTTTTCAGTTTGCCAGTTCAGAACTTCTTCAGCTTGAGTCAGAGGTTTCAGTTTCCCATCTAGTTGTACTTCAGTTGGCTGGATAAAAGGTTTAGTATGTGTTTGGGTGTTAGGGCTGGATTTTCTTTCTAGAGCTGGAAAGTCAGCTTCGTAGGTGGTTGATGTGAAAGCAAACATCATGCAGGAAATTTCTGGTGTTGTTGGGACAGAAAGTGTGGATTCTGGGCTTTTACAAGAAAAGGAATTTGTGGTATTTTATGGTGGTGGCCAAGTGATAAGATCGGGTCTTCAGGTGGTGGTGGATACCCTTCTTGTCGAAGTATCCTGAGGGCTTCTTTATAGATCGGCAGTGGTTCCTTCTTCTTAATGGTCCCTATCCAGGGACCATTGTCTGGATCAAATCTCCTCTGTAGCTTGGGAGGAGGCTTGCAAGGAGTAGCAGGATGCTTACAGTCTCCTGTGCATGCCCTTCTCCATTCATCATTTCCTAGCATGGGATAGAACCATGTGTTGCAAATACAGCCTGGTTCGCACATTCCTGATCCAGGAATATCCTATAAGAAATGACCATCAATTTTGTCAGAATAGATGATTTGTCCATTTGTATCAATAGCATGGATCGGCAGCTTCTTTTTGGCTGCTCCGGGAGTGATCATCATGGTGTGGAAGACTGGAGGGTTTCCCTCAGAAGGTTCTTCTTGATCTGGCCTTTTGAAAATAGTTCTGACAGTTCCATCAGCAGATCTTTGAAAACTTACTTCAATGGAGACAGCAGAGGTGCTGTTCCTTTTGAAGTTTTCATAGTTACTTATCCATTCAAGCAGCATGAGCTGTAGAAGATCCTTCTTTGGAATCTGTTTTGGAATCTGAACGATGGAGGGCGTCTCATCATTTGAAGTAACCAGGACCATCAAGGCATTTTCATTAAAGCTTTTTGGAGTAGGCAGATCAAAACAATGATCTTGAAGCCTATAAATAAGCTGCTGCTGTAGTGAGGCGGCTAGGGCAACTCCATTTTGTGGAGCCCCTATGAGTTGGACCTGTACTTTGAATCTGGTGGTTAAAGTGGGGTCTTTGAGATGGACATTGAAATTTGGGAACATGGTTAAAACAACACTTCCTGCATTTAGTGTCGTTAAAACAGTTCCGATAGTGGCATGTTCAAGACTCTGGAAAGTAGTGTCTAGTAGGCTTATCCTGGCGGTAATAGGAAGTCCTTTTCTCCCATGAAGAGAAAGAACTAGCCTAATAGCCCCAAGGTGAAGGCTAACATATCCTTCTCTCTGCCAAAGCCGAATGAGAGTAGGATTGATTTCCAGATCAATATATTGTTCAGCACTGGTGGCTTGGAGAGCACATTCATCCATCTTTGTAGTCTGGATATACTCTTTTACACCAGGTCTAGGGGTTGAGATAAGTTTTTTGCGGAGCCATTTAAATGGTCCTTTTTCTCGTCTAAAGACATTATAGGGACTAAGGAGAGGAGGAATAGAACTTTCTATTTGAGCATCTTCAAGGACATAGGAGTATTCTATAAGGTTTTCTATTTTGGAAGAAAGAGTTTTTATACAGGACTTTGGGATAGATAGTCTTGAGGTTAAGGATAAAGGTTTTTAGAGGGCATTATCTGAGGAAGACGCCATATGTGAGTTAGGTTCTTCCCTACTCATTCTCCCTTACTAACATCTATAACATACTCTCTGCTCTTTAGGAAATAAAGGAAATAACTTAGCCAGATGTTTAGGCTCTGATACCATTCTGCCGGGAGCCCCCTTATTGCTAATACATAATCCTTACTTTGGCAAGGCGAGAACTTCTAAATGATTATCTCAATAAAATATCTATTTTTAACCTATCATATTTAAAAATCGTTGTATTACATTATGAAATTAAATTATTTAGGTAAAATATAGTCAAAATAAAATACACGATATGTAAGAAAAATATATCAATTTTTCAAAAATTAAATAAAATTTAATTAAACTAATTTACCTGTAAGTCACACAATCATAAGTAAATGCACTAATGCATTGGCTAATTAACAAAAGCATCAATTGAATAATGTATTTATTAAGTAATTGATTAAAACATGCATGCAATTCACCAAGCAAATGACTAAGTAATTAAGACTCAACAAAAAAACAATTAAGACTCAACAATAGTATATTAGCGCTTATACCGGTTGAATACTTGTAGCGTATCTTAGTAACTATCTCAAGCAACTTTGTCCTGGATGAACCTCCGACCTTGCCATTAACTTTTTTTAGCAACCCATGAACCTTTAGTATTTTTATTCTTGAAGACTTTGTTACATGTGTGTTTGTCAACTTGTATCTTCAATCTAAATGTGCTAGTTTAATTACATATAAATTAGTTTAACAAAATTTTATTTTATTTTTTAAATTAATATGTTTTTTCTTGCATCTCATACATTTTATTTTTATTATATTTTATGTAAAATTTTTATTTTCATAAAATATAATATAAAATTTTTTAAATATTATAGGTCAAAGTAAATATTTTATAGAGACAATCAGTAAAAATATTTAATATAATAATTTACTTTCATAATTAAATTTTTGTTTCATGTATATAAATATAAATATTTTTTCATATAAAATATTATATTTTTCTATTTAGTCTCCTAAATATCACAACTTTTCTGTTTGGTTAATTTTTTTTTTTTTCTAAATCCTTTAATCTATGTACATCCAAGTAAGATGCCACGTTGTCACTTATTAATGGCAGAAACTAATGGAATACAAACAGATAAATTAAACTGGAATGAAGACAATTTTTGAGAAACTAAGCGAAAACTTTTTAAAAAATAGATACCAAACGAGAAAATTGTGATATTTTGAGGTACTGAAAACATAATCAAGCCTATATTGTGTTTGCATATAAATTATCAAATGATTTTGTTTATATTTATAAATCTTGAATGGTAAACTAAAAAGAAAATCCCAAATTTTGATTGATATTCTCAAATCAAACAAATGAAAAAAAAATATTTATAAGGATACGTCATACGTCTCTTTTCCATCTGAAAATACACCACCAAGTCGGCGCTCTTTTCTGGGCAGGGGCAAACCCTTCATCATCAGTCTTAATGAATTGTCTGAACTTTATGATCAACGTCATAAAAAGGTAAGCAGGATGAAAATGAAAGCTGGAAACGATACATTATTGCCAAAATTCCTATCAAGTTAGCCATGAGCAAGTTGGTTCATCTATTCTAGCCTATGTTGATTAGTCAAATCTAGCAATCCCTCAAAAATAAGGGTTGGGTGAAATGGAAAGTGATCTATATTTACAAGATGATCTGTATTTAGTTATTTACAAGATGGTTAAAGTTCAAACACTGGAAAAAAATAATAATAATTGTTGAAAGAACTTTTTAACCTAGACAATGCTCAAAAAATCAATATAACCATATATCTTTAGAGACACCTTAAAGACCAAAAAGAAAAATCTAGCAACCCCCTCGACCAGCAAAAATTAAATTGAAGTGGCAAACTGTCCATCTATCAGGCATCAAACAACGTTTTGTAGACAAGTCAATACAAAATTACCAGTGATGTTATGATTTCAATGTTACTTAGCCCTTGTTATGGTAGGCTGTTGACTCGCAGCTAATCATCATTTCCCTTTCAACACCCGCATTTATTAGCCTACGCATTTTTTTGGAAAATCAAATTTTTTGAAGTGTCTCTAAGTCTAACTTAGACTCACTTGATCTTGCCATGACAAGATGTATAATTTTTCTTCATGTTTTAAGAGCTATTTTTTGCATGTTTGCGAGTTTTATTTTAAAAGAGAAATGAGACAAGGAAGAAACTGATTAGGTCCATATCTTTATTTTGGAGTTGTATTTAGAGCAAGAAAAATATTTTAGGGTTTTTATTAACCCCAAAACCCATATTTCACAGTTCCCATAAATTGTGGGATTTTAATAAAATTAAAATGTAAAATATTATTTTAAACTCTTCATAAACTTTTTATTTTATTTTCTTTATCTATTATAAACTCCCAAACAAAAGTAAGGTGAAACTTTCTAATCTCTCTCTTTCTCTTATCTTTCGTTCTCCCTTGATGTCTTTTCTTCATTTTCTCTCATAAATCTCGATCAAACCCTAAGAAAATGACACTGAGATTGAGAAAATAACTTAATAGTCTTTTTTTAAAAAAAGTAATCATAAAACATTGGATTACCCTTTGCCTAAATTATGTTTGTTAGAAAAAAAAAAATTTGATAAGCCAGAAAAAACGGCAAGGCGTGAGAGAGAGAAGAAATTACATAAATATATATTAAAAAATGAAGAGTTAAATAATTAATAGACTAATAAAAAAAGAAAATATTTGTACAAAATAATTAGTTATTTGTTAAAATTCTAAAATAACATATAATGTTAAAAAAATGTTTCAAAATGACACTTATTAACGAATGGAAGGAGTTGTCTGCTACTAGCAATTTTCTTCTCAACACTTACGGGCATTTAAAAAAGAAAAATCAACTTCGCGATTTTAGTTTTTATGTCAATAGTTAAATCTAGGGTTTATCACTACATGTAAATTATAGTTATTAATCAGGCTGTAACGATTTTTCACTTAAATCATCTAAGTCAAGATGTTGGTTCGCAGCAATCAGTTATAACATTAGGCTACTATAATTCTAATAGTAGGGTTTATTTATCCAAAGAACCGGTGGTTGCCACACGCACATCAAATTAAGAGAAAACAACGAAGTTTCATTCTCCTGCAGCTGCGTTATATATAATTTATGGTTGATGAGCTTTCATATGCACTCACTTTATGATAACAGCAATTAATGGAATCACATTAAGATGCTATTTTTCAATTATTATGGAAACATACACCAAAAGGTTGAGAGCCTTCTTATCCATGAACATGTGGCAAGTTCATGTCTACACGTCTACATCTAATTGGAAAGCAAAATGGGAGGGGCTCATCTGCTACAATAAGATCAAAAGTAGCCTAAATGTAGATATTAATCTTGGTCCTTCAATTTTTTTTTTAATTTTTTTGTATATGATGCTTCTTCAAGAGCCATCCACCTCAGTGATTATATTTCAAGTGGGGCACCCTGTGTTAGTTCTGCGCATTATGAGAAAAGGAAAGTAGGGAATCCTAATCCGTTCCAAATTCTCAATGAAGTGACTAGCACTGGCTTGGGACTACCGAAAGTGAAATCCATACATTTCTAACCAATAGAAATTCCCAAAAGCTTCATTCACTGTATGATATTCAAGGGTATTCTACCTTGCTGACATTGACACATCACCATCTCATCACTCATATCTGTATGCATAAACTTGGTAATGTACCTTATAAATGCGTGGATTTTGGCTCAAGGACTGGGATAATTTTCCTCCAATATGACAAAAAGCAGATTAAATTTTAAGGTGAAAACAAAAAACATGGGTTGCATAATTGATTGGGAAACTAGGGTATATGGTGAACTTGTACAGCTATATATATTTGTCCAACCAGTTCATCCACTTGATTCTTTGTTTGTTTGTTTGTTTGTTTTTTTCATTTTATCTTTTTTTGGGTTTTTTTTTTCCTTTCTTGTGGGTGATAGAAAACAATTATACGTTGGTAAAATCATTTTCAAAAGGAAATTGGGGCCTATGAGTATTCTTGAACCTTTCGATATGAGAAGATAACGAAGTTTCGGAAATCCACAAGTTGAAACAAACTGCAAGCTGGAAATTTGAAGGATAAATTAAAGATTCCAAAATGGATAAGATTGTTGCTTAAAGTCTGATTGGAGTAAATAAGAGCCTAACCAGTCCAAGATTCGACTTTCGGTTTGCATTTCCTAAGGTTACTCTTGATTATCATCCTAAAGAAGTTATGCAATTTGAAAAGGTACATGTATTATGCGATGGTGCAAGTCTACTAACAACCAAAATTTCTGTCGGCTAGTAAAGTCTAGCGGATTCCGGGCTCCAACAACCATAAAAATACACATGAAAATTTAATGAGATATTCGTATATTATTTCATACACCGATACTAACTTCTTGTCGTCTGTAGGTTTTTTTTCTAATTTAATTTTATCATATCTCATATAAATTGGACTTAATAATTGACCTTAAATTAATTAAAAAAACCCACAAACGACAAAAAATATTAATAGTATTTGGAAATGAGGGTTTTATTTGGAAACATCATAATTATTGTAGATCTTTGTCTATGATGTTTCGAAAACTGCATAGCAATTTTTTTAAATGATATTTTTCAATTCTTATAGTTATATCAAACTTTAATTATATATATATATTGCGTATAGGTACATATAATTTTCTACCATTTAGGTTTTAATTTTTCAAGGGCCAAATTAAAATTAAGTTTAACTACAGAAATCAATCATTTTCAAAAAGTAAAGATTAATTCATCATAAAAAATAATAAATATAATTTTTCAAGGGCCAAATTAAAATTAAGTTTAACTACAGAAATCAATCATTTGCAAAAAGTAAAGATTAATTCATCATAAAAAATAATAAATATAAGAACTAAAATCTAAAACGGTAAAAAATATAAGGATTAGTATTGAACTGGAGGGGTAAAATTCAAATTAGTATCAAAACTAAAACCTAAAACATAAAATTATAAGAACCAAAATTAAAATTAGAAAAAAAAAATACTTTACCCCTTGGATTATATGCCACATGTATTTTAACCCTTATATTTTAAAAAAGTATAAATTAATTATCTAAATTTTCTTAAATATATATTTTAATTAAAACAAGTGTATTATATTATTTAAACTTTGGATTATATGCAAATTAACCTTCTAAACTTTTTTAATTGTGTAACTCGATACTCTAAATTTTTTTAAATATGTGTTATTTTTATTAATAATTGGTTAAAAGCTTAGCAAAAAAAATTAATTTACATATTCAGAAAAATTTAAGAAGTCGATTTACATTTTTCTAAAATATAAAAATTAAAGCGCACATAATCTATAATTCAAGGGGTAAGATGTTTTTCCCTCTTAAAATTAATAAAAAGATATTTGTATCAAAATCTAACGCAAACTTAAAGAATATTTATATAATTTTACCTTATTAGATGTAAAGTAATTTGTATATATCTTCAATTAATAGATTAAATTTTTTAAAAGTTAATTCTTGACACACCAAAATCCATAACCTTTTAAGAGGTATTATTGGAAATAACTTTTATTATATTACCTATAATTATGAATTGAACGAGTGTAATTCCTCTTTGTATTTCTTTCTCTATTTTTGCTATTTAGTTTTCCTCCTTCCTTCTTTTTCCTGCAAGTACCAATTAATGCCACTGGTGTTTAAAACCCATTAAAAAGTTACAATTTCCTTGTAATGTGATTACCTTCAACAAGGGCAAGAAGCGAGCTAAGCTGAGCTTGAGCTTAGCATAACTTAGACTCGGCTCATTAATATTATGTCGAATTTGAGCTCAAGTTCCAATTTAAGTTCAAAGTGAATCTAATTTTCAAGTTTCAGCTTAGATTATCAAAAGCTCATTAAGCTTAAGCTACATTGAGCTCAAACTAACTCACAAGTTGCTCAAACTTAATGAGATGACTCAAGTTAAATTTCAATTAAATCTTTGTGATTTAATAAATTATAAGATATTTAACAATAACAAGATAATTCTACCAACAATAACAATAACAATAACAGTGTTAATAGTAATAGTAATAATAATAATAAAAACATCAATAACAAGAACAATATATATATATATATATATATATATATATATATATATATATCAAGTCAATTCATAAGTTAATGAGTTGAATATAGTAAAATTTAAATTTAACTTATTTACTAAATAAATTTAAATTTTTAACTCAAATTCAACTCAAAAACCTATAAACCCAACTTATTGAACTATTAATAAATTAAATCAAAAATAACTCACGAATTGAGTTGACTCACTCCCATTCCCTACCTTCAACAGCGACTTCTGGCAGTTAAACAGGGGCTTCAACATGATTTTTTGATTTTTTTTTTCCCTTGGAACTTTGTAAAATATGAGAGATGATGAAGGACAGTGTAGTAGGCGGAACAGTAAGAACTAACATATTTATGCCAGCCATCTCCAGCAGAAGTCTTACGCGGCACTTGCTTATTGATGTATTAATATTTTAAAAATACTAAAAATTATAATATATTATAATAACTTGTTTATAACAAGCAAAAGAGAAAATATTTTACCTTTATTTATTATAAGATATATAGACTTTAATTTTTATATTTTAAAAAAATATAAATCAATCATTTTATTAATTTTTTATTAATTATTAATAAAAATAATATGTATTTAAAAAAATTTAAGATATCAAATTATAAGTTTAAGAAAATTTAAAAGGTCAATTTATACATGACTCAAAATTTAGAAGATATAATATTTTCATTTTAATTATAATATACTTTTAAAAAGTTTAAAAGATTAATTTATAATTTTTTAAAATAGAAAAATTAAATACATATGAATTGAAATCCAAAAAAATAAAATACCCTTTTTTCAATTCAAATTAAAATTAACTATATTAAAAATAATACAGTTGAGCATAAAATTTAAATTTTAATAATATTTAGTTAATTTAAATAATTTAATATTCATTTCCTTTTAACAAAATTTTAAATTTAAATTTTGTAAACAGATATAATTGGTCGGCCGAACCAGAATTAAATTAGGTAGAATTCAATGTATTTCATATACTAAAAATTTAGTCAAAAATAAAAATCAAGAGAAGCGCATAAATTACATCCGTATAAGTTATAACTTGATTATTTTCCTTCTTTTTTTTACAAGTACATGAACGGGGCCAAGACCCAAAACTTCAATACTAGTGCTAGTAATAATATGCATGGATATGCACTCCGCGCGTCATGTTGTGATTGGCTGAATTAATTATTCTGTCCTTTCATACTCTCGAGTCTAATTAAACAACGATGAAGCCAAAATACATGTCTGCGTCGTATGCAGTATTTCGCTGTCAACTGTTTATGGCTGTGGCCTGCATGTAGTCCACTACACTCCCTGTCTCTCGGTGCCCTCTGACTGTTCCAAAAATTCCTTTTTTTCATGTGTAACAATGTAAGCGTATCATACACAAAATAATCTTTGAAACGAATTGAAAAAAAAAAAAAAAACGACAAGATTTACACACGTGCTATTTCTCTAGCTAGTCTTTCTCTTGAATAGCACGATTTTATAATTTTATATGAAAGATAACTATTGAAAAAAATAATTGTAAAGTGTCCTTACCGAATTTGCTATGCCGTTAGTTAAATATAAAAGTATTATAAGATCTGAAAAGGAAAGAAAAATAAAATTGACACTTTCTTAATAACTACTCCACATTCTGTTTTTTTGATTGAATTCCACATTTTCTATTAATTTGTGGTTTTATTCCTTTTCTAACATTCAAATACATTTGTGTTGCTTTCTTTTGTTAATAATAGCATGCTGTTGATTTTCGATCTTCGGGTATTGGGGCACTATATGAATATGCCATTATTATTTTCTAGCATATACTATATATGACTAATTATACATGCAAATTAAAAGCACCATGCAACATGTAAGACTCAAGAAGTGGAATTCGTTAGGGTTCCACGTGCTAATCATATGGTGATGTTTAATTTTTCTTTTTGGCAGGATAGTGATTCAAAAATCTAAGTATAAGATTTCCTGTAAATAATCTAAATTCCTTATCTTTACTCCACTCTTAATAAAAATTAATTCTAGGAAGCCAAAATTAGAGGCCTGATTGCTAAATTCTCTTAATTGATATATCTAAAAATCTTCTTAATTCAAAATCTTTTTCATATATATTAAATAGTTATTAAATATTATACGGATTATAACTCATATTATTATAAATATAATTTTAAATTAAAATTATTTTTTGGATGATTATTAGGAGAATATATCAGTACTCACATAATAAAGACTAAAACTTGCATATTCTTTTCACCAGCAGAAAAGGCAACTTGTGCACTATGTTTTGGCCAACATGGGTAGTGCTTCTCACTCCACTTGTCTTTGCTAGTTGGACAGCCCTTCACCCTGATTTTGCTCTTACTTGTTAGTGTCATAATACTATGCTTCATTTTTTTGTTTTTTGGATAAAAGAGAGAGAAGATATGGTTGTTGTTCCATCTTTAAATTTCTCAAAACGTTTAAAAAAAAGTATTTGTATTAATTCCGTAATATTCTTTAAGAAAACTAATTTAATGAATATTATCGGAATTTTTACGTAGCTTGCTGTCTTGCGGTAACTAGCCTCCCTCTCACAAAGAACATTATCATATTTGTTTTCTTCCTTCTTTTTTTAAAACTTACCAACATATTTCTATTAAAATCACTGACTTCTATGTTTAGTTTCAAAAACTTTTATAATGATTTGTTTATGATCAATTCAAAAAAATGTAAACCAAAATTAAAAATTCTTATTTCATACATTAATAATGGAAATAAAAAAATGTAGAAATAACAAATTGATTAGATTTTGCGCAAAATTACACGATGTATTGAATCAATGAACAATGATTGATATTGATAATGCAGATATGTACATTTGATTTGTTTTTATTTATAAATTAAAATAATTGTGGATACGCTATTTTACGGTGGTGATCATACTAAACAGTTTGGGTTCATCAACTTTGTCTTGATGACTAAACATCATATTCGGAATCTTATTATTCAAGAATACGTTCTAATATTGACCAATGAGATGGTCCCACGTTGGAGGTAAGTGCCAATCGGACCGTTTCGTGATCAATCAACTTCTCTCAGCTGTCCACACTTCATAGATTAATGCATAAGCCCAAATAATTATGAATGGCTGGCCTAGTGGCCTGCCCTCAACTACAGGACCCTCTAATCTGACAAAGGAAATTTAAGGATACTAACGGAGCCCTTTTTTATGTTTTTTTTTTTTTATTTGTTTTTAAAGAGTATTCCTTTTTTGTTATTATGGAAGAAGATTAATCTCTTTTGAATGTAGTTAGATTTACTTTTTCAACTATAGTTCTCTCCTGAAACTAAACCATGATTCTTTTTGGGATTATAATATGTCTCTGTCACTACGCCAAGAGATATTAATAAGCTAATAAGTAAATAATCACGCACAAAAAAAAAAAGCTGTAAAAGGATTAGATTTCTTTTATGTTCTCTCATATTATATTATAAGAGAGAAAGACACATTTTATTATAATGAGACTCACTATTATTTATAGATTTTATTAACCAGTGCCCACCCTAATTAAAGGTATTGATTAGCAAAACTCTTATTTATATTAATCTATAATTTTTTTTTTGCGTCTTTTTTTTCTCATAATATAAAAATCTCATATTAGGAACAAATATGAGAGGATTTTCATCCATAACTAAAATTGCTAGACCTGTCACTAGTAATGTGCAATTAAATCCGCACCAAACCAATGTCTCAAGTGACGCGGAAAAATCAATAATTAGATTGCTATAAACTTGTTATCTGTTAACAGCTAAACCATTAAATTAGGTAACTCTAATTGGTCATTTCATTTTATGCTGTTTTATGAGCATTGTAGAAAATTTCGGACCCATTTTCATGACGAATAAAGCATCAATGGAAGTACGAGAGACCTTATAATGACTAGTCTGACTACAATTAAACATCTCAAGACTGCTTCGAATGGTGGTACTGGTAGATCGTTTCTACGTTGGTGGTGGACTGAATTTCCTAACATCATATTCCTTATTAGTAGACAAAACAGTGTAATTTCTTGGCGAACATTTGATCGATAGCTCATTTTTTTTCCGCCTAATAATACTGTTTAAATGGGAGAGATTATAAATCTCGATCTTCAAATTATAGGCTTAAAAGAGTTTGATTATGAATTTATGATATATATTATCATATAATATTTAAATCACTCGGCCTAGCATAGCCAGCATGGATATAGTGTATTATTTATTTTTCCTGGAGAGCATTAATTAATTTGTATAGGTAAAAGAGGACAAAAGCACAAATCCCTTCCTTAATTTTAATGTCTGAGTTCTGACGAATAATATTTTAACTTTTCATCGTATTGTTAGTTAAGGTTTTTTAATTTAAAAGCATCTCAGAACTACTTTTAGTTCAAAGATTTTGGTTTTTCAATCAAAAAGCTAAATAATTAAGGGTTCAGGTATGGAAACAGTCATTCTGATAAGGACATTGACACAAACAAAAGTATTATGCCTTTTTTTTTTTTCTCAAGCAAACCATCATTACATGCATGGTACATTTCTGTTTCTAATATATCATTCACATTTCGAAATTTAGTGGTTAAAATCTCAAATTCTTAGATACAAACCAAGATAATTCCAAGCTTGAATTAATACCGTATAAAGGTGCATGGAAAGAAAATAATAGGATGTGTTTAGCAATTTTGGACCGTCCAGACGTTAATGTCGGTCACTCTTATTCAACTCAATTGTATACAACAAATATAGGACGCACACGCTCAGAAAATGACTTAGGCAGCAGAGGATGAATGAAGTAGAAAGGAATACAAACTGTTGGGTAGGCCCTAATCGCGGCAAGCTATTAGCTGTATGGAAAGCTAAGCTGTTGTGACGCATTACATTCCAATGCTGCACTTACCTCCTCTTAATTCTTTTCGATCATATTGTTATTTATATATGTCATTTATTTCGATAAGGATAAACTTAAGCGAGTTTACTGTCAGTCATATTCTATCAAAAGTTAAGGTAAAGCTTCAAAGCTCAAAAAGTATTTACAAAAAACTTACAAAATCACTCACAAAAATAATCTTCACATGAGTACAAGAAATCGAATTCGTGTCCTTATGAGATTATTTACATATCTATTTAAATATACTGATTTACATGTATGAATCACAATTTAAATAAGAATTTCAATTATGTAATTAAGTGTAAAATTAGCATTTTATCTTCACTTAATAGTATATATACATTCTTAGTTAATATTACAGTTAACACTTAGTTGTTGAAATCTATACTTGTTTGATCTGTGATTCATGTATGTCTATTAGTATGACTATGCACTATGTCCAAATCGTCATTCCATTTCCCTTCCTTCGCTTCCCCAAACCTCCTATATAAATATGACCCTTACCCCGCTTCCATTCCGCAACAAAAAATTTTATTCATTCAACACACGTCCACACATAATACACATCCATAATATCCATGGCCGTCTTTTATCCTCTTAGAAATGCTGGAGTCTTTTCTCTATTACTATTTTCGGTTCTCGCGTCTGCAGTGTGTGTCTGGGGTCGACCAGCCACTTTTCTGCAAGACTTTCGAGTCACGTGGTCTGAGTCCCACATCAGGCAAATCGATCAAGGCAGAACAATCCAACTCATTCTAGACCGAAACTCTGGTAAGATGTCCAAAATTCTCTTAGTGTTCTTATAATTAGATGCCTGAATAACCAATATATAATAATATAATATATGATTGTGATCACATGGAATAGGATCATATAGGAATATAATGACATATGTTAACTATCAACCACATAATTAATCTACTGCTTTTTCAGGATGTGGGTTTGCTTCCAAGGTGAAGTACATGTTTGGCCGTGTTAGCATGAAGATCAAACTCATCCCCGGAGACTCTGCTGGGACAGTCACAGCATTTTACGTAAGTTCAAATTTCCATATCACATCCCTTAATTAATTTGTCTGGAAATTAATCAGAGGCTATGACCAGACCAGAACACTCACATATATATTAATTAAACGATCTTATTGGTTTTGTGGTATAGATGAACTCTGACACAAATTCTGTTCGTGATGAGCTGGATTTCGAGTTCTTGGGGAACCGTAGTGGACAACCTTACACGGTTCAAACAAACATCTATGCTCACGGAAAGGGTGATAGAGAACAAAGGGTCAACCTCTGGTTTGACCCTTCTGCGGACTTCCACACCTACACAATTCTATGGAACCATCACCATATTGTGTAAGTAAAGATTCACAACATATATGAAACGATCGAGAAATTCTAAATTAGGCACAGCCTAGCACATGATCTCTTTAGCACTCGATTAGCATATGTAAAAACATTTTTAATAATAGACACACTTCTATTTCGGTCTCATAATTTTACACATGTAAAATAATAATTCGAATGATTATGGTAGACCATGTCTATCTAAGAAATATTCTATAAGAGCTTTCATTTACCAATTTCCAATTTGTTAATGTCCTGCAAATTGTACACACATGCAGCTTCTACGTGGACAATTTTCCCATCAGAGTATACAAGAACAACGAGGCAAGGGGAATCCCATACCCGAAGATGCAGGCCATGGGAGTGTACTCCACATTGTGGGAAGCAGATAACTGGGCAACAAGGGGTGGCTTGGAGAAAATCGATTGGAACAAAGCACCTTTCAACGCTTATTACAAGGACTTCGACATTGAAGGGTGCGCAGTGCCAGGTCCTGATAACTGTGCCTCGAACCCGCATAACTGGTGGGAAGGTGCTGCATACCAAGGCCTTAACGCCATAGAAGCAAGAAGGTACAGGTGGGTTCGTGTGAACCACGTGATCTATGACTATTGTCACGATAAGTCAAGGTACCCAGTGACCCCACCGGAGTGCCTTGCCGGCATTTAAAACCAAAAACTCCCATTCAAGTCGGCAGATTCAGTGGCTCACAACAATCATGCCACACTTTTACGTACATGTGATGTCCCTTTATTTTACACTGTTTTTGTTTGGTTTATAGAAATTATGTATAGCAGAGGGGGATGGGGTATACCAAGCCACGTATATATTATTATTATTATTATTATTATTATTATTATTATCATTATCATAAAAAAATATTATTATGACATCAAAAGCGGACATCAAGCATATATAAAGAGAGAAATAAAGTCATGGATCTATTATCAACGACTTTTTGTCTCCCTTTATTTGTGTTTATGAAATGTATACTTTTTATGTCACAATAATATTTCTCTTATTAATTATATTCTTGTGTCTGAGTTATTTGTTCGTGGGACTAAGCCTATGTTCAAATCAGAAGAAGCATAACCGCATAAGTCAAAGCCTATTCTGGCTTTATGCCTTCGTATTTTAGTGCACATTGTTTGTGTATAAGAAAGCTTGTGCATTATTGTGATGATTGATAAATGATATTTATTTTTTTGCTGTAATATAGTACGTCCCAATTTTATGTGGAATAAAAGTCTTCATCTGCTAATGGTTGGTCTATAGGATAACATTAACATTTTCCAAGCTGGTTTTGGCTCTTTTACTTAAGTTTTTATTACACCAAAATAACATAGGTGTCTGTTTGGAATCACGTATCAGTAGCTAGAGATTTTAATTACTAACACATGAGATCTCTAATTACTCGTGATTCTCAATAGACAATGGTGTTGTTTACTTATCGCCTGCTTAGTCCGGATATAATTGATTTTTTCCATATCAAATCAAGTTGTAAGCATTACCAACCTGGTCCCGGGTTTTAAAAAAGGTCCTATATTTTGCCGAGCGCCTTAAGCCTGGTTAATTATGATATGCAGGTGCAAGAGGACTGCAGAAATTAATTGTGACAGTATGATCAAAGAGCAAGATCTGGCAAAAAATAATCCAAAACCACGAAATTAATAGAAACTTAAATAATGTACATCTGTGCAGCTGTGAAAATAAAATTTCAATTGATTCTGGAGAATGGAACCAAAGCAGAAGGATAGTAAGGAATTGAATTCAATTTGGTTCTAGAACAACATTTGATTCCTGCCATTTAGGCCCCCCGCCATGCATCAACATTACAACATATACAGTGTCGAATTTCTAGTCTTTAGACGACAGCCCTGGCTATGCTGTTTGTATTTCTTATCCAGTTCCTGTTTTGAAGTAGCTAGGACTATATTAGAGGTTGGCACATATCTTTCGATCCCCTTTTTTTCGTGTTATCAATGTCACTTCTCTTTCCGTTGCTGTATTTTGTGACCTAGAAAAGTATAGAGTGAAGCTATTGCGACGGAAATTCTTACTTCAGAAAAGCAGTGAAATAATATTTTGTTTAAATTTTAAATGAGTAATAGTCCCATAAATTCTCCAATTTCATATTTGTCTATAAAAACTTGAAAAGTCGTAAAAAAAAAAGGTTTGCATCATGTGTTGTTTATTATTTATATATCAGTTATGTGAATTATTTCCTAATAATATAATTAAAGTAAAACATGTTTACCAATTATTTGTTCTTAACTTTTTGGCAAAGAAAAATTTAAATTAAGGAAAAGACTCGTTTCAGATTAAGATTAGAATATGTTTCCCAACTTATCCAATACTTATAAAAATATTTATAAATCATCCACTATCGAAAAAGCTTATGAATCAAATCTAAAGTATGATAATTAAAAGATGCATTATCGTTATATGATAATTTAACTATTACTTAAAGACCGTTTGAATTAACTAATGTGCAAAGTTGGCATGTTAACTACCTTCGTGACAAGTGACATGGCCAATGGAAAAGTGGGGCGTGGTAGGTGACGCCATCGCTAATGCTGAGGAGAAACTATTAGATGGTTCGTGGAGTATTGCGTAGCTTTTTGCCTATTCTACATGGGACTTAATATATATTTTGACTATAATTCATGACAAGGTCTATCATTTATAAAGAAGTAACTAGTAGATTTTAACTATCTGAAATGTTAAATCTTGAATAGAAAAATACTACAGAATTAAAATTTTGTTACCAGAATTTTTACTTTCATTAGTTCACGAAATATTTGTGATTTGAAAGAATTTATAATTATGAAAAAATTATATATTTGATAGAATAATATCTTTTAAACATTTATACAAAATTTTAATTATAATTTTCATCTCGACGTGTATTTAATAAAATTTATGTAGGTTCCACAAATAAGGAATTAATTAACCCGTACATACAGAAAAAAAAAAAGAAATTAATTAACCCTTTATACTTTTCATTTTTTTTTAAAGATACATGCAAGAAAAAATTATGCAGCTTTTTAATTGAGTTATTAATGTTTTTCTGTAAGCATGATATAATCAATCCAAATCTTTCAAAATACGATAATAAGTAATAAATACATTATATTTTATTTGAATTTTCTACTTATACTATTAGTTAGGAAATGTTGAAATAACTATTTACGGATCAATAGAAATTGGAACAAATATTAAGATAACGTATTGTTCATTTCGATTTCAAAATATGATTTCAACTACCCAAATTACTTTCATATGATTTGGTTTTCATCAAACCTGGTAGATTTTCATATAACGTCATTCAAATTTCATAAAACGGTATCAAATATAACCCCTTCACTTTCCAAAAGAAAGGATCATCAAGCATAGATGATGCATGCTCAGTGAAATAAACAAATAAAAAATAAATTTTCATCTTGATCATCTTAAATTTATCAAATTATTTAAATTAATTTATAGAAAAAAGATAAACCTCTTTAAAAGGAAAAATAAATTATAGCATGAAAACCATTTTGTTCAATATGAACAAACATAATTTGTCTACTCTCTCATTTTCATTTAAAAGAAGGAAAATGTTAAAAACATTTTGACGTTACAACCTTGAGGTTCATGCCACCCAAAAAGAATAAAGAAGGTTAGAAGTTGCAAAAATAAGGTGATTATTGGCGGGCGCGCGTGTATATATATATATATATATATATATATTTGCTAAATTAATTATATATATAGGCTAATTTCACTCACTTAATCTAGCAAGCCTAAGAGCAGAATTTTATTCATATAATTTACCAAGTTAATCATTAGAGCTACCAAAAATTTGATAGAATCTCCTCTAAAAATTGAATAATCCACATTAGATAAATCTATTTTACATAAAATGTAACATCCAAAATCAGCCAGAATATTCCCAGAGTATCAACCATAAGTATCAAAAGACTCGGCTATACAAAAAGAGTATGTTTATATTTTGTAATCATGTATATAACCCAAAAAGGTAATTCTATGCCCTATAATTGCAAAATATTAGAGTCAACAAAATACGAGCTTCTTCGAGCAATACAAGCCTACCAAAAAAAATATTCTCCTGAGTAGAATAGCATATCATATCCCAGGAATCTACTACTTAGCACCCTGTGAATTTGGAGGGAAGAAAAGGAAATAGATAAGTCATGCAGACTTAGTGAGGGCATATAAATAAAGTAGACAAGAATGAATGTATGAGCTTTTAAAATAAAGGAAATAGCCTAGCAACTATGCAATTGCTAAAAATTAGTTGGTGGATAATAGTTCATCAACTCTAAGCCTTCATAATATTTTCTTAAGTAGAAACTCATACATAGACAAAAACTCAATAGTTCTCAATATGCCTTATCAATAATTTCCATGGATAAATCTTCTCAAAATAAAAATCAAAGCTTTCCTCAATTGATTGGATATTCCATGAGGGTTGCATAAGAAGAATTAAATCTTGTGGGGGGGTAATCTCAACCCACCTAATCATAAATGGCTTATCTTAAGCCAAGGGCCTTGCCTCGCTTAGTACTATTCCATCTAAGTATACTATGTGTATATAGGCTGTTATATTTTTTTGCTAATGACAAACAGTACCATTATATCTCTTTGCTAATGGTGAACAACATTCTAACTTTGAACCCATTATAGTTTTCTCAACACAAACTTGTAATAAAATACAATGCTCAAATTCAATAAATCCATCTCTATAAGATTTAGTTCTTGCAAATAATCAACTTTTATAAATTATCTTTACACAACGAAATGAGAAGCAATAACATCATGAGGTTTTAAAATGATAACAAGGAGGCTAATTAAATTCTTAAATCAGTTATCAAGGTAAAATAAATTTAATTATCATCATAAAAGGGAAAGCTATAGCAAAAATAAATATCCAAATAAATCAATAGCACAAAATAAAATCATTAGCTTTAACATGTTAGTTTCTCTCATAAGAATAAGTTTTAAAAACACTACCACCAAGTAAATATCCACTCACAATACTAAAAGATCAACTAAGCTACTTCCCAACAGTTCTAGAAAGCGTAACTAGCACCGTATCAAGAGGATCTGACCAACACAAACATTTTTTACAAGTTTAGATAATTTATTTGAAAACAATCTAACAATTGGCAAGCTTACTATTGAGCAAAACCGTCAAATATTATTTATTCACTATTTTATTACAACTCGCTAACTTTAAGGTGGGGGTGTTTGTGAGGGGGTGGGATTATAATAGCTTTATCCACCTTTTTTTTCTATTTTTTTAAAAGAAAAAAAAACCAAACTACCCAAAATGAGACAAAGCCCCACTGTTTTTTTATTTTTTTCCTTCCCGTGTTTCAAAACAAAATCGTCGCACTACAATACCTCCCCCTTTAAAAGAAAATTCATCCTCAAATTTTAAACTACGTGTTAACCTTGCACATTAAGAAGATGTGGTATCTCCACCAGATGGTCCTTGCTAAATGACCTTCACTGATGCAATATCCTTAGATCGTAGATGCTTTACTCGCCTATGAACTATTGCCATAGGTTGCTCATAATAGCTTATATTGTTATCAAGTTCAACCAAGTTATGTTGGATAATGTGAGAAGGATCGTGAGCATACTTCTAAAGCATTGACATATGAAAAACTACGTGAACTCATGAAAGATCGGGTGGAAGGGTTAAGCGATCAATTGCTTGCCCTCCGCTCTCTAATACCTCAAAAGGTCCAATAAACCTCAGGCTCAACTTTCTTCATCTACCAAACCTCAAGATGTCTTTCATAGGAGAAACATGTACAAAACACATGTTACCCTACACCAAACTTGAAAGGCTAATGTCTATGATCCACATAAGATTTTTGCCTACTTTGGGCAATCACTAAATGTTCTCGAATTAACTGGACCTTCTTTGTATCAGATTTGGGCCAACAAGTTTAGATTCTCCAACCTCGAACCAACCAATTGGCTATCTACAATGTCTCCCATACAAAGCTTCAACTAGTGGCATTTGAATACTAGATTGATAACTATTATTTTAAGCAAACTCTATCAAAGGTAGTTATTGGTCCTAATTCCCTTTGAAGTCTAAAACACAAGCACAAAGCATATCCTTTAGAATTTGTATAGTTCTCTCAACAAATTGCCCATTTGTCTGAAAGTGAAAAGTACTGCTTAAATCCAATCTAGTTCCTCATGTTGTTTAAAAAAATCTCCAAAATTATATTGTGAATTGAGACCCTCAATTAGATATTATAGACAAAGGCACTCCATGTAGGGATACAATCTTCTCTAGATAAAGCATGGTATATTGAGTTGTCTTAACAAGCAAAAGGTGCATGGACTTAGTTAGTCAGTCCACGATTACCCGAGTTGAGTCATAGGTTTTAGGCAACCTTGTCACAAAGTCCATAGTGATTCTCTCCTACTTGCACTTAGGTATCTTAATCTTCTGGAACAAACTTATAGACTTTTGGTGCTCAACCTTCACCTGCTAACATACTAAGCATCTAGACATAAACTCAGCTATCTTCTTCTTCATGCCTTTCCTATTAATAAAACTCCTTTAGATCTTGGTACATCTTCACAGAACTTGGGTGAATGGTATAGGAAAAATGATGTGCTTCCTCTAGTATCTTCTTTTTCAAGTGCACCACCTTAGGAACATATAAGCATTTGGCAAGACACAAGACACCTTCATAATCAATCACAAAGTTAGAAACTTTACTAGCTCAAACCTCTTCCATAATCTTCCTTAAATGAGGATCTTCTCCTTATCTACCCTTGATACTATCCACCAAGGTAGAAAGAACTTGAACTTGAGCTAACAGTGACTCTACACTTATGACTTCAAACTTCAAGCTTCCATCAACAAGCTCTTGGAACTCTTTTACTGTTGGTCTTCTAACTTTAATTATATATACAAGACTACCCATGAACTTCCTACTCAAAGTATCAGCCACTACATTTGCCTTTCCAAGATGATATAAAATCATGCAGTCATAGTCCTTCAAAAGCTCCATCCATATTCTCTATCTTAAATTCAAGTCCTTTTGTTGAAAGATATACTTAAAGCTCTTATGATCAATATGGACCTCATATGTCTTACCATATAGATAATGGCTCCAAATTATAAAAGAAAATATCACTGTTGCCATCTCCAAATCATGTATGGGATAATTTTGCTCATGCTTCTTAAGCTATCTAGAAGCATAAGCAATTACTCTCCCCTTCTGCATCAAAACACAACCAAGTTCAACTCTAGAAGTATTGCAGTAAATTACGTAACCACCATCGGAAATAGGTAAAGCTAACACTAGAGCGGATATCAAGCAACTCTTCAACTGTTGGGAACTTTGCTCACATGCATTCCTCCATTTAAACTTCTTCTATGTTAACTTAGTCAAATGAGCCACTATTTCAGAGAAGTCCTTAACAAACTGATGATAATATCTGGCAAGCCAAAGAAAATTGCTAATCTCCATCATGGATGTAGGCTTGCGCCAATTTTGCACTTCTTACAACTTCTTCAAATCAACACTTATCACTTCCTCAGACCACATGACCTAAGAAAGTCATGATCTCCAGCCGTAATTTACATTTAGAGAACTTAGCATATAGTTTATGCTCTCTCAATGTTTACAAAGCCAATTTCAAGTGCTGTTCATACACTTTCTCACTCTTGGAGTACACTAAGATATCGTCAATGAAGACTATCATAAAGTGATCCAAGAATGGTTTGAAGACTCTGTTCATCAAATTCGGAAAGGTTACAGGAGTATTGGTAAGTCCAAAAGACATAACTAACAACTATTAGTGTCCATAATGAGTACAAAAAGCTATCTTATGAATGTATTCACTCCATATCTTCAACTAATGGTACCTAGATCATGGATCAATTTTTAAGAAACATTGGAATCCTTGAAGTTGATCAAGTAAGTTATTAATACGAGGAAGGGTATACTTATTCTTCACTATCATCTTATTCAGCTACTAATAATCAATACACAAATAAAGTGGCCCATCTTTCTTCTAAACAAATAACACTGGTGCACCCTAAGGAGAGCAAGTAGGGTGAATGAAACCTTTATCAAGAAGATCATTCACTCGTTGCTTCAACTCCTTAAGTATAGTTGGAGCCATTCGATATTCAGGTATAGATATTGGTTGAGTGTTTGAGAGCAAATCTATACAAAACTCCATCTCCTTGCTAATTAGTTATCCTGGCAACTTTTCAAGGAAAACATCAGGATATTCACATGCCACCGAAATTTGTTCCAAGATCCCCTGTGACATACTAGTGTCTATCACCACTGTTAAATAACCAAAACAACTTTTCTTCAACAACTCCTAAGCAACCATTGTTGAAATCAAGTTGTTTGGTAACCAATCTCAATCACCTTGAAATATGAATGCTAGGTCACCTAGTGTATTGAACTTTACCACTTTACTGTGGCAATCTAAGATAGTATGACAAGAAGCTAGCTAATCCATGCCTAATATCACTTCAAAATCTCCCATATCGAGCATTATCAGGTCTACTGTTAAGAAGTTGCCTCCCAACAAAACCTCACATGATCTATACACTAAATTAGCTAATAAGGAGTCACCCATAAGCATAGCTACTATCAAATACTCGCTTAAAGGTAAGGGATTTCTCCCAAAGCAAGATGCAAAGGAAGGGGATAGAAAAGAATATGTTGCTCCAGAGTCAAACTGTAACACCCTACTTATTTAATGTTATGCTTAAGTCATAGCATGAAATTAAGTAGTTTGTGTTACTATGTTAATATTCTATTTATGTTTCACTTATCCGAATCATTTGGGGAAAATGGGATGCCATACAACGAACGTGATAGAGTGTATTTCATTATAACAATAAGGTAAGCATAAATAACACACATGCTATCAACTGTATATAGATATATATATATAGACAGGAACCACTGTTTTGATTTACAGACAAGTTTCAAAATAGGATACATAAGTGGGGTCGTGTACCAAAAGACATAAGACCCATGTCAGTCGATCCGATCCTACGTGGTCCTCAGTGGACATTTCAAAATCTATCACTGCATGTATGACCCAAAGCCGCATGCTACCAAAAGAGGGTCATGCTGTACAATACGACCTGTGGCTGACCTACTCAGTCAGATAGCCGTTGGCCACACCGGGCCCGGGTGGTGAGTAGTCAGGAACTGATCTAGAGGAGGAGGAAGATGAGCTGGTGGCCTCTGAGGGGTCGCTCTCGGAGCTGAGCGGGATGTCTGGTACCACCTGCGGAGGTGACTCCGGTGCAGGGTCAGCAGGGGCTACAGGTGCTGCAGGTGCAGGAGGCGCTGGTGGAGGATGTGCCGCGTGCAATGACCTCAAAGTATGGGGTGGCGTGATCAAAAGCGAGGATGATGTAAGGGGACAAGAAAATCCCTATCACTAAAAAGATACAAGCGGGCGGCAAGAGCGGCTATATACAACGAGCCTCTTGGGATCATGGTGGAGCTGCAAGTCTGGAATCTCAACGAAGAGGGTAGCTGTCGTGTCCATCGTCCACGTCTGAGAATGAGGCGGAAATGCGGGACGAGGTGAGAATTTGGAGAAATTCTCAGTAGGGTTTGCATATAGTGTATACTGACTTCGTGTTCATTCTCAGTTGCCTCGGGTTTTATTAAATTTTCTTAAAACATGAGATTAAACTTAACTACTCATACTCAGTAAGGTTGAGAAAAATGTCTAGTCCGAGGCAAGGTTCAGTTTTACTTAAAATGACATAAGAAACAGAATAAACCACTACATTACAAACCACCAACATTAAAACATAGAATAAAGGGCAAGATAAGTGAATATACAACAACAAGTAAACACAACGGACAAGCCACAAATATCTATTTATGACATGTTAAATGCAATCATGCACTTGATGTAATTATGCAAATCTCATTCTTGAACCATTCTTCATAACTTTTCCTCTTACTTTTCATCATTTTCCATCACTTGGTCCCCTGGGAGTTCTTGGCCATTTTAGACTCCTGGGTAATAGTCTGCTTTTCAGGATCGAGCTCGTTTTATACAGAATGCCGGGTTTACTTTCCCCGACCTTCCCACCGATCTATTCCCCTTAACTTTTTATCCGGGGCTGGCCCAAGTAGCATGGAAATTTCATCATAACATATTCTTTGGATTCATCATAACATAGCTTTCATAGCTTTCTTGAAAATGCACATGCCTCTACATGTCTCTCATAATTCATGCATATACTTTACCACAATTTTGGCGGCATAACGAAACGTGTCCGCTTCCCCATGAATAGTGCCAGTATTTAGCATATCAATTTATCAAGAGAAACACTTCATTCCATGCATAATTCAACATATTTCATTCATGCTTCAATCCTCAATTCAAGACATAAGTATTGCACTTTAGAATATGCTTACTGCCTCACTGCTGGTATCCAACCCGGTTCTTGTAAATTATGCCATAATTTCTATTTAGCTCGTTTGGACCTCAATTTCGGATATGTTGAAGTGTTATGTGTCTATTTTTAACCTCTTTGGTCCCATCTGATTTGGATAACCATAACTCAAGTTATTCGGGTTTTATCCCGGCCTGCCCTGTGGGTGGCCAGAATTGCACACTTAAAAGTAAAAATCTACTAAAAATCGAAAACTGGCTCAAATCATATGAAATTAGCCTCATATTAAAGCTAACAAGACAACCTTTCATGTACAAAAAGTTCCATTTCATTTGCCTCTGTAGGGCTCGAGTTACAAGCCCCGAAACTTAGCCTTCCTGAACTGCCCTGTGTTGGCCTGGTTTGGACATAGGGTAACTTCTTCAATTCACTGGGAACAACTGAGATGATAACAAACTCGGAATTTCTTTGGATATTGTTCTCCTATGTGTAAGCTTTCCAACAAAATTAGTTTCACTCGATTTGGAGTTGTATAGGGTGAGTTACACCCTTCTCAACCCATTCTGCTCGGGTGGATGTCCTGATTCCTAGGTCAAACTTCAAAAATTCATATCTCTCTCAATATTACTCCAATGGTCTTATATGATATATGTGTGGAAAGCCCTAGATGTCTAGTTTCACATAAAAATGGTTTCATTAATTTTGAACGGCGGGAGGCGGAGCCGTACACTCCGCTGTACGGACTGCCGAGGGTTTGGGTTTTCTAGCCTCTCAATTTTTCCTATCTTCATCCTTTCTTGCTTTCAATTCAGTTTTAATCTCACAAACAGCCAATAAACCAGCTGTAGTTCATCATAATCAATCAATCAACATATCAAATTAAGGAATTAAATCACCATCAATCATCCAAGAGTCAGAAAATCAGGCAGGAAGAAAAAGAAAACCTCTACCTATTATTATCTAGTTAGGCTTGAGCTGGTAGCTGAGATGAAAGTTGGATGGAGTGGGTGAGTGGAGAAGAGAAAACTGGGCTGAATTGAGGAAGAGAAGACAAGGTTGGAAGAATGGGGCTGAAGAGGCAAGAGGAGAGTATATATATACGCAAGGCTTTGGAGTGGTAGTTAGGATGGGTGGTTTTGATTGGGTGAAATTCTTGTGGGTAAAATTCAGCCATGTCTCCCTCTTGTGTGGCAAAAATGCTCTCCACGTCGCTTAAGAAGTGAAACTCGCTCCCAGCGCATATGAACGTGACATCGGAACTCGTGAGATTCTTAAAGTCGGAATTCATGCATATCTATTCGGATGAAGTCGGAACTCGTAATTTATAGGATCTGGCACTTCAGCTCGATATCGGAACTCGTGAACGAGAGAAAAGACCTTGGTAATGAACTCGGAATCCAATTTAGCTAAACTCGGAGGTCGCATTTCGCGTACATTTTGAATCACCTGATGTTGGAACTCATATATCACGTTCGTTCCTACTCGAGCATAAGGTCGGAAATCGTAAGCTGCATGCATGAGGTCGAAAATCGGAAGAAATCCCTTGTAAGCCTTGGAACGAAGTCGGAAGTCGAAGCTAATATTGAGGTCGGAAGCGGAATTATAAGACAAACTCGGAAATCGGAAATTTCAACATTAGAGGGGATCGGAAGTCGGAAATTGGACGTTATACAAACAGTGCACATGCAACAAGAGAACATACTAGGAGTATACTTGTCACCACAACATTGGATGCCTAAGCATCCTAATGGGTCAAAGTAAAAACACGAGTCTGCCCTCCACTAATCTGCCATTGACCTTTGCCACCTAGTCCTTTACCTCCCTATTGATTACTGTTAGATCTTCTGCCACCTGAACCATTAATATGTCACCCTAGAACTCCGATGCTGATGCTCCATTAACAGAAGGCTAAAGTGGAACATAAGATAATTCCTTGCAAAACGCCTTATCTAACCACACTGGTAACAACCTGTAAAGCCCTATCTACAAGGTCCAAAGGTCCTTTTCCCACATGTAAGGCAAGTACTAGAAGCTCTATTAGAATATCTTGGATGTTGGAAGGGACCTTGACTATAAGCAATAGTGGCTGTCTGGCTACCCTAAATGCTCTGCAGTTAAAAGGGCCCTGGCTAATCTCGATGACCCTGGCTATCATCACCTCTAGAATTACCACTATTGCATCCCCAGTGGCCACCATGAACAACATCTGAGTACGATCTCTTACACATGTCATCAGAAGATCCACCCCTATCTCTACCTCTCCATTCAATCACCAAGGCCTTATTTAAGGCCTTCTCATATGTCATCTCAATCTTTGCCAATAGTCTGAATATATAGGGCCTCGAACCCTCCATAAAATGCTAAACTTATAGCTCCTTTGTAGCAAACAAGTGTGCTGCATACTTAGCAAGTTTTTTAAATTGGATACTATAATCCGTCACAATCATCTGGTTTATTTGTACAAGAAACTCAAACTCTTGTGCCTTACTAACTTAGGCACTTTGGTAGGAAATAAACTAAGAACAAATGAACAAACTCATGCCATATCAAAGGAGATGATTCTGTAGGGCTTGCATGAAGCATAGTCTCGTATCAGCTTTTGGCCAAGTCTTACAGTTGGAAAGCTGCTAACTCAACCATCCAAGTGGAAGATGCCATATCATCCAAGAACTTTTGAGGATTTTCACTCATGTCTAAGCCACTAAACATTGGGGGGTTGTGCCTCATGAATGCAAAAAAACAAACCTCTACCCCCTTGCACTGTGCAGGTGGCTATTTAACATGAGCTATATCTTGACTAAACTCTGAATCCTCATTACTTTGATCTCGCTAAGGTTGCCGATTTCCTCCAAGAACATTCACCAATTGTTGAATATTATGCATCCTAGCAACTACTTCAGGTAATGTGAGGTCCCTATGCTTAGCTCTAAGAACCTTGACCTCAGGTTTCATACCACCCCGTCCATGTCTACCATGGCAGCGATCACGACTAGACCTTTCAGGAGTACTGCATGAAGTTGACAAGAAGCCTTATCAGTAATTGAATCCCTAGCAAGTCTCATCTTGGTAGGGGTGTTTGTGATCCAGTTTGGTTCGGTTTTGGATGAAATCCCAATCGAACCAAGCCAACTGCTTCTTAAATAAAATCATCCAATCAGTTTTTAATAGGCAGGGCAACCAAACTGAACCAAAATTTATCAGTTTGGTTCCGTTCAATTTTCAAATTTGTATAGAAATAGTATATACTACTTTTTTTTTCCTATGGTAATATTTTAATAGTATGAAAATTCTGCGATAGTTTAAAAATCAACTTGAATATGAACTAAATTTCTACAGCATATACTAAATTTTTGCAGTAGCCTCTTGCTTTCTTCTTCTCTTTTCTCTCATATTCAAAATATTGACTTTCAGCAACACGCTCCCAAAAATCATCAAAACTATCCAAAGCACAACAAGCACCAAACCATCCAACCACACACCCAAATGTGCTTGATACTAAAATTTCTTTCAAAAATACAATCATGCCCAAATATATGTTAAATTTCCATCATACTTTATGTAACATCCCTTACATTCTTAAGTGAAGTATAATAGAAACTTTGAATTATTTCTCTTGGGCAATGTGGAAATTTCTCAGACAGTGGTATACCCCGACAATCTTTACACTTATATAGGGTAGCATAACACTACCGTTAAAAAATATGGCACTGCCATATGCTAAAAATTAGAAAATGATAAAAGTGCCCCTGTTAACTTTTGTTAATTGCAATCTTGCCCAAAAGTTTTAGAAATTGTACTTTAATCCCAAGTGAATATTTCTACAATAACTCTAGAACTTTTCATAAAATGACCTTTATGTCCCCACATCAGTAAAATTAGCAGAATGGGGTTTTAAATGAAGCAGAATCATGGAGTGAAACCGTAGAAGTTTAAATCTCTATCGATTGGGCTAGGGAGGCAGTCTGGTGTGAAATGACGTTGAATGCCCCTGGATTTGCTCAAAATTATAGAAATGCCATTAGCTATGGAAAATAGAAAATAAAAAAGCTCCAAATTTGCAAGAACGATTATTTCACGTTAACAAGCAATTTATTCGATCTTATTAACTAAGTAGGGTTAATTAGATGTTAATTAGAGGGATTAGGCTTAGGAACGATTAGAATAGAGATATAGAAATTCTCTCAAAGTCATTTAGTAAAGTTTTGCTTATTTGAAGAAAATCAACGAAGATTCAATATTTTAAACCACCAGAATCGAACTAGTAGAATTTTCTACTGGAATCCCTCACTTAAGTGGCTGAAATTCAGCCACCCCTACCACATATGAGTGGCGCCAAGTGTTGCTCAAGATAGTGGAAAAACTTGGCTTTACTTTCATCAGATTTTTATCGTTTTCGCCTAGTTGTTTGATTTTATCAACTACTTAAGATTAATTAGCATTCGATTAAATTTTTACTTTGAGCCAATTAAGTATCATTTAGAGAAATTAGATATGAGAGAATTAGATTGAAAGCATAGGAAACTTCATAGGATTTTTCCAAAACCGATTTACCGATTTAAAGAAAATCAGTAAGATTTCGGTACTTTGAATTGTCGGAACCGAACCAATAGAAATTATACTATGAAAACCCTAGGATCAATGGCTAGGATTTAGCCAAACCACTCCCTCATGTGGCGCCTTGATCAGCCATTGAGGGAGGGAAGCTAAACCAAATTCTATGATGGAGTTACATCCACCAATCAAAGCAAAGTGCCTCCAAAATATCTCTACCTTTTTCTTCCTTCCCCTCTCATCATTTTCGGCCACCCTCTCTAGCTGTTGAAGCTCATCTCCTTTTCTTCTATTTACTCTCATTTTCACTCCATTCTCATCCATTCTCAAGTCTCATCATGAGTTGCTACTATCAAAGACACAAAATCAACATAAATTCAACTAGACAAGGTAGGAAATTCTACTTTTCTTCTTGTTTTCTCTGATTTGGGGCTACATGGTGATTATGTATAACCTGAGATATTGATGTTATGTAGAGTGATAATGATGATTTATGAATAATTTTGCATGTATGTTGTGATTAAAATTGGAATTGAGAGCAAATAGCTTGAAGGAGGAAGACAAATCTAGAAGTTGTTAGGGTTTTCCTTGGCAGTCCATATGGTAGAGTGTACGGCTCTGTCTACTGCCATTTAAATTTGATGGAACTATTTTTATATGAAACTAGATATTCACGGCTTTCTATACATATAAAATATTCGACCATTGGATTAGTATAGAATTAGTTATGAATTTTTGAAATTTCACCTAGAAATTTGGATTCTTATTCGGGCAGTATGAGTTGAGAAGGGTATAACTCACCCTACACAACTCCAAATTGAGTGAACCGAAGATTTTTTGAAAGCTAACATGTAAAGGAACATCTCATAAAAATTTTAGGACCAGATTTGTTTCCATCTACTCCCAGCACACTAGTGAAGTTGACTTAAGTTTAAACTTGGCTGAGATAGTGTAGTCCAGAAGGGTCAAGTTTCGGGACTCATAACTCAAAATATACTCATGAAAATGACATGAAACTTAATTCATTTAAAAGCTTGTTCTATTAGCTTTCATTTGATATAAATTTTGAATGATTTCACATAGATTTCTATTTTTAGTGAATTTTCACTTATAAGAGCATAATTCTGGCTAAGAATAGGACAGCTTGAGGAAAAATACTTATATCTTGAATTATACAAATCAAAATGAGATGGGACAAAAAGAGTTGGAAACTAGACACATAAGGCTATGACATATCCAAATTTAGACATAGATGAGTTGAATTGAGTAAAGGCTGGATTATAACAAAATTGAGCAGAATAGGAGGGAGAAAACTGAAAACTCCATAGATGCTTGAATTGAACTTGATAAATGATGCTATGAATATCTATATAATTGCTGATCCATATTGAATTGCATGTTTGAAAGATTGTACTAGTTGTTTGGCACTATTCATGGGGAAGTGGACTCGATCCGTTATGCTGCTGAATTTTTGGCAAGAATTTATGAGAACTTATGCTATGGGTGATTATGCTTTGACTATATTTACATTTACAGGTCATGTTCATGTACATCATGCATGCAAGCATAATTAGAATATGATATGAGAAATAAGGTATGAGATATATCCATGAATGCACAAACTATCCACATGCATGATAAGATATGGAAAGGAAAAGATAATAAGAACTTGCAAGAGGGACGTACCAAGCTACCACGTGAGGCATGACATAGACCCAGCTAGCCTGGGCCAGAGCGGTACTGTCTAAGACTTGGGTCAGCCCTCGACCAGATTTAAGGGGAATAGACCAGTGTGAAGGTCGGGGAAAGTAAACCCGTCACTCATGTATAGGAACAGGCTCGGACCTGAAAAGCAGGCTATTACCCAGGGGTAAGAGAGGCCACTCACCTCCGGGGGACCAAGTACAGAAGAGCAAGATCAAGTTGCAAGTTAAAGAAAAATACGAATTAAGTCAAGTACACTTGTATACAATCAAGTATGCGCATCTATATGTGCATCTTCAATTATCTCATTAAGTAATAATGCTATCATGATTCTTGTGAAGCATATTATACTATTCGTATTTCTATGTCTGTCATATGATATGGCCAGTGGTTGTTAAAATATAACCTGTTTCGAGAAAGATGTTTTCAACTTAAAATTGAACCACTATTTGTTTATAGGTGTTCATATTTTTATAATAAACCGAAGCGGCTAAAATGTTTATGATGACACCGTAAGATTGGTTTGAGTTTACCTACTGAGAACTTTAGGTTCTCACTGCCTGCTTGTATGTTTTTCTTTTCCGTAAATATTCCAGCACCCAAGTTAAAAATCAAGGGCGAGGCGGAGTACAGGGCCTTTCATTGAGCAAGAATCGGGCGTAAGCCAGACCAAGAGACTATTGAAGCCAGCTAACGACTAGTCGGATGTAAATGTTGTGTACTATGTCAGTCACAATTTCTTTTAAAGTGTAATTATTGTATTCTGTATATATCAGAGATTATTAGTCAGTAATAAAGTGAGCAGTTAAAGGGCCATGTATTATATTTTCCATATTTTAAAGATTCTTTTAGTACAGTGACAACCTTTTAATATAATTCCATGACTCGAGCATGGCTTATATGATACAGGTTGTTACACTTTATGTGTAGCTCATATCGAATATGCATTTAATATGTGTAAAACAAAAGTACTTGTGCATTAAATCCTACCACACATTCATATAAAAATTCAAGTGCAATAATATACAATAAAATAATAAAACTTTTGCATAGCCTCACATTAGGCCTGCATATATTTCCATATTCTTCTGGAGGTGGACATTTGGTTTGCTTATTATGGTTAAGCAGAATATAGGAATACAAATGAAAAACTAACAAGTTGTTAAAAGTGTAAAGACCAACACAATAAGAAATATCATGAAAAACACAAGTCAATTAAGTTTCTCTTTATAAATTTATACAATATGTTTTATAGAATTTAAAACCTATTTAACTTGCATAGAATCATTTGCATAGCTAATAAAAATCCCCAATTAGAGTGAGGGTATAAGCCCAGACACTACAACAAAGGAATCAATACTGCTAGATGCCAACAAGATGACCACAACGTCAACAAAATCATCCAATGCCGTAGAAGGAGAAATGAGGCAACACGATACTTGTGTGTATGTATCGCAACTCGTGAGAGAAGGTGGAGTAGAGGAGGGCATAGTAGATAGCCATGAGAGAAAGATAAAGGGAGAAGAAGTGAGCAACAAAGGTGAAGGAGGGGACAAAGAGGAGTCTTTGGTTGCTATGCACAATAAAATGAAAGAAAAAGGATTAGGGTTCTACTAGGTAAAGGGTTGTAGGAGGTTGCTTTTGTACATACAATATATGATAAGGGTATATTAGGTATTAAATGTTATATACTTTAGTTCAATTTGGTTTAGTTCAGTTTTAAAAATCAGAACCGAAAATTGAACCGAACCGATCGATTTTTTATTTTTGATTTTTTTTATTTATAATAATTTTTTTTTCAAATTTTGGATTTTTTTTGTTTGGTTTTCAGTTTTTCAATCAGCTTGGTTCAGTTTTGAAAATTCCTACATCCTGGGTGGCATTGTCACCTAGCACATGAACAAAGATTAAATAACAAGTATAATCATGGAAGGAGAATTGGAAAGACAACACTAAACAGATTATGACAACTTGAACAAGAGACTCCAATTTAATAGTAGGTACTCATAGTCTTCTACATGTATGCTATGCCTAGGTACACAAATTACAAGTAAGATTCTATAATTGCTCAAGTTTTGTAGCCATTAGGTCCTACTAACCTAAGCTTCGATACCAACTTTGTCATGACCCAAACTTAGGCCATGACTAGCACATAGGCTAATCTCACTCACTTAACCTAGCAAGCCTAAGGATAGAATTCTATTTATATAGTTTAACAACTTAATCATTAGAGCTACCAAAAATTTAATAGAATCTCTCCTAAAAACTAAACAACCCATATCAGCTAAACCTATTTTCACCAAATATAACATCCAAAATCAACAGCTAGAATATTCTTAGAGTATCAATTATAAGACCAAAAGATTTAGCTATACAAAAAGAGCATGTCTATACTTTGTAATCATATATGTAACCCAAAAAGGTAATTCTATGCTCTATAGCTGCAAAATATAGGAGTCAAGAAAATAGGAGCCACTTCTAGCAACAAAGGCCTACGAAAAAGAATCTCCTAGATAGAATAGCACATCCCAGGAACTTGTTACTCAGCATCTTGTAAATTTGGAGGGAGGGAAAGGAAATAAGTGAGTTATACAAACTCAGTGAGGGCATAGAAACAAAGTAGATAGGAAGGAGAAACTAAAACACACACAAGCTTTTAAAATAAAGAAAATAGATTAGCAACCATGCAATTACTAAAAATTAGCTTATGGGAGTAACAGTTCATCAATTCTAAGCCGTCACAGTATTTTCTTAAGCAAACACTTATGCAGAGATAAAAACTCAGTAATTTTCAATATGCCTTATCAATAATTTCCACATATAGATCTTCTCAAAATAAAAATCAAAGCTTTCGGCAATTGATTGAATATTCCATGAAGGTTACATAAGAAGAACTAAATCTTGTGGGAAGTGATCTCAACTTATCTAATCATAAATCTGAGTTCATCTTAAGCCGGAGGTCTTGCCTCGCCCAATACTATCTCATCTGGGTATAATATGTGCACATAAATCATTATATCTCTTCATTAATAGTGAATAGCATTCTAACTTAGAACTCATCATGGTTTCTGAATATAAACTTGCAATAAAATACAATGCCCAAATTCAATAAATCTATCTTTATAAGATTCAATTCTTGCAAGTAATCAACTTTTATAAATTATCTTAAAACAAGGAAAATAAGAAGCAATAACATCATGAGGTTTTAAAATGATAAGAAGGAGGCTAAATAAATTCTTAAATCAATTTTCAAGGTCCAAAAAAGTTAATTATCATCATAAAAGGGAAAGGTATAGCAAAAATAAATATCCAAGTAAATCAATAGCACAAAATATAATTATTAGCTTTAATAGGTTAGTTTCTCATATAAAAATAAGTTTTAAAAATATTGCCCTTAATTAAATATCCACTCACAACATTGAAAGATCAACTAAGCTGTTACCCAACAGCTCCGAAAAGAGTAACTAGCACCGTATCAAGAGGATCTGACCAACACAAACATTTTTGACATGCTTAGATAATTTATTTGAAGACAATCTAGCAATCGACAAATTGTCATTGAGCAAAACCCCCAAATATTACTTACCCATTATTTTATTATTACTCACTAACTTTAAGAGAAACCTTAGAACTTACCCATAAGAATAAGGTTTTAGATTAGAAACTTAGCTCAAGTGTTGGAAGCTAATGATTACTAAGATTTGTTGACACAAAGGTAAGGAAAATGAGTTTTGGTGGTGGAGTAGAAAAGAAGAAGAAAAAGAAAAGAATAGGAAGAGGGAAGAAATAGAGCTGGATTGAAGGTGGAAGGTGTTTGTGAGGGGGTAGGGTTACGGTGGCTTTAGCCACCTTTTTGTTTCCTTCTTTTTTTAAGAAAAAACTAACGTGCCCAAATGACTAAAAGCCCTACCCTTTTTTTAAACTTTTTTTGTTCCCTATTTCAAAACAAAATTGCGGCATATGTATATATTATCAAATTACTAACCTCCACCCCTTTATATAGATGCTAGCAAGCTACACATTTATTTTAGATAAAAAGCTTACTTCCCCTTTTCTTAATCAAGTTCTAATTATAGAAAACTTAGTAATTTAATTCATCTACATCAATTACTACTTTAACTTTTTCTCTCACCTAATTAATAGTTTTTCTTCATTAATTTCTCTTTTTCCTGTTTAATAGATAAGTGATGTTAAAAAAGATTCAAATAATACATTTTTGAAAAACTAAAATCTCATTTTTACTATTGATGTTAGTTCTCTTTTTATGCCAACAAAGGTTGGCTTATCAAGTTAGCATTCTGCTCATACATCACAATGACTTGGATTCGATTCACAAATTTTCACTATTGGTGGGGGTGATCTATAAGTATTATAGTAAACGTTTGACGAGTTTAGAGGCATGCCTGACCCTAGACTAGGGCGAGCCATCCCTCAACTAAACTTTTAACTACCAATACGAAAATATTCCCAAATGCTAATTCTCTTAGGGCCCGTTTGGTATGCCTGATAGTATAAGACCTGATAGGATAAGGGCTGATAGTATAAGGCCTGATAAAAATTTAATACTATGCAGTGTTTGGTATGTCATTGTATAAGATATTGTATTATATAAAATATAACCAGAAGAAGAGATTATAATAAATATAATTTTTAAATAGTTATTATAATTATTTAAGCTATTTTTTATTATATATAAAAATAATTTTATATTAAAAATTATTTATTTATTTATTTTTAATATTTTTTTATAAATATAAAAAATACAAGAGAGAAAGAGAGGAGAGAATGAAATAGAGATGTAATTTTTATACATCAAAATCTAAATAGGGTTAGTATCATATTCCTATATTTGGTTGTGTTTTTTATTATATATAATTAAATTTATATTAAATATTATTATTTATATATTTTAATAATAAATTTTTGTTCCTGTATTTTTATTTCAATTTAAATAGTTATTTTACAATTATTTTTTAAAAAATATTTATTTATTATTAAATAATATTATTTTTTATTTATATATTTTTATTTTTTATTATTTATTTAATAATTAATTTTCTTTTAATAAAATATATTAAAAAATAAAAAAGTGAAAGAACCCTTATACATTAAAAGCTAATCAGGCCTAATACGCCCTCCCTAGGCCGTATTAAGTTATCCATCATTATAACGTATAAGGGAGGTTTGATGGATAAGCTTATACAATACGTTGACTGCACCAAATAACGGATAAGATCATAATGTATTGTATTAACTTGTCTTATCATGCCTAATACAGCATGCCAAACACCCCCTTATTCTTCTTCCATTCTCACCTATATATTACCAAAAGGAAAATTTTCAATATAATCAAATAGTAAATTATGGGAAAATATATCATAAAAAATGCCACGTTTAACAAAATGTTACTATTTTAATATTAATTGTCTTATTGCAAATTTCTAGGTCATGTATTCTCTGAATTTCAAAATCAAAGAAAAAAATTGTTACATTATTTGTTCATTGAATAATAATTAATTTTAAAACTATTGAGAGCATATTTGGGAAACCATCAAAACAGCTTTCTTTTATCAAAAAAGCTGCTTTGGGAAAAACAATTATGTTTGGCAAAAATATAGAAATAGATTATAATAAAAAACTAATAATTTAAAGTTAAAAAATTACTTATAATCAAAACAACTTTTGGAAGTTATTGATTGCAAGCAAAAGTTTGATTATTTTAGAATTATTATATTTTTACTAAATTGGCCCTAAGTATCAAATATTATATAATATAAATAATCATTCCATACCTATTTTAGTAATTTTACAATACAAAAGTAACTTTTTATATAATCCAAATAAAACAGACTATTTTAAAATCCTTTTCTAGCTAAAATATTCAAATACAAATTAATTCTCACATAATTGATTATATAAAAAAAGGTAATTATATAAATAAATAATTATTGAAATAATTTTAATCTTCCAACTTTTCTAAACATAAGCTAAAAATCAAATAATGATTTACATGCCAAATTTAACAAATATTTCTATTTTAATATTAATTGTGACATGATAGAATTCTAGACTATGTAATTGTCATATGGTACAATTAGAACATCTGCAATATTAGTCCCATTTGAGATCCCAATTTTGGCCCGTTCTTTGCCACATTAGTGCTACGTAATCAATGCATGATAAAAGTTGGGACTCTTCCAACATTAGAACTCTTCTCTCTAGTGGAATGGACCAACTTCGGCCCTAACTTTGGTTCCACACAATTTTGATATTAAAAAAATAGAAATTAATATATTTATCAAATACTTCGTTATAAATTTTCTTATTATAAAATTTCATTATTTTTAGGTTAGATTAAAAGATAATATTTAAAAAATTTTAACAATTTTTATTTAAAATTAAATTATTGATAAAAATTTATACATTTATTTCTTGAAAGTTGAAATTTGAAAAATTCAAACTAAATTTTTTTGAACTTAAACAAGTCTTCAAAATAATTATAATTTTGAGGAAATTTAGAATTTTGCAAGTAGTAGAGAAAAGAATCCATTTTTTGTGTGAAAAGAAGGAAATAGAATTTACGTGAAAAGAATTAGAAAAGTGTTAAAAAGGGTTGGAAAGGGTTGTAAAAAACAAAGTTGAAAAAAATTGATATTTATAAAGTAAAAATAAGAAAAAAAAATAATTAACAAAATAGCTGTAATGATTAAGTGTACGTCAAGAAAAAAAATCTGCAACATGGCAAAGTTGCAAAGCATGTGTCACATGATCATTAGCTGTCCACAAATTAGTCTTAATCCTATTGAAGTGGGACGCAATCCAATTCTGTATTTTGTTTGAGTAGTTGCATTAAAAATAGTCACCCTACTTTGTGGGACCTACAGCAAAATTGGGACTAAATCTTTCATTGTTGAAGATGCTCTTAGAGTTATAGAACATTTATTCTCCTTTAATGTATTATATTGATGATTGATTGACTGATTAGGCGAGTTAACAAGTCAACTCATGGACTAACCTACTTAACTAAACAGTTTTCTTCATTTTTAATCAAGTTAAACCATGAACAATCAACTTATTTTTTTGAAAAAAATTTGTGAAAGTTGACCCAGTAGCCACCTAATTCCCCATAAAATGGGACAAGCTGATAACTTTAAGCCCTTTTTTAAAATGGGTCAACTCATCTCACTTCCTTTTTAAGCTAGCCTGTGAAAGCATGGAATAGATTGTCTCATTTGTCATCCCCAATAATAGGGCCCTTTTTGAAAAAAAAGACTTTTTTTTTATTCTTGACCGGTCTAATGTTTGAAGTGGCATGGCAAAAAAACAAATTTGTCATCAATAGGCCCAAATTTGGCATAGAACAGTAATGAACCTAACCATTGTGTCAAACTAAAAGAAACAATAACAAAACTTAACAAAAGTATATAAAGGGCCTGGGCCTAGTCATAATGTTGGTCAATTGGTTGAAATTTTTTTTTTATAGTAAGTATTTTTATGAAAACCCTAGTGTGTCATTCTTCTCCTTTTCCCACGTTTCTCGCCAAAGCCCAACCCTCCTCTCCTTTTCCTTGTAAAGTCATTATCCCTAGTTGTTGTCAAGGGAAACCAACCCCATGGAGGGGCTCACCTCCTCTATGGTGGTTTGTTGACCTTTTTTCCTTTTTTTTTCGTTATTTTTGTTGTTCCACTTGCCCACTAGGTGATAGTTTTTGTGATTTTTCTATCTAACATATCTCGTTTGATAGTAGTTAAGCTTGGACCATGAGGAATGATATGTATCTGTTATCACTGTTTGCTTTCTCATGGATATCAGTATGTTTGCAGCGTCAAAGAGCTACATTTAGGATAACTAACAACTCAACAACATTCTATGATGGTGGATGGATTAGAACTTTCTTGTTTTTGTGGCATCTATGTGATTTGCACACTTGTTGTTAGGTTGCTGTGTTGCATGCTCTACTTTCACTATGACACATTATCTATGTGACAAATACTATGATGCAAAAGGAGATGCTTGTCCTGGCTATAGGAGTATGCTTTGTTAGTAGTTTGGTGTGCTTGGATAAGTTAAATCTATAGGTGTTATGTTTATTAGTGCCTGTATCACAATACCAAGCTCCTTCCAATAGAACACAACCTGAGTTTAGAGTTTGCATTAGAATCAGATCAGAGATCTGGCGAGCTCACTAGTGATTACTATTTATCTTTAGAGTGATGTGAAATAGTTTAAGTTTCTAATGCTTTATTTAAAGCTATGTAGTTTTTCATTGATTTTAGTTGTAGGATTAGCTTGTTATGGTCAATCTATGTGCTACAAGTCTATCTTTCGTATATAGGCTATTGCCTTTAGTTATTGATTAATAAATTTCCTTTGACCAAAGAAAAAAAAAGCTAAGTATTTTTGTACTACAAAAATAGATAAATATAAATTAAAAATTAAATCATAAAGAATCTATAATTAAAAAAAGTTTAATATTAACAAAATTAAAAATAACATGGATAATTTTATTTAAAAAATAAGCCAGTAAATTAAACTACTTCATTTTGTATTCTAATTTAATTTAACAAATAGGGGCATCATACACAATTACTAATTTTTTTTGACTATTTGTTCAACTAATTCCTAGGTCTATAGGGACAATAAGTCCATACACATACTTTTTTCTTGCTGGAGGAAGATTAGGTTTTTCTTTCCCCATTGGGGTGGGTGATGTTTCGACTTTTAGATTAATGGCGCTTAGGGGTAATGGTAGCCTTTAAGGCTCTTGTTTTCTAGCGAGCATGATACTTTGCATATTGAAGACCTCAAGTCCAGAAGATGCGACTCAAATATCAATTAAGCTTAAATTTAGCAGTTGAGAAACTTCTATCATAGAGGTGTTTGTAAATTAGATTGGATGAATTTTGAGATAGAAACTTAGCTTGATTTGATCTCATTGATTTTTTAATATAAATAACTAATTTAATTAAGGTAAATAAATGTTTTCACTATAATTTTATGTGTTAAAAGTAACTAAACTCATTAAAAAAGGATTTAATTTGAATGTACTGTCAGTGTAAAAAATTTTTGCACAGACATCCAATCATATATTGCCACATCAACAAAAGTCTTTGATATAACCACCCACCACTTGAATAGTCATGCAAATAGAAAGTTTTAACTGGATGACAATATAAAAAAATTTTATACTGTCAGTGCATCCCAATTAAACTCTTAAAAAAATTAAATAAAATAAAGTAAAATATAAATATAATTCGTTGTTTAACATGCATTTAACAACAGTTAATTGATAGTGGTATATAAAGTGAGAGAAGTATTCCCACAAACAAATTTTCAAGTTTAAGTCTTAAAAATAACCAAAAAAAAAGCAAAAAGAAAAAAAGAAAAACTAATATTTGAAAAGTTTTACTTCCATAGTGAATGGATACGGTAAAATAGATTAATCAGAGTCTTATAGACTCCGAATATTGGTAATTCAAATAGAAAAAAGGTTATTATATAATCTGTTTGGATTCCCCATCTCTAGTCTAAGTCTACCTCACCACACACATGGTAAAAATCTTTCCATCCTCAATCTAGCCATATTTCCCCCACTCAAAACCCTTGTTCCATGCCTTGACACTTGACTTGCTTTGATGATAATGCCACTATAAAATATATCAAGGAATAGTGGCCAAGAGAGGTTCAATCTCTACCTAGAGACTACCCACTTCTCATTTATGGAAGAGTTCCTTTCCTTTCTCTCTTTACTAACTCTCTACCATTGTGTCTCACCCCCCACCCTGGTTGAGACCGCAACACTATAAATATATTATAAATTAATGATAAAGATTATATCATCTATCTGTCTATATATATAGTAAAATTCACTTGAAAGTAGCATTTATTGTAATATGCAATTAAAAATTTACATTACATAATAATAAGTGTAATAAGTTAAGGATAACTATTAGTCATATGTATTTATAATGGTTAAAAATTGTAACAAGTGTTTGGTTACTTAAGTTCTTTAATAATAATGATATTTAATAATGAAATTTAAAATAAATTATTTGATGACCAATAGTAAAATAAATTATAAACACAATAAACATTCACTAAATAATATTGTTTGATATGAATAAATCATATTGATTTCAATGAAAATAATACAAATGATAAAAAAATTTATTGTGCTAGTATATTTAGAATGAATGTACAATTTAGTCCCTGAAAGACTTGTATGACATTAATTTAGTTCCTGAAAAATTTTTGACATCAAATAGGTTCTTAAAAGTTAACATATGATATCACATTAGTCCTAAAAAATTGTTTGATATCAAATAAGTTCTTAAAAGTTAAAATATGATAACACTTTGATCCTTGAAAGATGAATATATCTAATAGGTCATTAAAAGCTTCTTTCAAAATGACTAAAATGATGTCACATTTTAATTTTTAGGGACCTGTTACATATGATTTTTGGGGGATTAAATTGGTATAAAAAAATTTTAGGGACTAAATTAATATCACATAAATCATTCAAGAATTTAATTGCATATTCACTCTTATATTTAATTCTATTTTATGTTTAATTAAATAATAAATTTTGTTAATACAATACTTTTATTATTCTATTTTTATTTTTAATATTATTTAACAAATATTTTTATTTAGATTTTACTTTAGTATATATTCTTCTTACTAATGATCGTTTTATGAAATAAGATTATATATATATAAAACACACACACATACATGCGCGCGCGCACAGATATTGGCATTTAGACAATATATTAGAGTAAGAAAAAGCATTCCAACTTGCAATACTAAAATAATATCTACTTAAGCTAATAATACAATGCACTAAATTGTTGATAGCACATATCTAAATTTACAACAATGTGTGCAAAATGAAAAATATCTTAAAAATAGCAATACTCACCCCTTAAATAACATTGTTGATAAAATCGTACATAGTTCACATGATTGAAGATCCAATAATGGAAGTAAAAATAATTATGAAGTAATGTCTATGTCAAAATTCTTATCCCATAAATAGTTTTGCCAAGAATGGATTCAGACCTTTTGTTTTAAGAAGAAAACAATTCCCAATAAAAGTATGTTATGCAATGGCAATAAGCAAAAGTTAATGCCAATTATTAAACTATATGAAATTATATTTGTTAAAATGAATATTTTATCATAAATAATTTGATTTTGCATGGTCAAGAATGAGCTCAACAAAAAAGTTTAAAGTTCTTATAATTAAAAAGGATGAAAAGTATAAAAATTATATTTAAAAAATATTTTTTATAATGAATTATTCAATATGAACTCTATTTCATTGTTTAGAATAATTAAAAAATTTCCATATTTTCTTATCATGTCTAACTTTTAAAGAATTTAATTTAAATGCACTGATAATATAAAATAATTTTACACTATCAACCAATAGAAATGATGAAAAATGCCAACTCATACAAATAATCACCCATTATAATGAAGGACCCACTATGATTTCTCACTTTCTCCTATTTATATCGATTGACAGTACAAAATTATTTTACAATGTCAGTACATATCAATTAAACTCACTTTTAAATGCTATCATAACTTTTTTAAAAAAATTATTCTTATTAAAAGAATTATAAAAAATATAAATGAACCCGTACAATGCACGGAAATAACCTTTAGTATTAATGTATTTGGATTGGCTTTGGACGTTTAAATTGACAACCAATCTAATCAAATAGGTTTCCAAAAAATCAAATAAAAAGAACTGAATTTATTTCTTTTTTTTTTTAATTTGATCTTTCGGTCTGGCTTCTTCTTTAATTTGAGTTGTATTTGAACACCCATACTAATAATAATATTTGAGCCTATGATAAAGCATTTAAAGAGGAAAATAATTTTAATATCTCAACCAAGTATTAGTTCAAAAGATTCAAATAAAAAGAGTGTGGGATGACATCTAATTAAGACAAATAAAAGGTAAACAAGCAAGTCTAATCTTAACTATTAAAAAAAAAAAAAAGGGTCTAATCTTAGTAGGGAAAAATTGTTATATGTATCAAACTATGAGATTGCACTCTATCAAAATGACATGGAAGAGGCTAGACATGTGGGGTTCCAATTATTCGATAGAACTTTGTGCATTAATGTTGAGAACCGTCCATGAACGTAATTTTATAAGCTCTAGGTCGACGAAAATGCCTACATGGCTTTGAGAGATTTTTATATGAGTACAAATTTAATTAACACATTATATTTAGATATACTCATGATAAAACTGGCCTTATCAATTTTGTTCAAAGAAAGCCAAAGTCATCTCAAAGATAAAGACCTCCAACTGCAATGGACATGAAATTTGTGATGGATCTTTATTTGTTACTTCCGGATAGAAGCAGAGGTTGAATGCGTGAAAGTTGTCCAATCTCTTCAACATCACAACCAAGATGCAACCTATTTTGATCTGTTGATTCTCGACTGCAGTGGACTAGGACAGCAGTTTTATGTTTCGGCTGTAATTCCCAGTTGCATAGGAAAGGTAACAGTGCAGCTCAATCTTCGGCAAAATTAGATAGAACCATGGGAAATTTTTTTGGATGTATGAAGCACGGCCTCCCAGTTGTAATCATTGATGTCTGAAATATTCGTACTGCTAAAAGGTTATTGTACTCATACTGCGAATATACGCGTGCCGATAGTTGTTGGGTACTTTTGATACTTGTAGATCAAGTATTACAATAAGTAAATATGACCCAAATACAAATTAGTCTTTATAAAATATTTTTTATATATATGAATATCTGTCCAATTTTGATATTTTAGGATTTCAAAATATTTATTTATTTCTAATATTAAGATAACATCAAATTTTTTTTTCTAATTAGCCCTTAATTTAATTGTCATCCACTATCATCATAATTAAAGTTAAAGAATCTGCTAGACCAACCTACTATTCTTAGACAAGGGTAATTTTATCCATTTATATAATTTTATGCTACTACCAAAATTTATTTTTTTTTCCTTAATCTATATGTTTTTTTATTTTGAACAAATATTTTGAAATGAAGGAAGTATACAATTAAACTATTTGATTTGCTTTTAAATAAAATAAACTATTATTACGTTCCTTCATATCTTGTATTTCTTTAGGTATTTTTACTTGAACATTATAAAAATTTTATTTATTTTATGATTTAATTATTTATAATTTTATATTTTTATATAATATATTCTCTCATATTCGTGGTAGTTTTTACAAAATTTTTGTATTTCGTATCCATACCTATGGGTAGCATGTGATTTGGTTGAATAATTTTTTCACATTTTCTCTACAAGAAAAAAAATGTCAATGAACACTGAGTGACCTAGTCAATCTTTTATTTATACATCATCACAAGTTGGGCTTGATTCCTGCATTTGTCTATAGTAGGTCTATCTCTGTAACCATTCATTGAATTTGGAGGCTAATCCTGGACTTAAATAAGTCTTGCCCTATATTTAAATTTTTGTTTATGAAACATTTATCGTGAATGAGCTTAAACTTTTAAATAGGAGGAAATAGATTTGTATGTGTAGAAGAATTTTTTTCACATCCTTTTTTCTAAATGCAACACGGACTTAAGGGGGCCTTCCTGTCACTGCTGAACGCATACTTGGATATGTCCAATATCCATGTATTTTATATACCAGTTTCGAGCCAACAGGAAGAAATTAAACATTTGGGCCATATTTGGGCACTGCCAAGTAAATTAAGAGCAAATGAAGAACTATTATACCACCCCCGGTCCCCAGCACCATACACCAACATGGCATATGGGCTATCATCAGAGTTCCGTGAAACACACAGTGATGTGTCCATTAAGGCCCCATAATTTATGGTCCAAGTTCATCTTTGCTTACGAAAGTTTGAATAGTGAACTTACCTGCAGGGTCAGGAGAGGAGGGAAGTGACACTGATATATACTAATACATTAATATTATTAACATATATCATCGTTTGTTTTCTTCTTCTGACATTGGGCCACAGAAGCTACAAATGAAAAAAAACATGGCTTCGTTTAAAATTCAGAGTAGGTATCATTCAATATCATCATGTGAAAAAATGGAAAATTTAAGAAATAAAAATAGCTCTTGATGATACCGATCCATTACACATATTTAGCATTATTGTTTAGGGCATGACACGTGAATGCTGCATTTCATCAAGCTTTAATGATTGAGACTTAAAGGAGACCTGCGTGTCCTTTTGCTGCTTGAATTGTTGTTACTTGTGGACAGCGTACTGTTTTCCATTCAAAGCTTCAGGGACAGCAATACGCATTCGAATTTATTTATTCCCTAATCTTTCTTTGTGCAATTAGAAAGTAAATGACTACATGTTAATGGCAGAGTAACGATGTTGAAGTTGCCATCTGGATATTGAATATGATATATCCTGGACAAATGTTAAGGGTATATTCCACAAAATGAGTGCAAGATACCCTATTCATAGTAGGAATCCTTACGGCATTAGCCACACAAGGTTTACTTTCTCAAGGCACTGGAGGTTTGGCCTTTCGCCTAGGATCACTGACCCTCGAACTATCTTATTCGTACCCTTTCTATCACCATTGAATGAATAAGAAGCTTTGACAATATATGATAAGTACCATTATTTGAACTCATATTTTGGGACATTTTAGAAATAGCACTTTCTTAAATATAATGTGGGATTCAATATGTAGATCAAATTCAATGGTATAAGATGCATAAAAATCTTTAATTCTCTCTATGTATGTCATTTAATATCCACTTTTATGTTAAAAAAAAGGAAAAAAATATTTCTTTATAAAAAGATGATTTCTATAGTACTATTTCAATTTGAAGAGATTTGAAACCTTTCTTATATAGTCCAATTATTTTTTAAATATGTGGTAAGTAATTGTCAACGTGGATAATGACATAATAGTGTTATATAATTTCAATTAAAGTCCCTTTAAATATTTTTTATTGCAAATTCTTTTCAGGATCTTTTTAAAAAATAAAAATTGTCAATCCAAAACATTAAACTTATTTAATTAGTCTGATTTCCCAACATATGAACATTCATTTTGTCCTTAGAATTAATCTTAAAAATTCTGACCCAAAATTTTAAAAACCCTAACTTTTTCCTCCAAATTCATGAACCCTAATTTCCCAATTTCACCCGAACATCATTGCTAACCATAACACCATCACCATCGCTGCCCCAATCGTAGTCCCCTTCAGGAAAAGCATCGCATCTACAACACCATCTACACCTAACTGTGCGACTTTTGGAAATCCACATTAGGAGCTTGATTTATTGTACCAAATTTAATTAAGAAAATGATAATAGAACCTCCAATTTATCTGGTCAGTGAACGTCAATGTATGATTAGAACATTCAAAATGATTAGAACGTCACTCAAGGTATGACGATTGTGTTGAAACATTTCCACTAAATTTAAGATTTTTTTCGTGGGTTAAATATTGAGGCCATTATTAAAATCAAATGTGAGAATCTAATTTTCCCTGTAAAGGATCTGAAAAAGCAAAAGCATAAATAATCTCACGTAGGTGATGGTGTTTTAGCCGCAATGGCACGTTAGCAGAGATTAAAAAATTTACGATTAGGGTTCTTAAAATTTTGGGGTAAAAAAATATTTAGATATTTGGAAATTACAATAATTAAACAAGTTTTATATTTGGAATTGAAAATTTTTTAATTTTTTAAAGAGATTTTAGGAAAAAGTGGTAATAAGAAAAATTTAAAGGAGCCTAAGTCTAAATTATGGAATACTGGCATGTTATTATCTATATGGACAATTATTTACTACATGTTCAAATATAATTGGATTATATAGAAAAGATTTCAAACTTTTTAATTAAAGGAGTACCATGAAATTAAAACTACCTCGTAAGAATTGTTTTCCTTGAATAAATACTTGTGCCATATGGCTAGTATTCTGTCTTCTCCATTAGTGATTGACAGACATCATATCACATGTTTTGTTAGGTGGTCATTAAAAGTTTAGACGAAGAAGAGATTGATTCATGTTAAAGTGCTAAGGTTGATGTTGCATGTGCAGCTAAAGTTGAGGGCTTATATAGTAATTACCTACCTACCAATACTTAACTATCCGGATTCAAGCCAAATTTTTGTTGATGCTATTCATCTTATTAATCGAGTCAACCTCCTTAACTAATTGTTTTTAAATTCATTAATGAAGATTGCGGCATTTCAATGCCATGACGTTTGAAATTTTCCAATGCACCAGCCCAACTCATCGAATTATTGCCTTAATTTTTTTTTTCAAAAAATCTCAGTATAATTAAGGGGTCTTGCACACTTGTTGAGCAATAAAGCAAGAAAAATTTACATGAAAACAAAAAAATTTTATGATATTTAGTATATTTGAAACTGAAAAGATTTACTTTCTACAAAATATTTTCTCTTTTTAATTTCTTAACAAATTTTAGTACACTTGTTATATACAACCTGTCTGTCAATTTGGTTTATTCATGCATGATAAATGTTTTAAATCCAATACCAATGTGTTAATGACTAAATTAAAATAAATCGAATAAGTTAAGGAATCAATTATAAAATAGAAGTAAAAGGACCAAATAATAAATCATTATGATTTGGGTTTTGCTGGATAAGAAATCAAGAAAATGAAAGTTTTTAAAGCTTTCAATGTATAAAAAAACTAGAGTAGTTTTTCAAACTTGCAATGCATTCAAAAACTTCTTTATACATATTTTACTAATAAGTGCCCTAAGTATACTGGTTAGATAAACCCTTATAATTTCAAAAATCCGGAAAATTTTGTTGCCTTATCATAGTTTTGCACAACTTTAAGTAGAGAAAAATGCTAAAAAACCAGAACTTTTTGCCACGATAGAGTTGTTAAAATGATATGGTATATTATTGACTTTTAGATAAATGAATATGTTTTATTACTTTATTTCATCTAATAATTCCATGATTTTCTGTTAAAGATTTTAACAAATATTTTCTGAATGCATAACATCTCTCTTAATTTTAATACATGTTTTCAATGTGTTTTATAAATATGAGAAAGACCAAAAATTAACGAGCGAAAATCGATGATCGATTTAAATACACGAAAAACTTTAGTAGGCGTGAAATTCTTTTAAACCAACAGAAGGGCAAACCATCCACAAGAGAACCTTTCTATTTTTCGGACACCATGAAAATCCTGGCAAAATTGGTTTCATTTTATTTTTTTTTCACTTAGCAATATCCATAAAACGAAGGACTTGGCATAAACATATATCATCAGATAATAGCGTTTGTTACATCCGAACGTTAATTTAGCATAAAAGTAATAGTTGTGGTGGTTGAATTACCAAACATCTATGATATAATTAATGGTTTTTTTTTTTATGAGTATGATATAATTAATGGTTGCTGTTTGTTAGGTAATGTGGCAAGGTTTTTTATGGGAAGGTAATGTGACAATTACTCCACGTTTGAGATAGCTATTGGTATATATATAAGTACTGGTTGAATTTACATTTGCAACGCATAGTATATTATAGCATCTTAATAAAGCTGACGATTGAGTTGAGTGTTTTCAAGGATTTTTCAAAATATATTTGGAACTAAACTAAGATGATGAAACCACAAACAACCAAATTGCTTTCCATCAACAACGACAAGATAATAAAATAAATAATAATAAATGTACATTTTTATCCATCAAATAATTGTTGAATACCGTTTACAGGCCGACCAGTAGCCAACAGAGGACATATGTCATGGGCTAATCTGCGACTCGGCAAGGGCCATTGCGTGTGCGCACACGTTGTACTAATTTTGCCATATAAAATCAACATAAAATCATTCCATCACAAGAACATCCAAGACTTTTCACAAAAAGTGCTTTGATTCTACTCCGACGCATGAACCATATATGTCCCTTTTTATAATTCTTTTTTGAAATATATGGATATGAATATTTAGGTTTCACTTTCCTTTTCGTTTTCATCGAGATGAAACTTGCCCCTTTATCACGCTAGGGGCAACCAACAGAAATGGGCTACTATTGATGATGATCACATAATTCCAAGGACAAGGAGGTTCAGCAAACTTTTGTCAAACATGCTTATTAGTTCCTTCAAATTTAGTCGGAATTTAGTGATTGGGTAAATAACGAAAAAAAATTATATATTTGCAAATTAATCTTCTATTTCTTTTCAAAAAAGAAATTGTCTTGGTAGACAAGCAAATTGACTTCTGACTAATTCAAAATTAATCTGTGTTTAACTACCAGCAAAAGTACTCAACCGCATATATCTATATTTTACTTAGCTTTCCCACTCTTTGGGTCTTCACACAATAACCCTAACTTATATATAATTGTGATATGTGTTGGAATAGAAGGGGGTGTTGAAGGGTAAATGTGATGATATATGATGGCGATGGGTTAAAATAGTACGTGAAAACGATGATAAGGAGGCAGGTTAGCAGTTTCCAGGAAGGTGTCCTCTTCCGAGAAAGTCCCTCTCATGATGTTTGATGCATTGGTCCACCACCCCCATTCTAGGAATGATATGTGTAATTCAATACTATATTATAAATCAATGATATCTATACAAGTTATTCTTATTTTACTGTAATAATCACTACAATATAGTTTAGATGTTAGGATATGTTCTGGTCTCATTTCATTTTTCAATGTTCTAGTGTCCCCAATTCCAATCATGATAGCGTGGCTATAACGTATGGGGTGAATTAACCGTGAGACGAGACATCTACCGTTCATTTTGAGCAGGTGGGAGCCTGAGAGATACGTGTGAGGTGGATTTTGAAGGCTTTTTATGGTTCCAGATTTGTGGCAATGTACAAGCAAAAAGGAGGGGATCAACAAGGGAAAGAAAGTGGGGGCTGATCTTCAAGGAAAATCCCATGTTGAGATTTTGAGAGAGACCCATATATTGGGTCATCACGTGGGGGTGTGACCCACTAGTACCCTTAAAGAGAAAGCATCTCACGAGACGACACCATGTAGTAGTAGCACATGAACTACTCTATCCCTCTCAACGATTATCTCATATCAAAATTTTGTATTATATATCTTGTCAAATGTAAATTCCTATAGTTTGATGATATTATTTCATGCGTTATTCCTGTCCAATTCCACCTTCATGATTAACCTGCTGATTAACGATGAAAATTTACACAAAGATTTTGACAATTAAAGGATCGGTTCCCGTCCCTCTCTCAATCTTTCTCAACCCTTTTCCATAGTCAATCATCGATTCCTTTCTTTCTACACTAACCTAATCACCGCCTCCTTTGTAGTATCTCACTACTCAACTCTCTCTCTCTCTCTTTCTCTCTCCATCATTCAGTCTCTCTTTAAGCAACTGAATTGCAGACAGAAACACGTGACCTAACTTCCTTATCCGCACCTTGAACCTTTCTCCAACTTAATAATAACCTCCAATATCCAACTGATATCTGCACACCTTTCTTGTTTATTATTTTGTTCTCATCACTTTTGACTAAACTATTCCGCTATTCCCCTTCCCTTTCGCCCACGACTATTAAAAATATTAGGCAGAGATAATTTACATGATTGAAATGATTTTCCTCCTCCTTTTAGGTATTTCCACGTCCATTCATTAATGATAAATACTATTAGATTCAACATAAAAATGAAAATAAATAATATTTCTTAACAAATAATTATTATTTTATTTTGAAGGGACCTTAACTTTTTGAGGTATCATTTTTCTTATGTAGTAGATCTCACTAGACAGAATAGCGTCTAGATCAACTGCATTCAAATTTATCTGTTGTATAGGAGTTTATAGAAACTAGAGAGGCAACGTTATGAGTCAGACGCAATTTTTATTACTTCACGAGAATAATTTTTATGGTCTAATTAGTACAATCAAAATTCAAGCATGTGATTAAAAAATGCAATTCATACATTCACAGATTTATCTATGGCTAGATAAATTCCCTGAATATTCATATATACATATCTATATATATGTCTAATATGGGAGTTACAAGAATGAACAAACAAAAACAAAAACAAAGGTAATTCCTTCATAGATCGATGTCTTCTATAACGATTTATAAACATACAATGAAACAAAATCAAAAGCAAAAAGTATTCCTGATCAGCAGTTACCACTAATTTCTACAGTATTAGTACTTAACTACACCCTTAACGCTTTCACTAGCTATAGTCCATAGACGTATCCCCTCAACCAAACAAATACAATGGTTGTGAGGGAATACTCCTATTTGCTTGGTCTTCCCTTTTTCTTTTTCTTTTCTTTTTTTTTTTTTTTGCAGTTTTGGATATCCTGAAAAATGAAAGCCTAGTAATAATAATAATCAACATGCTGCAGAAGGATTGGTGAAGGGGCTGAAGAAGTGAGGCTTGGGGGCCAAGGTGAAAGGGCTCTTATTGGAAGCGCCGCCGCCAACGCCACCGCCGCCGAGCCTCTCACAAGAAGGACACATGGTGAGTGTTGCCGCAGGCATAGGCATGTACAAGGGCTGAGCCAGTTTCAGTGCCTTTAGCTCTTGCAGCTCCTTCTGTAGCCTCCTGTTCTCATCTGTCAAAGTTTCGCAACACTTCTTTAGGAACTCGCAGTCCACCTCCGTCTGCTTCAGCTTTGTTCTGTTAACAAACCAAAACCAAAAAATCTTAATCGCCACTTACCAATACGCAACTACATATCTCTCAACAGCCACAAATTGAAACTATAGTACGTACGCCACACCACACATACACATACGTGTATAAATATAAATGATAAAACATTTTTATTATGGGATATTGAGATATATATGGTCCCCCTTAGTTAATCTCAAGATAACATTTCCTTGGCTTTGGTATACTATTTGGTTATTAATTAGAAGTGCTGAAGTTTTAAACTTCTAATTAATCAAATATGTATGTACCAAAATAATCAATCAATGATATATATGTACCTGGCTCTCCGGTTCTGGAACCACACTTCAACTTGTCGAGGCCGTAGATTCAATTGCCTGGCTAAAGCTTGCTTCTGTTTCTGTAAATCCAATCCAAGGCAACAGTATCAATATATCATATGACATAATAGTTATAGTATTGAGAGGATCCTTGAAATAAAAGCTATATATTATTTTTTAAGAAACAATCAAATCCGAACATGCTCTCAATATATATATATATATATATATATATATATATATTGCTTTAGGTACGTAGATAGAGATTGGTTGAATAATTACAGGATTGAGAGTGCTATGATGCTTGAAGCTCTCTTCCAGAAGAGCAGATTGCTCTTTTGTGAGCCTGAGCTTCTTCCTGGCGGCGGTGGAGCCGTCTTCCTCTTCGTCGCTGGCTCTCGAGGATACCCTCTGATCTATCTCCGCTACCTCCACTTCCTCACTGCTCAGATCCCTCTCCCTCTTCACCAACCTGCACCCGCCACTCGAGAAGGACGAAACAGCGCTGTGATGAGGTGAAGTCTGTGCAGACAAGCCAACATGGTCCTCACTATAAACCTTAGTTTTGGTGACTTGGACCAGATGCTGCTGCATATAATTAGTACTCTCACTGCACAGACCCAAAGTTAGTGATGGCTCGGCATCACAGTTACTTGTTATGGTGGAGGAGGAAGAGTAGGGCTTCTTAGTAGTTGTAGTAGTAGTAGAGGTTATGGTTTCTTCTGGGGAACCAGTCAAAGATAACCCTAGAACAAGATGAAGGCCTGAGTTATTACTAGTAGCACCCTGAGGAAGACCCATTTAAGGTGATGCGAGGATGCAAAATATTCTTCTTCTTCTTTTCTCTGCTTGTGTGTGTTTGTGTGAGGGAGAGAATGATATAGAAACGAGAGGTGAGGGGAAGAGTTAGATGATTAGAAGATGGTGTGGTTTATAAAGTCTCATTGGGAGCATAAGGGGCGTTAATAAGAGGAAGAGAGGGAGCAAATTAAGGGAAAGAGAATGGGAATGAACGAGACTATTATGTGGGGACACTTGGGTGGGTGGGTGGGTGGCTATGATTATTGATTTATCAAAGGGTGGAATGAGTAGAGAAACGAATCTGCGTGGTGGTGTTGGGAAATTATGAAAGTCCCCTCTATATCTCTTTGCATAGGTTGACCATTTGAGCCCCACTACTGTGTTACCCCCCAATACTTTATCATAATAACAGATAGGGGTGTGCACGGGGCGGGTTAGATTGGGTTCAAGGAAAAAAAATACCCAAATCAATCAAATATAGTTGGGTCGGGTTGGATCGGATTTTAGCTTTTTTTTGCCCTTAACCCAAACCAACCCAACTCGAACATTTTCGGGTTGGATTGGGTCGGGTATACGAGTAGACAACCATTTCTTTTTTTTTTTGATGAAAAATATATTAAAACACTCTATTTTATGATATTTTGAAACTTTTAAATTGTGTTTTTAAAATTTCAATATAATCAAATATATTTTTAAAAAAATTACATACATAATTGATAATTCCATAATCATAATCATAATCATGAATATATTGTATATTATACATTATACAATATCAACCATCAATAAATTTAATTATACACTAATATATTAACAGAGTCTAAAAATCAATATTTATGATTATAATTTTGTATATTAATATATAAGTGAATGAGTTATTATTTATAAACAAAAAAAAAAGTTCGGGTTGGGTCGGGTCGAATAATGGGTTTAATTTTTAAACCCGTTACCCAAACCAAATATTAGACGGGTCAATCAGATTTTACCCGATTAGACCCGATTACCCAACGCGAACCGATTTTTTTCCATACGAGTCGCGTCGAGTCTTCGGGTTCGTGGATCAATCCGTACCCGTGCACACCCCTAATAACAGACAAACTTTGGATAATCTTTCTCTCTCAGATGCGATACTATCCAAACACTTCACATGGCACAGTGCAGAAAAAACACATCAAGAGGGTGGGTTATTCGCTAGCGTATTGCCTTCGCCACCACCCCACACACGTACCAAATATAACTATAGATTATTGTTACCCACGATTTCTTTTCCTATATATGCTTCCTTGCGTATGTTGTAGCTTCACTTTACGTTGTCCTAATTATTGGCCCCCTTTTAGTCCTGCTTTACTAACTCGTATCCCAGCAGCCACTATTTCTTCTTTCTTTCTTTCTTTCTTTTTTTTTTTTTTTGAACATACTCATTAGACATATTGACTGGATCACAATTTAAATATATGTGAATTTAATTTTATCAGTGATGTAAAATTGATATTTTGTCTTTACTAACCGTATAAATCTATTTTTAATTAATATTCCATTCGATACTTATAAATCAACACTTACTCGAAATTGTGATTACATATATCAATCAAAATATCTATGCATCCAAGTGCCTTTATTTATTTTCTCTAATTTTAGTCTTCTTTGATTTCCCCTATTAGCTATATATAATAAAAACACAAACGCGTATATATCTATAAAACCGTTCTTATGCTTTGCCACTCATACAAAGATTGCTTCATAAGTTATTTCCGAAAAGGAAAAAGGAAGAGCATGATTGGGAAATAGGAATGCGCATATGTGTGTGTATGTGTATTCTATAATTAAAACAGACCCACATGAACTGTCTCCCACTCCATGCCTGGCTGAACTAGTTAGATATGATATGAGTACCATGTCACCTTGCTTACCAATCTTGCATACACTCTTTAATGAACGAGGAATGTGAGAGATGGTTGGATGGTTTTTCTCTTGCTTATTATTATGAATGTGGAGATTAGAAAGGGATATGCACTATTTGTTTGTTTTCCAATTGAAAAGAAAAAAGAAAAGAAAAGTAGGTACAAGACACAATTGGAGTTTCAAAGAGTTATAATGGCGCCAGAATATGATTCATCAACAAGAATCCGGATCTTTGCTTAAGTAGAAAGTTGATGTGGAGTGTTCCCGGACCTACTTCTCTGTATTAGTACTATATAAGAGCTTCCAATAATGCATTGTCGGCGATGCTGAGTAGAAGTTAGGTCACCCATAACTGATGATGAACCTAAAACAATCACCAGGAAAATAACGGCGTTAACGCCAGCTCCAATTTATCGACCACTTGCTTGCTTTTATTATTCTCTAAGTAGAAGTGTACTATAGCTAGCGCCTTATGCAGACGCCTCAAACTTTTTGAAAAGAAAAATAATAAATCAACATACTCAGAAGTAAAAATAAATATATGAAGACAATAATTATTATTTCTTTTTTTTAAATTATGTGGTATATTTGAGGATCATATAAGAGAAATGCCGGTCTCTTTTTGCGTATGTAACTGTAGCAATATTAAAAATGTATATAGGAAGTGCAAGTGATGAGTTATAAGGGAAAATTTGTCAATTAAAAACCATTATAATACTTCATGTTAGAAAGAAAGAGTAAGTTTGGTGCATAATTGTGACTGCATAAAATTAAAGAGAGATCAAAAGGGAGTTGGTACTATAAACAAAGTAATGAGGTGACGATTAAATAAACTTAATGTGATAATATACTTGAATAAATGTAAGGGGTATTATGTGGTATTCTCAAAGCCTTTGAATAAGCTAACGCAATATTTTAATAGCCTCTCACAATCTTAGAGTCAGCTTCTGTATATTTATATTAGATAAAAAGATAGATTCATGCTATTAAACAAATAATAATTTATTCATTTAATTTCTTTTTTTTCATGAATATGCATTATTAATGCATGCTTAGTTAAATAGCATCCCTCTACAATATAAGTTTCAAATAAAATTATAGTAGCATAGCCGTTGATCAAAGTAGTGCGGCAAATTTTATTTTAAACTATTAATATCTAAAATTCACTAAAATTCAATTAATTTGATTTGAGTCGGGTTATTCCACTGTAATGGTGAAATTCTCCTAGAATTATGATTATTTTTTTTTCAGCTACAAGAATCAAATTCTAAATCTTTGTTAAAAACAATAAATATTAAATTATTTAAGCTAACCAAGTGTGGAAAGCTTGCTGACACTAGCTAGCTATGTGAGGCGAAAGTTAAAAGGCAGATTATCTTTAAGTTGTGCAATGAATTCAAATTGAATTAGAGTTTGAATAGAATTCTTGTTGGAAGAGGGTAGTGGATAATCTAATTATCAGGAATGATCTTTTTTTTTTTTTTTGGGTTGCGTCTGAATTACAAAGAAGGAAACTACAGCCAGCAGTAGCCAACACCCATGGAATCAGCCAAAAGCAACAAGCCAATGCCCACAGATGGGTTCTCCCAATACAACCAAGGATCACTACCAGTTGCCAGGAATGATTGATTAAATATTTGAGTGGTTAATCTTTTCTTTAAGGAATTATATTTAATGGATCTATGTTGGTAAATAGGATTATCCACTTACTTAATACTAATTTTATTGGCATTTTCGTGTTTGTAAAACTTAGATTGCAAATTGTGGACTGATTAGGAGGGCGATTTGTGGATCTACGAAAAAAAATTCAAATAAAGAATATAACTAGAGTTTGGCTAACAAATGCGAGGTCGTTTGTTAAAATTAAAATTTTATTTAATAATTTATATTTTTCATTCTTAGCCATTAAATTCTTAATAAAATTTATATAAAAATACAATAACAAGCTAAACAATTTTTTATTTTTATTTGGTTCATCAAATACTGAATAATTTGACTAGACAATTATCATTATGTTCAACCAAAGTGCCAAACCGACTAATAATCAAGTCATCCATTTTCAATTGTACATAGTCCGGGGCTTATTACATAACGGGATTTGGAAAATTAGTCTATTAACTAAGCAGTATATAATATATGTACACGATGAAACATGAAGGCCATGCTTCTTAATTATATGTTTAACTTTAATGGGATGCATCATTATGGGTTTTTGTACCTAACCTGAATTTAATCCAGTCTCTTCGATCACAAAGTCAAAAAGAAGAGAGAAACACGAATTTTAAAATACCAAATAATAGTCATTTCGTGTTTTTCGCCCTTTTTTGTATTGGGTGAAGGTGTGCCTTAGGCGTGCGCAGGTGATTTTTGAATATGAACTTATTTATTACGAAATGAGTAGGCGATAATGATGCAAAATACCCCTTTTTATTTTGTAATAGAAAAAAAATATCAAAAGGTTGTATATAAGATGTTGCAGTCCACACCAGCTTTAATTTGTTTGTTACGCTAATAAAGTAATTTCATTGATTAAAGTACTACTAACGTCATGAATTACAAGTGTTAATGATTGAGCGAGTAAGAAGATCAGATGTCATATACCAAATACTTTAGAAGAGGATTATCCAGAGCTTTTGTCAGCGAGTGGCTGAATACCAAAAAGAAAAAGAGATGGGCAACCCTTGTTTTGTTTTGTTCTGGGACGCCAACCCACCCAAAATATATGGAATTTGACTTTGACACAGGGAAGAAATTTAAATTGTTAAGCAAAATAATGGTTTAATAGAGGAACATGAACATGATTACAAGATAGTATATTATTGTGGATTATATGCCTATATGAAGTATTATTCTCCGCATTTTCACCTTATGGGATGATTGGCTATAATCACAATATTCATGTGACATATATATACTAATGATCAAAGTGTTGTCGTTAATCAAATATAAGCAATCTGATTCCACATCACATCCACACAACAAAGTGACATAAAACCCAACAAATTAGTGGCGGTGGTTATCATGTCATCTCATCTATAAGCAATTTTATTTTTGTAAGATTGCATATACATGTATGCATTATATAGATAAAATAATAGAAATGAAAAGAGCTGAAATAGGGGGTGAGGGAAGACACATGGGCAGATGAGGGCATGTGCGTGCGCCATAGACATATATGGCCCCCACCAATGATTTAGCATGATGCGTATTTGATTCCATGGGAGTAAGAATAAGATGATTATAAAGTGTACAAGTTGGCAGTCGCATGTAAAGAGAGAAAAAAAAAATTATTAGATATTTATGAAATATTAAGTGAATTATATTCTGTTTAATAATAAAGTAATATTTTAAATTAAAATATAAATTAATAATAAATCTTAATTTAAAATATTATTTTATTATTAAATACATTTACAATTCATCTAATACTCTATCAACAACTTATAATCCATCAAGCTAGAGGGATGACAATTTTAGATAAAGGTTTTGCATAATGTTTGTTTGCTGCTGCCTTGCCTTTAAGGCCACCCGACCATGCTGCTTCTTCGTGTTGGACTCTTCCTTTTTCTCTTTTCACCCCTCATTCATTTTCATTTTTGAAGGAGCAGTTTTATTATTTGCGTTTTCCCTTTTGAATATTTTGCCTCAGTGTGCGTACCAAATGTCCTATTCAAGGAAACAATGGCTTAGTCAGCATCTACACTCCACTTCAGGGTCCACTCCGCTCAGCCGTGACACGTACCCTAACTCCTGGCTCTCGCCTCCCTCAATAATATCTCCCAAAGAAAACAAAAAGCTCCATGTAATTAATTGTCATTAAGGGCCAAGACAAAATCAACTTAAAGAAATAATCAAATATACTTTTTAATAAAAGTATTGTAATTTGATTCAAATATTACTAAAAGCAAAAATATTTGCCAAAACTTTTTTACTAAAATGATTTGATATATATTTTATTTTATTCAATAACCATCTCACGTATGACTTTTTTCTCAAACTTTTATCAGTTAACTATCTAAGTTATAATTAAAGTGATAGGAAAAATTTTAATTTCGGTTTAATTTGAAAATTTTATAAAAGAGGGGAATGGGTGAAAATGAAATAAGAAAAGAGATGGGAAGTAAAGTTATTTCCTCTTGCCTAGATATTTTTGTTTTGGTCTTTGACCAAAATATTCTTATAGCTATCGTTGTAAGAGTAACTTCTCTAAGTAATTATGATGTCATTCCAACAATTATTTCTTTTAAGTATTTGAATTTTGACCATCTTCTCGGAAGTGTAACATGCTTATTACTACAATTAATTCTTGTTGATAAAATACTTATTTTACTTATCCAGACATTTAAGTAAACAAATGATAGGATTCTCTTATACCATTAAAAGTTAAAATAGGAATAATGCAAATTATTTCTTTTAGTTTGCTTTAAAATACGTTATTTCTTAATTAATAATCACAAACGAGAATTTTTTTTTTCTTTTGAAGTTTTGATTAAAATATTGAAGAAGGAAAACTCTGATCTCTTAATTTCCACATCTATTCATCTCATTAAAATAATGCAATAGGACTTTGGATTCCTTCCTTCCATTCTGCTCTCCGCACCTCCATCGAAACATATGCATAGAAGAATTTGTGAGGACATATTATTCATATTAATAATATTAAAAATGAAGGAAAATTTTAATTTAATTTACCTGCACATAATCTTCAAAAGAATTTTCCTTTTTGAATTGCAGATCACAAACTAACGTTACAATGAGCATCGGTTTGAATGTAATTAAAGCATTAACCATCAAATACTCAAAAGTAATTAGTCATAGTAGAAGTGGAGTATGACTCTAGGTGAACTTTATATGCTGCCTAATCATCACTTCCGAGCTGAAAATTATGCGAGTTATTCTTTTTATTATATATATATATAAAAAAAAAAGAGCATGAACCAGCAAATTTTTTTTTGGAAGAAAGTATTAATCTATAAGTTGGATATATTAGTTATAAATAGAAATTGATCAAGATAAGTAAGACACACGTGCAAAGGAGGCTTTCCCACCTTAATTTTACATTTACACATACACACACATATATATATGGTCATAATCCACTTAAAAATAAATACGAAATCTGTATTACAAATATTATAAAGTAAGGTATGGTTAGCATCTGAAGCAGGGCATCGCTAGCTTTGTTAGTACGTGACCAAGATGCCTTAAAAAAGTGGATATAGAATATTACCTCAAGTTAAAAAGTGCAAAGAAAAGTTGCCCTTATCTGCAAAGCTGTTTGATGAAAAGTTCATCTAGTCATGATGGAGAGTGGCTGGCTTAGCAAGTAGAAACTGCGAATCATTTGAGGGGAAAGGACAGCAAAAGCCTAGTCAGAGCAATTACACATGTATTTTTTGTTTGTTTGATATTTCAAGTCGTGAGCAAGGAAGGGAAGCATCCAACAAACAAACGCACCGACCCTCAATAAAGCAATGAAAAGGGTTCGCTTGCCCCACTCAAACTCTCTTTTCTAGACTTGTTGGGTGGAGGTTTCACACATAACCATCATGCTTGCGTTTAAAAGTAGTGAAACCAAAGAAGATCCATGTCACCTCCCACTATGGCTTCCCACGCAGCAGTGTGTGTGTCAATAACTGAGAATTAAGGAGGGAAGGTGTATCAGGTCCCACACGTATTTGGATACTTAATGGAGGTGTAGAGTGAAAAAAGAGATTCACTTGGTTATGATATTATAGAGAAATTCAATTCGAGTAAAATTTTTTGCAATTATCTTGTCATATATTTTAAGCTGAGAAGATTATGTTATAAATATAGCATAATTTTACACGTCTAAAAGTTAATTTACACGCTTAGAATAGAAAATTCTTACCTAGGCTTAGAATTTTCCTAATTCCACCAATAAAGAGTTGATTTACTTTATCGACTTTTTATTCATGTAATGTCATAATTTAGATTCAATTTTTAGGTTCTTTTATTAATAAATAATTTATAAATATTTGATAAATTCAAAAGTATAATCTAACCCTAATCTAAAGTGAGACTACCTCTCAATCTAAATTTTACTTTGAAAAAAAAAAATTCCCTAATACTAGATAGGGTGGTAAGGGGCAGAAACAGTTGGAAGGCTTTGCCTCTCATATTGTACCACAAAGTTAAGGCAATATGGCCCCACTGAGCGCAAACCGTGCATATAATAGGTGGCGCTTAAGCAGATGGAAAGGAAATACAACGCAAACGGATTGTTGTCACTTGTCAGCGGAGGAGCTAGCAAAGTTCGTGGATGATGAGTGTGAACATCATACGACCTAAGCACATGCACATGCTTATGCTCTCAATGATCAATATACGGCTTGAGGGCCTCGGGTACCCCATAATATTAATGACTAAATGTCGTTACTTTCCTGATTGAGAGAGGAATTAGGGGTTTGCTCCATGCGTTGCTCAATAAAAGTGGGTCAGGATATTAAGTGGTGGATTATATTTGGGACAAGATAAATCTATCGCATCATTCAGGAGCAGATCGCCAGAACCCCATGTCCATGGCATGAAATTATCGTCATAAAACTTATGATATTATGGGACATAATTCTTTCTGTTTTGGGTGTGTTTGTTTAAGATTTTTGGGATAAAAAATTATTTTTTATTAAAAAAATCTGTTTTTATATATTTAAATAATTTTTTAAAATATTTAAAATTAAAAAATTAATTTTTTAACTTTTTTTAATTATATATAAAATTTAAATTTTAAAATTATTTTTAAAAAAATCTAAAATAAGCACATCCTTAATCTAGCTATAATTAATTCCATTAATTGGCATATTGATCACTTTCCGAGTGGAAGTGTAATGTGACCTTTAATTAATGCATTTTCCGAATGCTTATTACAGCCTCGGCCATAATTTACGCCTTCATTCCTTAATTGTGTCATGAGTTTATCAATCAATTCCATGAGTGAAAAATGTCTTGTCTTGATACACTGAGGGTCGATGAAGGTCAATCACGCGTGAGGCGGAAACATTAAACTTTGGTTTTCTGACACTATTTTCTGATAGCCTCATTGAAAAAAGTCAGAGATGATGATGCAGCTGGTGACCCTAGGTCTGGGTTTGTCCATTTCGTTAAATCGATCGACAAGGACAACAGAAAGCACAGTCTAAATTTTAGACTCGATACTTTGACGAGTGAAATGCTTTTAGAATATAATAAGGAAAAAACTTTTATGTGATAAATTTTTAATTACAATATTAAAAAGTATTATCAAATTAAATATTTAACTATAAAAGATATCATCAAAGTAGAAGACAATTGTAGTCGACATAACTAAAGTAATTAATATGATCAAATAATCCAGTTTCTTGCACAGCATTTTTATCTCCAGAAGTGTTGCTCTTGGTAGTTGAATACAGGTGATGAGGCTGAGAAAATTAATTAAGGACCTGCCGCCAGGACGCAACTTGATTAGCTCATGACCTCTATGTTGAATTTTGTTCAGTCGTCACGGTATGAATTCCGTGGAATTTCTGAATTCTAATTGATGTTTTTTGTTTTTAGCTGGCCTGATTTGCTCACACTTGTTTTAAATGAATATCAAAGTTTATGCAGCACATTGATTATTAGTTGCACCTTGAATTTGTGGTTCAGATGACCCAATTTATGACATTAACATAATTACCTGAGTTAATTAATTATTTAACTTGCAGTTAGATTGTACGTTAAAGACAATAATAAAAGAAATTTGTTTCACAAATTAAAGAAGTTTATAGTTTCTTTGTCCACAATCAATAATCCACTTTGCAAGCTAATGTAATACAAAATGCAAAATCGAAATTGATGCGTTAATTAACTAAGACTAAATACTAAATTGTTGAATTGTAGAGATAAAATTAAAGATAAATAATTGAAGGTAAATATAAACCAAAAAATAAATAAAAATACATGTAGTATAATGTACAAGTTGAAAGTAAATATAGTTGATGGTAAAGCAGACCGAATGATAAATTAATGACGGACAATAGAAGATGAATTTAAAGATAAATTATTAATGCAAAATAAAGATTTGAAATGTAAATAACAGAATGGAAAAAATAGAGTTGAAATGTAAAGTGCTGAATAGTGATGACAGAATGATAAAATAGCAAAATGAAAAGTGTAGGAAGTAAATATTGAGAAAACTTGAAACGGATGTGTTGGATTATGTTGGTTGTTTGTGTCATATTTTATAGCTGACTGTACGTATGGTATTTATACATTCTTTAGCTATCCATTTACTTCGTTGAAAATGTTAGCTACACATTCCTAAGTCTTCCAAACTAATCCAATAGTGCTTAATTAAATCGTGACTACTATACAGAGTTGTGGTTAGCTTCTTCAGGACTCATTTTGCCTAGCATTCAATACAAATTTTTGTATCCGTTCACCCCCTATTTTTGTGGAAGCGATTATCGCTTGTGTTTCACCATTGATCATGCTTCATCTTCATGTTCATTTATGTATCCCCTAGCTTCATAACAAACTATTGAAGTTGTTTCAAGTAGTATATACTATAATTTAGAAGTGCTTTTTAATACCCCTTTTTTTTTTGATAAATTATTGAAAGGCTCAACCCACTAAATGAGGAGCAGCCAGCAAAGTACAAAAACAACAAGATAGCAAGACGAAAAACATAGAATACGTCAAACACCCTGTTGAAATAAAATAGAACACAGCCATATAACTAACAAACACCGATTAGGCATGCAGCATCTGCAACAACAGGAAATATCCTGAGCTCCAATTTATACTGCAACAACACCTTTATTTCTGATTGAGAATTGACGAGATCCATCATATCAAATTGAGAGTTGATGAGATCAAATCAACGGGACTTGACATTCGATCCACCTTAAGAGTAATTAGAAGTTAATTAGAAGTAATTAAGGAGATTAGGATTATGAGAAATTGAAATAACCATGCAGGAAATTCTAAGAGTTTACTAGTAATGCTTTGTCGATTTGAAGGAAATCGGTTGAAATTTGGTATTTTATATTGCAAGAACCAAATCGATAGAATTTGATAATGTAAAAACCTAAATTGGGTGGCTAAATTTTTAGCCACCTTCATCCCCTCATTGGCACCTTATGCAGCCACAAAAATGGGGGAGACTCGGTTAAATCTCAACCACCCAAGCCAACTACCAATGACATGCTTCAAGTCATCATCATTTGTGTTATAAGGTTTCAAAAGTTCCTCCTTGCTCTGCCACAAAATCTAACCCCCATCTACTGAGCTCTCCTCCATTTCTTCTTCTAACTCACTTCATCCTTCCTCCGTCTTCAACTTTCATCAACTCCATTCAGCTACAACTTGAATCTAGCTAGCCTAAACATCAATTTTGAGATAGGATTCAACTTATCTCACTTGTTTTTGTGACATAGAGGCTGATGAGAAATTCTATTCTACTCTCTTTTTGATGATGTATTATGTTTATATGATCTTTGATGGTTGATTTAGCATGTGTTTATTGAGTTTGGATTAAAACTTGAATGAAAAACAAAAGGGGTAACAAAATAGAATTTGAATCAAGTGGAAACCCTGTGGTGTCTGTACTTATGAAGTGTATGGCTTCGCCCATAGCCATAAGAATTTGATAAAGCTAATTTTAAATGAAACTAGACATTTAGAGCTTTCCAACCATATAAATCATAAGGTCATTGGATTAATATTGAATGAAATATGATTTTTTGAATTTTATCTTAGATTTCTACCTCTGGACCTAACTAGAGTCAATTGTGCAAGGCATAACTTACCTTATATAACTTCAATTTAAGTGAAACTAATTTTGTTAGAAAGTTTACACATAAAGAAATATGCCATACAAATTTCATATTCAAATTCCATCCTTGTTGCTCCTAGTAATCCATCAAAGTTGTCCTATGTCTTGACTGGACAGAGACAGGACAAACTAATTTCACCAACTTTAAGAGCTTATAACTTAACCTCTGCTCACTTAAATGAAATGAAACTTATTGAAAATAAAAGATGGTTCTATAAGCTTTACAATGATATAAAATTCACTCAATAAAATTTCTATTTTTAATGAATTTTTACATTTTAGACCCTAATTCTGCCTAGCAATAGGGTAGACTTATGTTAGTCTCCAATAACTTAAGTTATACTTATTAAAACTTAGTGGGACTAAAAATATTCAAAACTAGACAAACTATAATATATCATATCCAAAATTCAAACTCAAATAAATTAAGATGGAATTCAAGTACATTTTAGAAAATGGGGCAGAATTGAGGAACTTTGGTAAAGTTGCTAAATTGAGCGTCTGGGCACTCTTCTATGTGTATAAGCTTTATTTATAATTAAATACTATAATTCTATGATAATGTTGAAAAGTTAATGTGTTATGTTGATTCTGATGCCTTGGTTGACTGTCTGATTTAAAAAGCAAAAAGGCACTATTCATGGAAAAAATGGATCTGAACCGTTATGCTGCCGAATTTTCAATAGAAGTTTATGAAATTATGAGAGTTTATGTTATAAGAATTTATGATATGAATATCTATATAATTACAAATATAGAAAACCTCTACATGCAATAATGTTCGAAAGTAAATGGATAAAACACATATGAGCATTTTATGATAACGTGGTCATGATTATCCATATGAAAGCATGCATATATATATATATATATATATCAAGGTTCTGAAAACTAAATCAGGTATTGAACTGGACAAGGTATTGGTTCAAAGGTTCAATGGTTCAACCAGAGATTCGACCAGGATGTAATAAAATATATATATTTATATATAAATATGATTAATAATATGTTATGAGATAAATAAAAATGATTAAAAAATTTTAATATGATAAAAATAGTTTTAAAAATCAAAATCACTATATTAAGTCATATTACCATAACCAATAAAAATAAAATATTAAGTCTCATATTGCTTAAATTTTGAATTTTTTATCCTTAAAGTTACTATGAAGCATTCAAAAAGTCTCACATTACTTAGAGTAAAAGTTTTTAACTCTTAAGACCTCTATAAATAATATCCATATATCAATTTTTCTTAAGTTTATCACCTTTAAGCTCTTTTTTAAAGAGTAAGAGATGTAGTAATTTTTGGCTTAACCAATCAAAATGTATTTTTGACCATTTTTAATCATAATGAAGAGTTAATTTCACTACTGATGATCAAATAATAATTTTGTATTTCTTAAAAAAAATAAACCGACCAACTAGTAAAACCGGTCCGGTACCGGATTTTCAGCCTGTTCAATACCGATTTTTGGCCCAAACGGCTGAAAAGCTGGTAAACCGGCCAAATCGGACCGGTTTTAAAACCGGTTCGTTTTTTGACCCGAACGATTTTTCAGTTATACCCGGACTGAATACCTGGTCGATTCCCGATTTAACCGGTCGGTCTGGTCCAATTTTTAGAACACTCATATATATATATATATATATATATATATATATATATATATATATATATATATATGAGGCTCCTTAACTTAAAAGACAATTATTTGGATTCCTCCCTGTAAAAGTTGTTAAAAGATAAAATATGGATCCCTTCACTCGAAAGCAATTGCACATTGGATCCCTTCTTGCAAAGGTAGCTAAAACTATTGGGTCCCTTTATGTTAGAGACAGTTGGCCAGCTGAATCCCTCCAATCTAGAGGCACATAGGTCCTCTTGCCGGTTGGTACTGTGTGACAATGGTCACGAGTTGAGCTCATTACTAAATCGGGCTACCCAAGGGCAGAAAGGATAAAGACAAAGATATATGCATGCAGACATCTAAGGGACAGCGATACATAACGTCTAGGTATGTCAAGTTAAAAAAACATAAAAGCATATGTATAATTTTATGATGAGCAATAGCATATGCACAAGTTATGTTTTGTTATCATTATTATAACATTGCAAGTTATATTATTATTATTATTATTATTATTAAATTGCTCTTAATTCGCTATACTTATGCTGTGATTCTTACTTTGTTTATTAAGTGTATGAATAAAATGAACTCTACTTTGATCACTTTGTTTTCGAATTATAAAACTGAAAAGTTTATATGACATGTTCACCCTATTTTTCATAATAAACCGAATCAGTTAGAGATGATAATGATGACGTTATGTGTGAGTTTAGATAATCTTACTGAGAATTTTAAATTCTCACTCCTATGTTTATTTCCGTATTATCTCTAGATAATTCAAGAAACTCTGAAGATGTCATCCTAGGCAAAGTTGACTAAGATGAGTGGAGACGGCCGAAAGTTGCTGTCAAACAAGGTCCATTTAAAAAACACTAACAACTCCTGAATATGGTACTATGAAGTATAATATTGTATTTGGGAGGGTATTACACAATACATGCATGGATATGAGATATCATTCTCCAAACGATTTTACAGAATCTTTAAGGTTTTTTTTTTTCTAGCTGAATTGGCTTGTGTGGACGTAGTGAACTTCGTCGCGTATATGAAAAGAATTTGATGTCCGGATAATTTTTCAATTTTAACTATTGAACTATGTGCAGAACAAGTACTTCAAATTATTACAGCAACGCTTAGCGGTACACAATAATGAAGTAAGAAATTTTAAAAATCAGCCCATAATCAATTGTCTTTTTTTTTTTTCCATAGTTAATCATGGTGCACGCATCGAAAAAAATAACTAATTAGGGTGAGATGTAAATCATGATTCAACGGTAGTTATCATTCGTGAAAAAATTCTAGCACAGAATTCGTTCTATTCATCTTTTCTCTATTATTATTAATTATTAGAATTTTTTATCTGAATTATTAGTATCCAAAATTTAGTAGACTTCAACTAATTTGGCTTGAGTAGAGTTGGCCTACTATAAGATAAAGTTCTTAGAGATGTTAATTTTTTTTTCGATTAATAAAGCTTGAACTCGAGAACTTATTTACTGAAAACAAGTGCCAAATTATTTGAATTAATTAAACATTAGTTATTATTAATACTATTAGGATTTAATTTTAATGTATTATTAGTATAAAAATCTTTTAAATAGTTATGTAATAATGTATTGTTATATCATTTAAAATATTTAATTTTTATAATAAATACTTCAAAATTCATACATTTGAGGGAATATATATATGGTACAAGGGTGGTTGTGTGCCCCTAATGGAATGCAAATTGATTGAAAGAATATATAAAATTCCAATCCCAATAGAATATACTGCTATCGTGCGTGGTGGAATACATTTGGAACCCAGTAATTCAGCATGTCAAATGGCATGAGCATCTTTATGTCTTAATAATCCTGATTCTGAAGCTAACGTAGACGCGAAAACAGTTTGACTTATGATTATTCATATAGCTTACACTGAAATGAGAATATATGTACATTCTGAATTAGAAGTTTCTAATTAATACATAGAGTCATAGAGTATATATTCCATATATGCCAAACATAATTAAGTCGACTTTTATTACGCTTTATGCATAATGGTTTCTAGTCATCTCTTACAAATATTCTCAGCTGCTCTACCCAACTTGTGGAGTCCCTAGAATCAACTGATATTTTTTATAAGGTGTTACGGTGCATAAGTTCTAGTTGCATATTTTATAATTCAGTAATATTTGATGCAGTGAGTAAACGTAGAAAACACACACAAAAGGTAAAAATGAAATATGATGAAATATATTATTTAATGAGAGATGATTACAAAGTATATAAATAAGGGTTTATATAGGCGGTTAACCTTGATTAGAGTCCTAATTACAAAAATTAATGCAAGAAAAATAAGGCAAAAATAGAAAAATGGAAACAGTACCAAAACAACTTTTTTTTAGAGCCAAAACATCAAACGATAAAGCATGACTGCCTCGAAGATGTTATTGTCTCAGGCTTTTCATTGTTTGGGTTTCTCTATATCCATTCGTGCCAACTATTTCTTGGCACGACATTCCATAATATGTTGCATGTCAATATTAGTCTTCCTATTTTTTAATCAAAGATCACTACCAAAAAAAAAAAAAAGGTTTAAAAACCACACTTTTTTAACTACGCTAATCTCAAATGTGGGGTAAATGACCCTGAACTCCAGAATTTACTAGTGAAAACCTTTTCTCATCATGCAAAATTTGAGTAGCCAAACTTTCCCTCCGTCCCTAGCACTCTGACATGTTTGGATGAGACTTTAAAAAATATATTTTTTAATTAATCCTCCTTTAAAAGATCTTTTTAAAATGAAAAGGTTATTTTATATTTGAATATAAAATTAATTATATTTTAATGTAACTTTAAAATATCTTTTTTTAATCCTTAAACATCTTTTTTTGTTATAAAAAAGACCTTTTTCTAAGAGATAAAAATTATAACTTTTGAAAAAAGATCTTGTTGTACTTATCTAATTGTGCTTTTTGTAAAAGGTTTTACTTAAACATATGAATTAAAAAAAAATACTCTTTTTAGTTCAAAATAACTATCACTTTAGGTATTTATACGGATATTAGGGAACTCAAAATCAATAACTAATTATAAAAATATTTATTAAAATATCCTTATTTAATAACTAATTTATTGTATTAATATTTCATTATTTATTATATTTAGAATTATGTATAGGGTAAACTAGAAAAAAAAATTTCAATAACTATATCATTGAAATGTGAGAATGACAGATAATATGAACAAAAAATTTTTAATCAAAGTAACAATTATTTTGAATTAGAAGGAATACTTTTTTAATAGAAAAAATAATTTTTTATTCAGTGCTCAAACAAGCTATATCTCCTTTCACAAGGTCGCACATTTCTCTCATAAGTTTGTACATTTCTCTTCATTTATAATTTCGATGCTCTTGGTTTTTTTTTTTTTTTTTTTGCTAGGATCAACGAGCTTTTATCTCATATTCTTTATTGAAGATATATAAATTTTTATGGTCTCCTTGTTCACTATTCAATGCTCTTTTCTTTTTCCTAGTTTTTTTTTTTTTTGATATTTGAATATTATAAAAGGCTGTAACTCTCATTAGAGAAGAGTAGCAACAAAGCACAAAACAACAAAACATAGAGCACTAAAATAAAGGGGCTCATTCTACCACTCCACCACATCAATACAAAACTATTCAATACCCCAAAATGCCATGATACCAGTAGGACTAGTAGCCCAAGTAACACCTGTCACCTATGTACTTGATTCAATCTGGTCTTCATGACAGCAAGACAGCAAGCATCCTACAATAGCTAAGATTGCATTTGGATTAGCAATAATTAGACCACTACCACCTTAGTGTTCTCCACTTTATTTTCATTCTAATATGATGCAACATCATAGAAGGCGTGTAAAAGAACCCAACATCATGACTTTGATAGATGAATTACACCATTCCACAGCCAAGATGCTAACAAACAGTGTATATTAACTTCACACATCATAAGTGCATAAGACCTCAGTTCCATCAATTTCCTGAACAAGGACTGGCATGATATAAAGCCACCATAGTCTTTGTTGGATGCAACTGTTGCTACACCAAGCTGATGTCCAATACTTCAATCTCTACATAAGATTCATCATAAAAGTATTCCAACAAACACTCCTGTTTTTAAAGATTACCATGTTCCTCAATTCCTAGATAGATCAAACAATTGTATAAAAATAGGATCTTCAAAGTTTGTGCTTCATTTTATTTATTTTTCTTTTGGATGATGGATCAAAATTGACTTGAGGATTATCAAGCAACACCCATGCAATACCCCACCAATCATAATAGGCACACTGCATTTTCCAATAAAATTCACATGTCAAGAACAAATGAGAAATACTTTCATCTTCATTATTACAAAGAACACAATCTGATATCATCATTACTTAAAATGTTAAATTTACGAAGTCTATTATTTGTGTTAAGTCTACCCAATGCCACAAACCAGACCAATAGCTCAGCCTTTGGAGGAACCAACCCACACCAAACATTCTTAGCAGAATTTGAGACCTGTGTATTAATCGCTTTAGCATCATAGATCTTTCTCACAAACGATTTCACTAAAAAGCGACCTAAACTATGGAAGCACCACCATGCACAGTCAAATTCATCCCTGCTGATCTTTGATTGATCTAGTAATATTTGCAGCTTATGAAGTGCTTGTAAATCCCACTCAAAAATTCTCTTTTTCATACAAGATTCCAAAACTAATCTCACCCATCCCAGCAACCACATCATGAAATTGTATTTCTCTGTTGTAGGATATTGAATACAACTTTGGGAATTTTGCCATTATTGTAGTCTTTCCAATCCAAATATCCTCCCTAACCCATATATTGATACCATCACCAACATTAGTACAAATGCCAGTAGCAGTCAAAACTTCAACATCCTTATCCATCTTCCATATATCAAATATAGTACCTTACAAACACCCACCATTCCTGATTTTTTGCTGTATAACTGTCTATTAGTGTCTAGATTGTGACTTGAGCATATTATCCGTTTCCAAAGAGTTGCATCTTCCAAAGAGAAACACCACCACCATTTAAAAAGCAATGCTGCATTCTAAATTACAATATTCCCTACTCTAAGGCCACCAAACTTCTTAGGTCTTTAAATTGCATGTCATTTTAACAAAGGAATGGTTTTGCCCCCATCCTTTATTACCCAAAAGAAATTGTTTTGCAATGAAATAATCTTCCTTACCACTTGCTTTGGTATTTTAAATAAGCCCAAATAGTGTAGCGGCAGATTATTCAATACGGTCTTGATCAAAGTTAATGTAGATTATTTAATACAGCCTTAATCGAAGTTAATCTATCAACTTTAGATGATAGTTTCATTTTCCACCCACTTAATTTCTTTATTCTGTTAATAACAGAAGCCCATGTCTCTAATCTTCTTGGATCTGCTCCTAATGGAACTGCCAAATATGTTGTTAGCAAAGACATGATTCTGTAACTCGTATTAGAGTTTATACCTGCTACCAAGTCATCATCACAATTTAATGGAATTAATGCCAACTTGTCATAATTGATTTGAAGTCTAGGAATTAACCTAAAACAATCCAAAATACACCTAATACTCACTAGTACATCACCCTTGGCACGAGCAAATAGGTAGTATTATTTGCAAATTGCAAATTACAAATGGGATATCATGATCTAATGTCTTCCTACAGTTATGCCATCAATTAATCCATAAGACATAGCTTGATTGAGAAGCCTATTAAGTATATCTGCCACCAACACAAATAGGAACAGAGATAAAGGATCTCCCTATCGTAGACCTCGTTCCATTTGGAAAGGTCTTATTGGGGATCTATTGATTATAATGGACATTTTAGTCGATGAGATACAACTCCAAATCCACCACCATGAAAACGTGATAGGAAATTCAACATGGAATGATGTGCTAGGGCTCTGATTCACCTCGTTGTTCCTATCAGCATTGAATTCTTAATCTAATGAAGTTCGATCAATTCAATTAATGAGGGATTTTAATTTAATAAATACCAAATTCCTTAGCATATTAATCCTCTTTAATATCTAAAATTCAATTAATTCCTTAACTTGAACCTTGGAGGTAAAGGGTTTATGATTTATGAAATCCTAAATGAATTAATACCACACAATTATTAATCTCTATTCCTAGATGATTAATAATTATGGTTCCTATTTCTAGGTCTAAGCTATGTACGAATTTTTCAATTACCTATACAACTTGCTATATCAATTTATAGGTGATCAAGCTATAAAAAGCATTAAAAGCAAAATATAAACTCAATTAAAAGAAAGAAACATCTATTACATTAAAGAAAACAAAAACTCATCCCAACATTGGTTACATAATCACCCTAGCTAAGATGGAGTTTAGCCATTAAACATGTTTACAAAATCCAAATTCAAAAAGAAAAAGAACATGGTAAACATGAATCAAGAGAAGGAAAAAAGGAAAAAAATGAATCCAATAGTATAGATCTTCCTCTCTTGATAAAGAAACTAAACCCTAGCAAAGCCATGTGTAGAAAATCTCCATATCCTCTTGTCTTCCAATTCCAAATTCTACGATTTGTTGATAAGATCCAACAGACCCCTTTTAACATTATTCTCTTTTGGGTTTGGGCTTATTCTGGTTTTTGGAGTCTTTTATAGGTCATTTATGACCCCAACTAACTCCAATTTGTGATCTATTAGGCCCAAAAGTGGCCCAATTTGTGTTTTGGCATTGAATAACATCTAAACTATCAAATTCTAGAGGTTGTAGTGCTCAATGCCATTGGAATTAGCTCGTGGACGTAAAATAGAATGTAGAGCTTTGAGTAAACTTTCCAACATCACAAGAAGCACCTTAATTAAATTTTTGTAACTCAGGATATTGGCAAAATATTGGACAAAGGTCAATTTGGACAACAGCAACCTTTAATCTTGTGATTGGATTTTTACCAAGCAGCTCTAAGAATTGGGCTTTGGTTTAAATATCAAAGTTGTAGAGAATTTCTTAAGCTTTCCAGAACATCTTTATTTGTCTCTATCCGATCTTTGTAGAGAGAGATATTAATTTTTCACTATAGTATTTTCTGAAAATCACCTTATATAAGCCCTAAAATTCTTCTATTTAGCTCCAAAAATGTCTCCTTTGCAAAATTGAATAAAAGTAAATTTTCAATCCATCAAACCCACCTAAAAATTACCAATTAATATTAGTTCCGATAATTTCACAAAAGCTCGAATTCCATATGAAAATGGCTAATTTCTTAACAATTAGAGCACAAAATCATGTCAAATGAAGCACTAAATAAGTGTATATCATACACTCATCAATACTCCAAACTTAAACTATTGCTTATCCCTAAGTAATCAAAGAGTATGAAAGTTCAAAAATAAGGGTTTCTTTTTTAAACAAAATCAAGCATTATACAATGTTTTTTTGGATGAAATCTCAAGAGATATTATCACGAATCAAATAATTACACTCAAGGCATTGTATTGTCCACACAAGCATGCTTATTTAACGAAGGGTAAGATCTCAAACTTAAGCATTCTATTATAACAAAATCATGAATCTGATAAGTGCTTGGATGAGATTATACATACTAGATAATTGCAATCAGCCCCATAACACAAGTAAATAATGATGATGATGATGGTGTGTCTTGATTCCCATAGGCAAAAACCATTGTCCCTATCTCTACTAATGTAGTGCATACTTCCAAAGGATCAAAAGGTCTTTATGGGCTTGTAACATGGCTAAAGGATGAATGGCTAAATGAAAGAAGGGGTAAAAAGGATATGCAAATATGAGAGAATCATGACAAGGAAGATTAAAACTCAAATAGGACTTGTCTTTGAGTGCTATGTTAAAGGAGAGATTTTTTTTTAGACTTCTAACATCTTTTATTTTCTTTTGATTTTGCAATTCATAACTTTTCTTTCTATTTTCTCCTTTTCTTTCCGTCCCAAACGTATTTTCTTTGTATAACTTAGGTGGCATTTCACTTGATGCTGAGTCACTTCCTGTCCTCTTTTACACTTTTTGAATTTGATCCCAAAATGAGTCTTTTACTTCCATGCTCAATCCTTTCTCACAAAGATTTAAGGTGGATAAGTGTTTAGTACAAGGGCTAAGTATGACGTGGCTTAATGAAGAAAAATTAGGTAAAAAGGTTGAAAAAAGGTATTCAAGGGATATGATGGAAATTTGGTGGTCTAAGGCCATGATGGAGCTAAAAAACAAATTGCCTAAATTATTTCCTTTTTGGTGCACACTAGGATTTCGTGTCAATAGGGAATAGCAATCTTATTTTAGGATTGGTGGGGGTAACCAATAATCACCTAAGCACATGTAGTCATTCTCTAAGCACCCACAAACTCAATCAAAAGTCAATTTAAGTTTGCAAAAATAAGGTCAAATGCCCTGAGTTAAATGTGCACAATAATCATGAACTTTTGTGCCTAATCAGCTATTTCATGAATTGGGCCCTCAGGCTCTCCTACTTACTCCACACACAATATTTTTTTTTTCTCAAAATTCATTATACTTAATTGACATGATTATGATGCAACTAATGATGAGTGATTATGTTAAAAAAATAAAATCAAAAGTTAAATGAAATGCAAAACAAATAAAAATAAGAAAAAGGAAAAAGAAAACCTTTTGGGTGGCCAACAACTATTTACGTCCTCTTACAAAGGCAGCAAAACTTGGGGACGCACTTAAGCCAACTAACACTAATCTACAATAAAAAAAAATAAAACCAAAATAAGCACCAAAAGTTTAAAAACTACTATTAACACAAAGAAAATAAAAGAAGAGAAGAAAGAAAAATCGAAAAGAAAAAAAAGGAAAAAAGAAGAGAACCTGTAAGGGTATACCACCCCAAACTTAAAACATGATAATGTCTTCAATAACACAAAACATAAGAGCAAGAAAAAAAAAGAATAAAATAAAATGAATCCACCAAATTGTGTAAAGAAGAGTGAAAAAATGATTTAGAGGTGTTTAGGTTTGAGTTAGGGAAGATATGGAAAAAATTGGACAAAAATTATTTCCTATCACTAAGTTATGATGCATGCTAAAATTGCTTTAGTAATCTGACCATACCTAGAGATAAAAAATTTGGATTGATTTGATTTTAGTTTCATTAGAAAGAAAAAACAAAAATCTACAATTTTCATGAAGACACCAAAACCTAGTTCAAACGTTTGAGGGGGGGAAATCATGCTTAAGTTAGAAGATGAAAGTTATCAAAATTTTAACACAGAAAGGCTTCACCACAGTCCCTTGAGATTTCCCTCGGGGGGGTCATGAGATTTACTGGAATGGATCAAAATTTTTAACTTTTTTTTTTTTTAAGATTCTCATTCACTCACACATATCTTAAACATGCAATAAAAACATGAATTATTAGCATAAGTAAAGACACAGGTTAGATTTACTTCCCAAACTTCCTTCTAAATTGAAAATTTGACTCTAATTTCCTTTCTTAGCATTTTCTTCCGAATCTTCGTGCATATTCATGAATCAAAACTCAATAAGTCCATTGCCAAAAAAGATATTGGATTCAGAAAGACATAACTTATCTAAGAAAAATAATAAAAACCAAATGCAAAATAAAGAAAAATATGCAAAAGGGATAAGAAAACTTATTAGGTTGCCTCCTAAAAAGCGCTCATTTATAGTCCTAGCTAGATTGCACCAATGCTCAAGTGGCTTTAGGTAATACTAGCCCTATCAGGGCTTGCATCACAAGTTTTCCTCCATGTCTTTCTTACAGATTCCTTCCTTTCATGGTCCACTTTATTAGTAAGTGTCACTACTACTACACAATCCTTTCCATGCCATTTACTCCAAGGTGGTTCATAAAGTGCTAATTTCTTAGGCTATAAAGGGTTCTCATATCTTGATGCATTTCCCTCATCCAAATCTTTCACTCTTTTTCCATAGTAATACTCTTTTCTCTCTTGAATGTTTCTTTCATCACATGCCTTGAAGGTAATCATCTCATCCCTGACTCTCAAAATTAGCCCACTTTGCTCCACATCGTTCAATGTTATTCCTATAGCTAGAAACAATCTACCTAGAGTCAATGGAATGGCATCATCATCATCCATATCAAGCACCACATAATCAGTTGGAAGGATGAGTTTCCCAACTTTAACTAAGATGCCCTCTACAACACCATATAGGCATCTAATTGTTTGATTTACTAAGTGAAGAATCACATTAGTTGGCTTTACCTTCTTTATGCCCAACTTGTTATAAATGGACAATGGCATTAATTTCACTCCTGCACCAAGATCACAAAGGGACTTGTCTATGAATAAAGAGCCAATATTGCAGGGAATAGCAAAACTTCCAAGATCCTTAAGCTTAGGAGGTAGCTTTCTCTAGATCAGTGCACTACATTCCTCTGGCAAAATAATGTCCTTATTTTCTCTAGACTTCCTCTTTTGGATCAATAATTCTTCTAGAGAATCAACATAAGCTGGCATCTTTTGGAGATCTGTTGCAAATGGAACATTAGCCTTTATCTCCTTAAATTCCTCAATGAGTTGCTCTTGCTTTAATATAGGATGAATGTCATTCTTCATTTGTTGTACTATAGATCTGCTTACTGGTTGTGCTATAGATAAGATTTGCAAATTTGTGGACATCTCATGTCTTTATAAGAGCCACTATAATTAGCATAAATAGCATTACACTGCTTTCTTAGATTCATAACTATGTCAAATGGTAGAGTTCTTGAAGGCTTTTTAATATTCTACCTAGACAATTGACACAATTATGTTTTCAAAATTTTCAAAACAGCCCTTTAATTCTTTAGAGTCTCAATAGTATGTTTCATGAACTTTTCTAGTATGGACTCTATAGTAGAATTTCTATCTGGCAATTATGTGGTGGCCATTGATTCCATGAGGAGTTTTGGTTGTTCCTCTAGCCCGGAGTATATGCATTAGAATATGAATTATTTTAGGCTCTAGGAAGGTTACCCATATAATTTGCTCCTGAGGCACAAAAGAATTCGTCTTGTAGAAATTACTTAGATGATTTCCTCCACATAATTCACAAGCTACAGCTAGTTAAGTAGAGTTAACTGCTTTGCTTTCATTCATTGAGCTATTTGGTAAGATTTGTCATTTGATGAGCTAGAGGCATGCTAACCATGAATAGCATTGAGAGTGTCAAGTTTCGTCACCTCGTTCTTCACAACTGCTCTATCTGAAGGTAGCTAGTAGTCATTAGCAGCCATAGTCTCTATCAATTGAAATCCTTCCTTAAGAGTCTTTGTATATAAAGATGCTCTAGCTAATGCATCAACCATGGCTCTTGTGGGGTGAGTCAAGCCATTATAGAAAATTTGAATATGTTTCCCATCTTCAAAGCCATGGGGTGGACATTTCCTCAACATCTCTTTAAATTGCTCCCAAGATTTGTAGAGAAACTCATCCTCCTTATGTGAGAAGCATGTGATTTCATTCCTTATCTTAAGATATTTTGATGGGGGAAAGAATTTTGAGAGAAATTTTCCCCGAGATCATCCCAAGTAAAAATACTCACAGCCAGTTAAGCTACGAGCCAACTCCTAGCCTTATCTTTCATAGAAAATGGGAATAGATGCAATTGTAAAGCATCCTTAGTAGCACCATTCATCTTGATTATGTCACATACTTGAAGAAAGTTGGCTAAGTGGATACTAGGGTTCTCAGATGGATATGTCCCAAACTAATCTTGCTAAATCAAGGTAAGAAGGATGCCTTAAGCTCAAAATTTTTAACGTACACGGGAGGTCGAACAATACCTGTAATATAACCATCAGCAGTAAGTATTGTATAATCCTTAAGAGTCTTCTATCTTTCATCATTATTTTCGGCAATGGAGTTTTCTTCTTCCCCCCTTAATCTAGCTAATCTCTTGTTTGTCTAGCAATTCGCTTAATTTCTGGGTCAAGTACCAGTTCTAAATCTATGGTACTCACATAAACAATCAAGATGAAAATTTAGTACTAAAATTAAATTAGAAAAAATAAAATAAAATAAAACAAAACATTTTTTTTTTTGTCTAAATTAGTGCTCTTACTTGATACTAATGATATTGGTCAGAAACTAATTCCTGACAATGGCACCAAAAACTTGATATGAAACTGGGAAGTATACTAAGTCGTACAAGTAATAAGAGTGTGAGTAAGAATATCGTCCCATAGGGAGTAGGTAATCAATTACCACCTTTCAAATTCAACTACTATCTAGACTACCAAATTTGAAAAATAGACATTAAATAAGATCCAAAAATAAATCTAAATCAAATCTAAGTTAAATTTAATCAAAACTAACTTCTAACTGCCTAACTTGGAACACAAGTAGTCAAATGGTGATAGGAAATTCAATAAGTAATGAAGTGCTAGGGCTCTAATTCACGTAGTTGTTCCTATGAGCATTGAATTTTTCATCTAATTAAGTTCGATCAATTCAATTGATGGTGCGTTTCCTAATTTAATGAATATCCAATTCCTTAGCATATCACGCCTCTTTAATATCTAAAATTCAATTAACTCCTTAACTTGAACCTTAGAGTTAAAAGCTTTATGATCTATGAAATTCTAGATGAATTAATCCCACACAATTATTAATCTTTATTCTTAGACAATTAATAATTATTAGTAGCTTAACAGGAACTGTCGTGGCTATTAAGCTGCCTTTCTTTATTTTTTTTGGTATTAATATAATTAAATTTTCCTCTATGTCTATGTTTTTATATTTTTTAGGTAGTAATGTAATTAATATAACTTTTAATATAAATGACAATTTATATTAGTAAATGAAAGATGAAAATAAAAATATATATTGTAACACCCTCCCAAATATAGTACTATGCTTAAGTCATAATACATCACCTAGGAGTTGTTATTATCACTTACTCAGATCTTGTCTGGTAGTAACCTTTGGCTACCTTCAATCTTACTAGTCAACTCTACCTCGAAGGGGCCCCTCTTCGAAACTTCTAAACTATCTGGAGATAACATGGAAATAAACACAGGAGTGAGAATTATAAATTCTTAGTAGGATTCATTTAGAAATTTCATACAGTGTCATCGTTGTCATCTCCATTTGCTTCGGTTTATTATGCAAAAGGCGAACATGTTATACAAGCTATTTAATTTTATAGTTCGAAAACATACTGTCCGAAGCAAAGTTCATTTTAGTCATACACTTGTAATTTGGGTGAACCAATACAAAAACCAATTCATGAATTACAATATCAATAATAACTAAAACATATTAAAATACAACAGCGCCAATATACTGAAAACATAAAATCTGCATATGCCTTTACTTGCACTTGAACTTATACAAATACATATAACCTTCTTTTCTTCTTTTATCTTTCTTTGCTTGTCATATATATTCCAAAGTACGATCACCATGTCATACTCCATTGGGGTGCGATCACCATGTCACATTCCTTAGGAATATATTCTTCCTGCCATGTCCCAAAATATGATTGCTATGTCATATTCCATTAGAATGTGATCACCACGTCACATTCCTTAGCATGTGGGATCATCATGCCACATTCCAGAGTATGATCGCCATGTCATACCCCATCAGAGCATAATCGCCATGTCACGTTCCTTAGGAATATGGACTCATCATGGCATAAATAGATAGAACAGGTTCAACATCAATAAAATATGGGATATAATTATGCAAATACTCATATTTGAATCCATGCAAATGCACTGGTATCTTTCTTTAACTTTTTTTGCTTTCTTTTCTTGATACACCTAAGCATTACGTATCGTCGTATCTAGGGTGCTTGCAATGTCTTAATCTTTAGTCTTTATTGCCCTTGGGTAGTCTAATCTAGCAGTAAGGTCGTCCACTCAACTCATGACCGTCGTCATACAGACTGACCCGCAAGAGGATCCACGTGCCTCTAGGTCAGAGGGACTTAGTTGGCCATCTGCCTCCAACATAGAGGGACCCAAAAATTTTAGCTGCCTTCACCGGGAAGGACCCAATGTGCAACTGCCTCCGAGTGAAGGGACCCACATATTTATCTTTTAACTACCTTCACATGGAGGGACCCAAATAATTGCCTCCAAGTGAAGGGACCTAATCTTATCTTATTTAACTGCCTTCACAAGGAGGAATCTCATTAACTGCCTCCAAGTGAAGGGATTCACATTTAATATATTTATATCTTTCATTCTCATATATAATCATGCATAGACATGCTGAATGCACTCATACATATGTTTCATCATTTGCTTTCATATATCCTTGCATATGGAATTTCTACATACATATTCATAACATATAAATGCTCATAATTTCCTTACTATTCTTCCGAAAATTTGGCAGCATAACGGATCATGTCCATTTTCCATGAATAGTGCCAGCAACTATGAAACTTTAATCAAATATCATACCTTAATGTAGAACATTATATTCATACCAAGAATATAACAATATCAATAAGTGCAAGTTTTAAACTCTTAAGTCTTAATCTATCTTGCAAGCTTTTAACTTCTAATGATATTCCCGAGTTTGAGCTTAGGATCAACTTCCGAGTTCTGAGATCATGTAAGTTATGTACATAAGGTCAAGGTCCTGATTCCCGACTTTCGGGATTATGAATGTCTTGGTTCCCGATTTCTAGGATCGAGTATACGGTTTCATAGTCTGATATCAACTTTCGACTTCCGACATTATGCCACAATTGGTCTTCCAAGACTTTCATGAAGGTATTTCCTATGTTCCGAGTTTCGATATTAATCTTACTCGATCTAGGCCTCTTGTTTCACCATGTCTGAGTTCAACATTAAGTATTCCCTTTCGAGTTCAACCTTAAGTATACTTTTTCGATTTCAACCTTAATTATATCCTTCTGAGTTTAACCTTAAGTATACCCTCCCGAGTTCAACCTTAATTATCTTCTTCCGAGTTCAAGCCTTATGTATAACCTTTTGAGTTCAACCTTAAGTATACTCAATTTAGCTCTCTGTTTGCTAAGTCCCTAGTTATGACATTACCTAAACTTGATCTAGTTTTCATACATGTCTCTAGCCAAAATTGTACTCTTCTAAGAGAAAATTCACCAAAAATAGAAATCTGGGTGAAATCATTATGAAATTTATATAATTTAAAGCTAACAGAACCAGCTTTCTGGTGAAAAAGTTGCATATCATTCGAATGAATATAACTCGAGATATAAGCCCCAAAATTTGACCTTCTTGAACTATCCTATTCCAGCCTGGGTTAAACTTAAGTCAATTTCATTAATGTACTGGGAATAATTGACATTGGATTTAACTTGAAAATTTTTATGAAATGTTCTCATATGTGTAAGCTTTCTAACAAAGTTAGTTTTATTTAATTCCATGTTGTATAAGGCAAATTTTGCCCTAAACAACCTAGTCTGCCCAGAATCAGCCTCAAAAACCTAGGCCGAACTTCCAAAATTCATATCTCCTTTAATACTTATCCAATGACCTTATATGATATATGTATGAAAGCCCTGAATGTCTACTTTCATACAAAAATAGTTTCATCGAATTTGAATGATGGTAGGCAGAGCCATAAACTCCGCCATATGGACTGCCATGGGGTTTCTCACCTAGACAGCATCCTAAGTCTCTAGTTCTTCTAGTTTTTTCCTTCTATCTTTAATTCCAACTCAAGATTTCATGTTAGTCCAACCATAAATCATTAAATGCATCAATATATCATCAAACAACTAAAGAAGAGTGGAATTTTATGCAGCCACAGTTCAGAGAAATTAAGAACAGGAATTGAATCCTACCTTTATCTTGAAAAAACTAGCTAGTCTTGAGTTCTAGTGAAGGATATGGATACAAGAGGCTTGATGGAGGCTAAAAGTGGAAGAAGGAGATGAAGAGGACAAAGAAAAGGAGAGAGGGAGATTGCTAGAGGGAGGTCAAATTCTGCTTATGCAAAAAAGGAAATAAGGCAGCAAAATATTTGGGGTAGTTAGAAAGGAAGCACCCCATTGGTTGAAGGATTTTATGGCTCAATTTCAACCAACCTTGCCCCATTCTTTGTGGCTGTCTTGCACCACTTTGTATGGGTTAAGTGGTTGAGTTTTTAGCCACTTGATGTAAGGTTATTAAGTGTAACATCCTATTGGTTCAATTCCGACAGTTTAAAATACCGTAATCTTACCGATTTCTTTTAAATCGGTAAATCAGTTTAAAATTTTTTTTATGAAATCTCCTATGCTTCTAACCTAATTCCCTCATATCTAAACTCAATTAATTGCTAATTAATTAATCCTAAATAAGTATTTAGCCGGATTCTAATAAATCTCAATTATTCGATAAAAGTCGAATAACTAGGCGAAAATGATAAGAAAAATTCCGGTAGATGTTATATTTTTATCATTTCCTATTACGTTATATGGGGATGTTACATATGTGATGCATCATATAAATATATGTAGAAATACAATAGAAAGAAATTTTGGGTAAATTTCATTCTTAGTGTTATTAAGTCGCCTTTCTTATTTCTTTTTTCTTTTGAGTATTTATATAACTAAATATGCTTATAAGTCTATATTTTTATATTTTTAGATATTAATGTAAATAATATAATTTTTAATATGAATGAGAATTTATAGTACTACATAAAAAATGAAAAATACAAAATACATGTGATGCATTATATGTATAGAGGTAGAAACATAATAGAAAGAAAGTTTGGCTAAATTTCATTCATAGTGCCTGTTAAATCACCTTTCTTTATTTTTTATTTTTGAATATTAATATAACTAAATTTGCTTCTATGTCTATGTTTTTATACTTTTTAGAGGTGTCAATTTTCTTTGCTACCAGCATATTCACTCTTCAAATTTCTTCTTCTTCATTTTCTCTATGGATCTTCAATTTCAATTGCTAGGGGAAATATCAAGTTTATGCCATGCGTTTGCGTCTATCCTGCATATAATGTGGCAACTTTCAAGGCAATTGAGTTAATCATCTGATATGCAATTGTCATGCATCTGCTAGCAAGTAAATCAAGGAAAGCAATGGTAGTTAGTAGGTTAACAAAGACATGTTGAGAGTAATCCATCTTAGTTCATCTAAATGCAGTATTGAGGTAAATGGGAATGTCCCACTTGCAACTTGAATATAGGGCTAATATCAAAGATATTATGTAGAATCAACAATACCTTAGGGAAGCTACATATTCTGATACACTATAGGGTCAACAATAACTTACCTTACACTTGGGAGTATTGACCCCATAATGGACAATATGAGAATATATAGTTATTCTGATATTGAATGTATCAGAATAATATCAGAAACTAATCTTAGTTTTATACTTTGATGAAAATATAGATGTTGTTCTAGAGGCAAGTGAGTTAATGTATAACAGATAGAGATTTCCTAGCATCGCAAGGATAACATGGATTCATTTTGCAGAACAAGAAGAAGAATGAGATAGATATGTGCAAAGGATAACTACATCACATGGAGCAATAAACTGACATGAAGGATTAAAAAATTGTAGCTGAAGGTGGAAGTTGTTTAAAAGAGGAGTGGTGACTTTTGTACAATTTTAACCCTTGAATGAAAAAAGTAGAAAGATCTGATAGTAAGATACAGTCAGTGTGATTTAATAAGGATAAATTAGTCCTGAAAATGTGACCAAATAGAAGTTACACAGCTCTAACAGCTTTATATATTCGTAAAGATGGTTCCTATCCTTAGGTCTAAGCTATATACTATGTAACGTCAGAAAAATTTTATCGTTATTAACCAAGTTGTTTGGTTTTTATCGAATAATTGAAATTAATTAGAATTCAATTAAGCATTCACTTAAAGCCAATTAAGTGTGATTTAGAAGGATCAGAAATGATGAAATTTATGAACCATTATTCAGTAATATAGTATGCAGTTAAAGGGTCATATATTACACTTTCTGTATTTTAAAGAATATGTAGCAAGATACTTGCAGCTCAGAGCCATCAGAAGAGCTACACGGATGTTAAGAGAAAGCCATTAGAGTTTCAAGAAAGAGACCATGTGTTCCTAAAGATCATACCCATAACCGGAGTAGGTAGCTCAAATCCTTACTTATTTGTTATATTGTGTGGCTATATGGCTGTTGTGTGCTCCTTATGCTATGCTGGTCCATGCTTGTATGCTTGTGTTATGATGTTTTTCTTGTGAATTGAAATGAAGACATTTAGTTTAAGTTGAGGAATTTATCAAAAACTCAAAAAGGAGCTACGCAGAATCTATTTTTATGAGAAATCTCTACGACGTCCGTACCGTCGGAGTGTACGACTCTGCCTACAACCATAGAAAGTAGATGAAACTAATTTTATGTGAAACTAGATATCTATGGCTTTCCAACCATATAAATTATAAGATCATTGGATTAGTATTGAGAGAGATATGAATTTTTGAAGTTTACTCTAGGATTCTGACCTTGATTCTGAGTAGACTAGATTTCGAGGGACATATCTTGCCCCATACTACTTCAAATTGAATGCAACCAATTTTGTTAGAAAGTTAAGATATAGAGTAACATGTCATAAAAATTTTAGAGCTAAGTTCGGTCCTAATTGCTCTCAGTAGTTCAAGAAAGTCGCCTTAAATCCAACCCGAGCTAGAACAGGGAAGTCCATATTAGTCAACTTGAAGAGCTTATAACTTGAGCTCTGTTTATGCAAATGAAATGAAACTTACAGGACATCCGATAAAATTGGAACAGCACGAGAACATGGATCAATATTTACCACTGGCCGAATTTGCGTATAACAATAGTTATCATGCGAGCATTGGCATGGCCTAGTACGAAGCGTTATACGGATGGAAATGCCAATCTCCACTACGTTGGTGTGAATCAGGGAAGCAGAGTCTGTTAGGACTGGAGTTAATCAAACAAACTACAGAGCAAGTCAAAAGAATTCGTAGCAAGATACTTGCAGCTTAGAGCCGTCAGAAGAGCTACGCAAATGTCAGGAGAAAGCCATTAGAGTTTCAAGAAAAAGACCATGTGCTCCTGAAGATCACACCTGCAACCGGAGTAGGTAGAGCTATTAAAGTTAGAAAACTAAGCCCTCGCTTCATAGGTCCTAATATGAGGAGATAGTATCCTGAATTATTCTCAGGTACTAAATTTTGAGGACAAATTTTTTTTTAGGAGGGTAGTAATATAAATTCCAAAAAATTTTATCATTATTAACCAAGTTGTTCGGTTTTCATCGAATAATTAGAATTAATTAGAATTCGATTAAGCATTCACTTAAAGCCAATGAAGTGTGATTTAGAGGGATTAGATTTGATGAAATTAGATTAGAACCATAGGAAACCTTATAGGATTTTCTAAAACCGGTTTATCGATTTAAAAGAAATCAATAAGATTTCGATATTTTAAACTGTCGAAACTGGATCAATAGAAATTATACTGTGAGAACCTTGGGATGGATGGCCAAGATATAACCAAAACATCCCTACAAGTGGTGCCTCAATCAGCCATGAAGAAGGGCAGTCAAGCCAAATTTGAAAGAGAGATGAAATCCACCAATCATATGATAACTTCTCTCCAAAGTTTTTAAATTTTTCCTTTCCTACCCCTTTGGATTTTCGGCTATCAAAAGGGGCAGAACACTCACTCTTTTTCTTCTATTCACACTCATTTTCACTCCATCTTCGTCAGCCCTTCAAGCTTCATCAAGAGTTTCTTCAATCTAAGACACTAATCTGACAAGATCTCACCTTAGAAAGGTAGGAATTTAATCTAGCTTCTTGTTTTCTTTGAATTGGGCTGATTAGGACTCCACTTTCTTCCTACTTTGTTGCATGATTCTGATGTTATCTTGAGTGATGATGATGAATTAAGATTGTTTTAAGGTGTGCATGTGAGTTTGAATTGAAGATTGGATGGATTGATTTAAGGAAAACATGAATTTAAGAAGAATTCAAGAAGCTGTTAGGGTTTTCCCCTTGACGATCCGTGTGTGCAGCTCCACTTATAGCCATTTAAATTTGATGAATCTATTTTTATATGAAACTAAACACTTAAGGCTTTCCATACATATAAATTATAAGACCATTGGATTAGTATACAATTAATTATGAATTTTTGAAATTTGACCTAGAAATCTAGATTCTTATCTAGGCAGTATGAGTTGAGAAGGCTGTAACTCACCCTACATAATTCTAAATTGAGTAAAACTAATATTTTTTGAAAGCTAACATATAAGAGAACATCCCATAAAAATTTCACAGTTAGATTCATTGCCAATTATTTCTAGCGCATCAATGAATTTACCTTAAGTTCAAACTGGGCTAGAATAAGGTAGTCTAGTAGGGTCAAGTTACGGGGCTTATATCGCAAAATATACTCATGAAAATGATATGATACTTATGTCATTTGAAATCTTTTTCTGTTAGCTTTAATTTGATATAATTTTGTATGATTTCACCTAATTTTCTATTTTTAGTGAATTTTTACTTCTAAGAGTACAATTCTGGCTAGTTGTAGGGCAAACAGAAATAAACTTTGGATAACTTAAGTCACATAAATCAAAATGAGATGCGACCAAAAGGATTGGAAACTAAACACATAGCACTATAACATATTCAAAATTTAGGTCCAGCTAAATTGAATAGAAATTATGGTAAAATTTACAAAATTGGGTAGAATTAAGTAGAATGAGCAGAAAACCTAAGTTATGTATTTATGTTGACATATTATACGATTGATATTATTATTATTATTATTATTATTATAAAACTTGATGCTCTATGTTGGTTTTATTGCTTGATTGATCCTTCTTGTAGTTTGGCACTATTCATGGGGAAGCGGATAGATCCATTATGCTGCCGAATTTTTTGTAGGAGTTTATGAGGACTTATATTATGAATAGTTATGCTAAGATTATAAGGATACATATGTTCATATGAATGTCATGTTTATGAAAATTATGCATGCAAATAAGATTGAGGAATGATATGAGATATATGCATGAATACATAGAGCATTCACATGCATAATTATATCCAAGAGATAGTAAAAGATTATAAAGACTTGCAAGAGGGACGTACCAAGCTACCACATGAGGTATGACATAGACCCAGCTAGCATGAGTTAGAGCAGTACTGTCTAAGACTTGAGCTAGCCCTAGACCAGATTTAAAGGGAATAGACCGGTGTGAAGGTTGGAAAAAGTAAACCCGTCACTCATATATAGGTATGAGCTTGGACCTGAAAAACAGACTATTACCCAGGGGTGAGAGAGGCCATTTGTAATGTCCGAAAATTTTTATCGTTATTAACCGAGTTATTCGGTTTTTATTGAATAATTGGAATTAATTAGAATTTGATTAAGCATTCACTTAATTGGAGTGAATACTTAATCGAATTCTAATTAATTCCAATTATTTGAAGAAAATCGAACAACTCGGTTAATAATGATAAAATTTTTCGGACGTTACATACTAATTTTTGAATTGTTTACACAACTCACTATATTAATTTATGGGTTATCAAGCTGTTAAAACATTAAGAGTAAAAATGGAAACTCAATTAAAGAAAAGAAACATCCATTAGATTGAAGAAAATAAAAACTTATCATCCCAACAATAGTTACCTCATCACCCTAGTTAAGAAAGAGGTTAGCCACCAAATATATTTACAAAATCCAAATTCAAAAAGAAACAGAACATAGTAAATATGAATCAAGAAAAGGAAAGAAGAAAAGATGAATCTAACAGCATAGATCTTCCTCTCTTGATGAAGAAACCAAACCCTAGCAGAGCCAAACATAGAGAATCTCCCAATCCTCTTATCTTCCCATTCCAAATTCTAAGATCTATTGATAGGATTCAAGAGACCCCTTCTAATGCTATTCTCTTTTGGATTTGGGCTCATTCTAGTTATTGGAATCTTTTAGCAGTCATTAATGACTCTAACTGACTCCAATTCATGCTCCCTTGTGCCAAAAATTGGGCCAATTTGCGTTTTGGCACTAAGCAATATCTAAACCATCTATTTCTAGGCTTTGTAGCTCTCAATATAGTAAGAATTAGTTCCTAGAGGTAGAAATAGAAGTTGTAGAATTCTGAGCAAGCTTTCCAACACAACAATAAACACCTTAATTGAACTTTTGTAACTCAAGATATTGGTAAAACATTGGGCAGAGGTCAAGCTAGACAATATCAGGACAATAGCCACCTTCAATCTTATAATTGGATTTTTACCAAGAAACTCTAAGAATTGGGCTTTGGACTAAACATCAAATTTGTACAGCACTTCTTGAGCTTTCGGGAACATCTTCATTTGTCTTCGTTTGATCTCTATAGAGTGAGATACAAATTTTTCATTGCTTTTTTGAAAATCATCTCAAATAAGCTGCAAAACTCTTCTATTTAGCTCCTCAAATGTCTCTCCTGCAAAATTGAATAAAATTAAGCCTCCAAGCCATCAAACCCACCTAAAAGTTACCAAACATTAGTTTCAATAATTTCACAAAAATTCTAAATTCCATGTGAAAATGGTTAATTTCATAATAATTAGAACATAAATCATGTCAAATTAAGCAATAAATGAGTGTATATTATACAATCATTAGTGATCCAAGTTATATTTGACCTTTGAGGGAAAGAATTACTCACATTTTCCTTGAAATCCTCATGAACAGAGCTTCAACACCTCTTTATAAATTTGAGGTTAAACCCATCCAAGCTACGGGTTTTTGTCGATTCATAACTCCAAATTACTTTTTGGATCTTCTCCTACGAAGGTAAGGCTTCAAGTGAGCAAGCCTCCTTTACTGTAATTTTGTTCACTAATCCTTCTTGGAATTGAATCACGGTACATGTTTTTGCTTGTACAAATCCTTGTAAAACTTTTTGACTTTCGATTTTATCATTTTGTAGGATTGAAACGTTCTCCTCCCTTTTTCTAATTTCTAGTATAAGTTTTTCCCCCTCTTTTTTACAACAGCCACCACATGGAAGTACCTTGAATTTTTATCAATATCCTTCAACACCTTTTTCTTGGACATTTGTTTCCAATAACTACATTTCTTCTCATACAAAATTACCAAATAACTCCTTAATGCTTGACATCTGGCCACATTAACCTCACTGAGCTTCCCTCTTCCAACTTGAAATTTACGCTTGCCAATTCATCTTCTAGTTACTGAATATTGCGATCTATATTACCAAATACCTCTCTATTCCATCTTCTTATTGGGGCTTTCAATTTTCTAAATTTATCAATTAATTCGAATTTTTCATAATCTTCCACTACTTTATTACTAATTTTATAAACCCCGAATGCAAGAATTAAGCATCAATACTTCTAAATGGCCTTGGATCCTAATTTACGTCCTCAGATTTTAGTAATAAAAGGAGCATGATTTAAAAGAGAACAATTGAAACCAATAAGCTTTAGATTATTGACTGTCTGAATCCATTGTAGTTCAACAAATATATGATCCAGCTTGCTACATGAACTTCCTCTTTTCTAGGTAAATCTTCCCCCTAATCTGAGCTAACTCCACTAGCCCCATATCATATATCCACCTCTTAAATTCTTTTGAACTTCTGGTACTTGCAGTATATCCTTTTCTTTCTTGAGGATTTCTAATCTAGTTGAAATCAACTATTAACAACATGGGTACATCTAAATTTTTTTTTTAAATACTTAATTTTTGCCTTGATCTTCTCTTATCCACATAATCATGGTAGCCATATATCACTACCATAGCTCCTTCCATTTGTAGCTTTTGAATAAACCCTTAACACATATCCATTTCTCCCCTTATAATGCCTTCCCATGTCATAAAATTCTTTCCCCACACAAATATAATCCCACCACTCCTTCCTCGTGCATTAATAGAAGCCCAACTATAATCAGTTAAGCTCCACATCCTCTTAATCAACTACGAATTTGTGTTTTCCCTTTTGGTCTCAGTTAACCCCATGAAAGCAACTCTATTATGTCTTACTATCTTGGAAATTCCCCTAATTTTATCTCCATTCCTAATACCCTTCAATTCCAACAAAGTAAATTCATTTAGGAGTATTATATTTGCTTGGACATACTCCATTTCACTTTTGCTTCTTCTGGCCCTTCTTATTCGATTGACCCTTTCATTTATTCTTTCTTTTCTTCCTCTCTTCCATGAATGCTTGTATTGCATCAATATCATTGATAGTGGATAGACCAAGTACTTTACCCATTCTCCATGTTTGGTTTGCTTCATCAAAGTCACTATCCTCCTCTATTTCGTTATTCGAATTAGAATGGCCTGAGTTTTACTCTTCATTGTCACATGCTGGAGTGGGGATGGAATTTTGCACATTGCTACAAGAAGTTTCATTAACCACCAGATTTTTGTCAGGTCCAAATCTAAGGGGAATACTTTGGTCTAAGATTGTGAACCTATTTCTTTCATTATTATCTCCCTCTATCATCCACACCTTATAAGCTTGAATAATAACATCCTAGCCTGCTGACCCAGTTTTTAATAAGCCCAAATATTTAAGAACCTCTTCCATTCTTTTGTCATCTTCAAGTCCAATGGTACATCCTTACCTTGAACTGGTTCTATAAGTTTTCCATCATTTAATTTTTCTTCTTCATTCTTAGCACTCACTACTTAATTGTTATTAACTCCTAATTCCAATGAGCCACCCATAACTACCTTGTCTCCTACCTCCTCTACAACGTAATCTCTTGTATTAGTATGTGAGATAGTCATATTAGTCTCTTCCAATTCCATGTCAATCATTGATGACTTCATCCCTTCCACCTCCTACTCTAGTTGTGTCGAAGTAATTGCATGTTGAATATTGTTGTTGTCATCCGAGGGTTTCCGTAGATTAATCTCTCTCCCAACCTCTTTTACATAAATGTCATAGCCTGTTCTAGCATAAAAAAAAATATATACTCCCCTAGATATATGGATAGTAACATGTATCCATCAGAATCTTTGCTAAACTGAAGACTATCTTTTGTGACATTTGGTCATCAAAATGGACCACTACTCCCTATTGTTCACTAATTTTCTTCAGGTTGTCTACGGACTAATCCTAAAGAGGAATGTCATAGTATTCAACCCATTTACATTGGGTTTGGCATACCTCCTTGACCAACCAACTTCTTACCTCAACAAAATATTCTCGGAGCATATCGCCCTTTTCATTTAGGATACCTTCCATTTTTTTCCTTTGATGTAAATATGATAACGTCCTTTTAAGCATCCATCTTTCTAACATTTGTGATTAAGAAGAAGACTATTCTAAGCTTGTCCTTTATCACTATAATATCAAACGGATAAAGGTTCTTACCTATAACACTCCATTCCAACTTTGCAATTAGCTCTTCATCTATACTACCATACACCATCCTTGCCTTCTTATACTTCCTTCCATCTTCATCACTCTCATCCTTTTTGCTATTGTTACCCTAACTTGCATTGTTTGTCACCTAGGTCCCTTTCCACAATATAGCATCCTTGTATAATTTACGCCTCCAATCACATTTTAATTTTTGCCTTAGTTGATCATTTGGTGTTTTAAATAATTCTTTTCCATATATCTCCCAAAACTTCCACCATTTTTCTTATACTTTGCCATTGTCACTAACATCACACACTCTCTTATTACTATTTCATGCAGGTTTTTAATAGCGTATTGGGCCTCCATTAATTGTGAGAATCATACAAAGGCAAATGGATTAGAACAAGATTTTCTTTTCTTCAAGGACATGACGATATCCACCAACTTTCCATGTCATTCCTTTTACGTGTAGGCCCTAACTTCCAATATGCATGAGATGCTCCATTCATATATTAAGCACCCTGAGTAATCTGCTTGAATAAGTTTGTTGTCCTTTGTCTACTATGTTACTTTACTTTGGCTTCATGATTCATCAATGTCTCATAAAGTCTCATCTTTTCTAAATAATTGAATCAATAGCCACAACAAAAGTTAAAGTTGATCTCAAAATTCAAAAAAGCTGATCTTTATAGTCTACACAACTTGACTAGCCTAGGAGGAAGTTGAGTAACATAATGAATTGAAAAGGGCACAAGAAAAACAAAACTTGGGAGCATTTAATGTTTTCCTTCTAGTTGTTGGTGATTCATCCTAATCACGTAGTCACTATTTTCTCTTTCATAATCTTTTAATCAACTTTTTTATGTTGTTCATCTTTGTTAATTTGTTTTTGAAATTATGACAAGAAGAATCGATCAACCACAGAAAATTTCCATGCTCTTCTTCTTTAAGCTTACATGTGTGAGTTTTGAACTCCTCAAGACCTTATCTTTGTTAGTACATGATTTTCTCCAAATTCTCTGCCCTTGTGGTTTTACGTTTCTTAAATTGTAGCTTTATCATTGTTAATTTGTGATTTTCTCCAATTTTTCAGTTAAATAGGGAGTTGTGAGGCATGGTTAAGGAACTGATTCACACTAAGTTGTTGTTTTGATTGATAAAAAAGGGAGGAAAGAAAATGAAGAAGAAGCAAATAAGAAGAAAACTTCACTTTCTCTCGTTTAGATCAAATAGGGAAACAAGATAGAAAAAAAACCTCGACTATGGTTCCCATATAAAAGTTTTCTTTGCTCATGAGCAAAGAAAATTCGAAAAAGTAAGCCAACATTTTACAATTACAATATGCCCCCGCTTTTTACTCTCAGCATTTGTGTTGCGCACAACAAGTCAAATAAACAAAAGGAAAAGCTTATGTTATCTTCAAATGTTGTAGCAGCAATGGAAAGGCAAGTGGGAAAGTGGAGTGAAGAGGGAGAAAGTGATTATTTTAGTCAAGGATTATAAAATTTAATTATATATAAAAATATTTTAAAATTAATATTTATTTTAAGTTTTATTTATTTATTTATAAATTTTAGAAGTATGTTTTAAATTATAAATAATAAAGTATAAATAATAAAATATATATGTATACATCACATTATATATACATTAAGGGCATATAAGTTATTTTATATAATTATATTTTTTTTCTTGTTACTTTTTTACACAATTTTTATTTTCTAACTATTCATTTTCTCTTCTCTCTATATTGCACCTTATCAGAGTTAAATCTTTATTTTATTGAATAAGACTGCTCTAAAGCAAATTTCGCTATAAAATAAGAAAATAATACTATATTTACTCTTATAACATTTAGTTGACTTTATACACAATACACTTCATTGATTTAAGGGTGAAAAATCTCTCCCTTTTTCATTTGTGACAAAATCTCACTTTAGAGAAAATTTTTTTCTTATTTGAATTGTGGTAGTTAACGTCATATCTTTCCCTATTTATGATACAAGTGCTGAATCTATAACAATAATATTACAAGGCTTATAATCTAAAAATGTTTCCAGGTGTCAATCAATTAAAAAGATTTAATTAGACCCACTATGATTAATTAATTTTTATTAATTAATTTTTTAAAAAACATAAAAATTAAACCCACTACATCTCTTAAATGCTTTATGCATCTAATGCCTTTAATAAAATCCACTAATTTCAAGAGTATCATCATCCATTTCAAAATCTTTCCACCAATATCTTTAGTAAAACCCATTAACATCTTCATCCAACTTAAACTTCCTTTTTTCTTATTATTTTATAATTAAAAATGCTTACAATTTAAATGGTGTAATGTACATCACTATCCATTTCTCATTCTCTTAATGAACTCCAATCAATAATGAGTTTTACTTGTAATTATAAAGATTGTTTCGGCATATGTTTTTTAATAACATAAATTAATTATTTTTCAAAAAAAATGATAAAGTTACTCTTCCTTTCTCGTTTTTACCCGATATTCACCCGTAATTATGCAAAAATAGCTTTGCTTCTCTCTACCGTATTCTCATTCACCTATTAAGCCCTTATTCGTTATCTTGGCCTAAATGTGACTAAAAAATAGGTTGCCTTTATCAAGAATGCACCACCACCACCAATGATTAATAATTCTTGCAAACAGGGGAGTTGAAATGGTTTGTAGACATGGATGCGGCTTCAAAGCTATATATTTAGATCCTAAGTTATGTTGCTGAATTTGTCTATTCATCAATTTTTCCTAGGTAAAGAGTAAGGTGTATGGTGGTGCCACTTGCTATAGTTGAAATTATTGTACGTATATGATATGAAGCTCTTCTATTTTTTGATAAATATGTAAAAGGGCACTTTTCCCTCTTGCTATTTTGAATGCAAATTAATTCTATTTAATACAATTTAATTATAGTATACTATATTTCCAAAAAGAAGGAGAGATAGGTGTACTTTGTTGGAATTTTAAGTCTTTCTTTTTATTTGTGATATATACAAAAAACTAAAATGTGTCCAGAGTACATGAGATATGGGAATGAAGGTTCTCTCATGAAAAAGAATATATTTTTTTCATAAAAATATTCTAAGTATTTCTATGATCTTATTATTTTTTAAGTTTTCCCGTCGTTGGTAATCCAAAATTAATATTAAGTTAGGAAATAATTAACTGTATTTATTAATTATTTAATTATAATATGAAAAAGGGATTAAAAGGGAGAATGTAGTTATCTAGGGGATATGGGGTGCACAGGATGATGCCCTGACTGATAAATCCCTAAGATTATAACCATGTTCACCCTTGGGAACTATTTGTGCTATGAATTAGAAGGATTTTGGGGTGTTGTAGTACCCTTGGATGTGAAGCCTCTGAAAAAGGGACATTGTTTTTAGCCCTTGGTAAGGATAGCTGACTTTCCAAGAAGACACCCTCCGACCTATCGCTCTCTAAACCCAAGAAACTAGAAAAAGTCTACATCAGACTTGTACTAGAAAGGAAAGATTATTAATAGTTTACTTCCTCTATCCACTTTTTGCTATAATCAAATGAGGTTATCTGATAAGTGGCAGCACTTAAAGGCAATTTACCTGTCCCCAGGGACAGGGAAAGGTCCCTTTCATGCTGACTACGAAGCTCTGCTTTATTGTTGCCTTGGACCATGCGACTGTCTTGTTGTCCAAGGTCTCAAGAGGTAATGGTAACATGCAGAAGAAAAGGAGGGAGGATGAGATAGACAAGGGGAACACATCTTTCTCTTTCTCGAAACCACAATATACATACCTAGAGCCATATCAACGACCAAGTCCAAGATACCTACTAGAATGCCACCCCTTCTTGCTTGAAACACAGATCCCCTAACCCAAAAACATCAGAACTAGTACCTAGAATCTGTTTCCTGATATAGAGGATGTCCTATAGTTGAAGACAACATCCATTCATCCCCAAAAAGGCTAAGGGTAGTGACAGCACTCATTTTATTCCAAGTTTACAGGATAGATAGTTCCTCTCAATCCTATTTTGCTTACATTACTCTCCCAAGGTTTACGAATTTAGATCTCTAATCTTGGTTAAAGCACTAGGGAGGATTTTGTGAGCAATGGCAGCACTTAATAGAGCCAGAGGAACTATACCAATCACTCCAAGGACCTTGACGTTTAACTTGAAGAATTTCCCAAAAATAGAAGCAGAAATAGGAGCAGCACAGCATGAGACTAGTCAAGCAAGTGGCAGGATTAGGGAGGAGAAGGAGAAACTGGGCCAACCCTGAGTTTTTTTACACCTTTGGAGATGCCCTTCGACACGGCCACGCTTAGCTCCCCTCAAGTCACCGTGCCTGCCTATGTTCTGAACCCTATCGTGGTAGCACAAAACAACCTCTCCAACATGGTGAAGGATTTTGTGACAAAAAAAAGCATTCGGTGGAACTAACGAAGGAGAGAGTGATGGCGAAGACACCTCCATCACCAAAAGGGAGGTGAGGCATCTCCTTCAAAACAGGAGGGAGGTTAGCGATTTCATGTGGGATGTAGACCTGCCTTTCAATGTAGAAGTAATGGCCAAGCCGTATCCACCAGGATATCAACCTCCTCACTTCCGAAGGTTTGATGGTACTGGCAGTGATAGAGAGCACATTATTTCCTTTTTGGATGACTTGGGTATCCACCAAGTAGATAAAGATTTGAGGATGAAGGAGTACTCAAAGTCCTTGACAAGGAGAAACTTCACTTGGTATACTAAGTTGAGGTCTAATTCCATCAATAGTTGGGAACAGATGGTGACTGAAGTTTTGTAACAAATTTCTAGAAAAAGAAAGTGCTATGCACATCATGGACTTGGGAAGATTGAAGTAGAAACTTGGAGAAAGTCTCGTACTATTCATCAAAAGGTATAGGGACAGGGCCTTACAATGCAAGGAGATACTGCTCGAACTAGATCTAGTTTATAGGTGCATCAAGAACATGGAGGATGGATCTTAGATTTTTCTATCCATTAGAGGAATTTCCATATTCGCTAAACTATTGAAGAGGGCTGCTAATATTTTGGAAACAATGCGAAGGAGTGGAAAGAGGCCAAAGGAGTCCAATGCGGTCATAAAGATGTGCGCCTTTGCGAATAAGCCTAGAAAACGTAGCTACAGAGCTACATCTCCATCGAAAAACTATGAGCAAAGACAGAATGCGCCTCCCATTCCAATGCCAAGATCTCAGATGATGGAGATAATAAATGGGTGGTTTAAAGATGGGACGCTAAGAACGAGAAAAGAAAAGGAAGCTCTTTCAAAGGAACAGCTTAAAGATCCGGCATATTGTGGTCTTCATCATACTAGAAAGCATAATACTATGGACTGTTGGGTTATTAGGAAAATTTTCTACAAATAGGCAGAGGAAGGAAAGATCTTGCTGCCTAAGCGAGACGAAGGAGATGAAGACCTGCACGATAAACTGTTTCTGCATCACGATGTAGGTGTAATAGTATTGGCGGGAGACACATGGCTTGATGTAGCTATGAAGGAAGAAGAGGTACCAGATATACCCCCAAGGCAAGAAAACTTAATAGAAGAAGGGATGTTTGTTAAAGGGCTGATGAAGACGCAAGGCTTCAGGATACTCTTTGGACAACTGGGCCTAGAAGGAAGCAGCACAAGCTCTAGTCCAAGTAATAACGAGAGGAGGTGGGAGCCTATAGGCTACCATCGCTCCACTCATAAAGCGGGCAAGGTCCCATGCCGTAGTAATGGTATTCAGGTAGCCCAGTTCCATAGGTTATGATTTCTACCACAACAAGCCCCTATATGTGGAAGCCTCAGTAAAAGGGCGTAAGGTCAGATAGGCATTAGTGGATGGTGGTTTGGGAGTCAATATCATCCTTGCCACTGTGTTTCATGCAATAAGGTTACCCTTTGATCAGTTAAGGCCTGCTTCCATTAAGCTCAACATTTTCCACGGAGAGGCGGTAGTGCCAAGAGATTTCATTGTAGTTATGTTGGAGGTTGGTCCCATCGAAACGCCCAACAAATTCCAGGTGGTAAATGGGAAGCCAAGCTATTACATATTATTAGGGCATCCATGGTTGCATTTACACCCGTGTGTACCTTCAACCTAGCACCAATGTGTCAAGTCCAACTTTAGAGGCAAAGATATAGAAATTCCTGCAACCAAAGCACCTTTTGACGCCTCCGAGGCACATTTGATTGATGCTAGGATGTTTGATGAGTTGGCACCTGTAAGGGTAAATGAAATGCACCCTTGTGAGAAGGTGTAGTTGGGCACTAGAAAAGGAAGGAGAAGGTTGATTTGAGTGTGGCAGCATGCCCCACCTAAGCTTTCAAGAAGCCAAGAAAATAGAGTGAGTGTCCTAGTGTGCAAAGGGAACAACTCCCTTCAGGGGGATTTAGATGGTGCATCTTATAGGAATTCGGGGGTTCAGCAGGGAAGCGTCTATGACTACTCGCTGGCCCCGAAGTTCTGAGCATCCTGGAAGAAGGGCGAAAGGAAATGTGTATATGAGAAGCACCACCTGAGCTTCAGGACAACATTAAGCAGAAAGAAGAAAAGATGGAAGAGGTCAATGTTGGAATAGAGGAGCATTGTAGGCCTGTGTTCATTAATAAAGCACTGGAGGAGAAGGAGAAGAAAGAGCTAGTGGGCTTATTAAAAGAGTTTAGGGATGTGTTTGCATGGAGTTATGATGAAATGCCAGGACTGTCTTCAACCTTAGTGACACATAACTTGGTAGTGCGTCAGGGCATAACCCCTGTCAAACAAGCGCCCAGAAAGTTTTTTTCAGAGATTGAGGCACAAATCAAGAAGGAAATAGAGAAACTACTCAAGGCTAAGTTTATAAGGCCTATACAACACCCAACGTGGCTGGCAAATATCGCCCCAGTCAAAAAGAAAAATGGGCAGATACGCTGTTATGTTGATTTCCGAGACTTGAACAAGGTCTGTCCTAAAGATGATTTCCCATTCCCTGATGTAGACAGGATGGTTGATGCCACGGCAACCCACGAGCGCTTTTCATTCATGGATGGTTTTAGTGGTTACAATCAAACTAGGATGGCCCCGGAGATGAGGAAAAGACAACCTTTAGAACACTTGTGGGGAACTTCTTTTATGTGGTAATACCATTTGGACTCAAAAACACTAGGGCGACATACCAGAGTGCAATGACAGCAATTTTTCGTGATATAATGCACGAGTTTGTAGAAGACTATATGGATAATTTAGTGGTTAAGTCCAAACTCAACGAGCAACACCTAAGTCATTTAAGGGCAGTCTTTGCGTGATGTAGAAGATATGGGCTCAAGATGAACCCAATGAAGTGTGCTTTCGGGGTGTCTGCTGGAAGATTCTTGGGTTTCAAGGTTCACAAAAGAAGAATCTCAATCAATAAAGAAAAGATCAAGGCAACAGGAAATGAAGGTGCCAGCGAATGTTAAGGAGTTGCAAAAGTTTCTTAGGAAGCTTGGTTACATCAGACAATTTATCCTGGCTTTGGCTTAATTATTAGGACCATTAAGACCCCTTCTAAAGGGGAAACAAGCCTTCGAGCAGGAACCCAAGCACCAAGCAGCGATGGAAAAGATCAAAGCGGTGCTCACTTCGACCTAGACCATGATGCCACCCTAAGTAGGAAAGCCCTTAAGGGTATATGTGGCAGTAGGAGAAGAAGCTATTTGTAGGTTGATTGCTCAAGAGGGTGAAGGCAAGAAAAACCCATAGCCTATGTGAGCAGGACCATGAAAGACGCCGAACGAAGATATCCAGCCCAAGAGAAATAGTGCTTGGCCTTAGTATATGTGACTCAGCGATATCGCCATTACTTTCAAGCCTTTAAGATTGAAGTGTTCACCAAAGATGAGGGTCTGAAGTTCTTAGTGTAGAAACCTATGGTAACAGGAAGAATGAGCAGGTGGGCCGTGTTATTGAATGAATATGAGATTTCCTTAGTAACGCCCATTGCTATAAGAAGCCAAGCACTAGTAGACCTGCTTATGGTATGCCTAGGGAACAAAGAAGAAAAGACGTAGGAAGAAATTCCAGGAGAGATAGGGGACACCAATGCCTGTAAAGAAGAGCCAGGGTGGACGCTGATGTTTGATGGGACACCCTCTAATCTGCAAGGAGGAGCAAGCATGGTCCTGGTTGACGAAAGAGGAAGAAGCTTGTCCTTCGCGTTCAAGTTATAATTCCCTTGCACTAATAATGAAGCGGAATATGAAGCACTCATCCTGGGGTTGAAAATGGCTCAAGAAATAGGGGTAAGGAAGGTACAAGTAAAGGGAGACTCCAACTTGGTCATTAAACAAGTCCAAGGTAAATATGGTGTAAAAGAGAGAAGGTTAGCCTTATGCAGGAAAAAGGTATGGAAACTGATGCAACAATTTAAGCACATCACCTTTTCTCACTTGGCAAGGTCAGAAAACAAACATGCTAACACCATAGCAACACTTAGGGGCAAGGTTACGGTATACTAAGGAAAGCAAGTCGTCAAGTATCAAGCGATCCAAGCTTCCACTGGCAAAGAGAGCAAACAAAGGAAGAGAGATTGTAAGATTGGAGAGCTCCATTGTATGAACAATTAAGAGCTTTCAATATTACCAAGGAAACTAAAGATTTTTGCATCTAAAACAATAGCTTGTATGAGAAGAATGGTGAAAGGCTGCTAATGCGGTGCCTGCATGAAGCAATTAGTAGAGAGGAAGGCCTAGGTCTATATAGGAGGTTACAGAGATCGGGCATCTTTTGGCCTACCATGAAGAAATACTGTGATGAAATCCAGATGCTATGTAGACCATCCCAGGAAAAGAAAGAAGAAATGAAAGTAAATCATGTGGAGGGATGGCAACAACCTTTAATGGAACATCTAGAGGCGGGGGCATTACCATTAGAAAGGGTAGAGGCTGAGAGAATTAAAAAGAAGGCTAAAATGTATTTTACGCATAAAGAAGAGCTCTTTAAAAGGAGCTTTACAGGTGAAGTGCTAAAGTGCATTCAAGAAGGGGGAAAGAGTAAAGTACTGGGTAAGGTCTACCAACGTGTTTGTGGAAGACATCAAGGAGGGCTAGCACTGTAGCAGGAATTGATAAGGATTGGGTAATATTGGCCTAGAATGAAAGAAGATGTTGTGGAGTGAGTTAGGAAATGTGCCATGTGCCAAAAGCATGAAGACTTAATCCATGCCCTAAGTATGGAACTACATAGTTTAAAGACACCCTATCCCTTTCACACATGGACGATGGATTTTGTTGAACCCATCACTCCTCCATCGCAAGGAAAAAAATGGATTCTTGTAGCTACTGAGAATTTCACTAAATGGGTGGAAGCTGTGGCGGTAAGAGAAGCAAACGTTGAGGTTGTGGTAAGATTCTTGAAAGAGAACATTATATGCTGTTTTGGTTTGCCCCACAGAATAGTATCTGATAACAGAACGCACTAACTAGAGGCTAGCTGCTGTTCTAGACCAGCATCAGATTCAGCATCACAAGTCTTCCCCATATTACCCACAAGCCAATAGGCAAGCTAAATCCACCAATAGAAGCTTGATCAAAATCTTAACAAGAATGGTTGATGACGCCCCTAAAGAGTGGAGTGAGTATTTACCTCTTGCTTTATGGGCCTACAAAACGACTAAGCATGGCGCCACAAAAGCAACGCCATCTTCTCTAGTTTATGGAGCTAAAGCAGTACTCCCTACTGAGATAGAAGTTCCCTTAATAGAGCAGAAAAGGAATAGAGAAGGAGAACTAGAAGAACTGGCAGACAAGAGAAATGTAGCAGCGGAAAGAATGCAGGAGTATCAAAGGAAGCTAATGTTGGTTTATGACAAGCAAGTGAGGCCCAGAATGTTCATGGAAAGGAAAATGGTGATTAAAGCAGTAGACGCTATAATGAGGAAGCAGGCTATGGCAAAATGAGCACCTAAGTGGGAAGGACCATTCATAGTGCAAGAGGCTCATCCTAATACACATTGTATCCTACAGAATCCAGAGACTGGTAAGAGAACAAGCCCCATCAACTTCAAGTACGTTAAAAAGTACTATGCTTGAAGACCATAACTCGTGATGCTTTTGCTTTTTGAACATGATGTATGCATAATGAACTAGTCATTTTGTAAACACCTGAAAATATAACAAGATAATGAATGGATATTTTGAGTATGATCCTATTATGGCTTGAATATGCATGTTCCAAACCTTAGCATAGATGATGCTGAAAGGCATGCTGATAAAATTTATCTTATCAGTAACTGATATAAGGTTGAAACGAATAAGCGTAATAACGGATAAGGTACACGATTAATGTGTATGACTAGTTTCTGAAAAGAAAACAATGAGGCAAGATGGATTATAAGGAATGGGGAAGGGATGACATAGGGCAATGACGCCTCGCCTCTTAGGACAAAAGCCCGCTTGGCAAGGTTGTCGACGGTATTCCGTGGGTCTAAGGGCAAGAGGCCCATGGAAGCACCTCTATGCCAACCCCACACGTAGGATGGTCTCGATACATGGCATCCCTAGGTTGAAAGGAGGATCCTATGTTCACCTTCTATAGATTACTTCTGAAAAAAAAGGGGGGAAAGAAGGTGACAAAAAAAAAAGAGAAAAGAGAAAGAATCGTGATCTATACATGCATATATAAAAAAAAATTTTGAATGATGAATGATGATGAATAAGAAAGGAGAAGTAAAAACCAGCACCCACTACGAGTAAGTGTTACGTGAAAGTGTTGCACGGTATTTGCAAATTTGGGGACAAGAAATTTGCAAAACATACTTACCCGCCCCAAACGTAAGCAGGTTTAGTTACCGATATATAGAAATTTGGGGCCAGGAAATTCTATAAGCACTTTCTTATAGGAGCCCACCTATATTGCTTAAGCATCATAGTATTTAAGGGATCTAGGGCTCAAGGGACATCCTTAAAATACGCTTAGAGCCTCATGTCCCTAATAATCGGTAATCTCTAGTTTGGCAATTTGGGACCAAGAAATTAGTCAAAGGAGGCCCGGTTCACAGTCCCAACATATGAACATCATGGCACTTTGGGTTCAGGGCAAGAAATACCAAAGGCATGTTCATATGTTCCCCTCTCCTTCCATGATGCTAAGAACAGAGCACGAAGGAGAAAAGATAACATTAATCCCTCAAGGTGCAAGGTACAGAGCATAGGGATTAGTGTTGTAAAGTTCCTCAAGCTGCACGTTTTGGAGCACAAGGACTTAAGATGTAAAAGTCCTCAAGATGTTAATAACAGAGCATAAGGACCTAAAGCAAGAGATGCCCCAAGGTGCGAGATGCTCTCCACACAAGGCAAAGCATGAAAAGATGCATATAGGATTATAAAGGGACTCAAAACATAAAGCGGTAAGCATATGCTTATCGTACATGCAAAATCAAGAAAATGCATGAGAAGAAATGATAACCAAGCCTATATGCAAAAGAATCATGCTAAAGGAAAGTGAAAAAGGACTTTTGGCAGTCCTAAAAAGTGCAAAAAGTCATGAGCAGCAAAAAAGGACGCTAGATGATCCTAAAAGTACAAGATGTCTGAAAGAACGTGGACTGAAAATAGTGATGAACATGACAATGCAAAGAGGGAGTCCCTAGTGGCTCCAAAAGCGCAAAGAAGTAAAAATCAGACTTAACGCCCTGATGATTTTGAATTAACTAATACTAGAAAATGTAAAAGAAAACCTCTTGTGAGTTCTAAAGTGCATGTACCATGAACCAGAATCTCATGTTGATTCAACAAGTTCTCACAAAGAAGGGAAGATGTCACATGCACAACCTAGTGTCACAAGCAAGAAAGCACAAGTAATGGATGCACAAAAAGAAGAGGAAAGGACAAGCGTCAAACAAGAGAGAAACTGAATAGAGCATCCTAAATTCTGCAAAATATAATTATGCAGTAGTACAAAACAAAGCAAGTCAAAATAAGCAAAGAAGCCACGGAAACTACAGAAGTATCAAAGCAATTAGAGTTTACAAGGCCGCAACCTAATACAAGTTAGACTACTCTAATGTTGCAACAAAATATAGGGCACAAAGTTTTAAACAAAACATTACAAGGCACTCACTGTAACTAACATAAAGCAACAGCCTAAAAGGAAAATGGGACTCTAAAAGCGTCTTGGGCTTGCTCCATTGTCCTCCTATGAGCAGCCAATGAGACCAGATCAGCTTGAACGACCTCAAGTTGAGATTTAGCAGTGGACAAGCATTCTGAGAGCTGGGAAATCTCGCCCTGCAATTCCGTGGCATAGGTAATAGCTATGCTCTCCTCAGCAAGTAACTTCTCCAACTTTGCAGAAGAATCTGTAGGATAGGCTGTTGAAGAATGGCAGGCATTTTCTTGAACCAAGGACCTTTGAACCCGAAGCAACCAAGATACTGCCAATACAAAGCAACAGATTCCCTATGACCAGTGAGCAGCTCGAGCAACGAGTGCGAATTGAGGAATCTCCATACAATGAAAAAAGACTAATAAGCCATTTGTCGGTACAGCTGAGGGACAGTCGGAGGAAGCATGAAGCCCTCATGGGAAGCTGTGAAATTGGCCACCAAGGTCGCATCTTCAGCGGGAAGGAAGAAAGAAAATTTCTGGAGCATGTCTGGAGCACAAAAAAAAAAAGAGAAACAAGTTAGTAAAAGGTATGTATAATAAACAGAACACGAGATGAAACGAAAAAGACTTACCTAGAACATGCATAGGAGAAGAATCAACCTCTGCCTCGATTGTTGCACTATCGGGATATCATTGTTACCTGCAAGTGGGAGATGATGAAGTACGGAAGCATAAGACTCGCAATACAAGACATGGCAATAACATAAGAATACTTCCAGAATGTAATAGGTCATGCAGTGCCATGATACCTTCAAGGTCTTTATCATCTGGAAACGCAGAGGATTGAGCCTTGAAAGGTTGAGTGGATGGAGGAGAGTAGGGGGTGGAACCTACAACTACTATGTGACCTAAGTTTGGCTCCCTAGTAGCATAGAGAGGCGGAGTCATGAAAGCAGGGTCGAGTGTCTTTTCTTGGGAGAGGAGACAAGGGCTATTCCACCTGTTCAACTTAACAATCTGCAACTGAAGGGTCCGAGAAGGGCAGATTGTCTTGTTTGAGGATCCCAGGATGCTCTGGTGAATAGGCATCTAAGGTAGTATGCTGTGCAGGCGGAGAACCAGTCTTCATGGGGGCATCATGGACAGGTGTGTCAGGGACTGGCTCTATTTAATGAATGGAGTCCCTTAGGGAAAATGCGGATTGCTCGGGAACATCTGGTCCTGCACTTCCGACATCAACATCATGGCCATGCCTCTTCTCTTCAATGTCAGGGACTATTTCTTCCTCAATGTGTTCAGGAACATCATCATGCACCAAACCACCCGCACCCATAGTATCAGAAGTCCCATCCTCGTCCTCACTAGTATCTTCCCCCAAATCGACATGTGAAGAGTTGGAGTAGGATAAGGCTCAAACACTGTACAAAGGCATGCAGATCTACGAAGGAGCAGAAGAAGTAGATTTCTGGGATGGATTCGAAGCCTTGAAGAGACTGACCTTCTTAAGAGAAAAAGTCTCAAGGACCTTAGCCCTTTTAGGAATCAAGGCCTTTTCGGTTTGGGCCGATTTCCTTTTCTGAGGAGAAGCTTCAGATTTTGCAGTAAAAAAGAAATAAAAAGAAAAAAAAACATGGAAAGACAATATTGAATAAGAATTGACGTACGAACTCAAATAAAGCATGGGCAGAAGCACGAAGAAAATAACAGAGTGGAAGAAGAAGTCCATGTTACTAAGTTTCTTGGCCTCAAGAGAAAAAGAGACAGCATAGTAAGGCTCCCTAGGTATGATGTCAATGAAAAGGGGAATGCTGGTATCCCTCCCGTTCTCATACCTTGGAACCACTATCTTTAGAGCATAGTGATTGTAACACCCTCTATTATATAAATCATGCTTGAGTTATAGAGTTATATTAAGAGGTTGTTACATTTTTGGTATCAGAGCAAGGTTGTCTTATATAGGCCCATGGATGGACTAACTATGCTTTTGAAGCATACTCTCAGAGTCCAGATAAACCATGCTTTAGGTCCTCACATGACGAGGACATAGAAGATTTTGCATGGTGGTCTTGCTATGAATGTTGTGGACTATCTGTTGCACTTGATTGCATGTTGAGCCTGATCACCTCAATATAAGGTTTTCTGTAAACAAAAGCCTAAAACACCTAGCAAGCTTATTAGAAACCTTCTATACATGATTATTAGGGATAAGACTCCTAGAAAGTAGTGATAACATAAAAGGGATAGATAGTTGAGCAATTGTGTCAGATAGTTCGCTATGGACATAGTAAACCTAGTTATATTGAGTAAGGTTATTTGCAAAGTGTTGCTAGGTAGCCGAAGATTTCCTATCATCAAGGACAGGATCTTAGTTAGGGACAAGCTGAGTAAGAATCTCCTTCACCCTGATGGGGCTTGTTTCAAGCTTCATTGCGATCACCCAATCTAGACTATCTTCTCTAGCTTGAATCTAGGGGATTCTTCTACCTGGTTTAGTAATCTTAATACTCGACAGAAGTAAGGTGATTACCCGCTGATAAGGTTATCTTATGTGGCATGGGTAGTGCCCTTATTTTCTTCATATATGTACCTCGCCAGCACATTCAGCCAATGGTTTTTATTTTGGATTGTGGTAATACTACATTGTAAAGACCTGATCCTTCATTAAGAAACTTGTAGAGTAAATGAAGGCAGCAGAGAATCAGTGAAAGAAGCTAAGGGCAGAAGCTTCGGTTAAATATGTGGGAGACCTTTTAAGTCCCCGTCTAGAAGATGGAGTGGTTTCTTCCTTGAGGGTACTGGGGACTAACCTTGTAGCGATGGCAAACTGGAAAAGTACTAAGTAGAATCTTGGCTTTGAAAGGGAAACAGTTGAGCAAATTGTGAGAAGACCCATCCAACTGTACATTGAATCCAGATAGAGGTATGGTTATACATGGTATAGAAAGCCAATGAAGTTATAAGTGTAACAAGAGAGAGAAGCAGTATATCTCCTACTAACTTGAAGTAGGAACACTTTCAGACTAAAGGTGAAATATGAACCAAGTGTAATTTTCCTACCTTTCAGGAATAAAGGAAGTGCTAGAAAATCTAGTCATGTTCAAATTCTATCAACCTCAACCACCACAGGAACTGGATGATAGCATCATCTCCAACATGTTATTAGTAGAGGAGTAAGGCTACTCAGAGAAGAAAGGCAAAGTCTAACAATTGCCTTTAGGTACCATTATATATGCTATGGGTGGAGCAACTCGATAAGGAGTGTATCCAGATTTAGGCGAAAGTAATAAATACTTGAAGTAGGCAACTGATCTTAATTGGCCAAGGAAGCAACAACAAGGTAGATTCTGACAAATGAAAACAAACAAGTTTCTACAGGAACAATAGAACATAGTAGAACGAGGTATGAATAGAGGAAGTTTGGATTTCTGATTGGCCAAGTAAAAAGAGAAAAGCTATCTAGTATGAGATTACAGTGCAAATAAGACTATGTACGAAATACCAAGCAGGGTTGCCTTGGTACCAGTCATAAGTGCAACAGACCCAATGCACCCTAAGCAAGATCGGATGATGCACCAATATAAAATCAAAAAGGATTTGGAAGCGGGCCCGATGAGGGGCAATGTTACGATGTCAGAATTAGAGGTAGTCAAAAGAGTCTCCATACCTTGGGCCAGATTAAATGCGATCATTACTAACGCACTAGGTTCCATTAGAGTTCCATAGTTAAGCATGCTTGGACAAGGATAATACTAAGAAGGGTGACCTTTCTTGGAAACCCTTGTGTTGCAACCCTAATAAGTGAGCAAAACAATTATTTCCATCTCCCACACCAACTAGACTACATCCTAAAGTCAAGATGTTACGAGGAATGGCTAGGAGGCTCAACGGTAAGAGTAACATAAGATTTAGCCACTAAAACTATCACATATCTGTATTATACTGAGACTAACTACTGATAAGGTTGGTAATGTCGGTGCCTGCAAGAATGGGAGAGAGTAGGAAAGTAGAAGGAATGTTAGTAGTCCAACGATCCTTTCCTCACATGGAGTTGATCATATTTTGAGGGAGTAGGTGTTCCGATAACCATTAAGAAGTTTAACAGGAACGACACGAGATTCGATTCGCAAATACTGAGAAAAATGGAATAAAGTCCGCAAGAGAATGAGAGATTTCGAAGCAAGGACTATAGTTATAGTTTAGACAGAAGCTTTAGCCTTACACCTAAAACCTAACGGAAGGGGATTCATCACTAGTCAAAGAGGATCAAATAGGCGAGAGTTTGGATATGGCTTGATCAATTTCCGGAAAAACTTTGGCAAAGCCACTATGACCACTATTTATCAAAGTTGATTGCTGCTATAGCTGATAGTTTTCGTAATCGCAGAACTTCTTCAATTGGTATTTAGGTCCCAAGGCACAAGTATTAGAACGTTCACCGAAAAATATAGCGCACAAGTAGTCAGACACAGGACAAGGAAGATGAGGAATTTACTCGATGAACATGATGATGGACCAGAACGCTAGCCAAATAGAGTATACTTTGGCACCCATATGACCCACAGGCGTTAGGTGCAAGGTAGAGTTTAGAAGGAAGGAGTTTAAAATAAAGCTCCTAATTATAATTTTGAGGAAGGGCCTAAGCTTATACTTCTAAAGGGCAGTATTAGAGGCGAATTCATGATTGAACTAAGGGTAACTAGGCAAATAAAAATCTTGGGGAAACATTGTATGAACCTCCTAAAACTCAGACACAACCATCATCGTTACTACATATTGACATCAATTATGGTGACAACTGGTTGTTTTTAAAAACTGCGAATCTTCGCAAATTGATATTTGGAGACTCAAGTACAAATAGTAGAAAGTTTAATGGCTACGGAGACTTAAGTACAAACAACAAAAAGTTTAACGGCCACGATTAAGCGAAAGTAGTAGGGTACTAAGTGAGAAAGATGAGGGAAGTCTCCAATGAACCAAATGATGGTTCAGGGCATCATAGAGACAAGGTAGGCTTGGGCACTAACATAACCCTTACAGATCCTTTGTACATACTAAGACCTCATAGCTACCGGCAAGTAATCTTAAGACAAGATGCAAACTCGAAAAGAGGAGTATCCCTATAAGTTAAAAAGATTTTTCCTTAACCTTTCTTAATCCTAGAATTTTGAAGATAAAATTCTTTTTAAGGTAGGTAGAGTGTAGCATCCCCACTTTCATAAGCAAAACATAATAGAAACTTTGAATTATTTCCCTTAGGCAGTATGAGAATTTCTCAGATAGCGTTATGCCATGACGATCCTCGCACTCAGCATTATAGGGTATTATGATACTGCCGTTAAAAATATGGCACTACCATATGCTAAAAATTAAGAAATGATAAAAGTGTCCCTGTCAACTTTTGTTAATTACAATATTGTCCAAAAGTTTTAGAAATTGTATTTTAACCCCAAGTGGATATTTTCACAACAACCCTAGAATTTTTCATAAAATGACCTTTATATCCCCACATTCGTAGAATTAACAGAATGGGGTTTTAAATGGAGCAGAATCAAGTGGCGAAACCGTAGATGTTTAAATCTCTCCTAATTCAGCCACGAAGGCAGTCGGTGTGAAATGACGTGGGATACCCCTAGACTTGCTCAAAATTATGGAAATGCTATTAGCTACGGAAAAAAAAAAAAACAAAAAGGTTGTAAATTTGCAAAACATTTAATTTACACTGATAATCAATTTATTTGATTTTATTAACTAATTAAGGTTAATTAGAAAGTAATTAGAGAATAATTAGGAGTTAATTAGATATTAATTACAGAGATTAGGCTTAAGATCGATAGAATAAATATACAATAATGTAACGTCCAACAAATTTCACTATCTTTAAATTAATTTGTTCGGTTTTACTGAATAAGTGAGATTAATTAGAAATTTATTTGGTAATTCTTTAAGACAATTGAATATCAATTAGAGAGATGAGAATTTAGAATATTTGATTTGAAACATAGGAGAATTCATGGGAATCTTGTTAAAATCGTTTTACCGATTTAAAGGAAATCGGCATGGTTTCAGTATTTTAAACTGTCAGAAACGAACTAGCCAAATTCAACACTCTAAACCCTAAATCTAATGGCTGAGAACTCACCCACTTACCCCTTTAGGATGGCGCTATTTTGAGCCACTAGAGAGGGGACGAATGGCCAAGTCTCCACCACCCAAGCCACTAACCACACCATGACTTAAACACCACAAGATTTAACTAACTTCCACTTTCCTCCCTTGATATTTTCGACCCCATCAGTAGCTACCTCTTCTCTATTCTTTCTTCATTTTTCTCCTTCCTCACTTCACCTTGCTTCTACCTTCAAGCTCCATCCGTCTTCCACACCAAGAACTTGCATCTAGCCAACATCTACAACAATCTAGAGGTAAGATTCAATTCCTGTTCTTAATTTCTTTGAACTGTGGCTGCATGAAATTTCACTCTTCTTCATTTATTTGATGATATATTGGATGTATTTGATGGATTATGGTTGGATTAACATGAAATCTTGAGTTGGAATTAAAGTTAGAATGAGAAAACTAGAAGAAGTGGAGAATTAGGATGCTATCTAGGTGAAGACCCATGGCGGTCCAAACGGCAGAGTGTATGGCTGTGCCTATAGCTGTATAAATTCAATGAAACTATTTTTATATGAAACTAGACAATTAGGGCTTTCCATACATATATAATATAAGGCTATTGGATTAGTATTGAGAGAGATATGAATTTTGGAATTTTGACCTAGATTTTTGAGTTTGATTCTGGGCAAACTAGGTTGTCCAAGGCAAAACTTACAGTATATGATTTGGAATTAAATGAAACGAACTTTTTTAGAAAGCTTACACATAGGAGAATATTCCATAAAAATTTTAGAGTTAGATACAGTCTTGTTTGCTTCCAATGGCTTGAGAAAGTTTCCCTATGTCCAAACTGAGCCAAAACAGGGCAGTTTAGAAAGGTCAAATTTTGGAGCTTATAACTCAAGCTATACTAAAGCAAATGAAATGAAACTTATTGCAAATGAAATCTTGTCCTGTTAGGTTTAATATGTTACCAATTTTGTGTTATTCGAACTAGCTTTCGATTTTTAGTGGATTTTTCTTTTAAGTGTGCAATTCTGGCCAGCTATAGGGCAGGCCAAGATAAAACTTAAATAACTTGAGTTATACAAATCAAAATGAGATGGGACCAAAAGGGTTGAAAACTAGACACATAAGGCTATGACATATCCAAAATTCAAATTTAAATGAGATGAATTGGACTAAAGGTGGATTATACAAAATTTGGGCAAAACTGAATAGAATTGGTAGAAATGACCAAATTGATGGTTTCACAAGTATTAGTGTACATATAAGGCTTGGGTTGAAAGTTGCAAGTTTTGTATTGATAGATATGTTAGATTGATTATACTGCTATAATTGATTTATCCATGGGAGCTGGCACTATTAATGGGAAAGTAGGTTTGATCTGTTATGCTACCAAAATTTCGGCAGGAATATGTGAATCATATGAATGTTATAAATATGTATATGTTATGCTCATAAGGTTCATATATGCAAGAATGCTTTTAAGTATGACATGAAGTTATGAAAACTTATGCTATAAGTGATTATGCTTTGAATAGAATTACCCTTTCATGTTATGTTCATGTACATTATGCATGCAAGCATAATTAGAATATGATATGAGAAGTAAGATATGAGACATATCCATGAGTGTGCAAAGCATCCACATGCATGATAAGATATGGAAAGGAAAGGATAATAAGAACTTCCAAGAGGGACATACTAAGATACCACGTGAGGTATAGCGTAGACCCAGCTAACGTGGGCCAGAGCGGCACTATCTAAGACTTGGGCGAGCTCTCAACCATAATTAATGGGAATAGACCAGTATGAGGATCAGGGAAAGTAAACCTGTCACCCATATATAGGTACAAGCTTGAACCTGAAAAGCAGACTATTATCCAGGGGTGAGAGAGGCTACTCACCTCCAGGGGACCAAGCATAGAAGAGCAAGATCAAGTTGCAAGTTAAAGGAAGAGATGAATTAAGTCAAGTGCACTTGCCTACAGTCAAGTATAAGCATCTATATGTGCATCTTTAATTATCTCATTATGTCATAATGTCATTATGATTTTGTTGAAGCATATTATAATATTCGTATTTCTATGTCTGTCACATAATATGACAAGTGATTGTTAAAATAGAACCCACTTCGAGGAAGATGTTTTCAACTTAAAACTGAACCACTGTTGTGTATATGTAATATGCTCACATTTTTATAAGAAACCAAAGCGGCTAAAATGTTTATGATAACATTGTATAGCTCGAGTTTACCTACTGAGAACCTTAGGTTCTCACTGCTTGCTTGTATGTTCTTCTTTCCATAAACATTCCAGATCATAGGTTAAAACTTAAGAACGAGGCAGGATCCTAGGATGATCATCATGCAAGACTCAAGCTTAAGTCAGCCCAGAAGACTATAGAAGCCGGTTGAAGTTTAGAATGGGCGACAACCACAATGTAGAGGTAGTTTCTACGCATAACATTAGTTACAAATTTTTTTCTTAAATTGTAATTATTTTATTCTCTATGTATCAAAGATGAAATTTATGAATTATTATTCAGTAATAAAGTGTACAGTTAAAGGGTCATGTACTATATTTTCCATATTTTAAAGATTCTCTTCGCATAATGACAACCTCTTAATATAACTTCATGACTCGAGCATGGTTTATATAATAGAAGGTGTTATAGTGATAGGTGAGATAGTCTTCAGTAACTCCTCCTCGGCGAGTATGAGGAACAATGAGGGCAGGATCATAAAGAGGAAGATTGTCCCTGAAGAGCACTGCCTCCATGGCCTCTCCAATGGAAACAAAGGGCCAAGTAACCTCACAAGGGGGCTAATCCCAACCCAATTGCCTACATACTTGATCAGGCCTATAGATGGCAGGCCACAGCAAGCCTCTAGTGGGCAAAAAAGAGTCCGTAATCACAAAACCAGGTAAGGCACTCGGGGTGGCACACAAGCCCCAAAAGTCATATATGCCTTCAACGCACTTGGCTTTGTCATTTCGGGTACTCTGGAGCGTCTCCTAATAAATGGGATGAAGTTCTTCCATGCCAACAGAGTGGCAATTCATGTAAGCCTGAAGTAGAAGGCTTCCTCTCTATCAATGTAATCAGCTAAGGGTAGCCGAGCACACCCACCAAACCAACCCCATGAGCGTAGTTCTAGAGGATGCTCCTCTTCAATCGCCACAGCTGGTACAATGCTGGTGGGACCAAAAGCCGGGAAATGCTCGAACAGGAAGTACTGTAGGAAGACTTCGTCTGCATAATAGTTCACTAAAAAACACCAAAAAGAGATGCACATTTGTTCTTGAGCCTGGTCCAATCATGCACACAGGCTTCCCAAATACAGAAGAGCTAAGGGAAGTCTCCTTCCTTCAGTAAGTAGACTAGCCAAAATACAGATATCAAGACTAATCAAATCAGTAGGAAGGCCAATGAACACATACTTATTCAACCAGAAAGTCAGAAAGGCAGTATGCCTTAGAGGCTGGAGAACGGAATGGCCTGGGACAAAGGGGCTCTCTTTGGTGGGAAATTGCCCATAGAAGTATAGCCACCCCGCATAAGTATACTTCAGGGTGGACCGTGGTGTCTTCTTCCTGTTAGAGGGGACTGATTAAGCAGAGCCAGAGGCCTGCTTGCAAGAACCTTCCTTGTTGTGCTGAGCATAGTGGGCGGCGAATAGCCTCCTAGAATAATATGCAACATCTACCATGCTTTGCCTTAACGACTTCGCCATGTCCACAATGTTATGCTCCGGAGTATATGACGCTAGGTCCAGCTCATCGAAAATAAGGAGTTTTAGCAAGACAACAACATCCTCCAAGGTTGGGGGAAAACCGCCCTAAGCCGTCGCAAACGTATGAGTCATAGAACTCCAACGTTGAGTCCAGACTGTAGCATCTTCAGTGCATCTCTGAAGGCCAATTTCTTAGTCGCTCAAACAATGTTTGCAACACCCACTCTCTTCAAAACCTCAACAAACGGCAAATCTCTGGCAAAGATATGATCCACCCAAGACCCCCAAATTTTGTTAACTAGTATAGGAACAGGAAAATTAATGGGGACCCAAGGAAACTTCTAACGCAACAAGTGAGAGCGAAATAGAGAGTTTGCCAAGAAGAAATTGGGTTTTTTGGAAGGGGGTACCTGACACGTTGCTCGACCATAGGCACCGGGTCCCTAGTCATTCCCACATCAGAAAATAAAATGCTAGAAGGAGGAGGAGCGAGGAAGTCGCGCACGGGATAGCTTGGATTCTTTGCCCACTGCTGTTTGGGATCCACCACTAGTTCAGCCCTTAGAGAAGGAAGCATGGGCGAGTCCGTGAATGAAATTACCCGGGGGATTATGCCTTTATCTTCTACCTCGGTAAAATCTTCTAGTTCTTCTTCAGTATCTGACGGTTCCTCTTTGGGTTCGTGAGGAATCTTCGTCGGTGGTGGGCGTGCAGGATGATATGATGTCATCTTGGTGCAAGCCATGGAGGAGAGGAAGATGGGAAAGAACGTGATAAAGGAATACAAAAGGAAGTATGAAAGATGTAAAAGAATTGGTAAAGTTAGGGATTAAGTAGGAGTTGTAAAGAAAAGAAATTGAAAGAAGGGAGTTTTCTGAAGAAGTGTCAACTACCCATTGATGAGACAATAAAGAGACTGCACGGGGAACGAAGAGCCATGCAAAGAAGATGTCGTCCCATGTTTTACATCCTGAGAAGACGCTATCTTGAGTTGTGGCCCTGGAGCAGAGATCTAGCATTCTAAGTATGCAAGTGGGCTTATGTTGGTAACCCAAAATTAATATTACGTTTGGAAATAATTAACTGTATTTATTAATTGTTTAATTATAGTATGAAAAAGGTATTAAAAAGGAGAATGTGATTATCTAGGGGATATGGGGTGCATGGGATGATGCCCTAACTAGTAAATCCCTAAGATTATAACTATATTCCCCCTTGGAAACTATTTGTACTATGGATTGGAAGGATTTTGGGGTGTTATAGTACCCTTGGAGGTGAAACCTCTGAAAAAGGGACATTGTCTTCAGCCCTTGGTAGGGATAGCTAACGCTCCAGAAAGACGCCTTCCGACCTGTCGCTCTCCAAATCCAAGAAACCAGAAAAAGTCTGCATTAGACTTATACTAGGAAGAAAAAATTCCTAATAGTTTACTTCCCCTATCCACCTTTTGCTATAACCAAATGAGGTTATCTGATAAGTGGCAGCACTAAAAGGTGATTTACCTATCCCTAAGGACAAGGAAAGGTCCCTTTCACGCTAACTAGGAAGCTCTGCTCTGTTGTTGCCTTGGATCATGTGATTATCTTGGCGCATAAGGTCTCAAGAGGTAACGGTAACATGCAGAAGAAAAAGGAGGGAGGATGAGATAGACAGGGGGAACCCATCTCTCTCTCTCTCTCTCTCTCTCTCTCAACCACAATACACGTACCTAGAGCAATATCAACGACCAAGTCTAAGATACCCATTAGAACACCACCCCTTCTTGCTTGAAACACAGACCCCTTAACCCAAAAACACTGGAACCAGTACCCAGAATCTGTTTCCTGATATGGAGAGCATCCTATAGTTGGAGACAGTGTCCATTCATCCCCAAAAGGGCCGAGGGTAGTGACAGCACTCGTTTTCTTCCAAGTTTATAGGACGGATAGTTCCTCTTAATCCCATTTTACTCACATTACTCCTTCAAAGCTTACGGATCTAGATCTCTAATCTTGATTAAAGCACAAACTCTTGCTAAGACAAAAACAGGTTCAGAACACCCATGATCTTATTATTTGCTATGAAAAGTAATGTTTGGTCTCTTACATAAATAAAACTTTATCAAGGTTTGTATATTAACTCAAAAAAGAAAGAAAGAAACTTTATTAGTAAACACTCGGATCCACTCGAGCTTACCATAGCAAGGTGTTATTTTATGTGCTACTTACATCAACTTTTATTTGCAGGTTCTTTTGAAAGAAAGGCCATCCTATATAATTTTTTATCCCACGCTTAACCGTTTTTCAATATAAAGTTTATAATTCTTTATTATATATTTATATAGTATAATAAAACTTCGAACAAATTATTATTGCATTAAATTATATTATGTTACTCACAACTCACATTAATGCATCACATGGGTTACATGTACTTTTCTTTATTTAAAACTTTATTCACTGCATTATATTCATTTATTTTTACCTTATTTAATTGATTACTATTTTTTTAATGCAATGTTTTATATCAAGTTCAATTTTTTTCAAAAAATTTTTTGAACATGCAAAGATCAAATTCTCAATGTAAAGTTAACCAGGAAGAATTAATTTTATTATTTTTTAACTCATGTTCTTTATTATCTTTCTTATTTTATATTGTTGTTACTCTGAATAAAATTGTTATGCAACATTATTTTAAAAATTTTTAATTTATCAATGATTTGTTCAGCGTTGTTTAATATACTTGGTGTTAATAACATCATTCATTTGTTAAACTTGATTTTTATTATTTTAATAATTGAAAATATTCTTTCTTTTCTATGCATTGTACTGGCAAAAAGAAAATGCTAGTTTTCCAAGTATATGAAAAAATGCGTATCATTTTTTTTTTCCCTACTGGCGCAATAATGTTGGACTCGCATGGCATGGGTATGAAACATCATAGGCTTGGTGGCATAAGTGGATTGGATTGATCCAATGAACCCGAAGATTCAAACTAAAATTGGTTCGAGTTGATTCAGGTAATTAATTTATTTTTAATATGAAACTAAAGCAAATCAATTATTATTGGTTCGATTTTAGATTTATAATTTTTTAATCTGATTACCTAAATACCCAACCCAATCAATCGATCAATTATTTTTTTTGTTTCTAATATTTTAAAATTTTGTACTTAAGTTCTACTAGTAATATAATCATTTTTTTATCTTTTTTGTTAATATTTATTTAAAAATTTATCTATTTATATTATTATTAAGTAAATCATAATTAAATTTTATATTATTATTAATTATTATTAAAATAATTTCTTGAAAAATTATAACTCTTTATTTTTTACTTCAATCTAATGAGTCAAATCAAACTAATTCAATCTTAAACATATCAGTTTGGTTCCGATTTATTAAAAAAATTAAAATTTAAAATAAATCAATTTAATTAAATTTAACCAATTTAAATTTATTTTTCACTTAAATCCGATTTTTTTTTTTACCTCCCCCCCCCCCCCCCAAAAAAAATAAATGACGTAAAAACAACCCAAAGTCCAAAGTCCTCACCAAAAATTCGAAAACCAAATTCCAAAGTTAGTAGATCGTCAACGAAAACCTCTGTACCCGACACAGTGTTTCGGAATCCGACGCTGTACACCCGGGTCATCAACCAACCAAGCAACCAACCATGCCTCATCCTCACTCTTAAGTCTCACCCTCTCAATCTCACTCTCACTCTGAACCGGCATTGCCTTAGCTTCGCAGCCATGGCAAAACACACGTTCCCCACACTACTCTTCGCTCTCGTCATCATCTTCCTTTCTTGTCCTGCACAACCGCTAGCATCATCATCGCCGTTCAAGCACACCCCGCGATTCCCAGCCTCAACCAAACCCTCCCGGGCCGGAGCCCGAGCCCAGGCCCAGGCCCAGTCGCAGTCCCAGCCACAACAGTATCGCTACGAGACCCAGTACTTCCAACAGCTGCTCGACCACTTCAGTTTCTCGGAGCTGCCCACGTTCTCGCAGCGGTACCTCATCAACACCGAGCACTGGATCGGTCCCCAGCGGCTGGGCCCCATCTTCTTCTACTGCGGCAACGAAGGAGACATCGAATGGTTCGCCCAAAACACCGGATTCGTATGGGAAATCGCGCCTCAGTTCGGTGCCATGGTGGTTTTTCCCGAAGTAATAATGTGTCCTCTCTGTTCTTTCTTTTTTTTTTTTCTTTTACTGTTCTGGTTGAGAAAATTGTTGAATGTGTTTCTGTGTGTGTGGCAGCACCGTTATTATGGAGAGTCTGTGCCTTACGGAAGCAGAGAGGAGGCATATAAGAATGCTACTACGCTGTCATATCTTACGGCCGAGCAGGCGCTCGCTGACTTTGCTGTTTTGATCACCGACTTGAAGCAGAACCTTTCGGCCACGGATTGCCCCGTTGTGTTGTTTGGGGGATCCTATGGTGGAAGTAAGAGACTCGTTCCTCGCTTCTATCTTTTCAATGTGCACAATTGAAAAAATTATTTAAAAAAATAAAATAAAATAAAAAAGAAACTTGAGTGCTACTGTTATTAAGTGGATTTCATGATAGTTTGTGTGAAAATTCAATAACGAGGGGGAAATAATGTGGACTCTCTGAGAGGCGGGGATGATACTCTGATTAGAGTTTTTTCACACGGTCGTATGAAAGAAGAGATAGGTGCAAGATCCTAGTTTGGGTTAGATTTTGACGGCCCCAGATTAGGTGTTATGTCTATCTCTCTTTTTACTTGTTCCTGTTGTTGTTAAAAAACTAGCATGGGAGGCTTTATTCTCACTCTGAGAGTGCATACTGCAGATTACTGTGGAGGTGTATACATTATTGAAAAAAAATTCTTGATTAGGAACTTCCTATTTTAGGTATGTAAATCAATGTTTGGCATGCGTAAATTTGTGCTAAGAAAGAAATATGAATATGTTTAGCATCTCAAACATTGATTTGCATGCCTAAGGTTGGCATTTCCCACCCAAGAGCTTTTCTAGGAAAAATTCTTTTATACTCTTGGACAAATAGTTTTTATCTTCCTCCACAAAGCATTATCACCTTGGGTGATTATATGGAATCTACGTACAAATACAAAATGCATAAATCCAATGGCCAAGACACTCCCGGAGTACAAAAGTGTCACTCTCTACATCATACATGCAATCTGATTGAAGTAAAAATATTAAATAACAAAATTTAAACAGTATATGAACTGTGGAGACTTGAGTATTACTCGAAGAGAACCTAGGTATTTTTCAGTAGGAGGGTAGTTAATTTGATTAATAGTCAATCATTTATTGGTTGTTAGTTATAGTTTGGTGGACTTCCCAATCTTTATTATGAAGACAATAACTGTTTGACAACTCATAAGGTGCTGCTATCCAAGGTACAAACTTATTATGCTGTAGCAACTCCCCCAACGGATCATTGCTGTGTGAAAATTTTGGACTTACATAGATATTGGTTATCTTTTTGTTCTTTGGGAAAAATGGAAAATGTTGCTGACAAATGATTAAGATTAAAGTGTTCTGTCTTTAATTTTATCGGAATCTTGGTTATAGTGATATGATGCGTGTGTGTGTGTTTTTTGGATAAAATGACATGTCTTTGTTGGTTTATCTCTGAACATCATCTAAAACAGTGTTAGCGGCATGGATGAGACTCAAGTATCCTCATATTGCTATTGGGGCACTTGCTTCTTCAGCTCCAATTCTCCAATTTGAAGACATTGTGCCACCAGAAACTTTCTATGACATTGTTTCTAATGATTTTAGGGTGGGTTAGTCAATCAGTCAGTCTTTTGGTCATTGCTCTCATATTTTGTCCATGTTATAAATTCGTATATTAACAATTTTGCTTTCTTGTCTGTACCAATAGCGTGAGAGTTCCAGTTGCTTCAACTACATAAAACAGTCATGGGATGACATAGCATCTATGGGTCTGACACAAAATGGCCTTGTGCAACTGTCCAACACTTTCCACTTCTGTCAGTAAGGCATTTTTCTCGAAGCAATACATGTCTCTTTCTGGAATGCATGATTGTTGTGAATGATGATATCTTTACAGTATTGTTTCTTTTGTGCTGATTTAGTTTAACTAATTGAATGCGATTTCCAGGCCATTGAATAAGACTGAAAAGCTGTGGGACTGGTTGGAGTCTGCATATAGCTATTTGGCAATGGTGGACTACCCATATCCTGCTGATTTTATGATGCCTTTGCCTGGACACCCCATAAGGGAGGTTAGTTTGATTTCATAACATAAGAAGGGATATCTTATTATTCCAGCAAACTTGCATATAAGGTGGCCTTTGATTTCCAAATTCATTCCTTTGTTGCCTATCTTATTTTCAAAATATCCTTAGCTAGTTTTGTGATGCTACCAGGAAATTGAGTTAACTAATGGATATTATCAGGAACAGAGTTTCATATTGTGGCTAGGATAAAGGAATTAGTTTGTTTTCTATTGTAAGCCAGGAAGGCTCCTTTTTGTCTTTGCAAATCAATATGATTGTATATATTTTTTATAGGTTTGCAAAAGGATTGATGGCTGTCCTGCTGGGACTAGTATGCTGGAGCGCATTTATGAAGGAGTGAATGTCTACTATAATTATACTGGAGAAGCTAAATGTTTTGAGCTGGATGATGATCCTCATGGCCTGAGTGGTTGGAACTGGCAGGTTTAGAAGTGTTAAAGTGATGCTCTTCCTTTTATATATTCCTTATTTGATGTAGAAGTGTTGAGGCCTAATAGTATGAAATGCCTTGACAAATATGTTCCCAAATTAATATTAGTTGGTTTCATCTTTTCCTATACATGTTCTAGGCTTGCACTGAAATGGTCATGCCAATGTCTTGTGACCCGGAGACCAGCATGTTTCCACCATATGAGTATAATTACTCTTCTTTTCAAGAGGGATGCTTGAGTAGTTTCGGAGTGAAGCCAAGGCCAAAATGGATTACTACAGAATTCGGTGGGCATGTAAGGGAACATTATAGTTAAATCTGACTTCCATTTCCGTTATTTTCAAGATCCAAAATAATATTTATCTTTATTTGATACTCTGCTTTACTGCATAATGATCTCTCTGTCTCTCCTCAAACATGGTTATTTTGGTTATTTTTCATGTTTGATAAACTGAATCAATATATTCTTCTAGTATTTGTGAAACAATTTTTTACGCATGTGAATAAAACTATTGTAGGGAGTAGGGAAAAAAACAAAGTTTTTAATTCCTACTCGTGGAAGGGTGCGGCAATTTGATAATCAGCGTGACTTGAAAGAATATTTGAGTGAAAAAAGGGGCAAAGTATATGCTATGAACTGTATAGTTTGGTTTGATATAGTATATTGTGTAATAATATTGAAAAATCTTCTTTGGCTTCAGTCCATGAAGTTATCCAGTAAGTATCCAATAATACGCTATTTTTGCGGCAGTTTTACTCTATCGAGATGTGCTGTTATACAAATGATTGGACTGCAATATGCCATTGTGAGACACACGCTGATGAGTTTACCTGTAATATGATGAATGCGATGACTGTATGTCACTTTATGCTATAACTAACTCTGGCATGATATTCTTACGTGTGGATTTGCCAACATCAAATTGTCTTTTTCTTCCAGAAAATAAAATATGAAAAATGTAGATATATGATGCTAAAGTTTGTGTCCTGATATTATGCTGTTTTGCCCGTTATTTATTTGTTTCTGGCTATCATGTTTTGAAGAATATTCATGCCACCTTGAAGAAATTCGGAAGCAGTATAATTTTCTCAAATGGCCTATTGGATCCATGGAGTGGTGGCAGGTGATATACTGTTTAGTTTGCTAATATCTGTTTTCTAATTTTCCAACAAGTGATTATCTTTGCTGCTGATGTCAAATTCTGATATGCAAATTGTTTCTGTTGCAGTGTTTTGCAGAATATATCTGATAGTGTTGTTGCTCTTGTCACCGAAGAAGGTAAATCATTTGATTATTTTGAATTCATAGTCTGAAATTATTATTATTATTGTTATCGACTGTAGTTATTATTTTCCCATACATGGCATGCTATAAGCTACATCCGTAGTTGGTTAAATTTTTCTTAATCGTTCTTCAGGTGCGCATCACATAGATTTACGTGCTTCAACACAAAATGATCCTGGTTGGTTGGTGGAGCAGAGGGCTACTGAGATTAAGCTAATTAAAGGTTGGATCAGTGACTACCATCAGAAAAATAAAGCTATATCCGCTATGTAATATTCAATTCTTTTACTGTTCTCTCTACTTGCTTCACCACTGTTCTGTATAGCTCAACAAAACATGTATGTTTGGAATTGGTTTGTGGGAGGAACTTTTATATATTACAAAAGCATGTAATTCAGAACAAAGATTAAAAAGAAGTCCATAGTTACAAGTCTGATAATTTTCTGCAAATTCTGAAGGATTTGACGATTACTTTTCTACTTATTTCAACGAGTATAGTTAAATTTTTGTTTTCATTGTTCAAAAAACCACTTACCTGAGAACTTTATATGATTTTTTAAAAATAATTTTGAAGTAAAGTTACAAATATATAAAATTAAAAAGTTAATAAATACTCATAGTTTCAATAGTTTTGAGTTGAGAGTATTTGTAATTTAATTCGAAAGACTCAATTGTTCTTAGTAATACACGGCAGGGTAAGGTGTAATGTATGATATTCCTATCTTCATACAATTTTCTTTTCATTTAAGATTTTAATCTCTGTTTTCTTTCTCCGTTAAACTAGATTTTTTGTTTTCTTGATGTGTCATTAAATTATATTATTTTGAACCACTAGATTAGAATAAGATCAGGGGTTATTGGTTAATATACAAGCTTACTTCATATCAAAGAAAATATACTAGCTTACTCTTACTGGTCATTAGTACAACTCGAACTTTTTCCATTTTTTATGGGGTCTGGCGGAGTGGGAATGGAAGTATGATTTTGGTCATTGGAGTGAAGTTGTAATAAATCAATAGTGCAAAGGCGAGATCCAAATATTACAGGCTCAGTCACAAGAATGGGTCTTATTATCGGACAAAAACGGAATGGGCCACATAACTCGTTTCGACGCTTAGCTGCTATGCCTAATGTGTATGCGAGTGGCCTTGTGCCATCGGGTTGGCCAAACTGTTTCTGTGGCCTAATTGTGTTTGTTGACAAATAATAATAATAATAATAATGATAATAATCGTGTTTTATCAGACCAGAAAAAGGTAATTGCGTTTTTTTCCGACCATAAGAAAATGTAATACCCCTTTTTCCAAGGAGGGAAAAAAAGCAAGGTCAAGAAGATTTTCTCAAGGAAGAGGTCATTACAACAAAAAGAAAAAAAAAAAAACAAGAAACAAAAAAGGAGAGGACAAATCAACTATTTCAACCAAGATTTATAGGGAGATAATCTATAGCTACCAACACAAAAATTTCAAATTCAAACTCAAGTAATGCTATGATCACGAGCAAAATATGGACTAAATGAGCCAATAAAATAGAGTATTAATGTAACAATGTTGATTTTTTATTTTTTTTACCACAGAATTTATAATTATTATAATCACGTAAATGGTTTCAATTAAGACACCCATTCAATTATTATGTATTGTAAGGTTTAAATTTTGGTCTTGTCTCTAAAAATATAAATTTTTCATTTTTAAAAACTAAAAATTATTTTTAAAAACCATTGCCAAACAGGCCCAGCAGTCAACACATATCTACTGCTAATTTTTGTTTAATAAAACTTAATTGCTGATATAATAAAAAATGCCAAAATTCACATAAGAAATCGAATGCCAAATGATTTAATGTCAATATATAATCAATATGATTACTAAAAAATAGATAGTCATAGTATACTTCAATTTTAAATAAACTTTACTTGTTATATTAGATGTATAAAGGCTAGATGCATAAAATTACATGTCAATTATTAAGATAAGAAAATATTATGAATTTGATTTATATATACTATTAGTATAAAAAGATTTTATATAGATATCCAATTATGTATTATCATATTAACAAAAGTATTTGACTCAACCATCTACTTTCTTAAAAGTATTATAAATATAAGTATCTAATCAGATGATATTATAAAATTTTTTTATATTATCAATATATAGCAATTAAACTCAAATATTATTATCACTCGATTCTTCTATATATATATATATATATATATATATATATATATATATAATCAAATCCCGTGTAGTATTTTGAAAAGTTTCTATTACTGCTTTATTATAATTCAAAGTCAAAAAAAAACATTGGGCGACCGAAATAGGAAAATAATAATAGATGAAAAGGCGTTTGTTTTTTCCCGTTTATCAAGAGACGGAAAAAGGAAATTACATAATTTATATTAACGAGATGCGCAAATTAAAATTGATCTAAGATTTAATTAAAAATTCATTCCGCCTTATAATTTCAACGTTTAACAGCGCATCCCTCCTTTCCTTTGCAATAGCTTCAGTAAAACGCGCCAGTAAAGTTTCAAGTTTTTCAACAGCAGAGAAAAAATAGATAAAATTACCAAGTTGCAACAAGGTCAAGCAAAACGACGTCGTCTGACGTCGATCCCGTCGCCAAGACTCCAGAGTGGAAAAGAAAAGCGACCAGCTTTGATAGAGTGTGAAGTGAGGTAGTAAAGTGCGTTTCTTCCAACTTTCAATCCTGTCCCAGCCAACAACGCACCGCACATTCCCCAAAAGCACATTACAAAGCTAAAAAAGAATAAAACCTGTGAGCAGAAAGAACACTGTAGAAGAAGAAGGCGTTTCAAATAAGCACATAGAGCAAACAACGACGACTTAACCGCGAAACGCACTCCGATTCCCCCACAATCGCGTTTGGTCGCGCTAGCGAGATCGACGGTGGAGCGATGGAGATTTCGACTCCTCGCTCGGTCACTACTCCGCGTTCTTCGGGGAAGCACTTATCCATAACGCCGGGTTCTAGGGTTTTGAGAAGCCCTCTCCGCGACGAAGAGATCTGGAAGCGCCTCAGAGACGCTGGCTTCGACGAGGAATCCATTAAGCAAAAAGACAAGGCCGCGCTTGTTGCTTACATCGCTAAGCTCGAAGCTGAGGTTCGTAAAAACGTGCTTCCTCCTCTTTCTAACCCTTCGTTTTGGATTTTTTTTATTTTTTTATTGCGGAGTTCGGATATATATATATATATATATATATATATATATATATATATATATATATATATATATATATATTGTGAGTGAATTGGGGGAGCTTTTTAATTGGAAGATGCATTACAATCGAGCTTCTTGATTAAAGATTGTTTGGATTAGATTAATTTTAGGAGACGACAATTGGCACTTTTTTTAGCTGTTTTGAACACAGAATAAGCTAATCCAAACCCACCGCACCTGAAATGCGAGCTTACATTCTTCGGTTATGTTGAGCAAAGTCACTATTTTGGTTCGTTCTCTGTTTTGGAAGTCAAAAGAATATATCTTGGTGAATATAACTTAACTACTTTGTGGTGCTCGAAGGCGGTGTTTCTGTTTGGGTTGAAGTGAACAGTGATGAAAAGGGTTTGTGTTCATGGATTTTATATTGGGGAGGCTTTTTTTGGCATCGTTTGTGGTTGGATAGTTTGAGTAATGTTCATTAGTAAATTTTTGAGAGGGCTTATCAATCAACCTGTTTTCCTCTATTCCTGCGGGATTTACTTTAATGCAGCACGAGAAGGTTAATATCACCTGATATGGTATATTGTATATCTTCTTTTTTGTGTTGCTGCTTCGGTTGGTTGAGTCCATCTTCAAACTTGCTTGTCAATTATGGCCTTAATGGGTTGTTCCCATGCCATATTCCTTATTGGTAAATAGCTAGCGAATCAGCAACTCATGATGTTATGGTTGGATAAAAAGCAAAAATCATTGTTTGATTTATTGATGAGAACCTGTGGATCCATAGCTGTTTGTTTGTCCTTTTATGGAATGCTTTGAATTGTACATTTTAATTTTGGATTTACATTCACTTTTGATACAATAACAGTGTAGTGGATCAAACTTAAATTTTAAACTCCTTAAGTTTATCCTGTTTGCTGCCTAAGAGTTCTGGGAGGTTCACAGTCATTCACGGCCATTGTCGTGCTAAAGATCACAGAGCTGGTTCTGAGTTGAATAGTTGATGCTTATTTTGCTAATCCTGTAAAATGGTTTCTTACTGCCCAATCTAACTCTTTTCTCTTGTCAACTGAATTGCACTTTCAACTCAGTACTCTATGAAAGATGTATGAGGTATTTCATTCTTATGAGATACAGTTTAGGGCCTTATGCAAGTGCCTACAGAACTCATTATTTCTTTCTTGCTTTCACTTTTTATTTGACCTATATCTTTTATGTAGATATATGATCACCAGCACCACATGGGCCTTCTCATATTGGAGAGGAAAGAATTAGCTTCCAAGTATGAGCAAGTTAAGGCCTTGGCTGAATCGTCTGAGTTAATGCATAAACATGATTCAGCCATGAATAAATCTGCTTTAACTGAAGCAAGGAAACGGGAAGAAAGTTTGAAGAAGACAGTAGGCGTCAAAGAAGCATGCATAGCAAGTGTAAGCTTGTTGAATTGTTCTCCCCTCCCCTCCTGGCATAAGGAAGCTTATCCATCCCAAATATTTGTTTTATTCTAACTTTTAGAAGGTGATGTTTTATTGGTTTTTGTAGCTTGAGAAGGCCTTACATGAGATGCGTACCGAATGTGCTGAAACAAAGGTTGCAGCTGAGAGTAAACTTGCTGAAGCACGACAATTGATAGATGAAGCGCAGAAAAAATTTACGGAGGCCGAGGCCAATATCCGGTCTGCAGAATCTTTGCAAGCAGAGGCTAGCCGATATAACAGTGTTGCAGAAAGGAAGCTTCGTGATGTTGAAGCACGTGAAGATAATCTCAGGCGGCAAATCATATCTTTCAAGTCAGAGTATGTGATTTTGTATATAATTAACATGTTAACTTTTTATCCAAAAAAAATATAACATTTTAGTTATGCTATTGAATACTATCTGCCTAGTTCTTTATGTGTCTGGAGCATGTATGCACAGATTAAGCTATGTGCCTTAACATTGTGTTGTTTAGAGATGTTTGTGTTGGAGGATACTGAGCCATTTCTTTTCTCATACACAGACCCTGTAGTTATAAATGAGGCTCTGAAAAGCCTAGAAGAAAGAAATTGGTGGATCAATTTATTTTTTTGCTGCTGGTTGAACTCTTCTTTTACTTAATATATTTACTCCATTTTTGGAATGATTACACTAACCAAATCATGAATCGTGCAGCTAGCAGTTGATACTGCTTTTAGCAATTAGCAATGTTTAAGTTCCATAAGTTGTCTATGTGATCATAATTGACCTGCAATGATGTTAAAATTTGATAGGTTAATATTTGTTCAGAAAGTATGTTGATCTCTCTCTCTCTCTCTCTCTCTCTCTCTCAGTTGTGATGAAAAAGATAAGGAGATCATTCTTGAGAGGCAATCCCTTTCTGAAAGGCAAAAGGGTTTACAGCAAGAACAGGAAAGGCTACTTCAATCACAAGCCTTGCTCAACCAGAGAGAGGATCACCTATTTAGCAGATCTCAGGAGCTAGATCGTCTTCAAAAAGAGTTAGAGGATACAAAAGTGAAAATTGAAAAGGAGCATGAAGCCCTTCATGATGAGAAAACTAATCTGAAACTGATGGAGGCCACCCTAACACAGAGAGAAGAGGTTCATATTTGAAATTTCTTAGTTGGGATAAGATGAAACTGATATTAAATATTTTGTCTTTCTGTTGTTCATGTTTGGATTTGGATTGTGTGAAATACAGGTACTTGCTAAACGGGAAAATGAGCTGAGCAAGAAAGAGCAAGAGTTGGTTGAATTTCAAGGAAAACTTGCTAGTAGAGAATGTGTATGCTCTCTCTCTCTCTCTCTCTCTCTCTATTATTTATTCATTTGTTTAAACTTCTGAGCTTTTTCTCTATATCAATTTTGTTTGGTGGAAAATGTAGGATGAAATTCAGAAAGTTATCGCTGGTCAGGAAGCCTCATTGAGAACAAGAAAATCTGATTTGGAAGCTGAGCTACAAATGCAGTGCAAATTGGTTGAAAATGAAATTGAGACAAAGAGAAGAGCTTGGGAATTGAAGGAGGTTGATCTTAAACAACGGGAGGACCAAATCCTGGAAAGGGAGCATGAGTTGGAAGTGCAGTCGAGGTCACTGAGTGAGAAGGAGAAGGATCTTGCGGATCTGTCAAGTACTCTTAAAGAAAAAGATCAAAGTTTGAGAGTTGTTGAGAAGGAGTTTGAGTTAAATAAAACCCGTTTGCAAAAGGAGAAAGATGATATTGAACAAACAAAGCAAGATCTGCAGAAGTCTTTGGCATCTTTGGAGGATAAAATGAGGCAAGTTGATAGTGCAAAGGAGAGATTGGAGGCCATGAAAAGTGAAACAGGTGACCTGTCGATTTTGGAAGTGAAACTAAAGGAAGAGATTGACCTTGTAAGATCTCAGAAATTGGAGCTTTTGGCTGAGGCAGATAAGCTGAAAGCTGAGAAGGCAAAGTTTGAAGCTGAGTGGGAGCTTCTTGATGAGAAAAAAGAAGAGTTGCGGAAAGAAGCTGAATTCATAGCGGAGGAGAGAAAGGCAGTTTCCACTTTCATTAAGAATGAGCGTGACAAGCTGAGAGAAGAGAAAGAAAATATGCGTAATCAGTACGCCCAAGACTTGGGGTCGCTTGCCAGTGAACGAGAAAAATTCATGAACAAGATGGCACATGAACATTCTGAATGGTTTAGCAAGATGCAGCAGGAGCGAGCAGATTTCTTGCGGGACATTGAGATGCAAAAGAGGGAGCTGAATAACCTTATTGAGAAGAGGCGTGAAGAAGTGGAAAGTTATTTGAAGGAAAGAGAAAAGGCTTTTGAGGAAGAAAAGAACAGGGAACTCCAATATATTAATGCTCTTAAGGAGAAAGCAGTAAAAGAGTTGGAACAGGTTTCCTTTGAGATGAAAAGGCTTCAGAATGAGCGGAAAGAGATAAATTTGGATCGTGAACGGAGAAATAGGGAATGGGCTGAACTAACTAATTGCATTAAGGAACTAGAGGCTCAAAGGGATAAGTTACAGAAACAGAGAGAACTGTTGCATGCTGATAGAATCGAAATTCATGCTCAGACTGAAGAATTGAAGAAGCTAGAGGATTTGAAAGTTGTCTCTGATGATGTTGCTGTTGCTGAAATGCTTAAGTCTGATATGGAATTTAACCAACAGAAAATATCTGCAAGGAAAAACTTGAAGCAGAAGACTCCTCCGCAAGATGTCAATAACACCAGCAATGAGTTAGATACACCTTTTATGCAGAAGTCATCTGTTTCTCCTCCTAGCCCTGTTCGATTCTCATGGATCAAACGATGCACAGAACTAATTTTCAGAAATTCTCCTGAGAAGCCACTTATGGGAAAAGAGGACGTGCATCTCTTTTCTGGTACCGGTAATGTTAGCAATGGACAAAAGCATGTTGAAAATGACAAACCAGTTGGTAGATCTAGTCATAGACAGCAAATGGGAATTTCTTTCGGAGAACCAAAAGTAATAGTTGAAGTACCCTCTCGAGATGAAAATATCAGCAGAACAAGTGTGAATGAATCTGAAACTAAAGATGTGAATGGAAAAACTGCCCTATTTTCAGATGACCGTCATGTTGCTAGACGGAAAAGAGGCAGTGGGAGTATGAATAATAAAGGTGGTGATTCACTTGTAGATCTGGGACAGCATAAGAAACCGAGAGCAGAACAAGCATCCAAAAATCCTTTAGACCCAGGCACTACCTTCAGGTACAAATTCAGTGCCTTGAATCAATTTTTCTAACATATAGTTTCACTTAGCAATATTCTTAAGTAGCCTAGGTGCAGTATAGATTCATGAAGTTATTTATTGATTTTTCTTTCACCATTCAGCGTTTCAACCCAATCAGCTGTGTCAGAGGTCCTGCCAGTGGGTATCTCATCAAATCAAACAAAAGGGACAACTGAAGAAACCCATGTAGTAATGGTAGATAAGGTTATTCATGTATCACAAGTGACTTCTGAGAAAGTTGATGCTCTGACCATCCCTAATGAAGAACCAGGAGATAATTTGCAGAATGCGACATTGGGAGTGGATCAATGTAATCATGATGAAACAATTGATCAATCAAATTCTAAAACTAGACAGGAAGATATTTTACTCCATGGTTCCAGTGTACTGGGAAACACACAAGCAATGGAAGTTTCTGAGCACTGTTAGGTAGTGATTTACGGTCAGTTTTGCTTACATGTACTTTGGCTTATTCTGCAGGCTAGGTCTTTTCAATGGACACTGCCTTTTATTTATTTATTTATTTATTTTCTGCTTACGATCCCCTCAGATATTAATGCAGGTGTTGTTTGACTGTGAACAGGGGCTGCAAATGATGGATATGGCCATTTTTACTGTTAATTAGTGTGGATAATACATTAGTATATATTAGGAGTGTGTGAGGTGCGTCAGTATTATACTTTAAGATTTTTAGCTATACATTTCTCACAACTATCTCTTATGTTACATTGCACTGTTGATCGGATTCAGTCTCCTCTTTCAATGCAGAAAGCCAAAGGAGTTTGGAGGGACTCCTCATTTGCTGGTGAATTTGGAGCTGGGTAAGTATGTAGAGATGATAACTTGGGGGTGTCCGTTGTGTGTACAAACTATATTGATGCAGTTGCAAATTGCAATTAGGGTGAGGTAGACTGTTGATATCATAGTTCGTAAAATAGGGATGTTTTCTTACTCCAAAATGAATTAAGAAAAAAAGAGAAGAGAAAAGAAAGAAATTAGTTAGAAACAGCTAAAGGGTAAAGGAACATCTTTTAGCTTTTGCCAACACTTAGTGTTGGATTCCTGGTTTAGCGGTTTTTTTTTTTGGGCGTGGTTTTGTTTGTCGTTTTGAAACCCTCCGGGCCCAGCGTTGAATTTCGTTGTGTAGCTATTGAGTCAATAGTGTTTTTTGGCTTCTACATGCTTGATGGTTAGTGTTACTAATATTTGATACTATTGTATTGTTTATGTTTGGCTGGTTCCTACTATGCGTTAGACTTATCAACACACTGTGCTCCATATCACCCAAAATAAACGTGCTTCTCTATTCTCCATCGTTCTTATAGACGAAAGCAAATAATAGATAAAGTATTATGGATTAAATTAAGTATTTCATCTAGCGACAGTTCATCTCTATTCCCTACTGACGTGTTTTTGGTTGCACCTTTTAGATTGAAACTGCACTGTCGTTCTTAAAAAACTAGCGTTGTAATAGTTTTGTCCTTAAATAGATAAAAACAATTCGGTATATGAATTTAATTATGTCCATAACAAGATAATCCTTTTGAGGGATTAATGTGTTAAAATTTCAAGGATCAAATTTTAAATGTCTTGTTATAATTTTGTTAAATTTAGGGGCTAAACTATTTTTTCTATTTTAGGAATAAATATGTTACAATGTGATTTTTTAAAGGATGGGTGTAATTTTACTTTACTCTGTCTGTATCAATAGTCCATTTCTAATGTCATGCAACGAAATAAGATCAAGCCCAGGAGTAAACGCTTGAAAATTTTAAGAAATAGCTATAACTGCTCTAAATTGATGTGTCACGAATGAAGGGGTTTGTCTTCAATACACTACTTTATTAATGATGCATCACGGACAAAATGATTAAATGTACAAGATTTAATGGCACATTGGTGCATCTCATTACCTGTGATCTACTCTAATCCTCTTTCCATTTTCTATCTCATGCCTTCTCTCTCTGCTCCTCTTCCATAGCTTTGCAAGTGTCGTCTATTACCACTAATCTCCGACAACTTTCTCTTTTGCTCAACCCACTGCCCACACCTCTGGCTTTTACCTTTCGTCACCCCCACCCTCTCTCTGACACCCATTGGACTTGTCCGCCTGCCTGCCATGGCCCACCACATACCACCACCACCACCATGTGCTCCGCTACCCCATCCTCTCCTTCGACCTTTGCCTTCACTTAATCATGGATTGACAACCACCATAGCCTTAGAGAGGATGCAGCTAAGACGGAGGGATCCACAGATTCTCCATCCTGCATCATCATCATCATCGTGTCTTGCTGGTGGTGTTGTTGTTCCTCCATTGTTTGGCCTCTGTTGTCCGTTGATCTCACCCTCCTTTGGATCGGGATTGGAGGAATCTTAGAGCTAGAATCGCATAAAAAACCCTCGCTCTTACGAGACCTTCTCCGACTCACTGGTTCTCCACTAATAGAGGAAGGAGGGAAGAGAGAGCCGTTGCAACAGTGAAGGTCTGTTTGGGAATGGTTGTGAGAGAGAGTATTTTTTATGGTACTTCATATATTATTGGAGTATCAATACATCAGTAGGGTTTTGTTAGTTCAAATTTAAGGTGTATCAAGCACTATTTATAATCCAATGCATTAAAGACGGACCTCGAATGAAGTGGTGCTAATTATTGTTTAAGTCTTTGTTTGGTTGAAGAGAAAATGGAAGAAAACAAGAGGAAAGAAAATGAGAGAGTTTTGATGTTTTTTCTTGTTTGAATGTGGAGAGAAAATAGGAAAAAAGGGGGAAAAAAGGAATGATGTGGGTTTCATGAAAATCTTTTTTCTTCATCGGACTGGTGGGGAGAACTTATGGAGAAGAGATAATTTGTTTAAAATTGCAATTATATCTTTATTTTTATCTTTACATTATATTACATTAGGGGTAGATAAATCATTTAATATGTGTATATTGTTTTTCTTTTCACTTTTCTCCAGCCGAAAAATAGAAAAAAAATTATTTACTTTTTTTTCATTTTTTTCTTCAAAATAAAAGAAGAGAAAATATATTTTTTCTTTATTATTATTATTATTATTTCTTTTTTTTTATTTTCTCTCCTCGTTCAAGTAAAGGATAAGAGAATGCTTCAAATAGGAATTTACTAACTAGTAGAGTTTTCTCAAATTTTATGAGACTTTTATGTATGTCATTATTTGTGTTTATTCCTCTATACAATATATGATGATGTGAAAAATGCACATCAAGATCCATTCTCAAAGTTTGGGGTGAAGGTATAGGTTTGGGTGCTCATAAGCCAATTTCCCAATGACCTAGCATGAGGCAAGTCTAATTGACTTGAAAATTGATATGATATATTGTTTGGGTCGAGTTTGGGGAAAGCTTTAAGGGTGTGTTTATTTCTAGTGTTTGTTTTGCAATTGAAATAGGAAAACATGATCTAGGCATTGCCTGCTCTTTATACAGCTGATTAAAAATCGGTTTGAAAATGGCTTAGAAATAAGATTAGAGATTTGGTGACCTCACCTTTATATTATTATATGTATTTGTAGTGCAATGTAAAATTGTCCTTTGCTCTGATGCTCCTTTCACAGAAAAGTCATTGGAAACTAGTGTTCGAGTGTAGAAAAATCTCAATTTGCAATTTGCATTCTTGAAACCAAAGTTTGAGTTCTTCCGACGTCAAAACAAACACAGACTTAGCTTAGTTTAACCTAGCTTGATATTATTTAATGTTTTAAATTTAAGTTTTCAAAATTAAGAATAAAATCTAGATTTTTAATTTAAATTAATATCTTATGCATAATATAATAATATTTTAATAATGATTTATGATATCTTGAAACATATATTATAAAACAATTGTTAGTTGTAATTAGTACTTATAAAATATTATTATTTAGCTATCTATAATATTTAATTATATATAATTTAATTTTAGATCGATCATCCGAATTTGCTCACTGAATAAATCATAATTAGCTCTGATTTCAGCCTTAAAAAAGGGGGGGAGGAGGTTTGCTAACAAATATCCTAAGGAGACTTGTTAAAAGTTTTAATAGTGAAAAATTTTACTCGAATAAATAAAATTTTTTAAGTTTACAATGCATTCATGAAAAATCTCCAAACTTTTCACTTTTAAAATGTATCCTTAACAAAACCCTTAAAGAAATGGGTTGATCAAAATATCAACCGAAGAATAGGACTAACTTAAACCCAATTTAAACGCACCTAAGAATCTCTCCACCTGCAATCCAAAGTTGGATTTTCTATCAAGTTATCTATCTTCTTTTTCGGTCAAGTAGCAACTCAAATTTAATATAAAGACAATTAAGCAAAAAAGACAATACTTTCAAAAATTAAACAAATAATATCTTATTCATGATCAATATCTAATAAATTGATGTAACAAAAAAGTCTAATGAATCAATATAAAAAAAAAATGTCTAGTGAATTTAATAAACAATTATTTAAAAAAAACAATTATTTTTAAATGCTAAAATGCATATATAATAATATATATTAAATGAATATTTATACATATATATATTTTTTCACTTTGTAGTTTCCTTTCGGCCTCTAGTAGGAAAACAATCTTGGACCTTTCTCAAGAGTAATTCCCTATAGAGAAAATATATTTGAATAAACCCCATAAATGATAGAACACATTTTTCACAAAAGAAATAATAACTGGTCCAAACCTTTTGAAGGTTTATAAAGAGAATGATTGAAAAAAAAAAAATTCATTGTTTGATTTAAACCATATGTTGCTTTTGTACTATTTGTTTCTATGCATTGTGTATAACTTATGCAAAAGAGGTATAGCTTGAAGGCGCATTCTGTGGTGCACTTGGCTAAATATGGTGCACCACATAGTAAGTAGATTTAACAGTGAAGATTGATGGTACATATATACAACCAATCATCCCTAATGCATAGTAAATCTCTCACACACTTTTTCTCCAAGATTGCCCCACCTTCTTCTACCTCAGCACCTTAATCCTCCATGGCCATTGTCCCACCGTTGCTCCGCATAACTCTCAGCCATCGCCGCACCACCCCATCACTGCCACAACACCCCCAACTAGTGTCAAATCGCTGAGGAGAAAGTCACCAATGAGAGTTTGCTAAGAAGAGGTTGGCCATTTTTTACCACAACAAGCTTGAAGAAAAAAAAGTTCACACCTTCATTCATTCTTCTTTCTCCATGATCTTTCTGTTTCTCACTCGCTAGTTAAGTCCCGTAGAGAAAACATATTGGATTTTTGAGATGAATTATCTTTTGGGTGTTTTTCAAGAGAGCAAGTTTTTGAAGCTCTTGGGATTTATGTGGAATCCTCTCTTTTGGGTTATGGAGGTTGTTGCTATAATGGCAATTGCACTTGCCAATAGAGGGGTGAGTTAAGGCTTGGGAGTATACTCAGCTTTTATGAGTATTTGTAGCTGGTGGTCGGGGGCAGCACGTAGTGGCCACGAATGGGGTGATGTGGCAATGACTATGGAGGTAGAAGAAGATGGGGTAATATGAGGCAGAGAGAGTGTGTGAAAGATTTATTGTGTATTATATAAATATCATCAATTTTCATCGTTAGATCTGTCTAGTGTGTAGTGCACACCATATTTGGCGAGGTGCACCACATGCTTCTGTAATGTCTAACCGTGTGTTTGATTGCACTATTTCCATTACCCTATATTTTAAAATAATAATAAAAAACATATTATCAGTTGATGGTTAAAAGTATGGTATAACAACATTATGTGCCAATATTGAAGTCCTTTCTTTATTTTTTGTAATTATAATCCGGTTCAGCCGTTCAGGTCATGTGTATCTAAAATTTGATAATTACAATATGAAGGGATAACATCAGTTTAATGGAAGCAAGATGATTTCTACATCATTTTCATGCCTCCTTGTTATATATATATATCTTGATATATTTATTTTATATTACTACTTAAAAAGGAAATAATATAAAAATAGTATAACAGAAACTATGTATGAATATGACTGTCTATAATGACATGCATATTTACAAAAATTGAGATCGATCTCAAAGCCTTTTTTTTTTTATTAACTAAGTCAATAGATTTTAAAATTAATTTAAACAGTAGTTTTTGTTCTTTTTAAGGGTAAGCTGGCCCCAAATTTATTGGGCTAGCAAGCCAAAACTAACTTCGCTAATTCATGAGCAACTTTGTTTCCATCCTTACTTACATGAGAAAAACAACAAAATCTAAAGGCACTAATAAAAGACTTGCAATCTCAGATACGGATATCAAAAAAGGAACCATACTCACGATTCTGGTGCAGAGCCTAGATAACTTCCAAGCAATCAAATTTAGCTACAACATCTTGAAAACAAAGCTCCAATGCCAACTACAATCCCAATTTCAAGCTTCAGACTTTAGCCATCCTAAGTTTTAAAGATTGGTTTGTGCTTTTTATTACAGTTGCTAAAATATTCCCCTCTCCATCTCAAAAAGCTACTCCAAATCTTGAGCTACTGTCATCAAGTTGAGCGGCATCAGAATTCATCTTGATATGATCCTCTTGAGGGGACACCAAACTCTTCTAATCAATTGGGCTTATGGCCTTAGGCATGTCACTTGGTCTGAGAGGAAAGTATCCTTATGGGGGCGTTTGGTAGAGGAATTGACTTTTCATGCCCAAGAATAGAATTCTTAGAAATGCTTTTCTCGGGAATAACTTTCCTAGGCATATGTTTTGTGAGTGTTTGGTAGACAGATTAAAATCCAAGAATGTTACCAAATATACTTGGGAATAGATATTCCTATGTTTGGTTGATATTGGATATTTCTGGGAATATTGAGTAATCTTCCAAAAATACTCTTAACATGCTAAATTCAAATTAGTATTTTTAATTCAAAAATTAATAAGTTTAACTTAAAAATTGATAATTTTAACTCAAAAATTAGCACTTTTAACTCAATAATTAAAATCTTAAATAAAAAATTAATAATTTTAACCTAAAAATTTAACAATTTCAACTCAATAACAATATCTATACACAGCTTTTAGTGCATCACAAGCCCTGGTATAATAGAACCGAACAATAAATGTGGCAACTTGCAGTGGAAAACCACTCTACTAAATGGCAATCTCGTAGATCAGATAAGTTGCAAGCTAATCATCTAACACTTGCTGTGTAACATTGTATTGGAACAAGCAAGATAGCTTCACATGCATACATATTAATCCAAAAAAAGAAAAGGTTCCCTGAAGAAAAAATGAAGAAGGAAATAGCAGCCAACTCTAACTCATCCAAACAAAGTGCTTCAACAAAGATAGTTGATGTTAAATGCACCAAAAAATAAAGATGTCCACAACATCGCCATAGTATACACAAAATCAAGCTGTCCACAACATTATCATAGTATACACTACATCATTATACTGCTGCAAGCCACAAAATCATAATAATAGAGTGCAGCAATTCATAAAAACATAATACAATGCTTACATGAATTCAAGTCCACTACATATCGAAACCCACTATATAAGGGCTACCAATTCATACAAAAAGCTTAATTCAAGTCCCATAATTATCTTGAAATAGAGAGATTAAGCATGCTAGCCAAGGACATCCAAGACCAATACCCTCCTATCTTCTGCTGCAAGTGTGAAAAGGTAATCGGTCAAATACTTGTCCTGTGTAATGATCCTACTAGCTCTAACCCTTTCTTGAATTGACAAGCCATTAATCTCTTTCAAGCTATTAGTTACATTCATTTTTCTATCAATAGCCTCCTTCTCATGCTTGAAGCAAGACACAAGTTCATGTATATTTCCGGATGAATTAGCAAAGTGAAATTAAAAGCACTGTTAAAGACCAAAATTAGCAGACCAAAGACAAATTGATTATAATACAAACATGCATAAGTCTAAATTTACTCTAGTCCAAAATAATTTCAGCCCTGAGTTTTCCAAAATAATTATTGGAAGCTCAAGATCCTCCAAAAATGGAGAGAATCAGAACAAAGAAATGGAGAGAAGCTTAAAATCCTCCAAAACACAGTGGCATATATGATGGAAATGAGAGAAAGAAATGAAAATGCCATACCTTGGGGTTGACAAGAAGGAGGGGCTCCTTACACAGTGGCCACTCCTTGCAGTGAGGGGTTTCCCATAATAGTGGTCTTCTTGTGGTGGAAACAGAGATGTCGATGATAGCAGCTCCAGCGGGTAGGACCAATAGAGGAGACGTCGATGGCATCAGCTCTAGCGGACGGGGCCAACAAAGGAAAGGAGGAACGACAACAGTTCGAGGAAGGGAGCACTGATGAGTAAGGATGTGAGTTATAAACTGTTAGGGCTCATGTTTGTTTTATATAGGGAAGATTATTTTGGTCATTTCACCTTCCATGGCAATTTTCCCATCATACCGGAATGTCACATTCCCACCTCATAGGCGGGATTGAAAGGTGCCTCATTTTCATTCCTGGGATTAAAGGTTCCTGAGAATGTTTTTTACCATTTAGCTATCAAATACAGTAATATTTGAATCTTAGGACCCAGAATACAAAAATAAACCCTCTACCAAATACACCGTATAACTTTGGGCTGTAGTAATACCCATGGATATCACAATTTCTAATCGGATATTCTTATCTTCAAAATAGTATTTGTTGCAGGTTGTCCACAAACCATATGTAAGGGAGCCAAACAAAACTCTAAGTAGATTGTCACACCATTGACCAATCGGCATTGTCACTTGGTTGTCCACTTTCAAACCCAAGGGAGACATAAATTAGAATTTTTTGGCCTATTTGCAATCTCTGAAAACATGTTTTGTTGTCTTAAAAGTGTTGTTGCAGCATGGGCAAAACGGGATTATATCTACATCTCATTTTATCAACTTGGCTCTCAATGAAAGTGCATTCTTAATGAATATCTAGAGAAAATGGTAGATTTTTGGTTGCATTTCCAATTGTCATAGGCTCACCTAGCTAAAACCTCATGCCTCATCACTCCCGCTACTTGTAGGAGCTTACTAAGCTTCCTGCCATTTAATAAAATGATAAGCAAAATTTACCTTGAAATCACCATTCTTTCTCTCCCCCCAAACGAATTATGAGTTACTTGGTTTAGGAGATCAAACGTGATGACCAGGTTGAGAAGGAAGTCAACTATCTTCCTAAATGCAAATTGAGTCCCCTATGCCCACTCACTAGTATTCTCCCTTTGCTAACACTCATAAAGATTGCTGGATGCAATGCCATGTATAGCTAGGGGTGTAGGTTGCTTTTGCCTCCAATAAAGAATATCTATGATAATATTTTGCTTTGAGGACTGTTGCTAAAGATGAATCTGGGTGTTGTAGTAACTACTACCCTTATTTTGCTAGGAGGGTTGATTAAAAGCCTTAAAGCTTCTAAAATCGATCCCCCTTCTCTCTTTGGCTAGAACAAAACACTCCTCTAGACTAATCCACTTTCCTTTCCCCTAATTTGCTTCCCCACCAGAAATGACTAATTATGGATTCAATTTCACTGCATAATTTATCTGGGAGGTAGAAACAACCCATGATGTAGTTGGGGATGGCCTGAGCAACTAACTTTATCAATAACCTCCTTGCTTGTTCTTGATAGAACCTTCTTCTTCCACCCTTTGATCTTCTTCCAGGCTCTATCCTTCACAAATTCAAAAACCCATTTCTTTGATCTATCCACAAAAGTAGGAAGACCCAAGTATTTTGCATAACCCTCCACTGCCTTTATGTTCATCCAATCCTGGACAAATTTTTGCTTGTCAGTTGGCACATTTCGGCTGAAAAAGAGTTTAGATTTGTCAAAGTTGATGAGTTGTCTTGATGCTTTCTGATATGTATTAAGAATATCCATCAAGCAATCAACCTCTATTTTGGTGGCTCTGGTAAAAAATATATTGTTATTTGCAAATAGTAAATGAGAAAGCTAAAGAGCATTTCGAGCAACTTTAATGCCATGGAGGGCTTTTGATTCTTGGGCCTTTTGAATAAGTCTAGACAAAACTTCTACACATATAATAGAGAGATAAGGGGATAAGGATCACCCTATCGGAATCTCGTGCCAGGCTTAAAAATCTCACAAGGAGTACCATTTAATAAGATTGAGAAGAAGATTGTTGAAACACATTTCATAATTAGAGAAATCCATCTATCTGGAAAACCCATACTGGTTAGGACATGTTCTAAAAAAACCCATTCAACCCTATCATATGCTTTAGCCATATCAAGCTTAACACTAATACACCCATTCTGCCCTAAGAGTTTTTTTCCTCATATAATGGAAAACTTCATAAGCAATAAGAGGATTGTCAATTATGAGACTACTTGGCACAAAAGCACTCTGAGGTTCATTAACTAGATTTGGCAAAATATTTTTCAATTAGTTTGCAATAGTCTTCATCACCAATTTCATCACCACATTACACAATGAGGTGGGTTTGAATTCCTTGTGTTTTGGCCTATTAATTATGGGGAATCAAGCAAATGAAATTATGGTTCAAGGCTGTTGGATTTGTTCCCCCATTTAAAATTCCCAGGATTACGTCCATAACATGCTCTCCAATTATGTGCCAAAATTTCTAGAAAATTTTTGCTTGGAGTCCATCTAGTCCTGGTGATTTAAGAGGGTGTATTTGCTTTAAAGCTTGGTGAACCTCTTCCCTACTAAAGTCTTTGCTCAAGAAATCTATTATTTCGTCTATTACCCCAACCTATTGCAACCTCTGTGGCTTCCTCCAATTCTAACACACCATCAGAATCATAGAGGTTTTGAAAGAACATGAAGATCACATTTACAATTTCCTCTTCCTCCATAAAGACATCACCAGCATCATTCCTGATTGACTCAATGGTAATTCGGTCCTTCTTATGTCTTGCTTTATGGTGAAAAAACTTATTGTTGCGATATCTAAGCCAGTCTAATCTTGCTCATTAAGACCACCAAATTTCCTCTTGCTCGAGCAACTTATCAAGTTTTGCCTAGGCTTGTTTGTATTCCTCCATTATGCCATCTCTACTCAATTCTTACTCTAGTTTCTGGATCCTTTATTGCAGTTTCCTCGGTTCTTTTTTCCATTCACCAAAAATATTTTCTCCCTATGTGTCCAGTTTTACTAAACAAGAGGATAATTTGCTGGATAAATTTAGGCCACCTTTTCTCCAGCCTTCTGTAACTATCTTCTCATAATCAAGATGCCTCAACCAAATATCTTCAAACCATAGCACTTTGCTCCTTTTCCATCGGGTCCCTTTATTAGCTTTTAGACTAACCAATAATTAAGGTTATGATCCAAAGAGAATCTTGGTAAATGGTAAACTGCAGTAGATGGATAAATTGCACTCCACTCCAGAGAAGCCACTACCCTGTTCAATCTCGCTTAAATGTTCCCTTCACCCCGATGGTTATTAGACCAATTAAAAATGTTATTGTTCTATCCCAAATCATATAATTCACAACTTTGAAAGTATCATGGAACTAATTTACCTAACTTGAGTTTGGAGGATTTCCACCAACCTTCTCTTGCCTATTGCAAACTTGATTAAAATCACCAGCATAGAGCCAAGGTAATCAATGTTGTCTATGAAACTCCTTAATCAAATCATGAGTATTGTGTTTATTATCTTGCTTTGGGAAGCCATATATACCTGTTAACCTCCATTGTGTTTCTAACCCCTCCTTTGTTATTAATAAATCAATGTGATTTCTTGAGCAAGATTGCAACTCAGCTTGTTTGCCATTCTTCCAAAAACAAGCTATTCCTCCACCTATATCCTTCTTCTCGCCCTTCCAGTCCAGAACAACTACATTGTTATATCCTTGTATGCCCCGAAAGTTCTTCATCTCATAATCTTTCTTCCTTGTCTCATGATGAAGACAATAGTGGGATCTTGTTGAAGCAATAGCTGCTTTAGAGCATGAACTGAATGTGGGTTCCCAAGCCCACAATAGTTCCAAGCTAGACATTTCATTATTGTCGGTAGGTCTACCCTGCAGAACTCACCGTTATAACATTTGCATTTAGCTCCCTTCTCTTTACTTCACCACTTCCTCTTCTGTCAACTTATCATCATCTTCTTCACTTCTTCTTTTATGATTTTGCTCTTTTGAGTTATCCCCTGGGATGATATTCTCCTTATTTATCTTTAGCTTCTTCCACTTCTCCTCTTTTTTTCCCCTACCCTTGAAGCTCAACATTTGTCAAATCACCAAAGACCTCCCTCTCCTTTTCCACTTGGTCGCTATTCACTAAATGAAACTATTCACCATCAAAGGAATAAACCTGTGGATTGGTTGAATTTGAGACAAAAACTATATCAACTTCATTCACATGTTTTCCTCCGCTATCTTTAACATATTCTTTCTTCCCTACACCTCCCTTCCCCAACAACTGCCCCACATTACCTTGTCTTACTTTTGGGGGACTAGATTACTGGCTCCCCTTATCAAGAGCACTAGATTTAGATCTACGCGTTGCACGAGTATCGATATGAATATATGTTTTAATGATAGGAAAGAGATATAAGTGATATTAATTGAATGAATATAAAAATTGTTTAATAGATGTTGCCTTAGTGATTAATAGAAATGATATTTTTGAAATTTGTTTATTAATCTTTAAAATTAATATTTAAATTTTTTGAATGAAGAATGATTTGAATTTTGAAGTTGGAGAATAAAAAAGTTTTAATAATTTTGAGTAAGAAATTTAAGATATATAATTTGGTAATTTAAAATATGTATAACAGAGTGAAAGTTTAAAATAAAGTAAAAGAAATATAAATTGAGCTATTTTATGGTTTAATAGAATATTAAGAATTCAAATAATATGATTTAAATTAATATCAATTTTATAGTTTTTAATATTAATTTTTAATATCGTGATAACTATCTATTGTGATTTGTTAATTTCTTAAGTTTCTATTAGTTAATAGTATAAAATTATTTTATACTATCATGCATAAAAATTAAGCTCTTATATATTTTTAAAGTTTATATGATATGTAAATATTAAGTTGTAATTTGTTGTAGTAAGACATTGCAAGAGTACGAAATGTAGTATTAATGATAAGTAAAGCTATAGTAATTGAAAAAAGTATGTGACTATTCATCTAATAATAATTGTAAACATTTATAATTTTGTAAACCTATAATTATCTATATTTGTGGATGTGTGGATATATCGGAATGATATTTGGTAGATATTGTATTATTGTTGATTTTATTAAATTTTTTATGATTTTGTAGTTATGTTTTATTTTTAAATTAAATTTGGGATAATTAAATATTATTATAATGTGTTAATGTTGGTGGCTGAATACTTCATATTACAATTAAGTGATGAAAGGGGAAGCCACGAAATTAATGGTATAATTAAAAAGTAGAGTATTTATCCATTATTAAAATTTATACATAAATGGATAATTATGATAATATAATGAATATATGTCTATATTAAAAAAAAGGACTCATGTTGGAATGATAACTCAAATGATATGCTGACAATTATTTAAAACTCTTTCAACTTATGAGTTGATAGCACCACAACTTGAATCGTAGCTTTAATATATTATAATAGATAGGGAGATTGGTAGATAGATAGATTGTCTGTGGTTACATTCAGCTGTTTGCTATTGCTTTCCCCCATGGATAAAGATTCTAACTTTTCAATCGGTTGTTCAGAGGAAATTTGTGTGGGTCTATTGTTTGTGCTCCCCCATCGCCCCTGCTGTTGATCGTTCCTTTTAGAAGTCTTAGAAGTCTCCTTCAGCCTCCTCCCTTCATGAGTTGCCTTTAGCCAAGGACTCAGATCAGGATTTTTCATTGCTTCCTTCACTTCATCCTCGAGGAACTTTGCACAGCCCTTCTCATCGTGACTTGAGGATTTGCAATAACAACAAAATTATCAAGTTTCTCACATCGGAATTTCACCCAAAAAATTCCTTCCTTTTTGCTTCCCACCTTCCTCACTTCTTTAATAATTGCAGCCACATCCATTAATTTAATTAGTTGTAACGGCTTATTATTCTGTCTAAAAGTCAGACTATCTGACAACATAATAAAAAATAAGACTTGATTTGTCCAAATGTGACGAGTACTGCACATTATTATGAAGTCGGTTTCGAGTCTTTTGACAATTTAAAGAAAATTAAAAAAGAAGAATTGATGATATATAGGAAAGGAACGACCCACGAGGCTAAGGGTACGTTTGACCTAGAAAATATTTTCTGTTTTTATTTTTTATTTTTATTTTTTAAAAAGAATTTTTATTTTCAAATTTTTTAAATTTAGGAAATACATTTGATTTATAAAAATAAATTCTATTTTCAAAAAATAAAAATAATAAAAATATATTTGATCTATTTATTTTTAAAACATATTTTTAAAATTAAATTTGAAGTAATAAAATTATATTTACTATTAAATAATAAGAATTATATATATTTAATTTGCACATTTTATTCATCTACTAAAACCTCAATTATAAACTTGTAATGACAAAATATATTTAAAATATAATTTGATTTGTAAGTAAATTATAATTATAGCCTCATATGCTAGTTCTAACTTAGTTCAATGCATCAATGGATATTATTGGGCTATATCAAAATCCAAAGTTTCAAATAAATAATATCAAAAATCTTTTATTGAGATCAGATCATATCAAAAAATCTGAGATAGGTGACCAATAGAAGTATAGTTACAGATTAAACTATTCTTTAGATTCTAAGGGCCAAGTAGTTCTTACAAAAAAGATAGGTTTTACAAGCTGTTTGTGGGTATAGTTTATATATGGTTGAATCATTTCTAACATGGTGTACTGCATTTCTCTTGTCATCTTATAACATATCTAAATATATTTCATCTGCGACTATTTTGCAGGAGAGTTTAACACAATAATAAAAGTATGGTTCCTAGCTCTTACATATTATACAATTCAACCATTTATGCCACAAGAGAAATAGAAAAAATTCAACAACAGATCCAGATTCAACCAAAACACATTGAACAACCATGACAGCTTTAGTAGCAATAACAAAAATTCACCAACAACTAGAGAAATCAACATCAATGGATCAAAAATCAGAATCAACCACAAACAAATCTACAATCCGAAATAGTAACAACAAAAACTCAACACCAAATCAATCAACAAATCAAGAAATTAACAGCAACAACAATATCAGATTCTTGCACAAAACAAGCAAATATCAACGATGGCGAATCGATCAAGAAGGAGTCACAGATCTCAACCGCAAGGCTCCCTGTCACGGTGGAGAAGGCGAAGCTTGCTCAACCACCAGCGTCAGATTTGCAGGAACCAGATCTTGGTGCGGCGATCGGTAGCGGAGGTGATTTGCGAGCAATGGAAGTAGCGACTTTCATTGTCTCAGGTGTGGTGGAGGAAGTGGCCGCGAAGCTTCTGGTCATGGCGGATAAGGCAACCCCGGGCACAAAGAAAATGAAATCTGCAAGGCTCCTGATGGCGATGGTGGAGACGGCATCCGCGGTGGTGGTGGAGACAGTGACTGTGACGTTTTCAAGCGCAGTGAAGATAGCAACCTGTGGCGGTGGCGGTCATCAAGCGGCCGTTGTTGGTGCTTACATAAGGGAGATCGTCGGTGGGGCTAGTATGTAGAAGGAGAAGTTGCAGGGGCTAGGCACACAAGCGGGAAAAGAAACATCGTGAAAGTGAAAGGGAAAAATAAAAAATGAATTCCAACTTTATTACAAGTTTGCCATTGCATGTTTTGATGAAAACATTTTCTGAAATTGAAAACAAGAAAAAGACGTTTTCAATTTTTCACTAATTTTTGAAAATATTTTCTTAAAATATTTTCAAAAAGATTCAACCAAACACATTTCCATCGGTGTTTTCTATTTTCAGTGAAAACAACAACAGAACATGATCAAACCAAACACCACCTAAGTATTTATGCATTATCAATGTAAAACATCCAATCATGGCTGACAGATCCGTAAAAGTAGTTTTCTTTTAAAAAATTGGATATGAGAATCAACTAAATATCAATTTAAAATTTTTATATAAAGGTAATGTATACAAATTAAATTATATATATATAGTAAATATTCTATTAATATAAAATATTTTTTAATTATTTAATTATTTATTATCATATTATTAAAAATATTTTTTTATTAATATTAAAAGTCTTTGGCTTTTATAATAAATATTTCAAAAGTTTTATATAAAATGATATGTAATTAGTTGATAGTATAAATATTTTTACACTAATCTATATATAAGTGAGGAGTAATTTTGATCATCAAATTTTATATAAATAATCAAAGTTAAAAGGCTTAAATAAGTTTTTAGTCCTTGAAAATATAATGAATTTTGATTTTGATCTCTATAAAATTTTTAATTTGATTTTGATTCAAAATTTTTAAAAGTATTTCAAAATATGCGTTTAATACTTATAAATATTAGAAATTTTATTTTTGGTCTTTTATGAATTTTTGAAGGCGAATCTTTTTTTTGGTTCTTATAAATATTACTACTTAATAGCTCGACTAACAAAACAAGGACCAAAATTGAATATTTTAAAAATATTTTGAATCAAAACCAAATTAAAAATTGTAAAAACTAAACCAAAATTCACTATAATTATGAGGACTAAAAATATATTGAAGCCAACTTAAAATATAAAATCATGTAAATTTTTAAATCATCGTATAATCTTTTAATAACTCTTAATTTTAGTAATTTAATGACCAAGATTTATATACTTTTCCTTTCACACACAATTTTATACTAGAATTTAATTTGGGTGCACTAATAATATAAAATTTTTTTATATTGTGATTCAATCAAAACTTTCCATTTGCATGATCATTCAAGTAATGAATGATTATATCAAAGAATTTTATTAATATAGTAATATATAATTAAATATCTATATAAAAGTTTTTTACCCTGACACATATTCAAATTAAAACATCTATACTAACAGTTTTATACTAACCACCGGCATTGTACTCCATGTGATTTGTGGAGATGTCATGTGACGATCTTCAGAGAGAAGAAAGCCTCAACTAACCAAAAATTGTAATTTATACTGTGTATTTGATTTGTTTATCGTTAAGCATTTTTCTAATGTTATCAGCAATAGTAAAATAATAACAAAAAATTGACCATTGATGAATAGACAGTAGATAGATGGAGTTGGGAACTCAAACTACCCTACTTTAGCCGCCACGCCACTTGGTTTCGAATGTTTATATTTATCAAAATCAGAAGGCAAGGCATGACACGACTCTATGACTCACGAGGCATCATCTTAACCTTCAACATCATGTTCACTGTGTACGTGCAATGGTATGGTATTGAACTCACAAGAACTCAAAACACACAGAATACACGTGCACTGCACTTCATCCTCCTCCTCCTCCTCCTCTTTCTTGATCCTGTTAGAGATAGAGAGACAGAAAGAAATGGAAAACACTGCCATCCTACAAGGCATTCAACAACCAACCTCCCCGATTTTCTTCACCTCTCGCCCCACTTGTTTTCCCCTCTCTAACATTAAACCGTTCACCAAAACCACTTTCTCCTATCTTAATCTCCAAAATCACAATGTTCTGCGAACTCCACCTCTTCTCAGGCTTCATCCCAGTGCTGCTGTATCTCACGCCCACAGGTCCCCCCTCTTCCTCTCTCTCTCTCTCTCATTTTCTTTCTGTTTATGCTTTTTGAATGTTATTCAACTAACTGTAACTTCCAACACATGGTTGGTTGGTTGGTTGGAGTAGTAGCTGCTCCTCCCTCTTAACTAGTGGTCTGCGGATTCGAGCCTGGGCATCAGTGTAGGGAGAGCTATATGCTAGAACAGAATTGCCTCTAGATATTCATGAGAAACCAAAAAACACTAACTGTAACCACGTGCAAGCAGAAAATACCTTCACAAATTTAGGATATTTATTATCTCGGAATCGTTGGCTTGTTTATCAGTTTCTCATATTTGATGCCTTGGAGAGGTGTTTATTATTGTCATTGAAATTATGAATGGCTTTGCCTTTGAAATGGCAAGCTTGGAGTGAGACTTTTTTTTTTTTTTTTTTTTGAGTAAGCTCGGAAAATTTTCACTCAGTTAGTTAGTTGTCTTGATTCCTTTTCTTACATATTGCAAAGCTTAATGTGAATGATGCAGTGAGTCATTTGAATTAGCTCAAATAGACTGGGACAACCTTGGATTTGGCCTCAGACCTACTGATTATATGTATATCATGAAATGTCCACGAAGTGGAAGCTTCTCAAATGGTGAACCGCAGCGTTTTGGGAACATTGAATTGAGCCCCTCAGCTGGAATTTTAAATTATGGGCAGGTTAGTCCTCAGACAATTCGATTAGATGTTATTACTAAACCTTGTAGCATTAATCATCCTTTAAGATGTAAAGTTTTTGGCCGAAGCTACTGCTGAGAGTATTTAAATTCTCATGATTGAATACATGCCTCCTCATAGTTCACTTGGTGGAATTACTTTTGAAGCAAATCTTTACTTCATATTTAGATTTGGTTTAGTCGATAGGTATCAAATTGTGTTACAGTATTGCACAGTTCTCATTTTAATCTAACTATTTGATGAGTTCTGATACACATGATGTCTGTGTGTAACTGGACCTTGCTTTGGATATGATTCAAATTATGAAATTTTGATCTACATTTGCGATGGATGTTTGAAATATATGTGAGTGTGTGTGTAAGTTGGCTGTAATTGCTGAAGAAGGCTTGTGAAAGTGCAAAGATATGTAATTGATCTAACATTAAATCATAATGGTCTAGATACTTGAATTGAAGTCTAGTAAGTATCCTTTTCATTTGAATCTAAATTACATGTCATGTTTACTTGGTAAAGAATGTATTTTGCTTGTCCAAAACTGTAGGGATTATTTGAAGGCTTGAAAGCCTATCGTAAAGAAGATGGGAACATACTCCTCTTCCGTCCTGAAGAAAACGCGTTGCGGATGAAGATGGGTGCAGATCGGATGTGCATGCCATCACCTAATGTAGAGCAGTTTGTGGAAGCAGTAAAGGCTACTGTTTTAGCTAACAAACGTTGGGTAGTGTAGAGCCCTCTATCATTGCCATGTAAAACATTATAGCTTGTACTAGATTATCAGATTCATTAGTGAAAATTTTGTTTTAGGTTCCTTCGCCTGGTAAAGGTTCCTTGTGTATCAGACCATTGCTAATGGGAAGTGGAGCTGTGCTTGGTCTTGCACCTGCTCCTGAGTATACCTTTCTAATATATGTTTCACCTGTTGGAAACTACTTCAAGGTATGTTGATATGGAATTGTTGCTTGATACTATAAGTTCTTCATTATCTTCTTTCAGAACAAATTATAATCAGAAACCTATAAATAAGAAAACTTGTAGGATTTACCCAAAAATAGCTTAGAGTTAAGAAGTTGTAAAGATAACGAAAAGTGGATGCAACTGTAAGAAAATATTTTGATATGGTTTTCTCAATGTGACACAACCGGTGAGAAAACTTGCAGCAGTATTATAGGGGCCTGGAATGTCATGCCTTTTAGATTCCTTTTATTGATTCACTAGGCCTTCAGCGAGGCCTGGATAAAGTTATCCTCTGTTTGCATGTTTTATTTTAAACAAGTTGGTCGCTTTCTTTGTGTAATATCTTTTTGTTGTTGTTTCATTTTTAATCATGCATCCCTTGTTGTTTCATTTTTAATCATGCATCCCTTTAAAAAAATTTTGTTTACATTATTGTGACAGGACGGTTTGGCACCAATCAATTTGGTTGTTGAGAATGAATTACATCGTGCAACTCCCGGTGGCACTGGAGGTGTGAAGACTATAGGAAACTATGCTGCAGTAAGCCATCCTTGCATGCCTTTCTCTTCTCTTTAGTATGTCTGGTGACTTTTGGTTTGCAGATATTGTATTTTGTCTGCTGTAAAATGTAAATGGCCTGCAATATCAGCAAATAATTTGTTTTCTGCAGTTTTTTAAGAAGCAGGTAGGAGTTGCTTATGATAAAAGCACCTTTTTTTCATTTAAAAAAAAAAATCAATTCTTAGTATTGTCCTAAAAAAGTAAAAGTACTTCTTTTAAAAATTTATCCACACGCACCCATAAATTGCTTGCATTTGCTTACTAATGGGCTGATTGTTGAAAATAGATATTATTTACTTATTTATTTATTTTTATTGTGACATGACAACTTCCATTTTTCTTTCTCATGTAAATTCTACCTTTGGACTGACATAAATGACCTTTTCAACAAACATTTCACTGTGTTAACTTAAGTAACCTTTATTTTGTTGGTATCTTTTAAATTCTCATGTGTAGCTACTTGCATAGTTTTCACCCTTTTCTAAATCCCTAACTTTCATCTGAGTATGCGTATGTGAAATTATTCTTCGTAGGTTCTGATGGCACAATCTGCAGCAAAAGCCAAGGGTTACTCTGATGTTTTATACCTTGATTGCGTGCACAAAAGATATTTGGAGGAGGTTTCTTCCTGTAACATTTTTATTGTAAAGGTATCATTACTCAAAGAACCAGTTTCCAGTCAACATTATGTTTATATGATTTATGTCATTGTTCATAATTAGAATGTTACATGCATAGAATTATTTTCCACCTTTCCCTTTTCTCTCACGATTCAATGAAGTATTTAACTATTACATATAAGTGCTGGGATAGAAAAATTAATAACTTGGCGTAATCATAATCTCCATTCATCTTAGTGTATCTGCACATTTTATATCAATTTCCTAAATGATCCCTATCAGCTGATTTTTGATACTGATTTCGTGATACTTGCAAAGCCATTGTCACTTAGTAGCCTCTTGGTTGATGATGCTCACTTCAACTAATTGGCATCCCTGCAAATTGCAAGCTACAGCTAGTTTTGCTGGTATTTAGTCAATGAACAATTGGAATGCTCTGTCTCTATGATATATGTCCTTCATATTTTCACCATTGCAAGATGAGAATGGCAATATCACTTGTACATTGAATAAATCATTTTAGCCACAATGGCAAGATTATTTTTATTTGGAGTAATTTTCCACAGGATCCTACAGACATTAACTCCCTGGTGGGTTGCTGCGTTTAATCTTTGGCTATTTTACACTATGCTGAAATAGATTTGTTTATTGCATATGGTCAAGTTTTTCAATCTTGTGATTTGATTTCTTTACTTTGTCCTCTAGTAACTTCATTGGAGCAATTGTGTATTTTGCAACTTTCTTTCTCCTCATTTCCAACTTCATATATAGTGGTTCTAGAGTAGTATTTGATTAAAGCTTACTTCATTGTGTTGGCCTTATTTTGATTTGCTTGTAGGATAACATTATTTCAAGTCCTGCTATCAAAGGGACTGTCCTTCCTGGCATTACCCGAAAAAGTATAATTGACATTGCTCGAAGTCAAGGATTCCAGGTACTAGATCTCTAGGCACATGAGGTTGAGAATATTGATTTGATTGCCATGATCTCTGTCAATAATTTGCAAATATCATGTATAAGTTTAATTATTTCGTCATGTAAAACAGTTTCTCAGACCTCCCTAGCTTTCTTAAAGATTTCTAGGGTGATTATAGAATTTTCTTTATTTAGATGTTGTCCACTCCTCTGTCTGTTTTTTCTCTACTTCCTTTCTTGTTTCGTAATCATGATTCATTCCAAATATTCATCCAATTCCATTCAAAGGTGACAATGTTCCTATTGAATTCCCAGACTACAATAAACTTTTCTCCTTATAGTTATTTGCATCAGCCAAAAGTTCACAAATCTAGCATTATTCATTTCTTAATGGTCATCTAATTCTGCAGGTTGAGGAGCGATTAGTTTCGGTGGAAGAATTGCTAGACGCTGATGAGGTCTTCTGCACGGGGACAGCTGTAGTTGTGTCACCTGTAGGCAGTGTTACTTATCTTGGCAAGAGGTAAGTTTTAACAATTGGGGTGTGCTTGGTATGGAGTAAAAGTAGGGTGAAAAATTTCACAGATTAGCTTATGTGTAATGTGAAAAATTATACATAAAACTAATTCATGAAATTTTTCACCTCTTTTTTACCTCTCTACCAAACATGTTACAGGAAACAATTTGCATTTGGTGCTTTATAAAAATAGGATAGACGTTCATCATTCATGCACTTTTGCCTCCTCCCCTATGCACGATGTGATTAGAGGTGGGATGAAGTCAGAATGAGATATTTCCTGGGTTGGGATCATGGGAAAGCCTATTGGATGCAATTGACTTTATTTGTTTAATTTTGTTTAGGGTATCTTATAGAGATGGAGGTATTGGAGCAGTGTCACAGCAACTTTGCACTGCCCTAACCAGATTACAGATGGGTCTAACAAAGGATGAGATGAATTGGACGGTGGAACTAAAATAGGGATTTGAAAGCAAAATGTACCTTGTGTGTCTTTGTTGAAATCTCTTAAAATCCCTGCTTTACAAGTTTTCTTAATTCTTCTTTCGTATCCAGTGAATTGCTGCAGATAGTTAAGCTTACTTTGACGTGTGTATTGCTATACTATTATATGATTATTATTACAAAACTCACACCAGAGAGAATGAATTGATACTGAATGAATGAAAAAACTTGTGTCAATGCATTGAGAAGAGTGTTTATATAACAACTAATGATACTACACAACTGTATCTTAATCAAGATTCTTAATCTTGAGTGTTATTAAAATATGAGATTTTTATCCTATATATACTTCCTCTAATTTTTGAATAATGCACGAATTATTTTATTGCATTATTTAGCATTAAAAACAAAAGTTAATATGTTTGTATTTATTGGTTTGACCTATTCACTATCTAACTCATTCAAAAAGAAAGAGCTATTGGACAAAAGTATATAGTACATTATCCAGAGATAGACCTTATAATTTTTTGCGAGGGTATGTCCGATAGTGAATTCCAATTTTGTGAATACAAAAATGAAATATTAGTACTCAAACAAAGCTTCAATAGATTTCATAGTTTTTCCTAATTTCTCCTTTCTAAAATTCTAGTGATATTGAGATCATACTAAGAGCTGAAAGACAAATATATGTAGTTTGTAGTTCTTATTTTCCATCTCCAAAATGTTTGCCTAAATCTAAACATGGCTCGAATAGAGGAAGAATATTACAACTAGAAAATATTGGATCCCACTCCTTTGTTGATGTTTCGTAATGTCGTGAATAGAAAATGATGATACCGTTAATTTAACCACGAACATTCTTTCATTAAAGAATAACGATTAATAAATAAGTAGGTCTGCAAAATATTAGGAATTTGAGCTCGCGACTAAATATTTAAGACAAAGAATAATCTAACACCCTAAACGAAGAAAAAAATACGTGGCCAAACCTGATAAGAAGAATAAATAAAAACCAACATAAAATTCGGTTTACCACAATATCTTCTTGATATGCGTCCACAAGAATACCACTATCGATGAGGATTGAATTCTCATTAGCTCACAAAGCATGCTTTTTCAATTGTACTTCAAAATGTGATATCTGAAACTTTGTCTTATCCCTCTCTTTTTGACTTGAATCCTCCATCTTCATTTTCAAGCCTTTTAACTCCTGAGGAGGAAGAAACCGCATTGCTAGCTAGTCAATCCCTTTTCGGGAGGAGAAAAAGTGCCCTTTAACACCATGGGGTCAATGACACTAATCAGTGGTCATGCTTACGTAAAATGAGCTAACCCCATAATTATAAGAGACTGATTTTGATCCATATGTGTAAAAGAGTTTTTTATTATTATTTAATGATATATTTTTATTTACAAGATTTTTAAAGTAATAGATAATTAAATCAAATATTTTTGACACTATCAATATATCAAAATTAAATTTTAACATCAAATTTTGACAAAAAGTTTCCGAATCTATGAGACGTTTGATCTAATCCATAATCAAAGGGCTAATCCCCTAAATTAGACTCAGGCCAGCTTGACATAATGGTGTTCTCAAATTTACATGTAAGTAGTGAGTTCGCAGGTTCATTTGACAAGGTAATCCTAAAACTTCACCTTGCTAATGCTATAAGGATCTTTCTTTCAAAATCTGTGTGCAAATCACTATTACATGTTTACATTTTAGTTTGCACACTTTAAATTATATTTTGAAGGGTGTAAATTAAATCTTAATTCATTTTAATATATTTAGTAAAATCAAATTAAAATGTGCTTTAATATGATTTTTGTGTTAAAAATGAAAAAAAAAATTACTTTTCCATAGAGTTAAACACAAATTATAAATCAAATAAACACACTACAATCACAAATAAAATATAACTAGAAAGTTAAATAAAAAAAGAGGCGGATTATGTTATGCACCTGAATAAGTATGGTACATTTAACAGACAAAATTATTGCCATAAAAGTGATTAGTTATTGCAATAAAAGTAAACTATAATAGACAAAATTTAACATTTATAAAAATATAAAAATACAACTACAAAGTAGAAGCAACCATGCGTATGTATATATATTTTGGGAATCACATTAAATGGTTTCTTCGTGTTGCTTTTTCAAACATATATAGGGCTGTGTACCAAGTTCAGCATTGAGCATAACAAGGTCAAGAATCAAGAATACATCCGTAAAATAATGCTTATATATATATGAACAGGTTTAATATTCTAACATTGTCATACAAATACAAAACTGTTTATATAGAAGATACAATTTTTTAAATGTATAAATAAATAATTAACATTTGACATTTATAATGGTCAATATTATTTGTTTATAGAAGCATATTCTGCATTGCAATGTAATATACGATTTAGCTAATACAAGTGCACACAAAAAAAATAGAGAATTAATCATGTGTATATAAAAAGAACAAAAACATATACAAGATCCAAAATGTCTAAGCTTATAAATTTTTATAATAGCAATAACAAGAAAAAGAAAATATTTGAACTATTTAGTGCTCTGAATGTCTATCATAATAGCGTTCCTCAGTGAACGTGAGTCATCACATATATGTGTGAGGTGAATTCCAAGCTGGAAATATATATATAAAAAAAATCCTTAATTACCACGTCACATGTAAAAGGAATCTTATATCAAAGAAATTTTTTCATAAGAACACAAAATAAACCTATTACCAATTGATGTGAATTATAGATGTGTTATATTTACCGAAGAAAGTGTGTAATTGATACAAATGTTATTGAAAACAAAATATTGTAAAAAATTGTTTCATGAGCACTAAAATAACTTTTCTGAGATCCCTTCTTTATAAAGGAACAGAAGATGACATCATACTTACAATTGTTTCATTGCGCAACTCTTGAGAACATTTTGAATTTACTTTTTGTTGGATGGAAAAAATACAATCGGCTAAATTTCTTGAAGAAACTTATCCGATTAGCAATATTCCAAAAATTATCAATATTCAGATGATTAATACCAAGGAGGATACTCTACTCCTTAGCAAATAGACTCCTCAAATGATTTACGGGAGCAAGCCTTTGAGCAAGATTGGTCAATTAAGAATTAGAATAGAAACTTGAACTTCTATTAATTAACCATGAGTTCATACAAAGCCTTGGAGATGGATAATGAAACTAAAGAAATAATATAAAGCTAAAGAGAAAACTAAAATGTAGAAAATAAAAACTAATAGTTCAAAATGACATTATGTATGTTTGATCTTAGAGCCCTTTTCTTCTTTGTGCATGAACCTTTTATAATATTCTTTGACTCTTGCCACTTTCTTATTTCATGCATGTAGTGATCTTCCATGGTCCCACATTCTTAGTAGTGGTAACCGTTGCTTTATCATGGCTTCAGTCTCCAACTACTCTTCTATCATCAACTATTGGGTTCAATCATTTTTCTTAGCCCAAAATTCTATTTAGCTGATACAACACTTTTAAGTCTATCATTACTTCTCAACTGATGAACATTTGCCTTGGACCCAATTACTTTTCTTGGCCCATTCTAGTTTCTAACCAAGCCCAATTTTGGGTCATTTGTCAGCCTATAATTATCCTAATTTATGGTGTCAACATATGCTCCCCATACATTACCTAGCGTATGGCTAGATACTTAGCTAAGTAATGTATTTAAGCTCATTACCATTATTGTTCTTTCCATTACAGCTACCGTACAAGTGATTCCCTCTTCCAGCCGATGAATCTCATATGATAATCAACCAATGTCTCATCTAAGGGAACTTGCAGCAGCCAATGATGCCCTACCAGATCAAGTTTTGGAAGGAAATAAAGCTTCTTCTCCACAAAATTCTGTTGCCCCTACTACTCTTCGGCAGGCTAACATTGCATTCTTCTTATCTTATGTTTTGCCATCCTTAATGACTTGATATTAATCTCTATGAGTAAAACTGCATCTTGACCATAGGTTAGTCTAAAAGAAGTTACACCTATAGCCTTATTTCTTGAATATCTATAGGCCCAAAGAACCTCAGATAATGCCTCATACCATTTCCTCGGCTGATCCTTGATGGTTCTTTTGATCATATCAATTAGAACCTTATTAGTTGCCTCGGCTTGACCATTAGTCCGTGCATAATAAGGTGATGAATGGATTAATTAAATTCCATATTCTTGTATAAAAGATTTCACCTTATCTCATATGAACATGATGCCTTAGTCAGCCATTATGGTTTCTAAAATGCCAAAATGATGTATTATTTGTCTTTCAATAAATCTTATGACATCAGCTTGTTATATATTTGTAATTGGCTAAGCCTCTAATAGTTGAGGATTCGGCTGTTGCTCAACAACTTGCAAACTATTTTGGTAATAGCTCGGCTGCTGTACCATTAGCTGACACACTGGAGGTCGAGAGCTCGGCAGTCGAGCAGCAAATTGCAAACAATTCTGCTGACTATTCGACTGATTAACTAACCGAGCCTTTGGCTGCACAGTTTGCTGTTGAGCAACTAGCTGCTGTAAAATCAATTGAGACACCGAAGGTTGAGAGCTTGGCAGATGAGCAACAAACTGCGAACAATTTTTCTGACTATTCAGCTTATTAACTAACTGAGCTATCGGCTGCACAATTTGCCATTGAGCAACTGGCTGCCCTCATGGAATGATGTACACGGGTTGATTTATTACTTAAAGTGGAGATAATCCCCATGATTGCTCTACAACAAAATCATCCTGTGCTTTGTATGCATTCCTCCAAGGGAGGAGAATTGAGTCTGCCTAAGTAGGTACCTATTTTAGTATTTTTTGTTTTAAGCTTGAAATCAACTTGAATTAACAGATCAGCCAGACATTGGATTAACCCTTATCTCCAATCAGTTAATGCCATCGGCTGATAGTTGATCATCATTTTCCATACTATTGACATTATGCATCATGAGTTTATATCTAGAGGCATGCTATTATGAAGTTAGTCATCTCCATATTGGTCTCTTTAGAATCCTTTTGAGTCTTGCCCAACTTCCTTAAGATTCCCAACGGTATAACATTTATAATGGCGCCACTATCTACCAACATTTAGTTGATTAATTTGCCATCAATATAAGCATTTTCTTCATCGACTACTTTCTCATCGGCTGAATCACAATCGACAAAGGCAACCAGTTGAAAACCTCTAGGTCCTGCTCCCTTTCTATTATGAATTGCTCAACTCGAGTTACTTTCCACAACAGTTGAGCCAAATCACAATGTTCCAAGACAATGAGCTTCTCTCTCAGCTGAGGGTTCATATTGTTTACAGCAATGGAGGCACATTCAGATTCTAGTAGTTGGATGATGCACTTCCCTTTAACCCTCCTAAATCTTTCCACAAACTCTACTACAGGCTCACTTGCTTACTGTTTGATCCCTAACAAATCAAGAAAAGAAGCTTTTGGTTGTGGCTTATAAAACCTATCATGGAATAAACGTTCCATGTTAGCCCATCTTTGTACAGAGTTTGGTGGCAATGTTGAGTACCAAGTGAATACTGCCCCAATTAAGGATAATGGAAACAATTGTAGTCTTAGAAAATCATTTTGACTTGCCTTAGTACATTGGGCTATAAATTGGCTAACATGTTCCATAGTTAACTTGCCATCTTCCCCAGAAAAAGTTGTAAAATCTAGGATTCTAAAACCTCTTGGAAATTGTACCCTATCTACCCAATATGGGCATGGTTTCCTGTAAATCGGTCTCTCTAAAGGTCATAATTGTGCTCCAAAATGCCTTTTATAGTCTCAGCAATCATATTTGAATCAATTAGCTGAGGTGCAACCCCCCTTGGCTCAACACAAAGTTGAAGCTAAACAAGTGCTACATGCCGATTGACCCCTTGTTCCGCTCCTTGAGGGATTCTGTGGGGCAGCTGCGTATGCTGTAAAGGGTACATCGACTATTGGGGCACATTCACAGGCTGAGACATATGGTTTGGTGGTTGCACGTACGTTGGCTGTGCTGATCCTCCAGGCTGGATGGATCATCCAATAATCGGCTAAACATTTAGCTCTGGATTATAGGGGCTCCCTCGATTATCCCCTTGAGACCAACTTGTCTGACCTGCTAGATCAATCGTTGTATGAATATGTTGTTCCCAATTGCCATTGAGGCCAGTTCCTAGTCCCGTGTTACTGATAATCCTAAATTTCTGGTGCATTCGAGGGCCTTTTCACTATTTGTATTTGCCCAAGTTGGGGTCCTTGGTGCTTCTCAGCATAAGTCATTGTCTTATCATTGGTCTCAGGAGCATTTGTATACATAGATTCAGCCGATTGACCCTGAGTTTGCCATCTTCCTTTCTGTTATTGCTGAAATATCTGCAACTCATTTTGCACCATTGGCTTCACTATCCCAGCCAATTGCTTAGATACTTCTTGCATTAGATCGTTTACTCCTGCTTCGATTCGCTACCGTATGAAGGATGTGGACATCACTAGTGGCTGCCTTTTCTCGCGTCCAGTCTGTGTAGAGCTAGTTATGTTAGGAAAGGCTGCCGAATCCCTTGGCAGCTGAAAGGTAACAGCTGTATTCGGTTGCTCTAAAATCACCCCTTGGGGCGTCGCCGAGGCTACCGCATATATAGCCATTGCCCCCTACTTTTGGCTGTGGGGTCGAACTTGAATCCCTCAGCAGCCAAGAAGCAACAACTGTATTCGGCTGCTCTAAAATCACCCCTTAGGGCATAGTCAAAGCTGCCGCATACGTAGCCAATTGCCCCCTTGCTTTTTGCTTTGGGGTGGAACTTGGATTGTAATTTATTGAACTCATGTTGATCACCTTTCCGGATCTTAAATTCATATGTTAAGTATGATCTAATCCTAGAATAGGAAACTCTCGCCGACCTGATCTTGGAGGTCCCACTGGGCGTGCCAATTTTATGTTGGATGAAAAAAATGCAATCGGCTAAATTCCTTGAAGAAACTTGTCCGATCAGCAACATCCCAAAGACTACCAACATTAAAACGATTGATGCCAAGTAGAGTACTCTGCTCCTTAGCAAATAGACTCCTCAAATGGTTTACGGGAGCAAGCCTTTGAGCAAGATCGGTCAACTAAGAATTGGAATAGAAACTTAAACTTCTATTAATCAACCATGAATTCATACAAAGTCTTGGAGATGGATGATGAAACTATAGAAATAACATAAAGCCAAAGAGAAAACTAAAAAGTAGAAGATAAAAGCTGATAGTTCAAAATGAGATAATGTATGTTTGATCTCAGAGCCCTTTTCTTTTTTGTGCATGAGCCTTTTGTAATCTTCTTTGACTCTCATCACTTCCTTATTTCATGCATATAGTGGTAACCGCTGCTTTATCATGACTTAAGTCTCCAATTACTCTTCTATCATCAACAATTGGGCTCAATCATTTTTCTTAGCCCAACATTTCATTCACCTGATACAACACTTTTAAGTCTATCATTATTTCTCAGCTGATGAATATTTGTCTTGGACCCAATTGCTTTTCTTGGCTATTCTAGCCTCTAACCAAGCTCAATTTCGTGTCATTTGTCAGCCTATAATTATCCTAATTTATGGTGCCAACACTTTTTATAGAAGATAGAGTGAGTACAAGATACAAATAGCATTGTGTTACAACATTTAAAAGTAACGTATTAAATATGAAACATGTTTATAAAAATGTTTATGAACAACATAAGGACATCTCATTTGTGACACTTCATAATCTGGAATATGGGAGTTTTGAATTCCCATAACCTGGAACACTCAATAATCGTGTAATCCTAATAGCAATACACCAAGATTCTTTTGTAGGAGTAATACTGGTGATAAAGTCATAGTTAGAAGACATAAGTATGATACTAAGATATGATATAGAAACCCTAAAAATAAGAAGTGAGGAAAATAGAGAAATCAACAAATTAGGGAGTGAGTTTGTACTTGTAATTTTATATATATATATATATATATATAGAGAGAGAGAGAGAGAGAGAGAGAGAGTAAAGAGTTTAATTGGTATGCATTGATAGTGTAAAATAGTTTTACACTGTCAACCAATAAAAATATTGGAAAGTGAGAAATTATAGTGGGCCCCTCATTATAATCAGTGATTATTTGTATGAGCTGGCACTTTCTACTATTTCTATTGGCTAACAGTGTAAAACTATTTTACACTATCAGTATATTTAAATTAAATTCAATAGTAAATACGTAATACATAATTACTATTCAATCAATTATAATCAATTAGTCTGAAGAATGATTATTGAGCAATGCAAAAATAAATGATTTTATACAATCAAGCTGAAAGGTAATTATTATCAGCGATTTTAGAACAAATAGAATGAAAGGAACTTATTTTAAGCGGTTTTTATACAATGAAGATTGATTATATTCAGCGATTTTTATACATTCAAATTAATTTTAGAATTCCTCAAATTTATATACCTGATTCTGAGCATAAATCAAGGCATGTAATAGCAAATTTCAACGTTCAAAAAGCTGAATTTAAAGAGAATAATATATACAGGTGTTTGAATTAAAGAATTTAAATTTTCCTTATCAAACTTTCCTTATTTGAATTAAAGAATTTAAATTTTCCAATGTCTGAGCATAAATCAAGGCATATTAGCAAATTTGAATGTACAAAAAGTTGAATAAAAACTATTAATTAATTGACTTAAAACAGGCAATTAATTTATAACAGGTGTTTTTTGAAACATATGATTAGAATTGCCTTGAGAACACACACACACACACACACACATATATATATATATATACAATGAATGAGTAATAAATTTAAATAGAATTTGAATTTAAATAGAATAATATATACGGATATTTGAATAATATTGGGGTGTGGAACTCACGACATAGGGGACTCACCTCATGTACGAATATATAATAAGATACACTATTATATAGAAGAATTTCTTATCATTCCAAGCCTTCACTGGATCCCATTCTCATTGTTACTTACTCTGACTAATTCTTTACCTTCAAAGTTGCTTAGTCCTTTAATGAGTTTGGAAAAAATTTCAACATTTTCAGACTGTTGACAAAGTCGTCTCTCTTGAGCTAGATGTGACAGTTAATTAGTAAAAATTTATTTTTAAAAATATATTTATCTTTAAATTAATAAAATATAATTATAATTTATTAGATAAAAATAATTGATTCATCCCTCAACTTACTTTTTATTTTTAAATTTACCGTTTAACTAATAAATATTTCAAATTTATCCTTTAAATAATAATAATTTTAAATTTATGTTCTAACTTTTAAAAAGTAAACACATTTGTTTTCTTTTCAATCTTTTTATAAATATTGTTTGTTTCATTAAAGGATAGATTTGAAAATATAACTGATCATATAAGATGTTATATATATTATTTTTTCTAACTTAAATGTCAAATAAAATTTTTTTCATCGGTGCAAGTAATATTATTTATAAAGGGGGAAAATATGTTCAATTTTTTAAAATTAGAGAGCGAATTTGAAACATTTATAATTTAAAAGGAAAAATTTTAAAATAGAAAATAAGTTAAAGGATGAATTCATTATTTTTGCCAATTCATTATATACTCTCACTATTTTGACTTTAAACACAAACTCACCTTAATTTTTTTAATTAAGAGTGATATGCAATATACAGGTTAAATAACAAATTAACAAGGTCCTTAGAAACTTGAATCATGTACATTAAATGTATCAAGAGAGAAAAATTCTTGTATCCTTCATGTAGGAAATTGATTCTTCCTTTGTAATATCATCTCAACCCTTGATTCTCTCTCTCTCTCTCTCTCTCTCTCTCTCTCTCTCTCTCTCTCTCTCTCTCTATATATATATATATATATATATATATATATATATATATATATATATATATATATATATATATATATATATATATATAAACCCACATATGCACATGCATATATGTGTGTGTGTATATTTGTGTATTTGCTCTTGTTTAACTAAATAGATATGTTATACGAACATAGTTCTGCAGACATCTAAATTGACTCTAGGAATTTATATGCAAATGAAACAAGTGAGACTTCATATATATTACAGTGGAATCTACTTGTGTAGAAATATAACCAAAATATAAGGAATTACGTATTAATAATTATGGATTTATAATATATTATTGATCAATCTAGTGAAAATATTTCTCATTTATTGTGTGAGTATTATTGATAGAGGTTGTCATCTTTCTTTTTTGGTGGCACAGTCCCTTTATTCTCTTTTTATTTTTTTATTCTATCTTTTATCTTATTTTTGTTGTCTTTTTTGTGGAATTTTTGCTGTTCCTTTGTAGATGTTTTTATTATCCTGTTTATGGACGTTTTAGTTTTCTCTAATAGATATTTTTATTTTGATATTTTTATAGATGAGAAAGTCATTCGGATCTTTTTTGAAAGGAGGCATAATATATTTTTCAAACTGCAATACTGTTCGTGTTGGTCTCCGATATAAAAAATGCTTAGACATCGATAGTCTTCGGGTAAGAAGCAAAGCCACATATTGTTGGCTAGTTCAAAATATAGAACATATTTATTTCTTATTAAATTTTGGATCTGATATGTCTTTTTTAATTTATAAGTGTCATTAGGCTTAATTATGAATAAAATAGCCTTTCTCGTCAAATAATGTACCTGAAATCCTAATTATTTATACATTAATTTCCCGAAATATTGTAATAAAAACATTTCCCTTAATTAAATAATATGTCGTTGCTTTCGACTCATATGTTAGTCACAGAACAATAGCTAAACGTCACTTTAATTTTTCTTTTTCAAACATTTCACATTATGCTCACACTATGCAACTACTATTATTCCTTATTTAATAGTGGCTGGAAGCACTAACGAATCAAAGTCAAGAAAGTTGCCTTGAGCTGTAACCTTTATATGTTGGAAGATAGATAGAACTCTGTCACAAAGGCTCTTTCAAACCTCTTAGCTAGGTTAGGTCCACGATTACCACCCAAAAAGAAAAATTAGGAAGAAAGTCACCCCCACGATTCTTTCTTTCTATTTTATTTTTTTTTTTTTTTCGATTTTCTTTTTTGGATTTTGGGAGTATTCACATATTTTTTTCTGGGGCGAGACTAATTTTTATTTTTTCTTTTTCTCTTTGATAAAATGGTTAATTAATTCAGTACCTTATAAAAGACCGGTTGAGAACCGAGAAGAGATGGTGGCCTACCACGAAGACCATTTCCTTCCATTGTTTAAAAATTGTGAACTTCTGTTTCTTCCAAATCATTTCTTTGTTTTCCACGCACCTTAAAGTTTGTAACGAACACAGTGAAAATTCAACTGCCTCCTACTTTATAAATGGTATGTGTTTGACTTTCTCGCCTTCATTTCGTTGTCAAGTCAACTTCTATTTATAGTTTCTAATTTCTTTTGATGCTGATTTCTCATCCGCAGGTTGAAGCTGTGGCGAAGATACCTGAAGTGTCCACAATAACAATAATACTAATGTAGATTAACTGGAAAGCCGCCACAACTTGCCCCACTAAGGACGCGGTCTTTTATCTGTGGTCGTCATCAAACTCTTCCTGTTTCTTTATTATTATTATTATTATTATTATTATTATTTTCCAATTTTCATTAATTGTGATGATGGCAAGGTTAGTTTATTCCATTCAGTAAAATAACAAGAACAAATTAGCACACTTTTATTTAATGTCGAACTATGCTGACGAGAAATAGGAGATACAGTGATACGATCAAAAGAGCATCCTTCGATTAAGAGTGTGATCGCAGTGCCAGTAAATATACCCGCACCTAACAAAAACATACTTAAATTAATTGCAATGAACATTCAAAAGTCAGTGCTTGTGATCATTAATTTTGTTAAATATGTAAAATCTTCTGAAAGAGTATTCAGACTTGTAGTGATCAATGAAATGAACGAAACTCCTTAAACGCACAAGGCCTTCCAAAAGACACACGAGAAATAGATCAAGAACACCTCAGCAACTAGGCAAACTCCTTAGGTAATTTATGTGTGACCACGCTAAATGTATTATTGATGTCGATTATTCCTAGAAAAGAAAGAGGGTAGTGGGAAGTTGCCATAATTAATCGTAATTTTATTTGCTTCGAAAGAATTTAATTTATAGATAAATTTTCAAGAGTTTGTTCAATTCTCACAAATGTAAAGTAATGGGATAAATTGTAATACGCATGCACTCATCATACCGTTGCTATGCCCTTGTTTTGTTTATAATTTTGGTTAGCCGAATGATAAGTTGATTGTGGCATGTATAACACCCGTTCATAATAAAGTTAATAGCACAACTTTACATAAAAAGTTTGGAGTTGGACATTAATATATATAAATACAGCACAGAGTTTAGGAGCAGAAATAACGTTCTGCTTGCCTTAAACTAAACATTTTTAAACCGATAATAAAACTACAATTTATTTAATTACAACTCCATATATTTTTGTCAGCTGGAAGAGTCCATCTTCTTTTAGGGCGTTACTTGACTAATCTGAAACCATCAGAAATAGAGTGAGAATTTAAAATTCTCAGTAGATAATGAATAGTTCTAAAGTATTTGAACTATGATGGTTCCAGCCGTGTCTTAGCACGGAAATTCACACGGCTACTGTATCATAATCTCATCACATCACTTATCAGAAGATCATAATATTATGAGCAATAAATGCTTAAAAATATATGTTATGCAATACATAAAGTAACAAGCATTAATATCAATATAATATTTTTATTTTAATTTTCACTTTCCTTTGTCTGCTTGTCTCACACATATTCGAAGGCCTTCTCTTAGGGAATTCCCATTCTCTAGTGATACTTTTAACATTGTGACGATAAAGCGAGACTTTTCATACGATAACCAAGGCAGGTAACATAAAAGGATCTTGCATCTTATCCCTCTGCCTTCTTGGCGGTTAGCAGCAAATCTTAATTAAATATCTTTCATTCCAAACACGTACTTGCCATAATTCATAAATTCATAATAAATATACAAATGCATAAACTTAAGCAATATAACTTAACTAAAAGACTCAAGTAGTATAAGATAAATAATAATTTTCAATAATAAATTTAGCTCATAATAAATCATACAATTAATAAGTGGAATAAATTGTAGAAACTATAAATTAGTTCATCAGTTTAAAATAACCAAAATATGCAAAGACTTAAATAATATAAACTTGAGTAAAATGAATAACATAATATTTCAACAAAATTTCTCAAAAATATAAATCATAATATAATTAAATTCATCATAATAAATTAAATAACAAAACAGAACATAAAACGAATAAAACTGCACAAAATATAATTAAATTTATAAACCGAAAATGAGTAAAGTGCTTAAGAATTAAAATAATATTTATTCTTGTTTAAACAATATCTTAATAACAATAATAATAATAATAATAATAATAATAATAATGAGAAGCAATAGTATAAAGGAACATCAATTAAATTAACTTGACAGGATAAATAAAATTAATAGGAATGATAATTAGTAATAATATAAATTAACATCAGTGGAAATAACTTGAAACAATAAATAAAATATATAATTAAACAATAAAATAACTTAGAATGATAAATAGAATAAATTGCAACAAGAATAATGCTGAGCAACTTTTATAAATAAAAGAACTATGAATATAAAATAAACTGTGATAATAACATAACATACAATAAGTAAATAAAGCCATGGTTTTACTTCGCAAATAATTTCATTATCTACCTTTAATTATTGTAGACAGTTGGAAGTGATTTGGATACACTGATCTTCTCCTTGTTCTCGTCTACCGTCCCTTCTTCCTTTCTATCTTTTCTTTCACTCTCTCATGCCCTTCATATCTACACACACACAACTACATTTACTCTCTCTTATTTTTCATTCACACACTTTCATTTGCACTATCCTTTATTTATAATCGCTCGAGTTGGTTGGGAGATTACCGATTTATTTACGCACTGTCATTCTTCAACAAGCATATTAATTGCCATGTTATTTTCTTTGTTACATTTATTACCTTTGTTCTCTTTTTGTCAAACTTAAAGACTTTAATCCAAAAACTTACGCTACTGACATGAATGTTTCTTCTTTTTCCTTTTTTTTTTCTTTCCCTAAAGTCTTCATAGACTTCTGTAAGTGTTCATCTTTATATATATATATAACACATGTTCACACATGTAACACCTATATGTATATACTTAATATTATTCTTTTATTAAATCTAATATTCAATTATCTCCATATATATTATTGATAACATAATGTATTTTGAAGTTACTTTTACTAATTTATAATTTTACTTTAGAAAGTTAATGTACATAATTTAACTATTTGATCAATCAATTATTGTCAAACAAATCAAATAAATTAATTTGCTATGCAAGAACCATTTATAACATAAGGGATGTTACAATTCTCCAATCCTTTTAGGAATTTTGTCCTCAAAATTTACTAACCTGTTTGATATAACTCTGGATATGATTTCTCAATTTTGTCTTCCAATTCCCATGTTGGTTCTTCATGTGATAATCCCTTCCAAACCACTTTGACTAAAGGAATTTCTTTCCCTCTTATGTGTTTGACAGATCGATCTATGATTTGAACTGGTTTAATTTCAAAAGTCAAATCGTCTCTTACTTGCATCGTTTCATATTCTATGATGTGTGAAGGGTCAAAGCAATATTTTCTAAGTTGAGAGACATGAAAGACATTATGAAGGTTTGAAAGATTAGGAGGAAGTGCAATTTGATATGCAACAGGGCCTACTCTTTTGAGGATTTGGAATGGACCAATAAATTTTGGATTTAACTTTTTGGATTTGAGGGCTTTGCCAATCCCAGTAGTAGGAGTGACTCTAAGAAAAACATGGTCACCTTCTTTAAATTCTAGAGGTCTCCTTCTGCGATCAGCATAACTTTTTTGTCTACTTTGAGCAATGAGTAATCTTTCCCTAATGAATTTGATCTTTTCCATGGTCTATTGCCCCAAATCGGGTCCTAGCAAACTTTTCTCTCCTACTTCAGACTAACACAAGGGAGATCTACATTTTCTACCATACAGAGCTTCAAATGGTGCCATTCCTATGCTGGAGTGGTAACTATTGTTATAGGCAAACTCTATCAATGGTAAATGAGTATCCCAACTTCCCTGAAGTTCTAACACACAAGCCCTAAGCATGTCCTCTAAGGTCTGAATAGTTCTTTCTGTCTGACCATCTGTCTGAGGGTGGTAAGCTATACTAAAACGAAGTTTAGTACCTAAGGCTTCTTGTAGAGCTACCCAAAACTTAGAGGTAAATCTAGGATCCCTGTCTGAAATCATGCTTGTTGGTATCCCATGCAATCTTATAATTTCTTGGATATAAACCTGAGCCAGCTTATACAATGGGCAACTAATTCTTATTGGCAGTATATGTGTTGACTTGGTCAATCTATCAACTATTACCCATGCTGCATCATATCCTGAGGGAGTCTTAGGTAATCCTACCACAAAATCTATTGATATACTATCCCATTTCCATTCAGGAATGTCTAAAGGTTGTAGGAGTCCTACAGGTTTCTGGTGCTCTATCTTAACCTTCTGACAGGTAAGACATCTAGCTACAAAACTAGCTATGTCTCGCTTCATCCCATTCCACCAAAACAACTTTCTGAGGTCTTGATACATCTTGGTTCCACCAGGATGCATAGTAAACTTACTATAATGTGCTTCAAATAAAATTTTATTTCTCAGTTCTTCATTATTTGGCACACAAAGTCTTCCCTCGTATGTCACAACTCCTTTCTCATCAATTTGGAAATACTCAACTTGTTCTGTTTGAAGCCTATTCTTCAGAGACTTCAGAAATTCGTCACTTTCTTGAGCTTGTCTTATTTGATTCCTCAAATCATATTCTATTCTAAACTCACTAGCATATAAACAGTGAGGTTTCAAGGATATTGAAATCTTCAAATCCCTAAATTCCTCTAATAACTTATGCTCCTCTATCATCATTAGAGACATATGCAGGGACTTTCTACTCAAGGCATCAGCCACCACATTAGCCTTGCCAGCATGATACTTCAACTCAAAATCATAGTCCTTCAAAAACTCTATCCACCTTCTTTGTCTCATATTCAATTCTTTTTGATCAAAAAGATATTTCAAACTTTTATGGTCACTATATACATCAAACTTCACTCCATACAAATAGTGTCTCCAGATTTTTAAGGCAAATACTACGGCAGCTAGCTCTAGGTCATGGGTTGGATAGTTTTCTTCATGAGACCTAAGTTGCCTAGAGGTATAAGCCACAACCCTTCCTTCTTGCATCAACACACAACCTAGTCCTTTCTTTGATGCATCACAATAAACTACAAAATCTTTTCTAGGATCAGGAATTATTAAGACTGGGGTAGAGGTAAGCCTATTCTTTAACTCTTGAAAATTGGCTTCACACATTGAGTTCCACTCAAAAGATTGGTTTTTCCTAGTTAACCTAGTCAAAGGTAAAACTAGTTGAGAGAATCCTTTGATGAACCTCCTATAGTAACCTGCCAATCCCAAAGAACTCCTAATTTCAGTTACCGTCTTTGGTCTCTTCCAGTGAACTACAGCTTCAACTTTACTTGGATCTACTGCTACCCCTTCTTGAGTGATTACATGACCTAAGAATCTCACCTCACTTAACCAAAACTCACATTTTGCTAACTTAGCATACAATTGCTTCTCCTTCAAGATTTGCAACACTATTCTAAGGTGTTGTTCATGTTCCTCCCTCGTCTTAGAATAGATGAGGATATCATCTATGAAGACTACTACAAACTGGTCAAGGTAAGGCCTAAAGACTCTATTCATGTAATCCATGAATATTGCAGGAGCATTGGTAAGTCCAAAAGGCATCACAAGATATTCATAATGCCCATACCTAGTTCTGAAGGCTGTCTTAGGTATATCTTCCTGTTTCACTCTTATCTGATGGTATCCTGACCTCAAATCAATTTTGGAGAAGACTGAGGCTCCTAGTAGCTGATCCAACAAGTCATCTATCCTAGGGAGCAGATATTTATTTTTGATTGTGACTTTGTTCAACTGCCTGTAGTCAATACACAACCTCATACTTCCATCTTTCTTCTTGTCTAAAAGAACAGGTGCACCCCAAGGAGACACACTTGGCCTAATGAATCCTTTAGCCAACAATTCCTCAATTTGTTTCTTAAGTTCAGTTAACTCTAAAGGAGACATTCGATAAGGTGCAAAGGATAAGGGTCCTGTTCCTGGCACAAGATCAATGGAAAACTCAACCTCTCTTTCAGGTGGAAGGTTCACTGTATCATTAGGAAACACATATGGGAATTCACTTACTATAGGTATGCTATCTATTTCCTGCTCGACCTCTAAATTCAAAGAATAAAGTAGGAACCCTTGAGCTCCTTCTGAGAGACACTTCTCTACTTGAGTGGCATTAAGGAATAAGGAATCAGAAGACTTTTGTTTATTGAGTGGGTCATTGGGAAAATAGGCAAGTCTTCTGGAACAATCTAGGATAATGTCATTGTTAGATAACCAATCCATTTCAATTATGATATCAATACCCATCAAAGGCAAACAAATGAGGTCAATGACAAATGATTTTCCTTCAACTAAAATAGGACAGTTCAAACAGACTCGGGAAGTAGAAACTTTTCCCCCTGTAGGAGTAGAAACTAATAAATCAAAAGGTAAGGATGATAAAGACAAGTTTAACTTCTTCACACAGTCAATAGATATGAAGGAGTGCGTAGCTCCTGAGTCAAACAATGCAATTAAGAGAGTGTTTTTAAGAAAACATGCACCTTTAATCATATCGGGAGATTGAGTTGCCTCTTTTCCACTCAGAGTGAATACTCTTCCTTTAGTTTGTGGTCTGGGCACAGGATTGTTCAGCAGCTTTCCAATGTTACAATCTTTGGCATAGTGTCCTGGCTTCCCACATCGGTAGCAAACATTTTGGCCAAAAAGACAAGGTCTGGAGCCATGAGATTTTCCACACTTATTGCACGAAAATATGGGTTCCCTAGCTGGTATCTGTCTACTCTTCCCTAGGTTCACTTTACTCTTAAAATCATTTTTCTTTTGCATTTCGGCTACCCTTTTTCTTTTGAGAAAACTCTGTCTTTCTCTTTCAAACTCCATTTCTAGAAAATTCTTTTCTGCTATCCTATACTTATTCACTAGAGTGGCAAAGTCCTTAATCTCTAGGGTGGATACCTTCTCTCTTATCTCGAGCCTTAACCCCCACTCAAATTTGGTAGCTTTCCAACGACCATCAGGGTTATGTTTCAAGTAAGAAGAGAATTTGGACAACTCATCAAACTTAGCTACGTACTGACCTATAGTCATATTTCCTTGCTTCAGTTGTATGAATTCAGCTTCTTTTTCATTCTTAACACTATCAGGAAAGTATTTGTCAAAGAAAGTGGTTAAGAATACTTCCCAGGTAATCTCAGTTCCACTAGATTCTAACAGGCTTTTGGCACCTCTCTACCAGTGTTCTGCCCCTCCTTCTAGCATATAAGTGGCAAAAATCACCTTTTGTGAATCCGCACATCCCATAACTGTAAAAATTTTCTCTAATTACATAACCCATTTTTCAGCTAAGATTGGATTGTAATCTCCATGGAATGAGGGTGGTGTAGCTTTCCTAAATTCAGAGAGTCCTTGGTAACAAGGATTGACCATAAGGGCTTCTCCTACTGAGTTTCCACTTCCTTCACCATGGTTATTATGGTTTCTGTCTTGAGTCTCTTGCAGGCGTTGCAGAACCATTCTGTTTGATTCTGCCTGGCCCATGACAGCTTCAGCCAGACCCTTCACAGCTCCCATGATCCCTGACAGAGTATCATTTGGTGAACTCTATACTTCTGAGATTTCTTGTCCTTCTGATGCCATATAATCCTACAAGTGCATAAACAACCCAATATTGAGTTGATCAGGCTCAATATTGTATAATTAGTGCATTGAGAATACTATAAGGCATGCAGAAAGGAAAATTGGAGCCAAATAACAAAGACTCAACTTTCACTTAATGCCTAATTATGCCTAGAACGGGGCTCTGATACCAAAAATATAACACCCGTTCATAATAAAGTTAATAGCACAACTTTACATAAAAAGTTCGGAGTTGGACATTAATATATATAAATACAGCACAGAGTTCAGGAGCAGAAATAACGTTCTGCTTGCCTTAAACTAAATATTTTTAAACCGATAATAAAACTACAATTTATTTAATTACAACTCCATATATTTTTGTCAGCTGGAAGAGTCCATCTTCTTCTAGGGCGTTACTTGACTAATCTGAAACCATCAGAAATAGAGTGAGAATTTAAAATTCTCAGTAGATAATGAATAGTTCTAAAGTATTTGAACTATGATGGTTCCAGCCGTGTCTTAGCACGGAAATTCACATGGCTACTGTATCATAATCTCATCACATCACTTATCAGAAGATCATAATATTATGAGCAATAAATGCTTAAAAATATATGTTATGCAATACATAAAGTAACAAGCATTAATATCAATATAATATTTTTGTTTTAATTTCCACTTTCCTTTGCCTGCTTGTCTCACACATATTCGAAGGCCTTCTCTTAGGGAATTCCCATTCTCTAGTGATACTTTTAACATTGTGACGATAAAGCGAGACTTTTACGCCACAGTAACCAAGGCAGGTAACATAAAAGGATCTTGCATCTTATCCCTCTGCCTTCTTGGCGGTTAGCAGCAAATCTTAATTAAATATCTTTCATTCCAAACACGTACTTGCCATAATTCATAAATTCATAATAAATATACAAATGCATAAACTTAAGCAATATAACTTAACTAAAAGACTCAAGTAGTATAAGATAAATAATAATTTTCAATAATAAATTTAGCTCATAATAAATCATACAATTAATAAGTGGAATAAATTGTAGAAACTATAAATTAGTTCATCAGTTTAAAATAACCAAAATATGCAAAGACTTAAATAATATAAACTTGAGTAAAATGAATAACATAATATTTCAACAAAATTTCTCAAAAACATAAATCATAATATAATTAAATTCATCATAATAAATTAAATAACAAGACAGAACATAAAACGAATAAAACTGCACAAAATATAATTAAATTTATAAACCGAAAATGAGTAAAGTGCTTAAGAATTAAAATAATATTTATTCTTGTTTAAACAATATCTTAATAATAATAATAATAATAATAATAATAATAAGCAATAGTATAAAGGAACATCAATTAAATTAACTTGACAGGATAAATAAAATTAATAGGAATGATAATCAGTAATAATATAAATTAACATAAGTGGAAATAACTTGAAACAATAAATAAAATATATAATTAAACAATAAAATAACTTAGAATGATAAATAGAATAAATTGCAACAAGAATAATGCTGAGCAACTTTTATAAATAAAAGAACTATGAATATAAAATAAACTGTGATAATAACATAACATACAATAAGTAAATAAAGCCATGATTTTACTTCGCAAATAATTTCATTATCTACCTCTAATTATTGTAGACAGTTGGAAGTGATTTGGATACACTGATCTTCTCCTTGTTCTCGTCTACCGTCCCTTCTTCCTTTCTATATTTTCTTTCACTCTCTCAGGCCCTTCATATCTACACACACACAACTACATTTACTCTCTCTTATTTTTCATTCACACACTTTCATTTGCACTATCCTTTATTTATAATCGCTCGAGTTGGTTGGGAGATTACCGATTTATTTACGCACTGTCATTCTTCAACAAGCATATTAATTGCCATGTTATTTTCTTTGTTACATTTATTACCTTTGTTCTCTTTTTGTCAAACTTAAAGACTTTAATCCAAAAACTTACGCTACTGACATGAATGTTTCTTCTTTTTCCTTTTTTTTTTCTTTCCCTAAAGTCTTCATAGACTTCCGTAAGTGTTCATATATATATATATATATATATATATATATATATATATATATATATATAACACATGTTCACACATGTAACACCTATATGTATATACTTAATATTATTCTTTTATTAAATCTAATATTCAATTATCTCCATACATATTATTGATAACATAATATATTTTGAAGTTACTTTTACTAATTTATAATTTTACTTTAGAAAGTTAATGTACATAATTTAACTATTTGATCAATCAATTATTATCAAACAAATCAAATAAATTAATTTGTTCTGCAAGAACCATTTATAACATAGGGGATGTTACAGCATGCGTGCAGGAAGCTATTCCAAGATAATTAAGAGATTCAGCTAATGTAAAATGGGTCCTTCTACTATGCATCATATTTATTATGGTGTATCACGCGCCATTGTGATCCAACACATAGGATTTAATGATGTATCAGTGTATCCATTATTTATCATCCGTTCTAATCCTCCTTCCATCTTCTACCTCATGCCTTTTCCCTCCTTCCCGTCTTCCTCAACATCGCAAATGTCATCTACCACCACCAATCGCCAACTGCCACCGTGCCAATCTCATCTCCGCCGCCTTCACGAGGAGCACCTCCACAGCTGCAATGCAGCACCTCGGTGACTGCAACGCCTGCTGCTCCTCATCAGATCTTCCCCCGATTCTCTAGCAACATCGATACTGGATAAGGCGACCTTGTCGGCAAGCTCTTTATGGAGAAGGCGCGAGCGAAGGAGGGGAGATGGTTGGTGTGGAGGAAGAAGAGAAGGCCACGATGGTGGCAGCCGCCAACTACCACCAAGGCGGTAGTGATGGTGGCGACGACGAGTACACCGCTGAGTGGGAGCTCGGCCTCCCCATCGCCGACGACCTCCCACCACTCTTCCAGCCGTTGATCCCGCCAGAGCTTGCCTATGATGCGTCAGAAGCAAGAGAAGGGGACAGGTTGCAGAGAACATGCTTCAGGTAGGGGAATAGAGTAAAAGTGTCCTCTGTATGGTGTGTCAGCATTAATCAGTCTATGGATGCGCCAAGTAATCTTGACCACACAACTGCTAGGTGCATGATGCACCATAAATAACCAAGGTGCATTGTAGACAAACCCATGCAAAATACTACCAATTCCTACTATAAGATGAATAATACCAAGATGAATAATACTATCAATTCCCACATTACTTCAAAAACCATTTGAAAGTTCTCCAAAGAGATTCCCTCAAGAGAAACTAAGTATCTCGGCTAATGGAATAACCATAAAAACGTAACACTTAAGTAACAGTAAAGGACAAACTATAAAGGCAAAATATAAAAATGCTGAAAGTAAAGGAAATGCACTAATGAGCACAAGTAAACAAAGCAAATTGGTGAAAACTTGAGTTATGTATTGATTGTCATGTTTGAACAAATTGCCTCAACCCAATATATATACATAGAAGTTCAAAGCTTAGACAGTTATTAGCATAATCCAGCCAACCATTAACATACATTTTGCTCGGGTTGACAATGTGCCACCTAATAATAACCGTTTTGGAAATCACTTCCGTTCTGTGTTCGAGTCCGATCTAGATGCTCTCTTCTCAGCATAACTGCCTCCAATTGCTCCCATTTCAATGGCCTTCAAGTGTCTCATGACAACATTGAACTATGTGCTTGCTTTCTTCATTAGTTAAGTCTTCTAACCTTTCAACCGTATTCTAGTGTTTTCTTAGTAGAGACTCTTAATTTAGGCCAATCCATCTATTCGGCTCACTACCTTTAGTAAATTTCTCTCAACCGTTCTGATTTCAATAATGTCTTTTGTTAAATAACTTTCGGCCTTAGTCTATTTAGCTTATTGTGTGTTCAACTAAATCTCCCTCCCTTGAATATAGTAACCTTGGCTAATTCTCTCTCGACTACAGCCTTTAATCGGCTATCAAGCCAATTTGACTATCTAGCATTTTTTGAGGTAATTAGCCTTTAATGTTTGTTTGTAATAGGAAAAAAAAAAAACCTAAGAAAAAGAAAAGAGAAGAAAAATAATTAAATATGGCACTTTTCATCATTTGAAGAGGGAAAAAAGTCGGGGAAAGAGAAAAAAAGTTGTCTCCTATTGAGAAGAAAATGAGAAATCATTTGTTATGTAAATTTATATCTTTATTCTTATAATTTTTTATTTATAGTAAAAGTAGTACTTATAAATTTATTTTATATACAATTATATTTTTTTGTCATCTTTTACAACTAAATAACATAAAAAAATATTTTTTCTTTATTTTTTTATTTTCTCTTTATATCCCAATAAAACATTTAATTCATCAATTTATAACTTTTAAGTACAATTCAGAAGATAAACAAAATATACATATCCTATCTGATCTAACCTGTGATTAGGAGTGTTAATGATACGATTTGAATTAATTTTAAGTAAAAAATCAATTCAATCTGCAAAGTATAATTTATTACAGTTTGAATTAGATCAATTTATTTTAAATTTTGGATCTAATCTAATTCGATCCAATTTTTATTTGTTTGGATTTGATCGGTTTGATTGATTTTTTATAAAATAAAATTTTAAGTTTAGAAAATAATAAAATAATAGTTACTTAAATCAATAAAATAAATAAATAAATATATTTATTTATTTAATATTTATAAAATATTATTTAAATAAAAATGAATTATAAATAAAAAATTATGTAATAAATTAAAATTATTATAAATAAAAATATATATGTAATAATAAAAAATTATATTATATTATTATTCATTTTGGATTACATTTAATTGATTTTAAAAATTAATTCTGAAATTTGATTTAATTCAAAATTTTGTAAAAAATAAGAATATATTTAATTTTAATTTTTATAATTTGATTAATTTTTAATTTGGATTAAATTAATTTAAAAATTTTGAATGATTTGGATTAGATTTAAATCTCTACACGTGACGTAAGGACCTGACTGATGTGATAGCGCGCTTCCTACTTGTTTGACTGCCATATTCAGAAAACCAAATCATTAATTTAATCTTGTCCTTTTTCGTAGGGAAAAGGCTGGCTTAGATAGGTACGTTGCTAGTGGCATGTTTGTTAATCTAATCTAATTAATTAATTTGTCAAGGGGTTCATGAAGCATGATTGATCTTTCGATCGGCCTCAATAATATCTTTGTCTTTATGTGCTCTTCTCTTATCTTTTTCAGACCAATTTATTGAGGGAGATATACTATTCAAATTGAGTATATAACTCGCGATCTATGATATTTGCAATAGGAAAATCTTATTGTAAATTTATAACACTTGTGATATTCTATACGGCTTGTGATATTCTATACGGTTAAGCCTATAATTTTATGGTTATTTTTTATATGTTTCATTTGAATTTGAAATGTTTCATGCTTGATATCCGCCCCTTTCTTAAAAAAAAAAAAAATTCTAAAAATAACTTTTAATTTTACTGTTCTTGAATAAAAAATTTAATGGTAAAAAGTTAATAAAAGAATAAGCACGTGGACATAACAGGAAAAAAAATCAAGAACAAATGCACTAAAATAATTTCCATTGTAAAATAATAATAATAAATTAAAATATCATGTTAAGTAGTTTGATCATGCGTAATCACACACATAGAATAGAAGTACTAGTAAAGGGATTATAAATAAAAAAAATTATAAATAATATCATTAAAAAATTTAAATTTAAATAATTTCTCTATACATATAATTTACAATAAAACATAATAGCATTAATTTTATCTATATAACTAACTTCACTTAACAATAGAAGTACTAGTTGTTATTGTCTATTCAAATACTAAAATTGTATCTCTATATTTCATTATTTTTTCTTTAAGGATTTGAAATTTTAACATTACAAAATCTAATCACTCAATCACTAAACTCAAGTATACCTATCAATTAGGTCACTTTTTAACAGTCGGTCTCAAGGATATAAATAATAATTTTAAGACTCATTTACTTTTAATATTCATTCGTTATTTTACATAGCAATGCTATTATTGTTTAATTAAATACAAACAGACAAATTAAAAACTAAAAGTTGATTTGAATAAATTTTAAATGATAAAAATTAATTCAATAAAAAAATGAGAAAAATTAAATCAATTACAATTAAAATAAATAAATAAAAAATATAATAGATAAAACAACTGATCAGCAGTAACTCTATGCATAAATTAAAGCTCTGTCCATAAATGTTGCCATACTTTCAGATATCGCGATCTTTTTTCGCTGTGAATTCAGATATACATCGTGTTCATTTCAAAATGCAAGCACATGTTTCAAGTTGGGGAGTATGTTCAAAATACAGTAATTTCTATTTAGTGGCCATTAGGCCACCAACCTTAACCCGCGGATATATGCAATTTTACAACTCCTTCATCTCTCTTCGAAAATAATTTCTTTATCTCTCTCTTCCTCTTCCCCTTCCTCTTTATTCCTTTCTTTTTTCCCATGGGTGAAATATGTCCGATGCGCAGCACTGGAACTTAACCCTAATTAAACGAAAACCTTTAGCAATTAGAAAGATCAAGCGCAGCACTGGCTCACAGCAGCTTGATATGTGAGGCTGAGAATAAGAAAGACGATGGATTTCACTATTGGTCGTAACTCTTTTTCTATTGTGTTTCCTGCTTTTGGCCATCACCTTGCTTTTGTAAAATTAAAAAAATGTGGGTAACTATACTTGCTAAATTAGCAAGATTGAACAATATCTCAGCCATGAAATTAATTTGAAAATCATCATACTAGCTACTGCTATGACTTTTACGTTTTATCAATTAAAAAATATCGAAAATTGACATTAGTTACATGTTCATCCAAAAAAACTTTTGTTCAATGATAGGCATATAATATCACATAAAAAAGAAATAAATGATAGGCATAAAAATTATAATTAGTTGTACCCTAATGGTACCGTAAATTTTTTCCTTATTCTTGTTTGCTAGAATATGTCACATCCTGCCCGTATTAACACAACTCTATTAATTATCTTGTTGCTTCAGTATCAGTTTGATATAAGCTAAACCAAGAGATTTTCGTTTAATTAGGGTTAAGTTCCAGTGGTGCGCGTCGGACATATTTCTCCCATGCGAAAAAAAGAAAGGAATAAAGAGGAACAGGAAGAGGAAAAGATTAAGGAATTATTTTGGAGGAGAGCTGAAGGAGTTGTCCGCGGGTTATGGTTGGTGACTTAATGGTCGCTAAATAAATTACTGTATTTTGAACATACTCCCCAACTTGAAACGTGGAGTACTGTTATATGGATACAAGATGTTAAGCATTCTACCTGACATCCACTTACAAAAAATAGTAGAATCTATCTCCGGATAGTGTGTCATATCATTCTCTAATACTCGCTCTTCTTGATTTTTTATGCAGTGTATCGAATAGAGATGGTATATCAAAACATCATTTCTCTAATTAATAGCCACATTAATTTGCTACTTTATTTAACGTTTTCAATATTTTTTTATCTTAACGTCTTCTATAGTTTTAATTTACATATGGATATGTAAAGAACTAAGATTTTCGTTTTTCGTAAAATTTATGGGGAGGGGTTCGTCATGTATAGGACATATGACATCTCCATTTTATCCCTCCTGCATAATCGATGAGTCACTCCTAGTCTAGGCATTATGTGAAAGAACAAACCAAATTAGGTTTGATCACTTTAACGTTCTACCCTTGGTCCCACGAATTGCACCATACATGATGTTTTATGGTCATCATCATCCATTCATCCACAACAATAATTCATACCACAAGTGTTTGATAAAATAATAGTAGAAGAGAGAACGAAGAAGCGTAAGCGGATGGAGATTACAAACGAAATAGATTCTTGACTAAGGAGTGCAATGAGAAAAGCATCGTTCCCCTCTGCTGTCATTTCCAATTCTTCCATCATATTAAGTATGAAAAGAACTATTAACTAACATCATTAAAATATTTAATGGTCAAAAGCAGTCTGAACATTCTATTATGGAGCTTATATAAATATCGACATTTGCATCCGTTTATTTGAGTTTTTTTATTTAACAAAAATAGTTTTTCGATAGAAAGATATATACAAAATTGAAGATAATTATATTTAAAAAAAAAAGAAAAAACTGGTTTAATATATTCTGCTATAAGCTAAAATTAGTAACTTAGAAAAAAAAATCCATTATAAAATTATTTTTTGAAAACTTAAAACTATCTTGGAGCTAAACACACTTCTTTTTTTGTGAGTTGCGACTTAGTTACTTCTGCATACGTCCCATGGGATGGTGCAGGCACACTTTTAATTTCATCCATTTAGGAATACGCTGATATATTTTGCTCAATTTTGATTTCATTCCATTCACTCTCACATCAGGCTATCAGCATATGGTATCTCTTTATGATGTTTATACACTAAGTGTTCACAAAATATTTTTCCATTTTTTTTTAATACCAAAACTTTACATATTCTACTATGTTTGATTAACTAATTTATTAAAGAATATAAATAAAAACAAATAATAAAAGAGGAAAGTAAAATTGAATTCCCTTTTCAAAACCTGCCCGACCATTTCTGTCTTACTCTCTCCTTCTCCAGGCTATTAGTATCATATTCTCTCTCTCTCTCTCTCTCTCTCTCCTTTATATATAAAGATCATTATTATCATCATCATCATCATTCTCATCAACTTGCTATAATCATTGGCTTTACTTGAAACTGACCAGACCAATTAACACTGAGAGAGATAGGCAAAGCAATTAAGCACACACATGGGGAAGGCTCCTTGCTGTGACAAAGCCAACGTCAAGAAAGGTCCATGGTCTCCTGAAGAAGACGCCAAACTCAAGGCTTACATCGACCAGCACGGCACCGGCGGCAACTGGATAGCTCTGCCCCATAAAATAGGTACATGTATCACATACTCCATGTATTATATTCATCATATATAGATCAATAAATACCAAGCACACCCAAGACCTACCTACATATATATCTCTTCACTTAATTCTTAATTTCCCTGTCTCAACACCGAATTTCTTATTTGTTGTGCACATACATATGTGTGTGGTGTAGGCCTTAAAAGATGTGGGAAAAGCTGTCGCCTTAGATGGCTGAATTATCTTCGCCCCAACATCAAACATGGAGATTTCTCAGAAGAAGAAGACAACATAATTTGCAGCCTCTATGTTCATATTGGAAGCAGGTAATTTCATTATTGACCAGAAAAAAAAATGCCAAATCCCTCCCACCGCTTTTATTGTAAGAACTTTAATTACGTTAATAATAATGAACTCCAAAGTCTATAATTATGGAGTCTCAGTATTTGAAACTATATATTTTGGGTACATTAAAAGGAAGTGTAAAATTCAATGAGGTAGCTAGGTCTATTTAATAGTGAGGGATCTACACAAAACTTTGATTCTCTCTATACATGTGTCCGACTTTGTGTCCACTTTATATGCAACAAAACTTTTCCAATAATTGTAAGCATCTGTTCCAACACATATGCAGGTGGTCAATAATAGCAGCGCAATTACCAGGGCGCACGGACAATGACATAAAGAACTACTGGAACACAAGGCTGAAGAAAAAGCTCCTAGGCAAGCAAAGGAAGGAGCAACAGGCTCAAGCTCGCCGAGATAGAAGAAGCCTAAAGCAAGAGATCAGGAGAGAAACCCACAATCTAGTGTCACCTGTGGGAGGAGTTATCAGCCAAACTCCTCCTTATTGGCCAGCAGATCAGCATTCCTTGCCCAATCCAGTGGCTAATAATGCATCCATCCAAGACTATGAACTCAACAACGTAGTCACTGCCACCATGAGCTCGCAATACTCGTGTAGCATTCCCTCCCCACAAGACCAGCTATATCCACCCACAATGAGCATGGTGAGTACTGCAAACGATGGTAGCATGTGTCACCCATCAAATGTGTTTCAAGGTTTTGGAAATTTCCCTAATGATTTGAGGCAATTGGCCTGTGTGAACCCCCAACAAATCGATGGATCAATGGGCGTCTTTTATGGAATGGAGTCAATGGACATGGCCAATGGTAGCACCAACACAACTTCAACAGAAAGCACTAGTTGTTGGTGTGATATAAGCTCTTTGGTTTCTGACTATGAAGGATGCCAACAAAGAATGCCTCGGGATGTTATTTACGAGGAGTCTAGGTACTTTGGGATGCAAATGCAATATGAACAGCTCTGTACATGGGGGGTAGTGTAAATCTTACCCCTAAAGGAAGCTAGGAAAGTGTCGGACAAAACCCTAATAAGTTCACTTTCCCTTTGTCTCTTTTTTTATTTAAAAAAAAATGTGCTTGTTGTTTTATTTGAACTGTTTCTAGCTTCTTACAATTGCTTGATTATTATATATAACTCCTTCGTTCTGAATTTCTTTGAGGAGAAAGCTTGTTGAACATATGTAATTAAGGATCATATCTCCTTACATAAGAATAGGTAATAGACTGAGAGTATAACTCTGTCTATATGTGTATACAATAAAATGGAACTAATTATACTCATTGGAAAAAATTTATAGATGTTAAATGATGTTAAATTTGTGTATAAAATTATTCTTTCTTTGTTGCTTATATGGCCTTATCTATTGGCGAGTTTAAACGTGATAAGAATTATCATTTGTCATCTCATTGAAACGTGGAAAGACAACAGAGTCCGTGATCGGTTTCTCCCTGAAATACATGACGGAATTGTGTATTTCACAATGTTCTTGTGAAAAGCAAATGACTGTGGAATGTTGGAAAGGTGCTTGACGTTTTGGCTGTGACTTGCTTGTCTCTTGCAACCAAGGCATCAAAATCTTGGCTGCATTCTTTTATAGTTTTCTTCATGTATGCCATTTGGTGTGCGTACATATCATGTGAGTCCATCGAGAAACAATTAATAGAGAATTTAGTCTATATTGTCAGTCGTCAATTGGGTTCCTCATATAGAAATTTATAGAATCTAGGTGATGATAACAACACATCCATCCTTGCAACATGAATTAAAATCTTTTTTGAAGAGAAACTGTGAGTCATTTCATGAGGTACATCTCAAAAATATCTTTGCCTAGTGTACTGATTTTATTTAAATTCTGGTAAATTGCAGAGTGCAATAGTACCACTCTGTGTATTTTGTAGCGTTTTTAAACACGTTTTGATTTTTGAAGTTGTATAGAAATAAACATTTGTGTTATTAATATCTTCAACTCTTCCTCTTTTAAGATTTTTCAGTGGAAAATATTCTCTTAAATATAATTATTTACAAACATGAAACATCATTTAATAAATTACTTTCTCGTTAAAATGAATTTTACAGCCAGATTGTTTTTCTTTATCAAAGTAGAGCCTTAATCCTCTATAGGAATCCCCGTTTCTTCTACTATTTAAAACTTCACAAACACAAGCGCCATTTTTGTTTATATTATACCTTTGATTTGAGGAGTAGCTTAATCACAAACAAAAAGAGTTATAGGTTCTTTTTAACTACGTCATTATTAACAGTTAAGTGTGTGGGATGTAAATCGTTATAAGTGACTTTTGCTGGCATATATAGGGAGTACAAATGACCCCTTTTATTTGAAGTTTTATAGAGATATGCATAGGAATAGAACATATTTTTTTTTTTTTACCTATATTGTACATTTTACCCTATTGAATTACCATATAAGTTATCAACAAACTGTGCAATTTTACTTACTCAATCGTACAAATAATCAGGGCTTTTTATGATCATTTCTTTCTCTCTCAACATGATATCTTTCAAGGTGAAGGCGCTGATCCAAATTTCAAGCCATTGTTTAGTGATAACTTGTAAAATATAATTATGATTTTTTTATTCATTTGCACTTAATTTGGATAGGCACTATTCTCCAAGTTAATTTAATTTGAATGCTTTGAACAATTAGACATTGATTATGAAGAGAACATCGTTTTAAAGCATTTAATTAATATCTATTATCACTTACTATTTTGTTTGTAGGTTAAACAATGCCTGGCATCCACAAGTTGCAAACGCCCGAGCATTCGCTAATCTAGTGCCTAAGCATTCAAAAATGAAGAGTAAAAAATGAAGTTCCTGGCACGGAGCTAGCGCCTAAGCGCCCAGAAGGTAGTGCCTAAGTTGTGGAGTGCCCAAGAGTCCGGTGCTTTAGTGCTCACGTTGTTATAGAAATTTTTGTAATAAGGTTTTTGTAAATTGAGTCATTTTGTCAAGGGATTGAATCATGATTCAATTTAGGTATACTTTGATCGTCTATATTTAATAGTCCTGGGTATCAAGTGAAATTAATACCCTAACTTAAATTTTTCTTCACTAGTTCATCTCTTTTGTTTACATGTTTTGTTTCTTTGTACAGTTTATTTTGTTATTTGGCTTTACTTATATTAGTTATTTTCAATCTGAGTTTCAATCTTTCGTCGTCCGAATAACAATTGTTTTAAATGAATTGGCACTTAGTTATCCAATCTTTGTGAAACTATACTCAATCACTTTGTATTGCCAAAGTCCTTTCCAGAAAAGGTTACCAAGTTTCTAGCGTCATTGCTATGGATTGTGGTAATTAATATCATTAGTAGTTTAATTGTTACTAATTAATTGAGTATTTTGTTATATATTCTTAATTACTACTCAACCTTTGTGCAGTTTCATTTTATTTTCCGCTATTGTTTATGCAAGGCATTATTCATACGAATTCACTCCTCTTTTTGATCCAGATATAAAGAAGACAACTAGAAAAACTAGAACAAGAACTATAAAAAGGAAATAAGAGGAAAGCAAAGAAATGTAGGCAAAATTTTAAGAAAATCAGTACGTCTTGCGCACCTCTTGAGTGAAGGATTTGAGGTATCCTATTACAGAAATTTAATTTGTTAATATATAATGCGTCCAGTCCACGCACAAAGCCAAGATAAACATGCATACATATTAAATCTCAAAAAGGAAGGAAAATGAAAGTCGCATTTGTATCAAGCTGATTGTAACTTAAATTGACAAATCAAAGCTTCAAACAAACTCTTCGCCGCTATTAATATCGAGAGAAGACTAATTGTAAAAATTAAGCACAACACAAACGCAAGTTTCTATCTATGATTCAGAAATGAAAGGGGGTTCGAGTGAGAAGGAAAAGAAGGGAAAAACGGAAAAAGAAAAAGCAATGTGGACAGAGCATGCTAATGGCCTTCATATACCAAGCACCACCCACCAACCCACACATAACAGTCTTATATACAAATAATAAAAGGAAAAGTTCAATGCAGTGGCTTGGAAGTTGGAGAATAAACCCTTGACAATAGCAACCATTTCAGAAACATATTTAAAGCATACGAAGAAAGATTTCGGGGGGAAGATATATTTTACGTGCAGATGACTTTTTGTCATTTCCGTGATAATAAAAGCATTAAATAAATAAAAAATGAGCATTGATTGAAGCTTTCAAGTCTTCGCACCCAGACAACGACAAATACACCACGACGACCTTCTTTTGCAAGCATTTCCCTTTTTATGCGTGGGACAGAGAGAAGCATTAGAAAACAAAAATTGGAAATATCCAGTGTTTCGTTTGAAATCGACACCTACGACTGTGACAACGTATACTTGTTTTTTCTCTATCATGAGGAAAGAATTTTGGTAAAACAATTCAGGTGAGACTAATTCTGAGATGAGAAAAGCTTGCTGATACGAAAAGCTCTTCTCTATGAAAAAATAAGTGGGTGTCTAATTTCACGTCAAAAAAATCTCAATCTCAGATTGAGTTTTAACTTAATTTAATATGTTAGACAAAATTATTTTTGAGTTACATTCTAATCTAATTTTTAGTCTCCAATCATTATTTGGACAAAAGTGAAGAAAAAGTAATATTTTCTTTAGATTAAACCACGATTTATAAATGCAACCAAAAAATAAAATGATTTACAAATAATAAACTCTACACTCTAAACCCTATATTAAGCAGTGTTGTTGTTTCTGATATTAATTTTGTCATCTATTTAACAATGCAACCCATAGTTCTGAAAACCGAATTGGTTAGACCGATCAAGAACTAGCCAAGTATTCAGTTCGGTTATGTGAAAAAAAATCAGGTATTTTGAAAACCTACCAAAAACCAATAAACTGACCAAAACAGATCAATTTTACCAATTGGTGGGTTTTTCTTTTTTTTTTTGTTTAAAATAAAAGAAACATAAAATGAGGAATGACCAAAAATACTCCTTGGTTGGCTAAGTCAAGGATTACTAAACCTCTTACTGTTTTAAAAAAGGTCTAGAGAAGATATATAAGTGTAAAGTAATGTGATACATGAATATTTATAGAAGTCTTGAGAGTGAAAGTCTCTCGGCTTAAGCAATGTAGGACTCCTTAAGTGTTTTATAGTAGTCTTTAGAATAAAAAATTTAAAATTTAAGCAATCTGGGACTTAGTGCTCTATTTATATTGGATATGTTAATAACTTAATATAGTGTTTTAAATTTATAAACTATTTTTATCATGTTAAAATTTTATTTTACTCTTTATTTATATTGTTTAGTATTTTCTATTTATTTTATAACATGTAATTAATTACATTATATACATATATATTTTACTAGATTTCGTTTAAACTCCGATTAAATTGGTTGAACCAATAAATCTTTTAATTAGTATCTTATCTAGCTCAATATTTGGTCCAATTTTTAAAACCTTGATGCAACCAACCTTTTCTTTACGAAGAATGATAGGTAAACGCAAAAATTTGAACCCCCACCCCAAAAAAAAAAAAAAAAAAAACACTACCTGAGGTGGTTGATGTACATGGAAAGAAAAGTAAAAAAGGGCTGGGATTGAAATGCAGTGCTTTAGCAATGAGTCGGGTAGTATGTCTTAAATTTTTGAGTTCACATTTCATTTTCCTTTCTTTATAAACATTTATTTATTTATTTATTTATTTTGTGTTATTAGAACACGATAGTAAGATTGCAGTAGGTTTGGCTGTAGTTGTAGTTCGATTCATTATGATTGTAACTAATCACTTTTAACTATACAATTAGTTTTAATACTTCATGCAGTTATTTAATCATATGTTAGTCTATATATGACTTTTGAAATAATTATTATAAAAGTCAAACAATTTTAATTATTTAACAATACATGGTTAAATTAATTTAAAAAACTTTAACACTAGCATTGTATTAAAATCAAATCCTTCGAATACACATTTGTTTACTCTAATACATATTAATTTATTTTTACCATTAAAGTTAACATTTCCTAGTATACAAATTGTTGCTACAAGATCTAGTTTTAAATTGTTCAAGTTGTACACAAAATTATTATGTGAAACTATATCTCAATTTGATTAAAATTTAACTTATATGTTGTTAAAATTTGATTGAAGAATAACTTTTATTTCAATGGTAATAGAATAACTTCGATTTGATTACAATTAGATATGATCTGGAATAATTTACCATTGACTTATAAGTACCACTTTTGTAATACTCATGTAATATTGATAGATTGTATAGTCTTCTAATTTTATTTTCTTATCAATTTCTTGAGTTATTATCTTTTTCAACCGCAGAAGGCACAATAGTTAAAAGGAAATGAAGACAAGCTTGGAATAACATTTTCTTCTCTTTTATTAATATTGACCCATCGTTATTAAATATTAAAGAATATATCAGATAAAAACTGGTTGACATTAGTATAAAATTTAATAGATTGACATCACATAAAATTCTCATAGAATGTGATTTTAAATGCATATAACAAAAAGGAATATAAAACCAAAAGTTATATAATAAAAAAAGAATTACATGACCCAATGAAAGTTGGCTTAAATGATAGAATCAAAACAAAAAGCTAACTTTAATTACACCCCAACCCAATAACCCGCAGATATATTTTTTGTCCATTTTTTTGGGTCAACATTTTATGTCCAACACAATTCATATTACTGGCTTCTTGGGTTTGTTTTGGTCTGGTCAACTTGGTCCGATTTCTTTTGTTCTTTGCCCAGGTCGCAGTACGTGATTAAGCCCATCATAACAGCACGGATCCGATGATTTATTTTTGGGCTAGAACCCTACATTGTTTTATATATTGGGCTTTCTTAACAAATGGTGTTTTCCCCTGAAGATTAATGCAGCACAATAAAATGTGAAACTGCTTGTCATGGTGTTGGACATGGCGGAAGTACTTGGTCACCTTAAGACCGCTTAGTTGTGTTAGAGAGATGACAATCCCTTCAAAAAAAAGGAAAAAAAAAAAAAGTTTCAATGACAATTGACTAGGTAAAGACTCAATTCATTCCAAACTCAATGTGAAGCTAATTGAATGTACGAGGTTTAAATTTTAAAATTTATATTTAATTTGATGAACTGTCAATATATATTTTTCTACGTCATTAAAATTATTTGACTTTTATTATAATTATTTAAAAAGTATATATATATATATATATATATATATATATATATATATATATGTCGGATAAGCATTGGGACACAAATTTAGTTGATTGCTTCTAATCAATTTATATAACATTTTAACTTTAGTATAATTTTATAATTAATAAAGGTAAAAAATAAATCATAAATTTTTTACTTAATTAAATTATTATTATATATGAGATAATATCTTTAAATTAATAATTTTTTAAAATATATTTTATTTTTTTAATCGTTTTAAAATTTTTATGAATTAATTATGCATAATAATTAACTTTTTACATTTTTAAATCTTTTTTCTCTGAATATACATTTTTTTAAGTCTTTGTTTTTTTGGTGTTTATATATATATATATATATGTATTTTAAGTCTTTTTTTTTTTTGGTCCTTTGTTTTTTTCGGTGGGGAAGGGGGGGTGTTTGGAGGGACAGCAGGAGGGTCTCTGACCCTCTACGAATCGAACGTGCGACTTCGATGGCTCCGGGGTGCACTACCTTCAGAGGCAACTTCATACGAGCATCTAGATTACGCCTCCGAGTGCATATATTTCAAGCCTTGAATTAGCTCAGTTCAACGTGATTTCTTTTTGGGCTATAATTGGGTGGAAGTCGAGTCCAAAAATAAGCCTAATTAAAATGTCAAAGTGAAATCTAACTAGATTAAACCGAAGCTAGTCCGATCCATTAACACTCAAGTGAAGACTCTTTTATGAAAAGGGCAGAACAATAATAATAAAAAAAAAAAGGACTTTCGGACTTCGCACTCTAATTCGACTTTAGTGTTCACACTAGCAGTAGACGTATTCCCTTATGCATGGACGATTAGAGACCATAGTACAGTAGGTGTAACCCACACCAATTCATTAAAGAGAACATTAACTCCGACAAAAATCTTGCATGGAAAAAACGTTACTTTAGAATGCTTCACTAGCTTTTGTCGTTTGAGCACCGCCAAAGAGGACAGAAATAACAATTGGAGAATTTGGTAGCGGAATATTGGGGATATCTCTCCCACTTTACGAGCCATAAAGAAAGTTTGTTCTATAAAAGGCCTAACAGGAGCAAAAGACTGTCCAAAAAGTCGTAGTAGACTCGAGGCAGGCCCAATGGTTTGCCGTGGAATCCTGCCAAACTTTCTATTACGTATGAAGTTTCTCGGAAATTCTTATCCATGTGCAACTTTCCCAACCGCGTATAGAAAAAGACCAATATTAATTCAATCGAGCCAATTAATTCCTTTAAAGGGGAAAACCCCAACCATGGCCGGTGCCCCAAAATTTTCATTTTTCATTCTTGCATAAAAATAATGCTTGACAGTAGTACAAGTGTTGAAATATATAACCAAGTCTTGACTATATCTCCCATGCAAAGTACACCCGTAATTAAGAAAACCTGAACGTTACTAGCTAGTTCACATTAATTAGAGCGAAGCAAGTCAAAGATCTGAAACAAAGGGACCGAAATGCTTTACGCAACTAGCTAGGCATCCATGCATAATCAAAGTCGTCACCCTCAGCATTGAACTTATATTACTTCGTAGTTGATATACGAGCTCCTTGTCTGTATTGTAGATTATTGATGGTGATCGATCATGCCTGGTCAACCGACAGAATCTGCGGGATAATGTGTGACCAAGAAAACCGGGTTCATGGATAACTGCATGTGCATGAGGGAAAGCTAAATCAAATAATGCACCCTCCGGGTCGGATCATACACAAAAGCGCAGCTAACGAATCAGATTTTGATTGAACGAAATATGAATAATTGATACATTGTTTAAGGATTTCTAAAAGCTATCCTTTGTGATCATTCCACCCTGCATTTTATTTCTCGAGCACGATGAAAGATTTGTAAGATTAATAATCGACAATATGAAGAAAATATATTTTTTGACTTTTTGTTTCTAGGAAATCTCGTTGTTAAAGAGGTCTATACATACAAAAAATCATAGAAGTTGGAGCTACACTTTTGCAAAATTCCGGTTGGTTTGTAATCCAATTCTTTTAATTTGTGCATATATAATACAAAAGAACGATGTTGTAACATGAAAAAGATTACAAATGATTTAATTGTTCAAATGAAATACATTCTGTTCAAGAACCAATATAACAGTTTTCCCAATTGATTTATATGCAAAACAAAGGATATATATTTTTATAATTTTGATTGTTTATCATTAATAAGGGAACTGGAACTTTCCTAGTGTCTAGTGATAACGTATTAACAAGTATACCAAGTCATATAAACAGTGAAAACTATCATTCCTACAAGATTGGGTGGCCAAGTACAAATTTCTTAATCCAAATATTATTTAGGCTTTGAATTAGATATCAAGAAAATAAATCGCAATTTAAAAAATACGAATAGAAGTAATTAACTAAAACTAGAAAATCAAGAATATGAGATAAATCAAGATATGAAGGCGCTATATGGATTCAATTTCATTTAGTTATTTTGATGAGTATCCAAGATACCAACTTAATTAAGATTTATCTATCCAAATTGTTGGGAAGATTTCTTATTTTAATCAATACTTAATTTGTTGGCATACCAATATTCTTTTTAATTTTTAAAACCTAATTAATTCCTTAACTTGAATTTTAAGGTTAAAGGCATTATCGATTTACAAAATACCAAACCAAATCTCATGCTAATATCTATCCTATAAAATTAACAATTATAGTTTTTATCATTTGGTCTAAGTTATGTATAAATTTTCTAATCTCTTACATAACTCGCTAATCAATCTATCAGTAATCAGGCCACAAAAACAATAAGAACAATGATAAAAATTCAATTAAACAAAAAAAAAAAAACTTTCATTAAATCAAAGAGAATCTCAATATATTGTCATACCAACTAAGTTACATCTTCACTCTATCATAAAGGGGATTTAACTGCCAAACATGTTCGTTATGCTCATATTAATAGAGAAAGAGTACATAATGATCATGAATGATCAAAGAGAGAAGACAAAAAAGGTGAAAGATCAAGTGTGTGAGTGTTCTTTAGCCTCTAGCCTCATTCTTGACATTCCAAGAATTCAAGACTCAAAAAGCAAGAACTAGAGTAAATGACAAAAGACCCCTCTTTCATCTTAAAAAGTCATATTTATACCTCGATATCTGTTTATAATTTGAGTATGCCTTAATTGTTATCATTAGGTCCAAAAATGTGTGCCACCCAATTCCCTAAAACCCAATACAATCAATTGGCTCATTTTCCGGATAAGCAACACAGGCTGTGTTGCCTGACACCGGGCAGAATGTTAATTTTTCATGAAAATATTGGGTAAAACACGATCCTATATACGTTGGCTGACATGGGGGACCAGGGAGTGTTGCATTGATGTTGATTGGATTTTACAATTTGGACACGTTCCATGTTGAATCACACAAGGGGGCTATGCTATGCATTTTAAACACAGCAATTTTTGCATTCTAGGGCTGTGTTACCTCCTACGATGTGATGTGGGATTGGATGTCTTCATGAAAATTGTAACTCCTTATCTAAGCTTTCCAGTGTTTTTAGAACCACCTGAATCAGACTCTTTTAACTTAATATGGATGGTTTAGTATAGGAATATCATTATTGAAGGAAGGTTGTAGCTCGGACCTTATATCCACTTTTTCTCCTTGACAGTTTTTGAGTTTGGGAAAGTGTTAAAACATGAAAGTTGTAGGTCTGTGTCTCACACTTTCCAAATCTTATTGAATCATCCAACTTTGCCCTTCGGGGGAAGAAGCTATGGAGATTTTATTATAATATATTCGAGCTATGGTAATTAATCTGATCAAGGTAATGGATAGGGTGCCCGGGAATCGCATCGCCTCATAGACAAAATTGATCAATCATATAGCATCGCATCATATAGCAACTCTGATTCTGTAATTGATCAATCATTCACTGAGAAAATTCTACATCACCATGGATTATCCGGAGCAGGCCCATGGGACCCAAAATTAGGATACTAAAATTCTTGTATGGATTATGGGTGAGAAAGCATTATTATGAGAAGCAAAAGGCCATGTTCCTTTGACCCTTCATGTCCCCATCAACAAAGGGAGGGCTTTACTTGCAGGTTGCTGGCTAGCTCCTTCTACAAAGAACAAGGAAGCCCTAATGGATTCTCTCTCTCTTCCCCACATTATTCAAATTGCGCAGGTGTTCTCTGTTCCCTCCATGTGCTAAATCATGTGAAACCCACATGTCACCCATACCACGTAATCAAATAGTCACATCTTGCCCAAAAATAAAAGCTAAAAATACGGGGGAAAAAAATCCTAGCTAGCTCAGTTTTGGAAGTAGTTTTTTTAACAGCCAAAAAAAGAAAAATTAAAAAAAAAAACGACGGATAATAGTCAGACTATTAGATACTGTTCTATTATTAGGTTCCACGATTCGACGTTCACTTTACTATATAGTATTTGTTTTTTTTTTCCCTCCTTTTTATGCCCTTTAGATGTGAACTTATATATATAGTAATTATTTTAATGTTTATCCACATATTATTTCATATGACCGATTTTCTATCGTTTCATTATTATGTCAATAATTTACTCCACTTGATATAAATAATACACCTCCAATTTTAAGGCATGATACAAGTCTCATATAAGAACTACTTGAGTTTGAAGAATAAATATACACAAATCAATTTTTTATCATGTGCTAAAACGATATTTTTATTCAAAAATTCTAGATAGCAGTAATCAAATTCTTGATATCTAACCATAGAAGCTTCAATGCTATGCCAAGAATTAAACCATCTAAAAGTTTAAGGTATTGAATGAAAGTTTATGACTGTTTTTATAATGAAAATATTTTCACTATCTACTCAGTTGATTCACTCATTCATAATTTATACTCCATCCTTTTTAATTTATCTATTAATTTAGATAATTTGATACATTCTTAAATCAATATATGTTAATATAATTGTGTCCAGATATATTAATTTAACAATATACTAAATTGTCTAAATTAACATATAGAGTATTTATTATATGTTATACTCACGTATCAGATAATATATATTATACATTTGTCAATTTGCATATTTATTAAAGGAAAAAAAATCACAATGATTGTGCATTAAAATTAAATCCAATAAAAAATATTCAAAGTAGATTATAATTATATATATTGGAAATATTGAAGATAATTGTAAAGAATACTTAGAATTTTATTCTTTTTATACCTATCTTTAAATCCTTAAAAAAATTATTAAGATTTATTGTTGATATTTTAAAAGTTATTAAATAAATAATTTTTAAAGTCTATAATCGGTGAATTGAATCCTTAAGGAAGCCAGGATTTCAAACCTCAATTCAAAATTTGGTGAAATAGCATTTGTTTTTTATTTTTTAACATTTAAGGTATTTCCCTTTCTTGTCAAATTGCATGGCATCGATACTTATCATTTAAGGGTTTGTTTGATTTATATGATAGGATAAGATACGCTAATATAAGACTTGATAACATAATTTCTGATAATTAAAATCTACTAAAATTTTAATATTATATAATATTTGATATGACATTGCTTAAGATACTATATTATATAATATAATATTATTCTCTCATTATTATCATACTATTTCTAATTATAAGTAAAAATTTAATTAAAAATGAAATTATAATAAAATGTTAGTTTTTATTAATTTTAAATTTGAAACAAATTGCTATTATTTAAATATTTATTATATTTTAATTTTAATTATAATTATTATAAATATTATTTTTTATTATAGAAAATATTATTTTTTCTTAAATATTCTTTGTTATTAATTACGTATTTATTTAATAAATATTTATATACAAGAATTTGTTTTCTATTTATTTATATGGTTTTATAATTATCTTTATTATTATTATTATTATTTAATAATTATTATTTTTATTTTAGTAAAATATGAAAGAGTAAAAAAAATGAAAGAGACCTTATACATTGAAAGTTAATTAGGTTTTATCCTATCTATATAGATTGGATTAAATTATCTATTATTCTTATTTATAAAAAATTTTAATAAATAAATTTATATAATAGGTCATTTACACCAAATAATTAATAAAACAAATATATTGTATTAACTTATCTTGTGATACTTAATGCAAAATGCCAAATATGCCGTAATTGTATTGTTGATATTACATGTAAGCATCTTTATTAAATAAAACTTCTCATATCTGCCTAAAAAGTCAATTAGTCACCTATTCGCTACTGTCATTTTCTTTTCCCCTTTTCTTTCCGAAGATCTTTAAAAGACTTTTGGGTTTGGTTTCTTTTCTCTCTATGACTCCATCATTAGTGTGTGCGTGTCTCTGATCTCTCTATATATAATGATGTAAATGATGAGTGCAAATAATTTCAGTTGATCAATCATCGCAAGTAGCTAAGATTATAATAAAACCAAAAAAATAAATGGAAAATATGAAAATCGGTAAGTTGGCCCCCTTGGATGTGCAGATAACTAGAATTATTTTTCAACTAGCGTTTATTGTCTTTTTTTGTCCGAGACGATATTGTATATATTTAGATTCTCCAAAATGCAATAGATATACTTCATGTTCGGCTGCCGTCCAAAATCTGAGACGCGTTCAACAAATCTTAACAGAAAACCGTGTTGACATGTTTTCTGTTTTGAGTTCTAAGGGACGAGAATTATTATTATTATTATTATTATGTCCTAGATAATATTGTATATATTTTCAATACTTACTTATATAATCGTGCTCAAACCTACCAAAAACGAACCTCATGATACGTTAGCTGGATGTACCCACAGTATTAATTGTTCAAAGTGAAAGCCAATGTGTAGCGAAAAAACAGATTATTTAGCTCCTAGGGCACATGCATGCAGTTGACAAGAATGTGAAAATCGACAAAAATTCCCACACCTTAATGTTTTATAATCCCAATCTAAATTTTTTAATTTAATATTTATATTAGTCTACAAGTCTCCGGTTAATAAATTAATGAAGTCTTTTTTTTTTTTTACGTCAAAAAATTTTTTAATGAAGTCTTGAGACTTGCAAAGCTTTTGGTGAGCCGTTTAGAAATTTAGGTAGTATGCAATTAAGAACGTTATTAGATAATTTAATGGAGATTTTTTTGAAAAAAAAACCAAAAATGAAACTTTTTATTGAAAAGTAATGAAATCTGTCATTAATAATACATATACTTTATAAGTTAGATATGATGGCATGGTGCAAATTAGAAATCTTTAAGGCACTTGTGTACATGCGATGGAAATGGCCGGTTTGATTATAATTAAGAGAAGTATTCTTTTAGAAGCAGAAAGATAAATTTATTTTATATTTGGACTTAATTGTAAAAGTATTTTTTATCTTAGAATAAAAAATTATCAAATTATATACCATGACAAATATAAAAATATTTTTTCTCTTATAAAATTACTATGACAGCGAGAGCGAGAGGAAGATTGATAATGAAATAGATATTTTTTTTAAAAGAAAATTGAATGATAAAATGGTAAGTTAGTGTTTATTAAACTTTAGGGATGAATTTCTCTCTTCTATTATTTTTGGGGGGAAGTAGCTCTTTATTTATATTTAAAATAATAGAAAAATAGATTATTTTTTATTTCTATTTTTTTTAGAAATACAAATAAATAACACTAAAAAATTTATATGTATTTTTTAAAAATAAAAAATAAAAGAGAACATTTTTGCATGCCTGAATCACAAACAAACGGATTCACTGTTACATTGACAAAATATTTAAGAATAAGATTACCCATTTTTTCAGAAAATAAAATTTGTTTGTTTCCTGTGTAAACAATTAAGTTCAGTTATTTCACACTAATAAACAACAACAAAAATATTGTTAATTATATGATTATATCATAGTTTGACTCTATGCTAAAAGGGATATAACCATAAATTAAAGTGTGATTTTCGCCATAGACAATGTCTCTTCGATACTTTTTTTTTTTTTTCCCAATCATTCTTTTAACTTATGCGAGAATCAAGTGGAAATTTTTACGATTATCCAAAAAAATTCAATGAGTTGAATCAGCAGGTGCAGGCACCTTCCAAATTAGTGTATTTTATTACACAAGTAATAATATTAAGATAAGTTTCTGTTGCTGACTGAAACGAAAATTGGGACCATTCATCGTATTATATTTATATGATATATATGACAAATGCACTAAATCCCGAAGGAAATCAATCTTTAAATAGTTATCGTTTAGCTTGCAGTGATATGTACTCAATGATGTACTACTAACAAGGAAGGAAGAACCTTTTTCTGTTAACAGACGAGAAGATGGGAATATATCGAATTACATATGATGTACGTGGAAAGCCAATCAGTTACATGTTTTCTGTTTGCTCTGTTAGTGCGTAGCAACCACTTCTTTTTAAATTCTTCAACCAATTATAAAGCAATAATTCTCGTATTACAGTTCAATTGAGAAATGACCCCTTTGACGAGTAATATTATTTGTATTTATTTTTTAAATTTACTATAGATATATAATAAATTTAATTTAAATACACTAATAATATAAAATAATTTTATACTACTAATTAATAAAAATAGTGAAAAGTATTAACTCACCATGATTTCTCACTTTTTATTATTTTTATTGATTGACAATGTAAAATAGTTTTACACTGTCAGTGCGTATCAATTAAACTCATTAATATATAATATGATTAAAAAACATAAGATAATAAGTGTTTTTTTAAAAAAAAAAAGATAATGAATTCACCACTTTATATTTTTCTCTTTCATTATATATCTGCAATTAATTTTAAAAATGAATATAAATAACATTTCTTCCTTTGACTCCCAACCAATTCTCTCCATCATTTTAGAGGGAATATTTTAGCGTAAAATGTAGACTACTAGCATATGTTAGAGCCGCGATCAAATCATCAAAATATGTCAGTTATATAAATCCGTTGCTTTGATTAAAAAAGAAGAAGAAGAAGAATTAAGAAGAAGAAGATCTCTTGTTTCGTGAATAGATGATTCGATTGGAGTTGGAAAGAGAATCATTAAATTTATCCACTTCATGATGTGTTGTTATATTATATAAGAGTTTTGGTATATGAATACATTTGTTTTTTGTACGTAATCAAATAATTATCTGTTAAAAGACACGGATATTATACCTTACATATGTGATAGGCTGGCGTTTCAACAATCGTATGAGGGCGTTGTAGAAAAGAAGTAATATATTATAGTGTTCTGCAAGTATGAACGCATGACCACAACGGCAGTTATGATGCTGGATCTGCCGCTAACATGGATATAGAAAATTAGGAATATTCAGTGACTTCTTTTTTTTTTTTTTTCAATTTTCTGTTAAGTATAAACTGAAGCACACAAAAGGAGACTTTTGGACATGAGCAATCTTATTGGAATAGGGAAATTCTAGCACCCAGGAAGAGCCACAATGAATTGTGGCCTCACAAAATTTTATATAAGGCCTATTTATTGTATTATTTACAAAAATTTTGTGATGGGAAAATAATGTAGAGGAAGAATTTTGCACTCTATAATATAGATATAGAATTTCTCATTGGAATAGCACATACAGTTGCACTGCATGGGTCAAATATATATATATATATATATATATATATATATATATATATGTGTGTGTGTGTGTGTGTGTGTGTGTGTGTGTGTGTGTTTATGTTAAAAAAATATATTATATTCTATTTAAAAAATTAAAAGAGTTTTATATTACCATTCGATCAAATATTTGGATTTGTAAGACTTTTAAGGTAATAGATGATTGAATCAAATATTTTTATTAATATAATAATAAATAAGTAGATATTTGTATAATTTTTTTTTATATTGACAATGTATATAAATTCAATTCTATATTTAATATCAAATATTACCATTTTAAATAGCAGAAGAATTCTTTAGTGAACGAGTCATGTGTATGTGAAACTTAAATTAAACTGGTCAATTGATTTGGTAAGAATGTGAATAAGTTATATCTCTAATTTGAATAATTTTTAGTTAATCATAATTAGTTTATAATTTAATCATAAATTTATTTACTTAAACTAATCAGACTATAAATTGAAAGTCTTAACAGTTCAAGTTTCACTTTAATTTTTAAAACACTAATTTAAATGTATTTTACTCAGTAAAAGTGACTCAAAGTAATGAGTAATTAGAATTTGTTATAGACACAAAGTATTATTTAATACGCATCAAATTATGTAGTAAATTATATTAAAAGGCAAGTAGACATTAGTTCACGCTTCACACCAAATCAAGAATTTCTCTAAAACAAAAGGAGAATTTGTGATTCGTGGACAGGCACAGAGCACACATACTATTCACCGCACAATCCGTTTGAGACAAAATAACTTTTTAAGCAGTGATCATGATTATGATTACTCCCAGAAAGCTCGACAAAGCAAATTGTTCACAAATTTTTATTTTCGGAAAAAGATTTCTTGCAAGTAACTCTTGCGCACTTTTTGATTGCGTGGTGGGTGACGAGATTTAAAAAAGGGGATTTTCAAGTTTAAACTTTCAACACTCTCTCCCTTCCCACGGTTTTTCACCTGGTTTCCAGCACATAACATAGCCCTTTCTTACAGTTGAAGAGAAAAAATTTGGAGCCCCCTTCGACCTATTCTTAAAGTATTAACCCAAATGACCTATTCTTAAAGTATTAACCCAAATAATTGACTTTTTGAGCTCTGACCCACGCACTGCAAGTTCTCCTCGTTATACGCCTTGACCTTGAAAAATGTTTGGTTGAAAACAGTGAAAAAAAAATGGGTATATATGAAGAAGGTCGGTTTGTAAAAGACGGGCCGCCAACGTCGGCAGCCCAATCCACCGTCTACGGCCGTTTATCTCGCCGGTGCCATTAATTAATTACGTATACGTAAGCAATGTGCGTACATGTTCGACACATGTCACAATTATTAACTAATAGAAGGAAGCTATAAATAACCGTTAGACATGATAAACAAACTTTGCATTTATGGTTTTATTTGCCACAGTCTATTATTAAACCATGAACACTTTAGCTAGTAATATATAGTGATCAACCTTTTCATTTATGATACCAAGATGCAGTGAATTAATAAATTCTAATAATAATAATAATAAGAATAATAGTATTATTATTAGAGTTTAATTGAGGTACATTGATAATGTAAAATAGTTTTACACTATCAATCGATAAAAATAGGAAAAAGTGAGAAATAATGATGAGTCCCTTATTATAATGGGTGATTATTTATATAAGTTGATATTTTTCATCATTTTTATTGATTGATAATATAAAATAATTTTATACTATAAATAAATTTAAATTAAATTCTTATTATTATATATAAAAATCAAACTTTACATTGATGGTACCAAGATTTTCATGGCAGGGCAATTAATGACCGGGATCGAACCTACACAAACCAGGCTGAATAAAATTCTCACACTTCACATCCTCACATGGACAGAGTGCTTTCTGTCTACAATTTCACACCCAAAAAAAAATGAACATTTTCTGAACTACTCCACCAAAAAAATATTGGGGAACCGGTTAAAAAATTAACCAAAAAAAAAAAAAGAGGAGAAAAATTTAAGTGATTTTGTGCATGCGTTCAGACTTCACACACATACTGTGATGAATGATGATGATGATGATCAACGACCAGGCTACCGTTCTTCTTGATCACGATGATCACGAGACGATAACCGGAAAACCCACTTCGTGAGAGACTTTCTTTTCGAACTATTATTCTGAGCTCTAATTCCTTGATCGCACCCATTGCCGTTATTGCCAGTGGACTCATTAACGAAGCTCTTCAACCGCTTCATGGCCAATTTCAGAGTCTCTTTCGACATGTTAGCGAAGCACACCCTGAACCACCCTGGTTCCACGCAATGGCACGAGGAACCGGGCGAGATGTTCAACTTAACATCGTACACTATCTTCTTCCACAGATCCATCTCCGCCTCGAACGTGTCGGAACGCAACAGGTGCCTCATGTCGACCCAACAGAACAACCCAGCGTTGCTCTCGAGGCACTTAATCCCTGCCTTTTGGAGCCCCGAAACGAGCATCTTTTGTCGTCGTTTAAGCCTCTTCTGGTTCTGAACAATGTAGTTTCTAGTGAACTTCTTGTCCCCAAGCATGGCCGAGAGGAGGTACTGCGTTTGCGAGGAGACCAACCCGAAGCTCGACATCTTCGTTGCCGAGGCAACGACGGTGTCGTTTTCGGAGTAGATGCAGCCCACGCGGAAACCGGGTAAGCCCAAATCCTTGGAGAGGCTGTAAACGACGTGAACTCTGTCCCAGACATCGGAAAAACCATTATTGAGGTCGTTACGTTCGTTGAGGATTTCCATGATGCTGACGAAGCCTGGGGAGGTAAAAACGGTGCCGGAGTAGATCTCGTCGCTGATGAGGTGCATGTGCTTATGTTGCCCGATGAAGTCCACGAGGAGGTTCAACTCCTCGCGGGATATCGTGGTGCCTAAGGGGTTTGATGGGTTTGTTACCAAAACGCCCTTCACGTTGAGGTTGCGCTTGCGCGCGTCTTCGTAGGCTTGTTGCAGCGCGGGCTCCGTGATTTTGAAGTTGTTGGAGCTCGTGCATTGTATCGGAACGATCTCCGCCCCGGTTCGCCACTTGAGGTCCCTATCGAATCTGCACATATAATTGCAAGCAAGATCAGGGAAATGTGCAAAATAATTCAACGGAGGAAAATGAGAGCTTGAAGTTGATTGAATACATAAGGAGACTAGATAAGAAAAATATTTAGAAAAAATATATATTTATCAAAATGAGCGTGACATTTTATAAGAAAGGAAATATTATTTGTACTTATAAAATATATTTATTATATTCATGCATAAGAAGAGAAATAGACATGAGTGATGAGTTTATCACAAAATGTCTTCTCTTGTATGTTTGTAGTAAATATATTTCATAAGAATAAATATTTCTCTTATAATTAAGTTATGCTATTTTATTTTACTGATTTTTATTGAAAATAATTTTACTTTATTATATTAAAATTATGGCAATTTGTTTTAACGGTATAGCACTGGCGGTTAGATATAGCTGATATACGTACGCACCCTGGGTAATAAGGGGTGGGAAGGAGGAAGGCGTCCCCTTGTTCTGCGAGGCAGAACATGAGGGTCTCATTTGCCGAGGTGGAACCGGCAGTGAGAACCATGTGGTTGGGATCGAAGGTGACCTTGTTGCCTCTAATCTCAGCCATGAAATCTACCAATGCCTTCTTGAAGGAAGGGAGGCCATGGTAGTCTTGGAAGAGAGCCAGCTCGCGGAATATGGACTTGCCGTCTCGCTTGAACCCGGACACGTCCGGGTTCTTTGCCAACCATGACTCCAAGAGATCGAAAGAGAGCTGCAAAAGAGAAAATTTTCGTGAGCCACCACTTTATGATAGCAATAATGCTCGAACCGAGAGGGAAATATATATGTGATACTGTTCTCATGGAAAAAACAATGTCTGACCTGATTCTCTGCAAGGCCCATTTGGATAATTCCTTTGGGGTTAAGAACCTCGTCGTAAGGGTTCTTTTCGTATTCCTGCCATCCTAGGAAGTATGAAGAGTCTTGGCCGTGACTATTACACGTGGCTTTGGTAGACAAGAGTCTCATTTTGTCTGTGAGAGGGTGGGAATAAGGAATAGAAGAGGTGTTCGTTTGAAGAACTATACAACTCTCAAGGAGAGAAGAAGAAGACGGAATGTTTGGTAGAGGGTCTGGGGAGAGAGATGGTGGAAAACTCTTGAGCGTTGGAATGAAATCTTGGTGTTGAATTGATGGGTGAAGTAGTGAGGAGGGTCTATATTTATATTAGTGCCAAACCCGCAGTAGCACAGAAGGCCACGTCGTATACTGCCAAAGCACTTTTCAGTAAAATAATAGTCTTTTTCTCGGTGTGAAGAGAGAGAGAGAGATCTGAATCAGTGCGTTAATTTAAACGCGCTTTGTCCCACCGCCCCAACCATGTCATGCGAAGTCCACGCTCCCTAGTATATCACTCAATAATAGGCACACCCTTTGTGGAAAGTGTCACCCACCGGGTAGAATCTCGCGTGGGATTTCAAGCTTATGGGAGTCAATAAAATTATTGAATGTTTTTGTTTTGTTCATGCTTTTTCTCTTGCTGTCAGCATTGTTATCTATACATTGATTAGAGGTATGTATTAATAATGTAGAAGCAGGTCATGCAGTGAAAAACACAAAGAAACAAGATGCAGAGAAACTCTTATATAGTCTGAAAATACTACATAGTTATATTTATGATTAATTATATAAATATATTTTTATGAAATTATATATTAATAATAAATTTTATATAAAATATATTTATATGATTAATTTAAAAATACAATCACGTAATAATTTCAAAGCGTGTAAGAACGTAATTTAAGACGAAGGGGATATGGTAAGACTTTGCAAGTGTGGAGCCAACAACGCTATACCGACAACAAATCTCAAGGAAAATGGGTCAGTGGTGACCCACAAGGCCTATGAAGACTTAATTTGGACCCTTTGCCGCTACATGGCCATGGCATGGCCCATATGCTCCCTGGTTGCACTAACGCCCATCCAATTTGTGTCGGCCATTTTCTTCAACAAACTTTTTAACCCTCCCCGTATGAGTCCCCCTGCTGTTCCTCCATCTTTTGGTCTTGTTCCTCCTCTTAATATTATCCTCGCACCAATAAGCTAACAAATTTGTTGATTCGGAGTTAAAATTTTGGGATCTGTTATTGGGGACCAAGACTAGGTTACTATATTTTTTGCTATCTATACACATGTATGTGTTGATTATACTCTTACAGCTAGAGATTGCATCACGTAAGCGTATCATTTACGGAATATCAAATTGATTGGTCAAACTTAGCAATCTATATTAATATTATTATCATAAAAGTGTTTTGAACCATACCATAGCAAGCGAAAAAAATTATACTTTATAACCGCTTGTGTTGCGATGTGTCAATCCCCTCTTTTTCTTACTCCCGGAGTTCTTGTTTTCTTTTCTTCTTATTGGTTTCGTTTAAAAATTGTTATGGTTGAAATAGAATGTATAGAAGAGATGTGAAAATAATCCAATGCCTGATTTTCTTCTATAATGACGATTATTATAGTATGTTTTCAATGAATTTAAAATCATAATAACAAAGATTCTCAATCAAGTGGTTGCAAATTACGAGGCCCACACTAGATGGAGTTGACAGACGGTCATAATTTCTTGATGACATCTACCACATGGAGGTCGATGATTGGCGCCTTTGTTTAGTAGGAGAACTAAGTATAAAATTTAGGGATCAAAAGAAAACTTTAAATAGGTTTATTTTTCATTTAATTAGAAAAAACTACTAAAACTTTAAGAGAGAGGAATAAGAGTATTGATATAATGATAAAGATATGCTATAATTTTAGGGAAAATCTCAGTTAATTTTTTAAGAGAATATGAATTAAAAGAATAAGTCTAAATATAACTAAAGGGATTATAGTCTCCCTTCTTATAATAAGAAAGAAGGTTTCTCTTGAAAAAAAAAAAAATTGAGAGACTTCTGCATTTTTCAAATATGTCGGGGAGTGGCGGGCCCTAGTTGTTCGGCCCCTGGATTTGTTGCTCCTTCGTAAAACTTCCTTACAAGTGGCATAATTTAATGTCATGTTAATTAAAAAGAACAGGTTTCATAAGTAATAAATTGCACCTCTGAAAAGATACATTATATTAAATTAATTTTTCAATATTAATTTATTTATTATAATTAAAAATAAGCATTATTTTGAGACTAAATTAATACTAAAATCTTAAAAATTAAATTAATGTTCATTTTAAATATAAGACTAAATTAATAGCCAGCACCTTTGGAAAATTAACTAAAAGTATTTTTGTTTTTCAAAGAACCAATTTTAGTTATGTGTTAAGACATTAAAAATAAACCACCAAAAACAGGAATTAAAAATAAAAATTGTAAACATTTATTACTTAAAAAGCCTAAACATCATTTAATACTTTCTCTTTCACGTAATTATAATGAATAACAAATATTATCTTTAATTTTTGGACATTTGTCCGGTTAACAAAACCCTTATAGTCTTCATACTAATTTTTACTAAGTTTGTACAGCTAGATTTTAAAAGAATTCAAATAAGCGATTGTTACTAATCACATGCAACCGGTCATCCGCCACTAGTTTTTCTCTACCTGTATTCTAAGTTTACAATTTGATTATTAGTATACTATAAACACTAGTATTTAAGTTTGCTCAATATTCAAGGATAAAAGATAAAAATATTTTGATGAGCTAAACTTATATAACATCTAATAATTATTTAAAAAACAATAATATACCAAAATTAAGAATCATTCATTGCAAAGTAACCTAATCCATGGTAAATCAGAGGTTGCAATGAAGCGTTGAAGCGTTGTGGTCAGGAGTAGTTAGTTGACCATGTCGCAAGACTACTCAGCCTATGTCATCCGCCCTTAGTTTTTGGCTACCTGATTTCAGAATATTCAACTCTATTACTAGCATCAAGCACGGGCATGTAAAGTCAAAAAGCCACAAAGCCAAAAATAAATAATCGCATTTGAGCCAGCCTCTCTTCGTTTAGTTTAGCGCTGTTGTTAGATATAAATAGAGTTGAGTCTCCACATCCATTAATAAAAGGAAAGGGTCAAAGTGACAGTTAACCTGTTATTAATTTTTTTAACTTCTTTCTAAAGAGACTAAATCTGATTGATGCAAAGAAAGCAAAGCCAAACGGGTTGGTCACTAGTGAGGTAGTAGTAGGGACTAGTGACTGTGACTTCAGATTCAGGAGATACCCGCTCCCTGATTTGTATAGCATCTGTTGTATATATATATTTTTTCTCTTCTTTTAATTGTTTTGATGGTTTTTCCCTCCTTTGCCCTTTGTTTTTTGAGGTTAACATATTTGTGATGAACAGTGAGCGACAGCTAATGATGCATATAGGGATGCATACAGCTTTCTGGCGTTTGGACGTTAAGGCGGGTCGCGCCTGAAAGAAACTAGAGTGTGAAGTAACCCTAGCTAGTAGCTAAAGCAGAGGCAAGAAAATACACGTTTAATGTTACATGGTTTGGTCACTTTGAAGGGACCATGTTCCGAATTTTTTGAATATTACGTGAAAAGCCTTTCCCACAACGACATGTTCATGTTTCGTGGCAACAACCATTAGTTTTGAATATTGATGATAACTAATCGAATACACTGAAGTTTTCCTTGATGCGCGTTAGGATCCATATATATAAAATAATTTTTTGAAAAAGGCTCACAAACATAATGAAAAATATTCCATTGAAGAAACCTAGTATGAAATGATTAAAAAATAATATATATGTAATTTTTAATAAATAAGTTTTTATTAAAGAAAAATTCTCTATACACATAAAAAAATCTGTACATAAGTTTTATCCATTAATATAAACGTGGGCACTGTTTGCCGTGACATATATCATCAAATTGAGTTTGGCACAGAGGTGTTTTAATTTTTAACGGTTTTGTATAATGAGTACTGAATGAGGCAAGAAAATGAACCTACTGATCGATACCATATTACGACACAGAAAGAGAGAGAGAGAGAGAGAGTGTGTTCTAGCAAGGTGAAAGATGAGAAAATGAAAATGATTTCGCTGACTGAATGAATGACTACATGAGATAGTTTATATACATGCGTTTTAGATGCAAAAATAGTATATGTAATTTTCCACAATCAAAGGGGAAAGTTTTTTGGAATTGGGATGAATTCTTCGACTGATACTTAATTTGATTTGAAAATCAATAGTAGTGCTAGTGGAAGTTCACCTTACTCCATTTTATTGTTTGTGATACTCCATTTTTTATAAAGTTTTTAATTTGTTCTTTTTTTTATTTGTTTATTTTTAAAATTCGATGAAGTATTAATTATTTTTTCTTAACTTTATTCTTAGTATTAAGCGAAGGAGAATATTAATAAAAATAATTAATTTGAATATTTAAATAAAATATATCAGTTAAAAAACTTAATTTTTAATTTTTTTGTAATTTTTATGCAAAATCAAGAGATAAATTAAGTAAATAAGTAGTACATATAAAGTATACTTTTGCGCTCAACTAATAATAACAGCTACTAGTTTGACATTTTGATAATGAAGTCCCATCCCGGCACTCCATTTAAGTCTTTAGTATCTAGAGTTTACTGGAATGCAATTAATTTATTAGGATAAAACTATTTTAGTATTAGTCTTTTTTATTCATTAGATTTAAATCTAAAATCTTATTTGAAAAAAAAGTATTGAACCGCTTGGATATAAGTGTTGCTAACCTCTTCCTAATCATGTTGGTTGATAAATATTTATAGTTTTATTGAATTCTGTTAATTATGTATAGAAAAAGTATTAAATTCTTTTTAGAAAAATTTTAGTATATTAACTTTTTAACATATTTTACAATTTAATATATTCATTTAATACTTTTAATTTTAATTCCTTAAACAGTAATCTAAACATAATTTTTACTAAACTTTATGTAGCATATTTATCAAACTAATTGCTGACTAACTAATAAATTATATATGAATGATTTTGTATCCTCTTAACAAATCCTTCAGCATCTTCCTACTTAATTAAAACATTATTAACTAAAAAACTAAAAACAGTTAATGTCTTTAAAATAATAATAATAATAATTTCTTCTTTAAATAATTAGAAGAATTAATTTTTTTGGCAGGATATAAGAATTGATTATGATGAATTCATGATATAGAATTATTCATAAATTCATATTTAGGAAAAAATCTTTAGAAATTGAACCCATTACATAAATGCACTGGGGAAAGAAAAATTGAAAGCGACTTAAGCAACGATTTGTTGAACAGGTTGATAAAGACAAAGGGTGTCTTAAAAACGCAGGGGTTCCTACCTAGGTCCTAACCCCTTAATTCACATTAGCAACCAATGGAAATTAATGACATTGTCCAAATTCATGGACATCCCAGGGAGGAGGTTACCCCATCTAAACCTATCGGAGCAAACAACAACGAATATGGTCTCCAGTTTGGGTAGAAAATCTGATTGATGCAATTGTTTACGGCACTACGAAGCTAAAGACATGAAGTGAAAGGTCTTAAGTTTTGTAGCTGGCAATATTCTAACACCCCAAATCATTATCAATGAAAATTCCAAAGCATATATATACTTTAATTTATCTTAGACAGGAAATCATGAAGCTGTAGCCCTAAATGGGCACTTCAGACAGTCTACGTCCCATTTTTATTTATTTTTATTTCCCCATAAAGTTGAATGCCATTTTAATTGGAACTTGGAGGTTTGCTTTAACTAAATTAATCGAGGGCGATCTCTATCTCTGGCGTGATTGAATTACCCATGAGCTAAACGCATGAGTGTTTTAAAGAAAGAGATAGAGATCGAAAAATAACAAGAAGGCCACGTGGTTTGTAGTAAAAGAGTGTTATTAGGGCATGTGAAACCCTCGTTTAAGTGCCCCCTCATAACACCCTCCGGAACATACACGGACATTAGTCACCGGGACCATTAGAAATTAAGCTAGCTAGTCCACTATGACAACTAACATGAAGCTCACGTTAGTCCATTCTTCATTCTCTAACTAGGAGACATTGCATTGGCCCATGGACCACATTTGTTCCCTTTCCTTCAATATTGTAGGTCCCCTACGCCCCCCACCTAGCTAATTTGTATTTCTCTTATTAGTTTTGCTCTTGAACTTTTTTTTTGGATAGATACAAATTTAACAATTTATATTTAAACACACTTACAAAATAAAGTTAGTAAAATCCAAAATAAGTGAGTGGATCGTATAATAAATTAATGAAATCTACTTTTATTATAAATATATATAAATATGAGTTGTTAAATTTGTATTTAAATAAGAATCTCTCTTAATATTTCCTTGGCATGTATAAAGCGTAACGTATTTTGCGTGCATACACGGGTGAAACGGGTCAATGTGTCTGACCTATGAGTCACGGTCAATGAAAATTGCTCATACTGACTCAAATTAATGAACCAAATCAGCAATTGTACAACATAAGAAAAACGAAGTTTTAGATAAGTGGGTTCAAGACTTAATTTGAATAAGAAAGCACGCAAATACGCGTATCTAGAGTTTCGTTTCCAAACCACCGGACTTGAAATGAAAGTCAATGAAAAATCAGCCTGGGTTGAAATTCAACACTGCTGTTGTTGTGGTAGCTGTGTACTGCTTAATTAGAGGAGATTTTAAATTATGGTTACCATTGATCAAAATAGCTACTATGATGCCGTTGTAAAGGGCATCACAACAGTAATATTGCAGTCATAATTGTGATTGCAAGCTACAATTTAAAACCATATGTTGAAGCATTGAAAGTCTTATTTCATTTTTAGTCTTATGTAGTTTTTCTACATTCTTTAAAATGCTCGATTAATCCTAATTACCTCTCCCCAGTAGTGTTTTACGGCATGCTTGAACTATTGCCATTGCAGCTACTAAGCTCTAGCTAACTCATTACTTAAGTCATCCATTATGATTGTAAATATCGAAGGTCTTCATATAGTTCTCATTCTTAAGGATATGGAAGAAGCAAAGTTGACGAGTTCGAGCTTTGAATTAATTATATCAGCTGCAAGTGAAAATTCTATAGAAATTAATAGTTACCGCTAATTGCTGATGCATAGGCAGTCGTATTGTTCTAATTGCAAGACAAATGAATAAGGAAATTGAGTTTCACCTATTAATAAATGAGACAGATGAAGGAGTTATCATATAGCTGGCCACATTAATAATTGATTGAACAATCGTGACGGAGATATTTTGATCGAGATCTGAATGTATATCTACTAGTCTCGTCCATCACTGACATATACGTTTCTGAATTCTCTTCCTACGTACATGGAAACTAAGTTACGAATATGTCATTGATTTCGTACAAAACACAACTCACCAAGTTGTTTAGGTAAGAGAAAATTCATGTCTTGATTTGAATTGAGAGCCATCATATCGAGGTGAGAAATGTTATCATCTATTAGTCCAAAATTTCCACATCTCCAACATTTTTGTACAATTTTACAAAAGAAATGTTGGTGGTAGGACCCCAGTCACCCAACAAAGATTGAATCCAAAAATTAAAGGCATAATTGGTTAGGAAGTTTGATATGAAGGACTTGAAACAAGAAAACAAAATTTTAGGGATCTAAATTCATGGAAAATGGAAAAAAGAAAAGAAAAAGATATAAAGATTTGACTTTCTCAAAAGAATTATTTGACAAAAATCTTATGGCACTTCAACATACAAAATTGTAAGTTAATTTCTACCTCACTTCTTATCAATTATAAATCATTCTCTAGTATATGTCCTTGTAGCAAAGCAGAGAGGATAGAAATATTTCGAATACCAAATACATTAGCAATAGGAAACCTTATATGCCATGATATGTACAAGACCAATTATTTCTCAAGCTATTGGAACCGTCAATTGATCTATGGTAGATCAATCCGAGTAAAGGTCACTAGAATGTTGTTAAAAGGATCCTATGATATATTAAAGGAACCTCAAGTATTGCAATATATATATTTTGGAGAATTAGAATTTATTATCAGAGAATATGCTAATTTAGATTTTGCATTCAATAAAAGGAAATCTACTATAGGTTATGCATTCACACTTGCAATGAAGCTGTGAGATAGTTGTCTAACTTACAAACTATTATAGCTCTATCAACTAAAAAAGATGAATATGGCAATCATAAAAGCTTGCAAGTAAGCAATTTAAATTTAAAGGTTAGCAGAGGAACTTGAACACAAATAACAGAAGACTCCTGTGGCAGTCAAATGAAGAAATGTTTGTCTAGATGCGAAAGGAAATCTTTCCTTCTTGCTTGTTGGCGGTGCATATCGTAGTATGCCATAAATGCATAATGCATGCATTGTTGCAAAAAATTTTGCTTCCATACTGACGAAAGGCTCTATAAATAGAGGGAGTTCATTCATTCGGAACACAACATCGAGTGCATCCCATTCCAAATATAAAGACAATTTCTATAGTGTCTTGTGTGAGTTTCTTCTACTCTACATATAGATATATTCTGATATTATAAGAAAGAATGTTATTACCTTTCACATAATAAAATTTTCTTTTCTTACTTAAGGCTTTTCCCTCACATCATTAGCGGTATTTCACGATAAATATTTTATATGTGTTAGTTATAATTTCCTCAACTCTATTTCATTTGTGTAATATTATATATCTGTGTACCTAACAAGAAATACGTGAAATAGATAGAATAAAGAAAAGTACATTAATTACCTTTCTCACTCTAAGGTTGGAATGAAAGAATAGAAAGTGAAGTAGAAAATACAGATAGATTTAAAAGAAATTGTAAGTTATAACAAGTTGTTTAGAAAAACAAAATGAGTTTGTTTACATCGTTAATTACTATACATAACAAATGTCCTACTTCGGTTAATGACTTTATGGAAACTATATATATAGACTCATGTAGTGACTTTACAACCATTGAAGAAAATGCATGCGAACGTGAGCTCAAATACAATTGTTGAATGTCAACTTTGAGTAATAAAATCTAACATTAATCAAGAGTAGATTACGTGAAAATTATATAAATGACAAAGACTTATAGATTTATTACCTTAAAATTCTGAGTTAAAATGTGGCATGAAATCCATTATTATAATTTTTAGCTTAGCCCATTATTGAGCAGTATTATCTAGCTTTTGGGCTTCTTTGATTGGCCGACATAAATGTTGTTTTTTTTTAATCATTTTAAACCCATCCATTTGCAATTGAGACCGGTGTCTTAGTGGTTGATTTCCATACCTTTCCACCTAATCAAGAGGTCAAGAGTTCGACTCTTGGGGTAGAGACTCGCTGCCCCCCTCCTCCTCCTCTCTCACTTGGAAAAAAAAAAAAACTCTTTCGATTCCTTTTGCTTCTCTTTTTTTATTTTTTAAAAGTATCCCTTATCAATAAATAAGAAATTAATTTTTCAAAATACGATCAATCACTTACGTAGGGATTGCTCTCAATAATATTTTTTATATATATATAAATCTTAAGATCGAATTCAGACCACATATTTAAGGGGCTCGAACCCTTCTATTTGCTTCTCTTTGAATCACTATGGATTTGCCGTTTCATTGTTCATAGCAAAAGGCTTTGTATGTAGGAATTAATGCACCTAAGGGATGAGATTGATGAAGTGATGCAGTTAGTGTTGCAGACTTGGATGATGATGCACTTGATTGAGGCAACATGCGTGGGCAGGGAATGCACATGGATGCTTTAAAAACCATCTGAGCTTGGTAGTTTATAATTTAGTTGTTTGATGTCAACCGCTTCAGGCTTTGTGCATGTCTTAGTAATTTTATAGATACAAGTGCCACAGTTGGACTTAGTTTATCTGTTGCTTAACATATACAATAAAAAAGTGAAAAGTTGAAAAATGGTGCAAAGGACGAGGAAATAATAACATCATTTATATAATAATAATTTTAAATATAAAATTTTATTTTTAATCCCAATTCTTTTAGAGCTAAAGTTAATTTAGAATCTTAAATTTTATATTAGAATTTGTTAAAGAATTACTTAGAGTTTGAATTATAATTTCAAATTTAATTCTAATTTTATCATTAATTTAAATGTGTTTCAGAATTAAAATTAATAAAATCATTAATACAATAATAATTTTTGTACCATAATAATAGTTTTTATTATAATTTTTGTGAAAATTATTTATATTTTTTTATGCTTTGAAAATTATTTATATGTAAAATAGAAAATTAGAATACAGGAAATATTTTATATTATTATTTTTATAAAAATATTAAATTTTAAATAAATATAATTTTTAGCAAATAAATGGGAGAAAAAAGAGAATTATATAGACTTTAGAATTATAAGACTTTAATAAAGGGGTGCCATTTATTAAGTTTTGAAATTGATAATTCTTTTAGTATAAGTTAGAAATTAAGAAAAACTGATTTTAGTTATTTTTTTAATTCTGTTAAATTGATTTCCAAACATAAAAATTATAATTGAGAAAATTCAGTTTCAACCCTAAACTTTAATTCTATGCTTAATTTTAGATGCCAAAGAGAATATTTAAAGAAAATCGTTGCCTATATGCCAAGAATGGTTGTATAATATCATGTCATAATTATATTAAGAGTAAATTACACTTTCCTCTTCTGAGAGATATTTTTATTACACAGCTCTTTCCTTTATTTTTCAGAATATATATTTTCCTCTCCTAAAAGATGAAAGTGCATTACACTTTAATTTATTTTATACTTTTTGTTAAATCTCTATTATTTTATGTTTATTATCTTTTTTTTTTTCTAACAAAATATCCTTTATTAATAAATATTGAGATGCTTTTTACAAATTTAAAAAAAAACATGTGATTGATAATAATTACACACACACAGATATAGATATAGATATATATATATATATATATATATATATATATATTTTAATTTTAACCGTAATTATATTAAGGGAACAAATTAACAATAAAAATAATTTATTTAGGCTTTAATATGTAATAATTAATGTTAAAATATGAATGTTAATAACATATTTTTTCTACTAATTCGAAATGAATTGAAATGTCAATGTTATATTATAAATTTTATATTTTTTAAAATAATTAAACAAAGACTAGATAATCTTAATAAATATAGTATCATTAATATTAGTATATCAATTCTCAAGAATTCATAAAAATTAAATAATACTAATAATATTAAATAGTGAATAATTAAAATAACAAAAAATTAAAGAAAATATGAACACTAATTAATAAAATACTCTGTATAATGGGTAGTTTCATAAATTTAGGTACATATTTTAATTAATAAAGTATTTTGGACTAAAATATATATTTTTAGAATAGAGAAGAGGATCATGGAATAAGAGTATCTCTCAGGAGAGAGGAATATAATTTACTCTTATATTAAAAAGAAAACCATTGCAAAAGTAACAAATTATAGCATAAAGTGGTACCAGAGATCAAGAGAATCGTTGCTTATGTACACTATTAAGTTAAATTGTTGTAGAAACTGTGCATTAAATTGTAGTGGGTTAATTTATGTTATATCTGTAACAAAAAATACGTATCGCTGCAATTATTGATTTAACTGGTTGAAATGGGATATATATATATATATATATATATATATATATATATATATATATATATATATACACCGTGTGTGTGTGTATTTGAAAAAATTGAAAGGTTAAAATTATTCCAACAATTACTTATTTGTATAATTATTTTTTTAGATAATCAATTATGAGAAAAGTGATTTAAGATAATTTGTTTTATTTTGATTGTATTAAAAAAAATTACTTTTATATGGTAAAATTACTAAGAAGGGTATAGATGATTATTGATATTATATAATATTTGATATTTAGTGTTAATTTGATAAAAATATAATAATTTTAAAATAATTAACTTCTACTCATAATTATAAGTTTCAAAAAGTTGCTTATGATTATAAGTTATGTTTGAACATAGTTATTAAACTCAGACTGGTGATTGATACGACCAAGGCATCAGGGCACTGGATCATTTGTTGAACCGGTTAAACTAGATTTAATTAAATAAATACATAAAAATACAATGTAATTCAATTAAATATATAACATATACTATTATTGACAAATCATAACACAATAACTTATATGGTTTAGTGGTAATGGAGCATGTCCCAATCTTTTTTGGATAGGGTTCAAATCTCATTAGTTGGAATTTTTGAATTAAGAAAATTCGTTTTGCTCACAAGATTGGCTGAGTTTGACCGGTTCAAATGCATATATAGCTCAAATAAAATCATTAATTTTTTATTATAATCTATTTTGATTTCTTTCCCAAACATATTAGCTTATCTCAAAACAACTTGTTTCCCACAAAAATGCTGTCTTGAGATGTTTTTGAACATGCTATAAGTTATTAATATAACTAACATAAGTAGAGCACTGATTCTCACATTGCTTAAACTAAGAGTTTTTCACTCTTAAGATTTTTATAAATATTCATATGTCATATTGATTTATACTTATCTCTACTAGACTCTTTTAAAGGAGTAAAAGGTTTAGTAGAACCAAACAAATAATTGGCTTATCAATTTCCAGTCTGATTTTAATAACAATGCGTTTGAGTTTAAAATTATCAACTTTTGATTATAACTTATTTTGATTCCTTTCCCAAACATATTAGATTATCCCAAAACAGTTTTTTTCCCACAAAAAAGTTGTCTTGAGATGTTTTTGAACATGCTATAAGTCATTAACATAACCAACACAAGTAAAGCATTGATCCTCACATTGCTTAGACTAAGAATTTTTCACTCCTAAAATTTCTATAAATATCCATATATCATATTAATTTATATTTATCTCTTCTAGACTTTTCTAAAGAAGTAAAAGGTTTAGTAATCCTTCATTTGGTTAACCAAATTATATTTTTGACCATCTTTCATCATAGTAAAATTGTTAACTTCATCATTGTTGATCAAATAATTTTCTTTTCAAACAATAAAATAGCTCTTTTCTTTTTTACTTCTTTTTTAAAAAAAAATCGGTCAACTGTGTGATATTGAGACCGGCTCGACCAGTTTATGGTTTTTAACTAGTTTGCACGACTTTTAGGTAGCTAGTTTTTTAGCGATGACGGGACGAGCTAGGTGACCGATTCCCGGTCCAGCCAGGTGACCTGCCGATCTGATCCGATTTTTAGAAATATCAGCAAAGCCAACGTTTTTTATTGTTTTAATAACGGTTTCTGAACCTTGCTGATAGATAAACGTTGTGGATTATTAAGTAGAAATAACATGAATTTCATGTAGACTTTATTAGTGTAGAAGCTTCCGCGCCAACTAGATTATCAGTTGGCTACAAAATCAAATTTAAATAGTTGCTATGCTTCGATCGCTTGTATTTCAGTTTTCATCTGATGTACACAATCTGAATATATTTAACAAAGTTTACGGTCGCAACTCTACTTGATCGAGTTGGACCACATCATTTCATAAAACTTCCACGGACTTCGGCGTACTCCGATTTCAATGTCACACCGTCCGTAGCCCCATATATAAGGTAATGTATGAAATTGACAGGCGATTAACGCACTTCAGCATACATAAAAGAATATATACTGTCACTTATAATAAAAAATAAAACAAAAATCCACACATAATCAGTTATAAGATTAGGGGTGTTTGCGGTGTGATTTGGATCGATTTTAAATAAAAAATTTATCTAATTTAAATAATAAAATATATAATAGTTTGGATTAGATCGATTTATTTTAATTTTAAATCCAATCTAATTCGAACCAATTTTTTGTGGTTTGGATTGGATCGGTTTAATAGTTTTTTATAGAAAAAAATCTTAAGAATAAAGTATTATAAATGAAAAGTAATTTAAATCAATAAAATAAATAAATAAAATAAAAAATAAAAGTGATTAATATAATATGTATTAAATAATATTTAAATAAGAATGATATATAAATATAAAAATTATGTAATAAATTAAAATTATTATAAATAAAAATAAAAATTTAATAATCAAAAATTATATTATATAATATTATTCAATTTGGATTGGATTAAATCGATTTTAAAAATTAAATCTGAAATCTGATCCTATCTAAGTGGTTTGTGCAAAATAAGATTCAAAATAATCCAAACTTTTGTGGTTTTGATCGATTCTCAATTTGAATTAGATTGATTTAGTGATTTTAATTGGATTAGATTGAATTTAAATATTGGTTAACTCAAATAGTTAACGCATGTATCACTAACTTAGACAAAAATAATTATAGAGTCTAATAAGGCCCAAATTTTGTTATGGAGGAAACAAAACATGTTATTTGTTATTAAAAAAAAAAAAAAAAAAAGAGCCAAGTTGATATATGGAAGTTGGATGACAATTATTGTATTTCTGAAGTAAACAGCGAAAGACCATGAAACAGGCTGAGTCCGAGATGGTCGTCCCGTCAATGCAATTGTTATGTTGTCACGTGGGTCATGGTGAGCGCCAAGAGGATCGCATGTAGTGTTGGCCTATCGAACGCCATAGTGTCTCACTTGCACACCAACCTCTTCTCGGATAATTATATGCTGCACCAGTCCAAATCAAACAACAACGAAAGCCCCACTTAAGCTCCACGTAGGCCACGATTCATTCCACTTCTCCGCTGGCGACTAGTAAACGTTGAGCCCAACTTGAAAGCGAATGCATGCAGTTTTCCCTCTTTGGCCCACCTTCAACTTGATCTCCGACATTTTGTGAAACTTTGATTTGTTCATTTCTGACCTTATTGCTAATTACTTCGAGTTAAATGATAAGCGCTCTTTTTTTATTTTTTTTCTCCCTTTTGAAATTACAGGTATTTTTTTTATTGAAAATAATTTTGCTCAATTTGAGTAGGACCATTATAAACAGCCAAAACTACCTCTAATTAAACTAAGGCAACCCCTGCCAGCTAACTTATGTGTTTATTGGTATTGATAAGCAGTCCTTGATTTATGGACAAATCATCATAAATTGTTGTATATTACATACATACTTTCTTTCACTTTACAAAATCTTATTAAAATAATTTGTAGTTATTGTAAACTGAGTTTATTATAAAAATTTATAAATTGAGGGCCGCCTAAAATAAAATTCTTATTAAGTAAATGTCCTCGGGCTTGTTTGTTTTTTCCTCTAAGAAATAGAACAATATTTTAGGCAAAGAACTTGTTAGTGAAACGAGAAAAAGAAAATGCCGCGGGAACAAGCTGGAGTTAAATAATTGATTAGATCTGCATCAGGAGTTATGTTGCTTCAGCCTTGTTAGTTTCTTTGACACAATTACCTAAAGTATGAGCAACTATTAATATTTGGCTAAAGACCTCAATTAAAGGTGAAAAATATTTATTCCTCAAGCCCAGCGTTTCAAAAAATCCAAGTAAATAAAATTATGATAGCCACGCGATAATACTAAGCATGCAAACACATAAGAAATTTATTACACCTGCATTGATGTTGCTCAAAATAGACTGTAGATCGTGAGCTACATATTTCTGTGGATCGACGATTGCATTTGTAGGTGGGTGACACAAGAGAAAAAGGATTCAGCCATGTTGGTATTTAAGTGAAAGGCCTATGGGTTTTTAGGTTTAGCCAGAAATAGCTGGGCCAACTAGCCAGAGGGGGAGCTCCCTGTATGCCCAATATACCAAGTAACTCGTTCCATGTTCAACCTATTTACCAGATGTTCAGACAAAAAAAAAAAAGATGGTGACCCAAAAAAAAAAAAAACCTATTTACAGAAGAAATGATATTTACTTATTTTACAAGGCAACAAAAATTATATTTGTATAAAAACTTAAATTGACATGTAATGATCATAGCTTAAATAAACCTAAATTTAATTTTGATACTCTATTAATATAAAAAATTATATACAGATATGTAAGTATATATTACTATATCAACAAAAATATTTTAGTCAATTATTCATTATCTTAAAAATTTTATAAATAGAAATATATAATTGGATGATAGTGTAAAAAAAATTTACACTGACAGTACATCAAAATTAATTTCAATACTTATATGAGTAAAATTCATACTTATTTAAATTGAATCACAACATATTTAAATTTTGATATTTTAAAGTGAGAATTCTTGTAAAATGAGAAAATGAGATCTTATAGACTTGTTTGATTTTGTTTTTGTTTTTTACTTTTTTAAAACAGTTTAAAAAAAGATTTAAATTCTATTTTTAAAAACAAAAACACAATTTTGTTTGGCAGCAATGCTCATAAAATAGTTTTTAAAAAGTAAAAAACAAAAAAATTATTTGGAAACTCACAACAATTTTTGTGCGTGAACCAATAAAATGCATATACCGCTGGACCCACACATTTTATTGGGTCTAGACCATAGATCTTTATTCTCTTTGTCAATCTTGTTGATAGGGAATCGAAAGGAAAACCAAGCCAATACATTAACAAAATTACACAAGATGCTACCATATTTTCAATGGTTTTTAAAACAAAAAAACCAAAACAACTCTAAGCTGTTTTTAAGTTTCTGTTTTTAAAACTCAGTTTCCGTTTTTTAATTTTTAAAAACAACACAAAAAAAAAAAAAAATAACATACCAAACAAGCTTTTTTAGTTTTCTGTTTTTGAAAACTGAAAATTGTTTTACTTTTTATTTAATAACATACCAAACAATCCTATCTATCTTTGGATCATTCAATAAGATCTATATACAATAAAAATTATTAATTCAAAAATACATAACTTCTTACTTTTTTATTTAATAAGAATTCTCAGTTTAAATGATCCTAATCTTATCAATTTAAGTGTTTAAATCATTATATTCAAATAATATATTTTTTTTTGGATAAAATAGAAACGTATTTTGAACCATACCATTCTCTGCACAAGTGCAGCTGCCCCTACCCGGCTTGCTACGTTTTTAACAGTACCCACTCAACCAGTGTCTTTGCTTAATATTTTGAGTTATTACCCGATTCAAATTGTTTTAACTGTACTTGACATTCATTTTATATCACCTAGAGAAGTTGATAGGAGGTAGATCCGATGTTCATTTAGATCGAGTTATTTTTCTGTTTCATTATTTTAAGGTTTGTTCATACACACCATTAGGCTACCCAAGAACATTATTCATCTACTTTGCTTCTAATTCTGCCAATTCTTTTTGCAAGCAGGCATGTTAATGCCTTGTCCACACTTGTAAAATGGAATTACCTGATTGACAACATTATAATCACATGTTTATAGCAATACAAAAAAATACGAAATGGTGAATAATCAATCAAACGAATTTCAAGATATCAATGGTATGAACTGAGGTGGAAAATTTGGCTGGTTGGCTTGTAAGACATCTTAGACGCAGCTTGCTTAAACTTCCTGGTAGCTGCTTCATTTTCTTCTAAGCTTGATTCAGCGAAAAATCGTTTCCACCAAGATGAACTCCGCATCTTAGCCTTCACAGATGAAGTAGTGTTTATTGTCAGCAATGCTGAAAAAATTGCCGTCTAATTTCTAACACAATCTTAGAATTCAGTATTATTTATAAGAACTTCCACTAGAGCTGTCTGTTCCATTCCTTATGTTATCTAATAATATATTGATTTCCAGGCCAAGAAAAAAAACATAAAAAGAAGAAAAAGATCATTGAGAACCAAAATTAAGGGGTATTCCAGCTTGATCAATTAGCATTTGACATTGGTAGTTCATTATGCACATGCTCTCTTGAAGGTTGATTTTCTTGAACTTACATAGTCCAGCTGCTAGAAAATCCTCAAATTTCAAAACGGTACCAAAACATAATCAGTCAACAGTGCTTAAAAGAATGATAAGTCAGTCCTTGACTGCAAAGCTCCAATGTTATTTTTATCATCGTATACACAATGTATACTCGAGATAAGTTGACAAAGTAAAGAGATTAGTGAGGCATTAGCCAACAGGAGAAGGACACTCACCGGGCGGCCGAATTTGGTTAGTTGTGCTACTTTAGCTCTCTGCTGACCTGGGTAACCTAAAAACAAGACAGGAAAGAACTAAAATTACAGAAATGTCTAGTCCAGTAGAAATAACATGGTAAAGAAAAACATTAATCAACAGTCAGTTTGGTAACAGGTGAAAAAGTTAAAGGAGAATTTTTCATATAAAAGTAATCCTGGAATTTGCCACCACTATTATTAATGTGTTCCAAACTCAACATACAAGTAAAAATCGTTGAAAGATGTAGCACATCCAGAACATGGAAGAAAAACAATGATACTTCTGAGTGGAAATTTAACTGCCTGTTTGTTTTGCAGTTCTTTTGAATGCCAACAGCCGTTTGAGCAAAGCTAATAATGTGTGGCTTTGTTTGAAAATGTCTAGGAATTTGGGATGTTCCGTTGGAGTCTCAAACCAAACCGGCTATAATTAGTCGGCAAATAATCCACATCCATGCTTATCAGTGTGTGAAAGAGATCACAGTTATTTTCAAAAATGAAGTACCTGTGAAAATGATAATACCACCGGCAGATACCCTTGCTATTTCAGGAAGAGTTTTGTTTAAATATTTTGGAGACAGGTAATCCAAAGCATCTGACACAATAACCTGCGAAAAAGATTTTGCCCTGTATGGTAGAGGGAATTTGATATCTGCAACACGTACAATGCCTTTCTGTACTAGAGCCTTGCAGCTCCTATCAGCATCCTCTATGTCATATGGCTCCACCCCCCATGCTTCAGTATCCCCTTCTCTTAACAGCTTGGAGACCACCGAACAACTCTCTGGGCCCACATGCAAAACTTTTTTCATTGAGCCACCATGTGCACTCTTCAAAACAGGAATTGCTCTTTGAACTTCAAATGTGCATGAAAAATCGCCTACAAAACAAAACAATTTTGAAATCCGTATAATAAGATATGATGAATTACATATTTCCAAGAAAATATATGTAGAACAATGATATCATTTTTGCTCAGTAAACTGCACTTAGTTCTATTGGGGAAAAAAAGAAGATGAAAAAATGATGTCATTTTTGGCTCAGGACTGGTCAAAATTTTAACAGGTGGACTATGAAAAAAGACAAGTTTGTTCATCCTTCAATTTCACAGAGGCACAGTGCAAGAGGGAGACATTAGGGGGAGAGCAGAAAGACCAATGAAAGATGTCATCATAAAATTTGAAACCGGGCAGTACAAAAATAAAAAATAAAAATTAAAACTGGGCAAATAAAAGGCATCTTATTGCAGAGTTAGTGGTATATAAATTTTGCATAATGCATGTAAGTAGGGCCAATTGCAAACAAAAACAAAACATATATTCCAACTTCTGATTACATGATAGAGAATATAATGCAAACAGAAATTTTACTAAATCTAGCTAACTGTCGTCACCCTCCATTCTCATGTTAACGAACCTCACTGATTATAAACCTCTCCTCTGATTATAAACCATACAGCTAATTTGTCTTAGAGCAGTACTACTTATACAACAGTTTCAGCACAAGCAGTGCACAACTGCTAAGGTGGAAAACAAAGGGACCCTCTTGAACCTTTTTCTGTCAAACTCAGATGCAGTCGCATCTGTCGTTGTAAGAGAGTGTTCTACAGCAGACTGTGTAAGTAGCATTTCTTGATGTCTTAATAATTGATTCGTTTTAAAGAACAAAAATGCAACATATTGGGAAGAGGCAGCTAAGAACAACCCATGGGGTCTTTTCTAGGATAACAAGTTTATGCATACTTAAATAACAATCATCAATATCAACAAAGGTGTTGGTATAGTGGTAGAGGCGCATTACGACCTCAGGGAGGACATCGGTTCAATTCGTGGAGAGGAAGCCAATTGGGAGGGCAAGCCTGCTTACGCCCGAAAGGGATTAGCCTCCTTCCCTAGTAATAGGGAGGGGGGAATCAAAAATAACAATCATCAATCCTGATACAAAATGGATGCTACATCATGCAAGAGAAACCAAGAAAGAATACTAAAATCACAGGAATTTCTGTAACCAACCAGGATGAGGAGCTGCTCATGCAATGAGAGTCCTCAACTCATAGGGTTCATAACATGAAGATTTTCCATATTCCCTAGGTGCATCTTGATCTAAAGACCGAAGAGTATTATAGCTAATCAACCATATTAGTGTGCAATTGTTCCCTAAAATGATTTCTCAATGCATGTAACTTGTTCAAAACTTCTTTAGCATCGATTCCACCTTACTTTCCGATGCAAACGAATGCTAATGCTTTTCAAGCGCAATGGCTTCTCAAAACAAAAACCACCATAAAACAACCAGAAATTTTGCATCGATAACATTCTGAAATTATGGTCACATACGTACCGTCAACCCTGCTAACCACATTACTTCTTCCTCCAAATAGACCTGCACGCTTGAAAATATAAGATTAACCAGCCCATGGACATATATCGAAACGTCAAATATATTTTGGACTTGAACTACATGAGTTATTTTTTAACATTATAAAAACAAGGATATTACTTAAGTTAACAACGGGGCAGAAAGTAAATAAAGGAATAAATTTTCAGTACAATTGAACAAGATAAATGTCTTCATCCAATAAATTTGAATTTTTGACATGAAAAAGTATTACTCACATATCCAATCATATATTGCTATACTAGCGATAATTTTTTAATTTAATCATCCACCATTTTGTAAGCCTTACAAATAGAACAGTATTAGAATCTTTTACACTTCGGAGCATCAAAATTAATCTCATAAATTTTCGCCCAACATATTTAAGGATATATGGCCATTTAAGATAAATTGTTACCTGAACCGCCGCAGGCATAAATAATGAGCAGGAAAGCTCCCTGAGAGTTTCAACCAAAATTAAAAAATAAAAAAATAAAAAAAGATTATATATGTAGATCCTATATATAAATGAGAAAGCAGCGAACTCAAAAATAGTACGATGTTAAAATTGAGGGAAGAAGGGGCACTGGGGAAATTACCAAAAGGACAAGGGTAATGGATATCAAGGGTGAAGAAGATTTTGATTTGGAATGCAACACTCCCGAAAGGGGAAAGCTTCCGCCGCGTCTCGCGGAACTGGAGTGTTTCCTTGTCATTACTACTTCCTTGTGTGTTGCGAGCCAACTCACACTTACTATATCGTATCGTGTATATAGGGAGGAAACAAGAGTGTAAGTTGGAATATGGAGAAGTGGGAGAGCGCGGTGGAGATTGGAGAAGCACCTTAGACCACATTCATATCATATCATATCATATCATAACCGCATTGAGAATGAAAGGAACTGTTCGATCTATAAGGCTAAGAAAAAAATGAGGGATGACATGAGCTGAAAGAAGCATTACATTATTTATTATTACACCAACAACTTTAACAACAGATCTGACCGGCTGTGGTCGGCAAAACGCGGTGCTCTCACCGTGGAAAGTCACTCAGGAAGATTAATAATAATAATAATAATAATAATAATAATAATAGTAATAATAAAAATAAAATTTACACTCTAAAATTTTTTTATTTTAATATTTTATTCTTAAAAAATTAAATACATATATTTTGATCCCTAAAATTTTTCATTTAACATTTTAATTTTTAAATGATTAAATATATATTTTAATCCATAAAATTTTTTTTGTTTTAATATTTTATTATTCAAACAATTAAATGCATACATTTTAATTTTAAAGAGATTTTTATGTTAAATATAATAATCCCTTAACATGAAAATTATATACATATTAATTCTCAAAAGATTAATATATAAAAACCAATTTTTTAAAGACTAAAGATTAATATGTTAAAAGCTAATATTTTTCAGGGATTAATATATTAAATATCGATGCTTCAAGGATTAATGTGTATATAATTTTTATATTACAGGAATTAATATGTTAGATGTGAATATTTTGAGAACTAAGATGTTAAAATAAAAACTTTTTAGGGATTAAAGTATATATTTACTCTAATAATAATAATAATAATAATAATAATAATAAGAGTAAATTAGTATTGTAACCCTTAAAAAATCAATGTACTGACAAATTAGTTCATAGTACCCCAACGATCAGCACGCTGACAACCTAGTTCGTAAAACATAATATGCTAACAAATTAGTCCCTAAAATATCTTTTGTTAACACTAATGGAGCCTATTAACAATAAAGGATTTGATTATTGTGATATCATGGACTAATAAAACATTTTTTATGGAATAATTTGTTAGCGATAGTCTACTCAAATAATAATCTATGCATATATAATCTTCTTCTATTACATCTATATATCTATACAATCTCTACTATATAGGGTGAGTTTGTTTGTAATTTTTTTGGCAAAAAATATTTTTTTCACTAAAAATTAATTTTTATATATTTGGATAATTTTTTTAAAAATAATCAGAATCTTAAAAAAAATTGTTTTCAATTTTTTGGTAAAAGTTGAAAAGAATAGTTTATAAAAAAAATCAATTTTTAACTTTTTCAATTATATATAAAAAATTTAAATTTTATAATAATTTTTTTAAAAAAATTAAAACAAACACACCCATAATGTGGCTGACCAACAACAACCGCTCCTTTGGTCACAATTCCTTTGCCCAATATACCCTTACTCACTTTGCATAGTGGTCATGTCATGTTCATATCACACTTATTTGAGGCTATATTTTCATGTGTATGTATGAACATGATAGACTCCTTTGTTTCTTTTAGCTCCTTTAGCCGAAAAAATAAACCTTGCACTTTTCCCTTGATTAATTCCTTTGTGCCTTACTTCATTTTTTTTTTTTTAGTACATTACATGCCTAAAGTGCAAAAGCATAATTCTACCCAACCTTAAAGAATGGAAGAGCATCGGTTGTCTTTAAGGCGCCATCTATAGTGTTCTTTGCTAGATAAGGAGTATAATATACCTTGCAATCTGATGGTGAGATTGTAAGGTGTATCGATACACTAATCGCCTATGATGCACTGTAATAATATCTAATTTTAAGAAAATTTAAAAATATAATTAGATATGTTTTAAAAATTAATTATTATACACTGACAGTGTAAAATTATATTGGCCGTATAAAATAATTTTACACTGTCAATGTAATTTTACACTATTAATGTATAAAAATTAATTTCCAAAAATTATAAAAATTTCATCAGTATAATTTTATTCTGTCAATATAATTTTACACTATTATCAATGTAATATTATACTGATAATATAAAATTATTTTATATTATCAGTATATAAAAATTAATTTCTAAAATATATTTAATCATATTTTTTTAATTTTTTTAAAATTAATATATTACTATAATACATCATAAATAATTAGTATATCGATACACCTCACAAATCTTAACCATTTGATACGCTACAGTCACAAGGTGCACTAAGCACCTTGGACCGCAAAACGCACAGAAGTCGGCGCCTATCTTTAAAAGCATGTTCTAAAACAAGTGTTGAAAATTTGCCCAAGACGTGCAAAAATTATAGGTATGGAGGTGCAAGTTGGTTAAACAGAAAAAAGTGAATGAAATGAAAAGAAAAATGAGTAGCAAAGCGGTTAAGGAGGGGGAAAAAAAAAAGGAGACAAGAAAACGGAAACAAAGGGGAAAGAAAAAGAAACGAAAAAATTTAAAAAAAAAAGGAAAAAAAATAACAAAATGAAACAATTTCAAAGAAAGAAAAGGAAGAATATGGAGAATTACCTTTATTGTATAAATTGAGTAGAGCTTTACCTTACTTTATTGCCAATACTTTTCCATTCTCCACGGTTTTCCCTTCTCATATCACCCTTTTTCTTCCTTCCCTTGCCTTAACCCCAAACATTGTACCTTACTTAGCGTATGTTTGTCAAGCAGATCGATGTATATAGGATTTTTCAGGCTTTCCAGAAAATAAAAAAGGTTAGACGATAGGAATATGTTTCACTGAACTTATTTTTTATGAAATTCTAACAATAGCTTTAATTAACATTTGGCACACTCTACAAAGCAATATGAACAAGCATCCAAACGGATGCATGTATACAAGGCATGAGTCTACATTTCAAAATATATATAACTTACTTCACATTTCACTAGTAACCTACTCATCTTCAGTCCGCCACCAAGCTAAATATGGCTTCATTTTACAGAATAAAATTCCATGCTGCCAGAAATCTTTCAGGAAAACCCGTGCTCTTCAAACTAACATTATTTTCAATCTGAAACTCTACACACTGTATATTTTCTTGCCAATCTTACACTCAATCCCTTTAAATTTACAGTTAAAAATACATTTCTTTCGAGATTTCTTTGATTCCTCGTTGACGACTTTCTTTAGGGAATGGCTGATGTCACCCAATGCCCATGCTAAAGATATGTGAGGACGGGGATCCTGTAGAGAGCAGTTCTAGTTCAAGTACTAGAAGAAAAACAGAGATGAGACAACAAAATATTTTAAGTGGGGAGAAAAATACTTTATCCTCCTAAACTATAAGCTATGTGCACATCATGAAAAAATGCAAATTAACCCATGAACTTTTTTGAATATGTAAATCAACCCTTCTGTTAACTTTTCCATCTATTGTTAACGGAAATAGTCAATATTTAAGAAAATTTAAGGCATCAGATTATACGTTTTTTAGTTTGGGTATTAAAGTGCACGACCCAAAATTTAGGAGAATATAATGCACTTATTTTTCGTTAACAATGGACAGAAATTTAACAAAAGGACTAAAATGCACACTTAAAAAAGTTTAGATGTCAATTTGCACTTTTTCAAAATAATGGAATAAAGTGCACATGATCTAAAGTTCAAGAGAATAAACTGTTTTTTTCCCTTTTAAGTATTGCTTTTGACAGAACAATGTTGGTCCCTGAAAATCTCACCTACACTCTGCAGACTTTTCACATGGAAAATAGTCAAGTCATCCACTGGTCTGCAAAGTGTAGTAATGTTTTCCTGTGATGCCAAGGCTGTGACCCCGGCATTTCTCACCCCATCCCCAGGAAAGAAAACAAAAGGAAAAAAACTGACCTTGTAAAATTCAGGAAGATTATGTAGCTTGTAAATTGCATTGACTGCTTCAATTTGCTTCGTTATCTGAAAATAATTGGTAAGTAAACCAAAATTCATATACATTGCAGCTAAATAGATATAAGGAATTAACTAGATCAATAAAGGAAAAATTAGAACAACCGGCACAAGGAAAGAAAGATTGTGTCAAACTAACATGATAAAGAACACGGAGAATGCCTTTAGATTTATGTTAGAATATCTCTAGACTATACTGTGAACTCAAATAGTCATCTAATTGAGCAAAATGGATTCCTGTTTTCGTTGTATTTCAGATTTGCATAATTAGGGTTATTATTCTTATTGTTAGTAGGTCTATGCTTTTACTAGCATTAATGGTATTTGACCTAATAATTAGTATAAATAGGATATTGTAGAGAAGATGGTAAAATCTCGCCTTAGGTGGTTTGGACGTGTGAAGGAGACCTGTAGAGGCCGCAGCAAAGAGAGTGGATCAGATGGAGGGTAGTCTTGTAATTAGAGGTAGGAAGCCTTGGAAAACTATAGGTGTAATAGTTAAAAGAGATTTATATGTTAATAGTTTAAACATAAATATGATATATGATAGAGCACTATGGTGTCGTTTGATCTATATAGCAGACTCCACCAAATGGGACAAGGCTTAGTTGTCATTGTTGTAGGGTATTAGTCTAGTGTATGGTATAACTTTATCTATCAATAATATATTCGGGTATGAGTTCTGTTCACACATTTTTGGAGGCAGTGCATCCTCTGTTGGAAGCTCTCTTTTCTAGTAGAGATAAGGTCCTGGTGACTAGAAATTTGGTGAAAGCTCTGACAAGCAGGTTCCAGCTTGGTTTTGGTTTGATTTCCTCCTCCTCTGTATGTTTTAACATCTCCTTCGAGCAGGGGAAGCAATGACAGTTTCAATTTTGTTATCAGTGAGTTTTCCAGCAAGAAGAAATCCAGATTCAGTGCTGCTCTTCTGTTTTTGGTTTTGGCTTCTTCTTGTTAGTTTCCTGATGAAGTTTATGTTTTAACTTGGAGGAAAGGGCAGCTAGGTTCAAGGCAAAAAGCCACCAACGAGGTGTAGCTGCTGCAAAGATATTAGAGGAAATGGCTGCTTGTTAGCCAGCACTAGGTAGTTGGTCTGTTCTAGGGAAAGGGCAATCAGGAAAATAGAGCCACCTTATATTTCAGTAATCTCACTATAGATGAAACAACTGATGTTTCAGGTCTGGCTGGCAGCACGAGTCCTCCTAGTTGGGATGGTCCAGTAGTTGAGTTCCTCTTTTGGGTGATAGCTTCTTGTAAAGTGGATTGTTTTATGTTTGTGGGTTTAATACTTGTAACAAGCTACAAAATTAGCTTCAGTAGGACTGTCAACGAATATTGAGAATATCTTTAGTGTTAGAATATCTATAGAATTTGTGGTTAACACAATTAGCTGTCTAATTGATTAAAAAACCTTAGGATTCTAGATATCATCATATTCCTGATCTGTAGAATTAGGATTAGTGGACTTGACACTTCTACTAGGAGTACCAGTATTTGAGCTAACTATCAGTATAAATAAGGGTAGTTTTGTATCTACAATATTGGTTAAGGTTTCTCTCATTTCCTTGTTCTCTACTTCTCTTACCATAAATCCATACTTCTTCAACATAACAAAAAGAGTACTATATTAACTGTATTTTCCAAATACTCTCGTATCATCTCTAGTTTTTTCTTGTTCTGTGTCATTTTCCTTGCAAGACAAAAACAAAAAGGAATGTCCTCAAGGCCTCAATAACAGGTTTAAAAGATTTAATGTACGAGGCATTGTCAATTTTACATTTCAACCTTGATGTAGTTTAGTTTTGTCACGTCACTCTAATGATGAATGAAAGAATTAAAAATTTTGTGCATAAAATGTCCTTGTTAAGCTTGCAAACCCAACTTTTCCAAACTTGCCATGGTTCTATCATTAGTAAACTGAATTTTATTGCCCTCAAGTTTACCCTCAATAATATTCTACATCAGCAGCTTTAAAAATTCGAAAAATAAATACCAAGCCAATAATGACACCAGCAATGCAACATATAATTCCAACTTGCACATATGACTTGTACAAAAAAGAACTCAAGAAATATAGGGGCATTATTAAAAAGGGAAAAGAAAGGGCCATGAAGCAAACCTCTACTAAACCTCCTTGAACAACTTCCAATGAAAGAAAGGTGCGTGTGTGATCATCATTTACGAAAACCTCCCACTGGTTAAAATCAATCCAATAACTGCTTCAAAACAAGGGAAGTTAAAAGCAAAAATGAGATCAGTAGGTGGACAAACACATGTTCCATTTTTCATAAGAGAACAATAATAAGAACAAAAACTGACTGGTGTTGTGTTTGAAGTTTCTGTCGAAGCATTGAGACCATTGAGTCAATTTGATGCACCCGTATTGGAACAGTTCTTCCCAAACTTATGTGAAACTCCCTTCCTAAGGCAACCTGTTCAAGCTTCTCATCACTTTTGCAGAGGATGTTAAGTGGGACATCAACATCAACAACATTAAGACTTGGCTCCTGAAAGGAGACTTTCTTCAAGAAAGTGGCTAGTTCTTTTTTTGACGAAGATGAAATATGAACTGTAAAGAAAGTATAAACAACTGTAGTCTGAGTCCAAACGTCACTGAATCTTACACAAAACACCACATAAAGCCTTTGAAAAACATTGTCAAGTCTATTAAACTGATAAGAAGAATCTTCGAAGTACAGGTAATACATCCAAGTCTATAATGGCCTTGCAATAAATCTTTGTAGAAGTATCCCTCAGATGTGATTGTCCAGAATAATATACTGATAGGAACCCGGCCAATCACAAATGGGGCCTCGTTGTAGTTGACCAAGTAGGAGGGAGAGAAAAAGTGAGTGGTAGTGTGGATGCAACAGAATGTGAGTGGTGAGTAGAACAAATAAGAGAGGATAGGAAGGACTGAAGGAGGGAAAGTTAGTTAGTCATCTTGTGAATGATGATGAGGAGAGGCTGGTTGGACTCCCGAATTCCATACAATTTCTGTGATTTCTCAGGTTCATAAACCACCTTGGTCTAAGAACTCAATAGCAATATACACGATTCTTGGTTGTTGTTTCACTTTTCCTCTATTTCTCTGAACCAATCTAACAACTGGTATCAGATCTCTCGATTCGGAAGCCCTGAACAGATCAAAGAATGGAGATACCTTTGCTCTTAGGTAAAGGTGATGATGCTCAAGATTGGGCGAATAAAATGGAACAGTATTTTCAAGAAAGAGGGATACCAGAGAAAGAGAGAGTTGTGGCAGTCAAGGTGGCCATGGAGGGTAGAGCTCGATCTTGGTACTAATGGTGGGTGTCTTACATTTTGAACCCTAAGTGGGTCATGTTCAAGATTGCCATAATCAAAAGGTTTCAGCCTTCAATGATCCAAAATCTGTTATGAGATACTATTGGGTTTGAGGCAAACGGTCTGTCAAGAATTCAGAGAACAATTTGAGACTTATGCTGGGGTATTACTATCAGTGAGCAGTAAGCAGGAATATCTGATCGAAATCTTCTTGAAGTGCTTAAGAGAAGATGTAAGGGAAGAAATCAAACTCCATTCTATTATAGCCCTATCTGATTTAATGGATGTGGTTCAGTCAATTGATGACATAAGCAAAAGAATTTTGAAGTTGAGGGCTGAGGAAGATTGTCTTGAGAAGATGGATAGAGACTAGGCAAAATGAGGAACCACGGTGGAAGATGGAGAAGAAGGTGGATTGCTGAAGAGGAGGTTAACAAAGGGAAGGGAAGGAAATCTTCATAGAAGAGTGTGAGTGAAACCAGTAATGACCCACTGAATCAGTGAATAAGGAGCAAAATGAGAGTGTTGTTGGGACTCACGACCACTCTTTGGGCCATGTGGAGGGAACACTCAAGCAACCGTGACCATGGACATTCTTGGGTGCCGAAGGGAAGGAGATGACGGAGAAGGAAGACCAAGGGCGTCGCAAACATGGAAAGGAGGAATTGGGGGTGCATTTGAAGATGGTTGCCAGAGAATTAAGCATGAATGCGGCTAGGATGAGGCGATGGGTCTTCTACGATGGCTGGGAGGAGCCAACAGCAAGGTAGGGCGAAGTCGCCAACGGCATGGGTGTCTTCACAGGTAGCATCAACAAGCGCTGCTGCAAGGAAAATGGTGGAGGGTCACCAGAAGAGGAGAGTGGAGGACAAGCAGAGATGGAGATGATAGCAGCCGCCATTGAACCTTGTGTTAGAAGAACAAGGAAGGAATTCCAGCCACTAGATTCGGGCCCTTCAGATGTGTAACTTGAGTGTAGATGATGCCATTACTTCTACTACAAAGGTTCCAACAAGGAGTATTGAATTAGGGATGATACAGTGAAATGATATTCAAAACTCTGCAACTTCTGGATATTTGAAATATATTATGCTGAAATGGAATTGGCAACAGGAGCCATTCACAAGGTCACACATTCTTTATTGATCATGACATGGGGCAATATAAGCGGTTGGGAATAGTTAAATTACACCTTATTGACCGGAAGTTGAAACTGACGCAACATGAATTGAGGCAGCTGCCATCACTTGATACGTTGAAGGTGAAAGATAACAAGGGTGGAGAACCTTGACAATAAGTAGTGGGCTGCACTAGAACCAAAGAAAAAGATACTAGAAGAAAGAAGGAAAATGAAAACAGAGGGAGTGACAGAAAGCATAATAGATACACTAGATGGAACTTCATCAATAGTAGGGTCTACTGTTGGACTGGTTGGCTCTAGGGTTGTTGCTGGTGCTGGTTGCCTGGTGGTGGCATTGTGGTTCTGAGTATTGCTCTTAATCAAGGCATAATGTCTCTCAGGTTATTCTCTTTGCTACATCTAGTGGTGGTAATTGGAAAGGTCCAATGGAACCTTGTACAAACTCTTCTTTTTAATTTTTTTTTTTAATAGAAAAAGAAATTTTAGTAGGAGAGAAGAGAATGTACAAAATAGGATAAGACATCCTCATATAGATACAAGAGAATCAGCTAAGACCTAAGGGATAAGCCATGTAACAACACATGCCAATCTCTCTAAATTTCAGCTAGAAGAACACCATTAAACAAACCATGAGCTAAGCACCAAAGGGATGCCAAATAAGCAATCCTATCTCCAACAAAATCAATAGTTGAAAAGGAATCTTTAAAAACTCTAGAATTCATTTCCAACCAAATACACCAATGCACATCAAAAACCTAGGACTGCCACAAAATCTTTGGTTCTTTACCTGGGCCAAAACCTCTAAACCTAGTGAGTAGAAATTGATATAAGTCCATAGGGCAAACTCACGATTCTCCAAAGATACCAAAAAGCTTCATCCAAAGAGATCTCGCTATAGGGCAATGCAAAAAGAGATAAGCCCTTGATTCTAAACCGTACATTATACACATATTAGGGGACAAAGCAATGAGGGGTCTGCATTTCTGGAGCATGTCATTAGTGTTAATCCAATTAAGAATAGCAGTCCAAACAAAAGCTTTGACCTTAGAAGGATATTTAGATTTCCAAATGAATTTATGCAAGTGAAATCTTCCTATATTAGGAGAAGAAATCAGAAATTGTTAGGAATTGAAAATAAGATTTATGGGAGAAAACAACAAAGGAGTCAGGAGTAAGTTCTAGCATCGAGGATATTGGATAGGTGAATAGGATCAAGCAAAAGAAGAAGGGACTCCAATTTGTTAACCTCTCCATCATTCAAGTTTCAAATAAAATGAAGTCCCAAGAAAGATCATTCTGAGAATAAAAATGATAAACAAAGACATTATGCAAGAAAGATAGGTGAAAAAGCCAACGAAAGGTAACTGACACAGGAGCAATACCAACCCAAATATCTTTCCAAAAATTAATGTGAGAACAATCACCCAAACAGAGCGGCGAAAGAGAGCAAAAAGAAGGTAAACCTCGAGAGATGAATTTCCAACGACTATTGTGAGTTACTCTAATTGCGGAGTTGATGTCCCACCCATTCAGATGCAAGCTATACTTACTTCGAATGACTTGGTGCCATAAAGAATTAGGATGTAGAGGAAAATGCCAAAGCCATTTAGCTACCAATCTATTATCAAGGCCCAAACCCCTTTCTTTTTTTTCGTTTACAACAAACCTCCCAACTAACAAGGTGATCTCTTCTAGAGTCCCCAACCCCCGACCAAAGGAAATCCCTCATGAGTATTTCTATATTTTGAGCCATAGCCACAAGAATACGAAAGAGGGAGAGAAAGTATATGGGAATGGTACGTAAATACGACTGAATGAGAGTGATCTTGCCTCCCAAAGAGAAAAAAGCACCTTTCTACCGATCTAATCTCTTAGAAATCTTATGCACCACAGGATCCCAAAAAGATAACGCATGAGGATTATCTCCCAAAGGAACACCTAGATAAGTAAGAGGCCACTGCAACACTTGACAACTTTGATGCAAGCAATGGGACCCCGAAGGAAGTTCTTCCGTGGTCATGTGATGTTTCCCAGCCCATCACCTTGAAAACATGGTGAAACTCATAGGAGGGGGTATTGATAGGAACCGAGCCAATCACAAATGGGCAGTTGGCCAAGTAGAAGAGACAGAAAGAATTAGCAAGTGTGCGTGAGTTGTAGTGTGTGTGCTGCCATGTGCGTGGGTCTAATAGAATGTGAGCAGTGAGTAGAATAAATAAGAGAGGATAAGAAGGAGGGAAAGTTAGTTAGTCATCTTGTGAGTGATACAATAGTGAGGACTCCTGAATTCCCTACCATTTCTATAATTTCTAAGTTCTCAGGCCACCTTGGTCTAAGAATTCAACAGCAATATACATGATTCTTGATTTTTGTTTCACTTTTCCTCTATTTCTCTGAACCAGGCTAACATAAACAAAGACTAAGTCACCCTACATTGTTTGAGACATGCTTGAGATAGGTGTCTAGTCTGTTAAGAAAGGTCCTGGGAGAGGAAGTTCTCTTGAATTAGTCACTCTACATTGTATCTGTTTATGTTCTTTAGCCACATTGGCCAAGAACCCTAGTGGATATACAATTTTCTCCTTTCTTTCTTGTTCCTTTAATCATCTCTGAACTAATTTCACCAAAGGATCTCTCAAACTAACCCTTCTGCCCTGTATTCTTGGGTCTCTGATCACATTGATCAAGATCCTTGGTCTGTAGACATATTTCTTGAGGTTTTCTTACACCTTTTCTTGTTCTTTCTGATCCAATCCTAACAGAAAATTCTCCCAGTGATTTTCCACCTTTTCTAGCTAATGCAAGAGTTTCTACTTGGTAATTTGCAGGTCACTTTCTAAAACAATACCAAGACCTCTGGATTATTCATTTTGCACTTTCATCCAGCACTTGAGAAACAATTTTGCTTTTCTTAAATGTTTTGTTCTAAACTCACTACAACTACATCATTATATTTCCTCCATCACATCAACAATACTTTGCTTAATTACCAATAAAACATAGAAGAAAAGAAATACACCACAATATCAATACTTCCAAAGCTCCTTGATATATATATTTCCAGAAAAGACTATGATTCAAGAAAACATATGATGACAATGGAAATAGGACAGGGAGACCACAATCCACTTACTTGGTATGTATACATGTAAGGCGTAGTTACCCTCGACATGAGGGAAGTTCCTAACTCTACTTGTCTGACCCATTTGCAGATCTTGAGAACCTTCGCCGTCAAAACAGTGAATTTGTCATCCAAAGCACGCATGCACATACAAATGAGAACAAAATATTAGCTCAATTGCAATGAAAATACCTATATAAGAAAAGAGTTCATGAATTTAATAAAATTTGGACCATTTATTAGATTGAGGTTGGTGCAGTTAATGATTCTTACAAATTTCTCATGGATCATCAATCCTAAACCTATCCAAGTCAAAACATATTTCATTCTATGCTGTCCTTTTGTAATGAAATGTATAAATCAGCTTAAAACTAACCATACCAAGCAAACTTGGACGGTCAAGGAGCGAGATAGGAGGTGGTGGCAAGGGTGTGAATCCTTTGGAGTGAGCTTTGGTTGGACACGAAGGGGCAACTTCGGGATCCGAATCAGATGATCCGTCCCCATAACACGATTTCAATGCCTCCATCTTTTCAGTGCACGCCACATAACAAGATTCGGAGTGTGAAACCTGAAACTCAGATCACAGGGAACAACGTTTAGGATAAATCGGATAAATACATAATCAAAGCATGACCGAGACTCCCAATCATACTCACTACTCAGTGCATGTTTGTTTGTAGCACTATGCTTGGGTACCGACTGGTTCACTGCAGTTCACTGCTTGGATGGCCAAAGGTAGCACACCAAAAAAACAAGTGGAGAGAGAAAGAATGAAGGATGAATCAAAGAGAGGGATATCATGAATGCTTATGGACTCACTGTGTTTGTTTGAAGAAGATGAAGCGTCACACTACCACAGATGCTACTGCCTGTAAAGGCCAAAGTTGCCAAAACAAGGAGGAATAAAGAGCTGTCAAAACAAGTTAACCCGACTCACCCGAACTGGCCTAGCACAGGTTGGTGAACAAATGAGTTAGTAAGCGCTGGCTCACTTTAGTAGTGATGTAGGAAAATCCCAACCCAGCTCAACCCACCTGAGTTGGCGGTTTAAATGATTGGTTCACCAATAAATAAAAATTAAAAATGTCAAAAAGTACACATATAAAAAGAAAATAAAATAAGAAAAATACATTAATTACTCCCATACAAATTCAGATCAACATCTCACAGCACAAACCCTAAACAATAGAAGTAAACTCGAACTCAAAACACTAACACACTATCAAATCAACATCGGACAGCCACAATAAGAACAAAAATGAATCAAATGATTGATCAAAATACAAATCACACCACAACCACAATCACAACAGAAGACAAGAAAAATAAGACCAGAAGATCAAAAATAAGTATTCAAGACACAAACATGCTTGACTGCTTCCGACGAAACAGAGGCTAAGTTGGCTTCAGGTTCCACTGCAAAGATTCAAACCGATAGTGGCAGCCCAAGACTGCTCCAGCGGAGACATGGTTGGGAGCTCGAAGACATGAACGGACGGTGGTGGATGGGAACAGAGAAGCAGAGACAATGGACGCGAATAAAGACAGTAGAATGACGAGCATGAAGATGCGGGGACAATGGAATAGGGACAATAATCGGGAGGGTAAAGGCCCGAGGGTGGAAAAGTGGGGGACAAGTACCTCAATTCAATATAATCAGCCAGCAACATTGTTATTTGGAAAACTCACACCAGCAATATAAACAGTTCACATACTGCAGAAGCTCACATAAACAAAAATATGAAACTAAGCAGAAACTCAAATTGTGATGCTCGGCTTCTTAAAATCTCTGAATTTTCTTTCAAACTATTATTACTGGAATTTAAAATCTGGAATTTGAGTGCTCGGTGTCTTGCAAGGGTGTAGCGTCAAACTGAAAGTGGATAAATATTGGAAGCCCAAATCGCGGAAATACCGGCAGAGGGCGGAGAGTGAGAGTACCTGAGGAGGACGACGGCGAGTGGAAAAGGCGAGGCGGAGGAAGGTGGGTGGAAGCAAGGTTGTCTGGGGCAGTTGAAGGTGCAGGGTGGAGGCGCAGCGAAGGGCTGGACGGAGGCGGTGCTAAGCCTGAGGGGAAGAATAAGTAATTTGATGAGAAGTGATAAATAATAATAATAAATAATCTTGACAAAGGAGTTGGCTCCACCATCAACGTCAAATTAATAGGTGAAGAAGTGGTCATGGCAGAGACCAATGGGGTTATCTGCTGGTGATGTGCAAGGGTGTTCACGGGTTCGGATAAACCCGAGAACTCGATCCAAACATATAAATCCATATTGGGTTGTTGGGTATACTCAGGTAGAACCTGATTAACCCGACCCAAAATCCTTATTTATTTATTTTTTTCAATTTTTCTTTTACATAACAGTATAAACCAAATCCCAAATCAGACTCTATCTTCCCCTTCCCACTGTTGGAGTTATCCCTCCTCCTTCTCCCTTTGAATCATTTTCACTGCCTTGCCATTGTCGGAAGTTGCCTCTGGCTAGCTCTCTCCCCTTCCCAGTCCCACCTTTGGCCCTAACGTGGTTCGTGATTCCAATGCCTCGAAGCTCATCCACTGTCGTCACTCACCCACCGTCGTTCCTCACCACTGCTAGTGCTGTGCTCCCTTTTGGTTCACCACGAGAAGGCCCTATGAGAGATAGAGGTCACCATGAGAAGACTGCCGCTCACCCACTGTCGTTTCCTTCTTTAGCCACATCGCCATGAGAGTCAGAGGTTGCCACTGGCTTTCATGTTGAGATATAGGTTGTGGTGTACCATTGGGCGCCTCCCCTTCTTCTTCTTCTTGCTTCAAACCTTCACTTGGCTGGTTGATGAAAATTTAAGTTTTGGGTTTTGTATTTTCCCTTTTCTAGACTTTCTTAAGTGTATTTGTTGATTTATTTTTGTTATTGATGTTTCGTTGAAATCTATTGAGATAAAGTTTTACTTCTGAGATTGGTTTAATTTGATTGATGTTGTTTGATTAGAATAGAGTTTAGATTTGAGAACTGATAAGTTGAGATAATATAAACTCTTGTGGGACTGTGTTTTGTTTTTGCTTTTCAAAGAAAAAACTCGACCACCCGACCTGATTCAACTCATTTGATATTGGATTGGGTTGGTTCGAATACAATGGCAAAATTCCCAAAAATCGACCTAAACCAACTCGAGCTCATTTGATTGGATTAGGTCTTTTTTTTTCCACCCGACCCTTGCACACCCCTACAATGTGCCATGAATGTCCTCTTTTATTTGATTCGTGTTGGTGTATGGCCCTACCTTTAGCCCTAATATCTTAGGAAGCCCAACCTATTTTAAAATGTATAATAAATTACACTGACCTCTTTAAGATTTGATTTGGTGAAATTTACTTTGACATTCCTATATTTATCTAGACTACACTGATCTCCTTTTAAAGAAAGGTTAAAGGAAGTTAGTGTTATATTTACTGAGATATTTCGTATCATATTTTACAAAATACAAGACTATTGATTATAATATTACTTAAAACTTAGAAGATGCCAATCTATATTTTTGTAAATCAAGGAGAGTCGCAGTGAATTTTACCAAATCTCAGAGGAGGTCAGTATAATTTATCCAAAATAAAACATATATGCAGTTAAATTCTTTTGGTGGACTTGTATGCAGTTAAATTCTATCCAACAGCTAATTACTAATTTAAGGTAAATTATAAATTATAATATCGAAAAAAATATAATATAGACAAGTGCTTCAAAAATTGAGAGTGATTAGCACAACAATAGCACATATGAATTATATTACGTGTTTCTCCGAATTTTGCTATGGTAATCGCATCATATATATCATATATCATTATATATATCATTCTAAAATAGAGTTTATGGGGTAGTGAAATTGGTGAGGTGGATTGATTTGCTTTAATTCCAAAAAATTTCATCACCCGTAATGGCCAATTAAAATTCATTTGTTCTTTTTTTTTTTTTTCCTTTATTCAATGCTCATGACACCATGTTTCTTTGAGAAGCTTTTTGAAAAATGATAAAAATATGTTTGATAAATCTAACCAATCAATATTATCATTGGTTTCTACATACTTCTTTTATCTAATTGGCCATACGGAGGTATTTCTACATATTTCTTTCTAAAATTGATAAAAATATGTTTTTTGGTTTCCTCCAAAAATTTCACCACCTATGATGGCCAATCATAAAATTTCATTATCAATTATGCTCAATCAAATTTAGGATGTGTTTGTTTTAAATTTTGAAAAAAATGATTTTAAAACTTAAATTGTTATATATAACTAAAAAATTGGAAAACTGATTTTTTTTTTTAAAGTTAATCTTTTCAGTTTTTTCAAAAAAATTAAAAGCAGATTTTTTTGAGATTTTAATTATTTTTAAAAAATTATTCACATATATAAAAACTAATTTTTTAAATAAAAAAATAATTTTTTACCCCAAAAAATTTCAAACAAATACATCCTTAATTTTTTATTTTATTTTATTCTCTGTTAATTCACCTAGATTCTTGCAATCAACTTTTTTATTACTGGTCCATGAATTATGTCATCTTATCATGATAATGACTTATCGATTGTGAATCCACACTATGCGCCAATATCAACCAATTGAATTTTTTTGTTTTTCTATTTTTTTTAAATATATGTGATTGTTGGATGTTTCTTTAAGAAGTTTTTCTATGGTGATACTAATTATTTACTTATATTAATTTTTAATTGATAATATATATATATATATATATATATATTTTTAATCGTATAATAATTTTTTTAATTTTGTGAAGAAAATATAAGTAATTTGAATCATTATTAATTAATTTTTTAAAATCTTAAAAAACTCTTATTATCGATTTATATCTAGTAGATTACATAATATGAGCATTAATAAAAGAAATTAATTTTTATGTATTGATAGTATAAAATAATTTTACACTGTTAATAATAAAATTTGAAGAGTTTGACAAATCATGATAAATAGTTACTTATCATGATTTGATATTTTTCTCAAATTTAATAATACATAAAAATTAAATCCTTGACATAAATTTTGTTTACCTTCTAATTAATATTGATATATCTAACGAATGATACCAAATATATATATGAACAAGATGTACCAAACATATGCATTACATTAGTCACAGTTTTTTTGGTGCGTTCACGAGTCATAGTTTACCTACCTTATTATATTTACTTACTTTATCATTTTATCAAATTATATATTTTTAATATTATAAAGATAAAGTTTACTCACTTTGATTAATCTTTTTAATTTTACAAAACTCAAATTGTGGATCTTTATCTTACGCAACTATATCTTTTAGTTTACATACTTTAAGATTTAATATGTAAATGCCATTTACTTTTTTATTAATAAAAATACTATAGATTTAATGGCTTGAAAAAAAATAGAGAATGAAAAAAATTATAAGTTCTTTATAACTTTACTACAAGTTTACATTAAAATTATTTTAAGATATTGATACCTACATGACAAAATAAATTAATTATAGAATAATTTTTCTTTGCTAAGACTTATATCGCAAATGGGCAATACCAAACATGTACATAGCATAAGAGATATTAGATTAATAAACAATATTTATATATTTTTAATCTTATAATAAATCATTTTTGTAAATTTTGATAAGAAAATATAAAAAATTAAATTAATATTATTTAAATTTTAAAACTTTTACTGTACTCTAATTGTAGACTTATATCTTATAACTATATCTATTATAGATACTTTAACTTTTTCTAAGAAAAAGAAATTTTGAAATTTTTTACAACTTACACTACTAGTTTTTATTAAAATTTTATTTAATATAATAATGTTCATATAATGAAAGAAATTATTCATAGAATGTTTTTCTCACAAAAAATAATACTTTAATTGGTAATACTAAATATATACGTTGCACAAGTGATACTAAATATATGCATTATATAGGATATGCCAAACATATATATTACACGATTCATAGTTTGCTACCCTATCATTTTGATCAATTTATATTAAATTTAAATTAATAAGTTATATTTACTTTATACTATTGATTTAATAACTCGAAAAAGTAGGAGATGAGAGATTTTATAATATCTTTATTATTTATTCTATAAGTTGACATTAAAGTGTTATTTAAAACATTAATGCTTGCATGGCAAAGTAAATTAGCTATAGAACAATTTTTTTTATCAATATTGATACCTCAAATTGATGATATCAAACATATAATAGTTTACCTACTTATCATTTTATCAAATTATATTAAATTTAAATTAATAAATTATATACATTTATATATTTTTAATCTTATAAAGATAAATTTTATTCACTTTGATTAATCTTTTTAATTTTACAAAACTCAAATTGATAAGAAAATATGAAAAATTAAATTATTATTAATGAATTTTTAAAAACTTTTATAGCATTCTAATTGTAGATTTATATCTTACAACTATTCTATTAGATTAGATACTTTAAATCTTTTTCTATGGAAGAGAAATTTTGAAATTTTTTACAATTTATACTACAAGTTCTTATTAAAATTTTGTTTAAGATAATATTCACTTTGTCCGAGTGATACAAAAAGTGATACCTCAACTGGTAATACCAAATGTATACGTTGCCTGGGTGATACCAATATATATGATACAAATTTATTGATTTATCTATCAAATAATTATTATTAATTTATATTAAATTTAGATTAATAAATTATATTTATATATGTTGTTAATCTTATAATAAAGATTTTTGTTAAATCTGGATAATAAAATATAAATTAATTAATTTATTATTAATAAAATTTTTCATTCTTACAGTACTTTAATTTTATAACTATATATTACAATTATATTTATTAGATTAGGTACTTTAAATTTTAATGAGCAATATATTTTGATTAAAAAAATATCATGAATTTTATATTTTGAAGAAACAGTATTGGAAAGTATATTAGAATGACTTGAAGAAGTAGGAAATGAAGATAACAATCATTGAATATACGTCATTTTGTAAGTTAGGAGATTGTTTGTTATATACTTTATTTTGATATTTGGCCTATATCTATTTATTTTATGTAAATTTGATACTTTAACTAATATTCATATATCTTTCTATTTTGCAGATCATACTGATATCCATGTTACATGATTCATAAAGATTAGAACTGCAAATTAAATTGATGACCATTAGTTATTTCTCTTATTAGTTTATAACACTGCATATGGTTGTTGACAAGAAGTGCTTAATTGATTGAAATACTATATCTTTGATGATCTACTATAATTTCTTGAAAACTTATACAGTTTCTTAAAAAATAATGCAAATAAATTCTTGAAACAAAATGCAGCCAAAGCCAATATGTTTTTCCAAAAAGTATAATTATGTACTATTCATATCCATCATATTGTATGAATTATTGCAGAACTACTCATATTTATTTGATTATCATTGGACTTTAAAATTAATGTTTAAAGTGAACAAGTATTCATTTTTGATAGAGTCAAATAAATGATACAACATATTTGCATTAAAACTTCTACTCATATTTTCCAACTTTTATTGTGATAGTGTAACATACGGGTAAAATTGCTAGTTAGTTTGAATAAAGAAATGGAAGATCCAAATTTCACGCGTGGCATAAAACATGTACAGGTGGGTGCATGAATCGGTACCCCAAATTATATGCCGCCACTTGGCTTGAACTCCCAATCAATAACATAGTCGTAGTGGCCCAGAGTTGAAACCATTCTCACCACGAAGCTTACATATGGCCTTATCACAGTTATCTGGCAAAAAATATTACAATGAATATTTATCAACTGATTTATTTAAAAAAAAATGGAAAAATGGAATAAGAACACACACACACACACACACACACACACAAATGTTACCACTTCCATGGGAGAATGAAGATTTCCATGGGAGAAGATGCAGCACATCCGGAGAGCGATGAGGCAGTTATGGATTTTAAAATTAATAAAGTCTTTTAATAATTAAAATTTTAAGGTATGACATGGAAATAGATGATGAGTTGTTAAATTGCTATTGGATATCAGTTTTCAAGATAACTGCCCATGATCATTCTCTAGAAATGGTTACCATGCAGAGTGAAAGTTGTGAAGGCAGGGGGAGATGTGATTAAAGACATGCACCACCCAGTATTTGGTGGGCCCAAACGTAACCAGTACTAGTAATTCAATATCCATTCCTTTCCAAGGATGGTTTAAAGTTGTTATCTTTTTTTTTTTTTATTATTTCTATTTCCTCTTTAGTCTCTTCTGTTCATTTTCAAACATAAGTTCCTCCCATGTTAGTTTATTTTTTTCACATGACTCAAAACTAGAAATTTACTTAAGAAAAATAAGGTTAAAATTACTTAAACCAATTAAGTGTTAGTATAAATCTATGTAAGAGAAAATAAAAATTAAAATGAATTATGTTCTTAATATAACCAATAACATGTTCGGCCAACAAATTAAGTAGAGACAAATAAAAGAATGTCAAGAACATGATGCTCAAGAAAAAAATTTATTAAACAAACCAAAAGCAACCTATCACCACCGACAATATCTTCATATGAAGTTATTGCTATTTCATTTTTTTTCTTCTTTTGGATACATAAGTGATAATGAGATTTAAACTAAAAACCTTATACAAACTATTTAAGTCCGTCATCACTAGTTTACTCCTAGTGGCTTAAAATCATTGTTATTCTCTGCTCATGACAAGACCACTATTGTTATTGAAGCCAAAATTATAAGTTATCTTCTTGAGTTCTTAAAAAGTTTTAGTATAAAGAATAACAAGATAATTAGTTTAATATTTGTTATAATGTTTAATTAATTTGTTAATCCTTATATTTTGATCTAATTTTTAATTAGGTCTCTATATTGAATAAATTTTTTAAATAAGTCCTTGAAGCCACCCATTGTTCCAAAGTTTTTAGTTAGATTGAATAAAATTTTACATTTGGCCTCATAAAATTGGACGGGAATCTATTGAATTATATAAAAGCTTACAAGTTCTTGTTTCCGTGGGTTGCTCTAGGATTTGATTACAAATGTTTATTTAATGTTGGGACCTTAAAAACATTTAAACTATAAGGACTTAATTGAAAATTAGATCAAACTATAAGGACTTGAAAATTAATTAAACCTTGGTTTAAGCATAGATTAATTGCTTTTTCATTCCTTATCTCTTTCTCTTTCTTAGATCACAAAATGTCTTTTGAAAATCATTAGGGCAAATTACACCAATCATCCTTGAGGTCCATCGATATTACACCTAGACCTTCTTAAATTTCAAGTTGACACCTCACCCCCTTAATTTGTTCAATAATAGTACAATAACTTCCCTTACCTTTAAATAATTTATAGATCTTGAAATTAGCTCTAACACAAAATAACTCTTATTGCAGCCTTAGGGATTCAGGAAGAGGAGTAGGCTGGTTTGGTGGTGATGTGGTAAGGTATGGTGGCAACCGCTGTAGAGCTCGTGATAGTGTTAGTTGACAACGATAGTAAGCGTTGTCGCAATATGGGCTGATGGATGCAAATGATGGTTACAGCCGGTACAACTATGGCTCGTGATGGTGCTGTAGGTGAACTAAACAGAGATGATGGTGGTTGTTGTCATACACGAAGGTTGGAGTTGGTTGTGAGCATGACATTGTGAGGACAGGTGGCTTGAGGAGATGATGATGGGCTATGCTATGAGGGAAACAGAAATAGGGCATTAGAGATCTTCTAGTGGGGTTTGGGTTTTGGTTGTCATTGAATGGTTTATGTTCGATCAAGCGCTTATCACTGATAAGCGCTTGATCCAACAAGTGGTATCAGAGCAAGGTCATGGGTTCGAATCCCCCTGCTAACACTAGAGGGGAGATTGTTGGCTTTATTTGGCCAGCGTCACCTTTAAGATTTGATAGGCTTAACATCCCGGTCTATGGCGCTTGTAGTAGGAGCAGCCTCTTATGCTTGATGCGGCTCTAATACCACTTGTTGGATCAAGAGCTTACCACTAAGCTTTTGGCCTAGTGGTAAGTACTTGATCCAATAGTTTGGATTGTTTGTTTTGATTTTATTATTGTTGTATTTTATATAAGAATTTTTAGATTGGGATTGTTCTTATTTTAATTAACTTGTTTGATTTGCGAAGGAAAGAAGGTGGTGGAGGAAGGAGGAAAGGAAAAATGGGTTTTTGGGTCTAGGTGGAGGAAGAAGATGAGGTTAGCATTTAATAGCGATAGAATAAACAATTAAGGGTAAAATAGTTATTTTATGTATTTTTTAATTTTTTTAAAACTTAGAATTTACGATTAAGGGAGGTTAATGTATTGTTCTTATATAAATTAAGGGAGTTAGGTGTTGACTTGAAATCTAGAGGGTTTAGGTGTAATATCAATAAACCTCAAGAGAGATTGATGTAATTTGCCTAACTTATTATTAATATTATGAGGTTTTTTTTGGTCTAAATCATTACTATTAGAAATCTATTAAGTTCTAATTAATATGGATTCAGTCGAGTTGACTTAACATTGATAAAACTATCTATGAATTAGTTTTTTCTTATTCACAGGGGTCAAACTCGTTAACTAGTTAGGATGAAAATCCCCAGACCACTTGAATGACAAGTTTAATTTAAATGTAACAATTAAAATACTTGTACAATATGAGAGCTTTAAGACTGTAAGAAGGCACTTACCGGAAAAGACCTTAATACCTTACAATTTGAATGAAGCTACAAACAAACTTGATAATTATGCATCAATCCATTCCAAACATGCCAAATAATGAAGGATTAGGATCCAAATTCAATAATGAACATGCTTGAAATATGTCGTTTTTCACTAATGACCCAGTTGAACATGTTTTTAAGATGATCTCTCTCAAGGATTCCATGCAATTCATCTCATGACTCCTAACATTTCTACTGATTGTGGGCTAAGCCCCAAGTTGAGTAACTAAAATAAGCTCAAAAGTAGCCGATAATCAAAAGCAAAAGCATGCTCCTTGTGATCGGAGCAAATAGAAAAGGACTAGAAGCGTGAGGGAGCATAGTTGTAATCATGATTTTTCATAATATTTTTTTCTCACCCATAAATAAGCCAAATAGGTTGCAACATAATGAAGATTTATTAGAGCATAAAACCAGATAACATGGGGGTAGGTTAAGTGGCCCAACCCCATGATGATATCCATGCCATTCTCAAAGAACCATTAATGAATGAAATGAAAGCACGTTTAACTTTCACTAGGAGAGAGAAAAAAAAAAGCACATACTTGACCATCCTACTTAGTATTTTGTCAGCAAAGTCCTCTAGATAGCTAAGATTCAGTACTAGAAGATAGAGAAGGTAGCCCTAACTGTAGTCACCATAGCCAAAAGACTCAGACCGTATTTCCAAAGTCAGCAGATAATAATTAAAATTGACTAACCGATTAGAGAGATCCTCTCCAAACCCAACCTAGCAGGGCGAGTGATAGCATAGTCGATAGAGCTCTCTGAATATTGCATCAGCAATCCCTCATGTTTGGGTTCAAGCTAAGCAACAATCAAGCAGAGTATGAAGCTCTGATTATAGGTCTGCAGTTGGCCAAAGAAATAGGAGCAACTGCCATGATAGTGAAGAGTGACTCACAGCTAGTCATTAGCCAGATACCTTAGGCATAGAGAAGGGAATAAATATCAGTCGGGAAGACTATTTATATTTTGATTTTTAGCTTGTGTTTATTGTTATTTTAGCATTCTGATTAATACTATTATAAATAAAGACAACCTGAGCTTGCTGGGGGAATTATTATAGCATAATTTCATTTATATGTCGCTTTCTTTTTCATGAAATCCCAAACAATTTTCACAAAATTCTTGAGTTAGGTTAAAGGGGAATTTCAGGCAAAGGACAACTCATTAGCTAGATATCTCCAGGTGGTCCAACACTGATACAAAGGATTTGATGCCTACAAGATTGAACACATTCCCTAAGCAGAGAACGAAAGGGTCGACCTGCTATCAAAGCTCGGCAGTACAAAAAGGCCAAGTAACAATCACACAGTCATTCAAGAAACTTTGGATGAACCAAGCATTGATAGGAAGGAAGTTATCAACATAGACGAAGACCCAACTTCATGGAAATTTTCGATCTTAAAGTACTTGCAAACTGGCCACTTACTTGAGACTCTGAAGGAGGCAGTAAAAATCAAGAAATTAGCAATTTTCTACACAATAGTGGATGGCTAACTTTATAAGAAGGGTTATTAGGTACCACCCCTCAAGTGCATTGACAAAGATAAAGCTCAACATGTCATGGTAGAAGTACATGAATGTGTTTTCAGTCATCACCTAAGAGGTAGGTCATTAAGTGGGAAGATCCTCAGGGCCAGATACTACTGGCTGACAATGGAGGCTGATTACATGAAATATGTATAAAAATGCATGAAATGTCAAAGATTTGCCTAGATGCATTAGGCATCCCCAAAATAGCTACACAACTCAGATAACCCATGGTCCTTCTACAAATGGGAAATGGATCTTCTAGGGCCTTTTCTTCAAGCCATCGAGTAGTAGAAATACTTGATTATGGCAGTCGACTACTTCATAAAATGGATTAAGGCTGAGCCACTGACTAAGATCATAGCCCAAAGGATTGAGAACTTTGTATGCAAAAATATAATTAGTTGATACGACCTACTTTTTACTATCGTAACAGACAATGGAATGCAATTCTCAAACAAGAACTTCCAATAATTTTGTGACAGATTGGGCATCAAACAATTGTTTTTGTCAGTAGAGCACCCATAAAAGCAATGTGCGACCAACACTGCTAATAAGGTAATATGTCAAGGGCTGAAGAAAAGGTTAGACCAATCAAAAGGTAGATGGATGGATGAGCTTCATAATGCATTATAGGCAAACCACACAACCCCTCAATGCACAACTGGAAAGTTACCTTTTTGACTTACATATGCAATTAAGGCCATAATCCCTATAGAGCCGGGTGAGCCGAGCTGGCAAAGAATAGGTTTCAATGAAGACTAGAACGACGAACAAGAAAGGACCAAACTAGATATAATACAAGAAGATAGAGAGATGGCCTTCATCAAAATAGAGGCAGTGAAACAAAGAATAGCAAGGAAGTACAACGGCAAGGTGGTTGGTCGAAAGTTCAACAAGGATGATTTAGCCCTACGAAGAGCAGACAAATACTTGATAGAAGGCAAGCTAGCCCCCAGCTAGGATGGCCCTTTCCAAGTAATAAAAAATCTGGGCAATGGAGCATGCAAACATTTTGAGCTATCAGGAAAAGAAATACCTCAGACTTGGAATGCAACAAAATTAAGAAAAAAACTTCAATTAGAGATTGTTTTCTGGTATCAGTATTACTCTATAAACCTTCATTTATCTTTTACAAAATAATGTCACCCAACCGGCACTTTATGTTCTGTATATCATTCATTATTTACTCATCCACTTATTAATTACTCACTGTTTACTCATCCATTTCCTATTAACACTAAGGCTCGCCAAGCTTGACCACACCAGCATGATCTCCAAAAAACCCAGGAGGGGATAAAGGACCCTACAACTTTAATTGATCATTAGCTACCCTCGTTCTTTCGATCATTAATTCAAACCGAATCTAATTCTCCATCCAGGCTGATCTAAGCCATAATAAGCCTTACCCCCAATCACCTATATGTACGGTAGTTTTCTATCAGCTATATGATATGTATCTAAGTTTAACTCAACATATCTTGATAACTTTACATGTTTAATGAAACATTTTTCTTTTTAAAAATTATATCTATACTACAAAAGAAAATTAGTATATATTTTTGACTTGAGAAGTGCATGGGATTGGCAAACTTTTAAAATATTATGGAAAAGGATTTATGGAGTGAGTCCTTCGTAGAATTGTAGCTAACAACGGTAGACGTTAGCCTTGATGCACCTTGTAGGAAACCCCAGCTAGCAGGGTGCATACTAGCCCGGCAGGTTAGGCTGACTCAATTGAATTACAAATTATTGAGGGCTGTGCCAATATTGCTGTTCAGTGCTAGAGGGTTGTGCCAATGTTGCTACTTAGGGTATATCAGTAGAAACTCTATGATTGTGGTCTCACACCAATATATACATTTATGTATGTTTTAAGTCCACATATTTTAGAAAAATATCTCTAAGGAAGGTATTTTCAAAAAAGCAAATAAGATTTTCCTTTAGCTATTTTCAAGCAATGCAACTATGTAGTCATCCTATGCTAACTGTAAATAGATTATCTTTCACTGAGTTATATAACTCACTATGTGGTTTCTCCTTATTTCAGATTCAAACATAGATTCAAACTCTACTCTACCAGCTCCTTGAACAGCTTTGGAGGACTTTTCATGGACCTTTGTAGGTATATTTTGTATAAGGCTCCATTGAATACCAGGCAAGGTTCATTCATACAGGGTTTGGGCAAGAGACTAATTCGTACCCTAAGTTTTGTGCTTATTGTAAAGTTGTATGTTTTCGTGCAATATATATGTGTATGTGTGTGTGTGTGTGTGTATTATGTTACTTTGGATTGAGATATTATATGTAATTAAGGGTCAAATTTTTAAAGAAAACTCCATTCGTTTTCCTAAAAATCATAGTTAGACTTGCGATGGAACCTTGGACTCCCTCGATGTCGGTTACGGTCTTGTGGAGTCGTGACACACATCTTATAAGAAGAGATAACAAGAGCCAACTCAAGTATCAAATTGTGAAATTCAATTACGAAAAGGTCATATTACAATTCAAGATCCACTTATTAAGAAAGGCAAGAATTCATTTTTGAAGAAGAAACAAGTTAGAAAAAAAAAAGTTATAACTATTGTTAGGTCAAACCAACTATAATTTTAAAAATTTTCCTGTTCATGATTTAAAATATTAAAGTTATATGCTTTGTTTAATTTTGTATATTACTTCAATCAGGTGCAAAAGAATTGTCAATTATTGCAAACTGAAATGCAATTGATACACTAAATACGCAAAATAGGTATTTTAAATAATTTTGGTGCTTACTAAATTACTGTTATTATTAATATGCAATGTTTCATTTATTTATTTATTATTTATTTTTGTTATTTCTATAACAGATTGACAAATGAAAGAAAGAGATATAGATCGACAACAATTGTACAAAGATGGGGGAATTCTTTTTTTTTTTTTTCCGGAAAGATGGGGCAAGCTTTTGCAGATTTCGCATTTTGTTAACTTGCTCAAATATTTTGTGATAAAAATTCATTTGTTAACTTTTTTCTTATTTTAATCTGTATAAAAAAAATTGCCGAAATAATTTGTAATAGCTTATAAATTTTTTATGCAATTTCTTTCTCATGATTTTACAATTTTCTGCAATTAATTTATATTATTTCTAAATTTATAATTTTAAATACTTTTATTATCAATTAGGATGGCTCGTAATGATTTATCAATAACATAATTTATTGAACACGAAACTTAAATAATTTTTCTTGTTCAATATCATAAACTTAATAATATAAAAAATATTAAGAAGTAGATATTTTTCTATTGTATTTTGTTGAGTTGTTATTAGTTCTAAATAAGTGAGTAACAATTGCAATTGATATTTTATATTATGTCCATGAACTTTAGAATAAATTTATGAGTGGCTATTGTTTATTATTGACTAGTTATTTATTTTTATCACTTGGCTATAATAATAAGTAGGATAATATTATGGATAAATTCATATTTTTTTTATGAGTAATTACTTACTCCAACTGTGTAAATAATAACTTTAGAGAAAAATTTTTTGTTAGATCTATGACTAAGAATATTTTTTTGGATATGAAAAGCAAGCCTTTTAGTCAATAGTTGCATCTAAAAGAAGTGTAGACAATATGAACTCAGGTGGCTCATCAAGCTAAGAGTCAGCATTTCCTTCCTTGACTTATGAGCTAGTAGATCTGCCACTTGGTTGCAAGTTCTAGGAATAGAAAAACACAAAAATCTATTGAACCAATTTGCCATACAACAAATTTCCTGGATAATCACTCAAGTATAAGATATGTCTAGTTGATTTACTAAAATGCTATTGTAAACTTCAATAACATCTTCTTTGAGCACAACCTATTTGCACCCAATTTCCCATGTGAACATTAATCCCTTTCAGGCTAGCCATAATTCTGCAGTATGAAGAGATGATACACCCCCTCTATTGTAGGTTTTGGCTGCCACAAATATCCCATTGCTATCTTTAACCACTATTCCAATTCCTACCTAATTGTGTTCAGACCCAAAGAAGCATCAACATTTATCTTAAACCATCCTTATGGTGGTTTTTTCCACTTTGTTATCTTAGTTTGATTGTTATGCCTTATCTCCAAATCATTCCATGATCGCTTAAAAACATCCAAAGAGCATGGGCCTTGTAGTTAATTTCATATGTTGACATAATTTGCTCACCCTGCCAATACTTGTTTCTCTACCCCTAACAGGAATGCCATATAGCATTGCAAGACACTCCATGTGTTCCTTGGTCAATTTCCTCACCAGCTTAGCAATCTATGCCAAGAAAGAATGGGACGGTGGGAGAGAATTTAACTCATTTGAGCTATTTTTCTAGTACTTCATGAACAATCAGATAGTGAAGGAAAATGTATTGGACTGTTTTTGCCCCCCATTAAGCATAGGTAACATGTTTTATCAATCTCCATCCCTTTGCTCCATAGTCTAGTGCACGTGAGTAAGATATTTCTACACATCCTCTAGAGAAACATTCACACTTCTTGAGGAATATTTAGTTTCCATACCCATTTCCACAACCTGCCAAAATTCTTAATCTCTTCCATGTCAATACATGAGGGGTGCCTAGCGGCCAATTTCCCTATATTCTTTTTCCTCCAAGTTGTTTTATATGCACTTTTTGTTTTATAAATGACCATTGATCGTGATCGAATAGATTTTTTTTTTTTTATGGGGAATAGTTGTTTGTTCTGGTGGTTTCTATGAAACCCTTCCCAAATTAAGGGATTTCACACCCTTCTTAAGTGGCCTAATCTAATATTGCCATTTGTTCAATTAAATCCACTTAAGTGCTAAGTTGTCAATATTTTTAATTTTATATTTTTCGCCACATAAGTTTTGTTTGGTTACTAATCTGCCCAATCTTTATTCTTCCCAATCCTTATTCCAATAGCATGATAACTTATTGAATTCCAATCCTTAGTCTACCACTCATCATGAAACCTAAACAAAGACATTCCTCCTTTTGATTGAAACCCAGAAAGTCCAGGGTCGCCCCCACCACCGTGACGCCAGCGAGCACCCCGTCAACGGCATCGTCAATCCACCTCCATGACGCCGTCCACACGTAACGACACTGTCTACCACCACCCAACCCCTGTTTCGAACAGAGAAGCGCCCAAGCATCCAAAAAGAACAAAAATTTAAGAATAGAACAAACATCCCTTCATTTTGTACCAAGCAACCAAAAAGAAGCACTCAAGTCACAAAAATTCTGAAATAAATAAATAAATGAAGCACCATGTGTGGGTGGCGGGTCTTTACATGGGAGGAACGGTTCATTGAGTGCAATTGAAGATCTAGTGAATGATGGACGGGTGGCGGAAGTAGATTGACGGTGCTGGCTAGTAGTAGAAGGGGGGTCGATAGTGCTTGCTGTCGTCGGCAGCGCTGGTGGAAGAGGAAGATGCTCACCGATGCTGGGTGTGAGGGGCTAGGTGCTTTTCTATTTGAAATAGGGGCTGGGTGGTGGTAGACGGCATCATTACGTGTGGATGGCATCACGGAGGTAGGTTGATGACGCCGTTGATGGGGTGTACTCTGGCGTCACGGTGGTGGGGGAGGGCATGGACTTGCTGGGATTCAATCGAAGGGAGGATTCATGATATGAGTGGCAGACTAAGGATTGGAATTAGATAAGTTATCATGTTATTGGAATAAGGATAGGGAAGAATAAAAATTGGGCAGATTAGTAACCAAACAAAACTTATGTGGGGAAAAATATAAAATTAAAAATATTGATAACTCAGCGCTTAAGTGGATTAAATTGAACAAATGGCAATATTAGATTGGGCCACTTAAGAAGGGTTTGAAACCCTCTAATTTGGGAAGGGTTTGACAGAAACTACCATTTGTTCTTAATAAGTGAATAACTTTTTATAGACATTGAGTTTCACCAATCCAGCCATTGAATTATATGATATTATCTTAATGATTAAGTATACCAAATTTCAGAAAAGATAAACATCAATAGGTACGGATTCTATAGTAGTCAACATTTACTTATATTTTCAAAATTATATTATACATTAAAATAAAGTAAAATTATGAAGTATCGAATAATTTTTAAATTGTGTGAAATTTTATACACTTAATCTATGCAGTGAAAATTTTTAATTCAACGGTTGAATTAGTGAAACTTAATATGCATAAAAAGTTTTCAGTAGAGCATATTTATCAAGACTTACTTTTGGAGTAAATAGATCTCCACCCTTGTCGATTAGATAAAATGTATTGATCCTTTTGTTTAAATAAATTATGCACTCATTCGTAATAACTTAGAAATTTAAAGTACTTTAAAATTAAATACACTTTATCAGTAATCTTTAAAATTTATTTTTTCTTTAAGTTATATATTAATTTATTCTACATATTTTATTCATAAGTTTTACATGTATAATATTAATTTTTTAAATAATAATATTTTTATCAAATAAAATATAATAAGTTATAATTTATTTATTTATAATAATTATAAAAAGAAATTTTTGTATGTATTAAGATGTTACCCGTAACTGCAAAAAAAAATGATTTGGTAGAACATCATATGTTTAAGAGAAAAGTACAGCAACCACTCTTGAGAGTTTTGAAAAAGACACTAACTTGCAAATTTATAAAAAAATAAAAATAAAAGACACTAAGATAGTATTATTATTTGCTAAATAAATGTATTTAATAAAATATTAATTTTTTCATAAAACTCATACATTATTATCATTAAAAATTTCTAATATATATTTATTTCTTGAAAAATATATCTCTCCACATAGGTTATATCGTATAAAAAATAAATTGATTATTGTTAGTGTATCTAATATATTAATTATGTTTAAATAAGTTACAACAATATATGTCAATAAGTTCAAAAATATGAAATGTGATATTTATTAAATTAATTAGTAATTAATATCTTTTTCAAATGAATTAGTAATTAATATTGTTGAAAAGCAATTCTAAAAAAGATCTTATCGTCAAGATAATATTAAAAAATTAGTATTACAATGCCTTAGTCAATTTTAAATCTTTACAGTATTAATATTTGATGATCATAAGAATTTAATTTTAATATAGTGTCAATATATATATATATATATATATATATATATATATATATATTAATAATTTAATAAAATATTTTTTTTTACAAAATTCATAACAATTATCATTAAAATTTTTTAATATATATTTTTGAAAAATACATCTCTTCACATAGATTATATCCTTTAAAAGCAACTTAATTATTTGTTAATGCATCTGATATATGAATTATATTAAAATAAGTTGCAAAAATATATGTAAATAACTTCAAAATATATGAAACACAAAATTTGTTAAACTGGTTAATAACTAATATTGTTGTACTATTTCCAAGAAGCTCTTATTATTACGACAATACTAAAATGTTAATCTCATAGTAACAAGATATCTAGTCAATATCAAATCCTTAAAATATTAATATAAGATAATTATAAGGTTTAATTTTAATATATTGTCTACATAAAAAAATTTAATATACTATCAATATAAATAAATTTTTATAGTTATTTTATCATATATATTGTAGCATATAATAATATTATTTGAATTTTTAATTATGAATAAATTATTTAGATGGAAGAAAAATATAAAAAAGAGAATACTATTTAGGAAATTTTAAATAGTGGATAGTAAATATTAATTAGGTGAGAGGAAAAAAATAAAGTAATACTTAATATAAATAAAGTTAAATTAGCAAATTGTCCAGAATCATAAATTAGTTTGAAAAAGATGGAAGACGATTTATTGGCCAAGACAATGTGGAGCACGTTAATCTCTATATGAAGGTGCGAAGGTTAGCATTTCCTATATATAAACTCTCTCCTTTGTTTTACATTTTGTTCTCATTATTTACATATCTTATTGTAACTTATTTAAATATAATTAATATATTAGATATTAAGATACATTAACAATAATTAACTTAATTTTTAAGGGCTGTACCTATGTGGAGGGATGTATTTCTCAAGAAATACATATGTATAAAATTTTTTTGATGATAATAATGTACAGGTTTTATGAAGAAATAAATATTTTATTAAATTACTATTAAAATATATTTATTAAGTATATAACAATATTACTTTTAAGCCATTGGGAGTAGTATAATGGTGAGGAGCTTAAGTATTATATATGAAATCAAGAGTTCGAATCTCATGGTCATTGATATATCAAAAAATAATAATATTATTTTTATTTTAATTATTAATATATCTTTTTAATAATGGAGTGGAGTGCTCTTTTTCATAAGTTTGGAGTTTGTTGCCTTTTCTAAAAACCTCCAGGGAGGTTGTTGTACTTTTCTCTATATTTAAATTTGTTGCACTGTTTGTAGAAGAAAGTGAACTTGGTCGAAGAAAGATATAATGAATAAAGAATTGAATTGGAAAATCAGAGTCAAAAGTATATTGTACAAGAGTTCTCTTATATACAAGAGTCAACTAAGTAACTTCCATTGAGGGAAAGCTAACTAACTGAATTGGCCAATCTGTAACTATCATAACTAACTCATCCACATAAGTACATATGTACAACTCCCAATGGCCCCCTTAAGCTGGAGCATGAATGTCAACCATGCCCAACTTGGAATGTAAGTGAAGGAATAACTTAAGTGGTAGAGCTTAGGTGCAAATGTCTGCAACCTGAGATTGGGTGCGAATTGGCAGTAAATGGATCACTCCAACTCGAACCTTCACCTGAACCACATGACAGTCCAATTCGATGTGTTTTGTTTATTCATGGAAGGTGGGATTTGCAACAAGGTGCAAAGTTGACTAGTTATCATAGTAAAGAAAAGCTGGAGATGTGAAAGGGACTTGGAGATGTTGTAGTAAGTAAGTGAGCCATTAGACTTCAGAAGTAGCAATAGCTAATGCTCTATACTTAGCCTCTAAAGAGCTTTTAGAGACAATGTGTTGCTTCTTGGACTTCCATGAGATTAAGGAATTTCCAAGAAAAACACAATATCCTCTAATTGATCTTCTAGTTTCAGGGCAAGCAGCCTAACCCAAATCACTAAATGCCTTGAGTTGGAGGTCATTGTCTAAGGGAAAGAACAAGCCTCAACTAGGTGATCCTTTCAAGTTCCTGAGAATTCTAAGGGCTATTTGATAATGAGATTTTATTGGGCTAGAAAGGAATGGACTTAAGTGAGTCACTACATAACAAATATTAAGGCGAGTATTAGTTAAATGCAACAATTATCCCATAAGTTGATGATGGGCTGCAATATCCTCAAAAGGATCTTCATCATCTTTAAGCAACTTTACAGAATGTACCGTTGACGTGGGTGCTTGTTTACAGGCCAACAAAGCAGCATTTTGTAGAAAGTCAAGTGTGTACTTCCTCTGATATAAAGAAATGCCCTTGGAATGCCTTGCCTACCTATGACCATATAAAGACTTCCTCAATTTACAAACTTCACCTGGTTTTGGAGGCTTGAAACCTTGAGAGAGATCCATGTACACTTCTTCATGTAAATCACCATGAAGAAATGCATTATTGGCATCTAACTACTCTAGCAACCATTTTTTCTTAGCATCTAGAGCTAGCAACAATATCACTATGCTAATCTTGGCAACTAGTGAGAATATTTCTAGAAAATCTGTCCTTTCAGTTTGAGTGTAGCCTTTTGCTACTAGTTAGGTCATGCACCTCTCTATGCTGCCATCAGCCTTGTGTTAGATTTTATACACCCATTGACATCCACGGTTTGCTTCCCAGTTAGGACATCCATCAACTCCTAAGTACTAGTTTGAATAAAGGCAGATATCTCAACTTCCATGACCTTTCTCCAGTGGTAAAATTGAATTGCTTGATTATAGGTCTTAGGTTCTTCATGAAGGGAACCATTAAGCACAAAATGTTTATATGATGTGAGAGTTTGGAGTAAGAGAGACACTATGATAGAGGATACTACACATTTGATGAAGCTGGATTTGCTATAGAAGATAAGGCCAATGTACAATGAAAGTCCTTAAGATAAGAGGGTGGTCGTTTGGTTCTTTGAGACTTCGTAACAATGGGAATCTGGTCAAGGGTTGGAGAAGGGGCAGGTTCTAAGGTCAGGATAGTAGAAGATGGTGTTAGTGCAATGGCTTAAATAGGTTTAGATGAAGGAAGAGGGACAAATTGTGGTTGGATAAGTGTTGAGTGAATAGGTGAAGAAGTAGGTAGGGTAGAAAAAACATCATAGTAATCTAATGTTACAGAATGATAGGGGGTGATGCATGCATTCTTGGTGATAGATTCGATTCCAAATGGAAAAATGCATTCATGGAAGATAACATTTCTAGAGATAAGAATGTTTCTAATTTCTAAATTATATACCAAATGACCTTTGGTACCAATTCTGTGACCTAAGTAAACACCTTTTTTAGCCCTAGGTCAAGTTATGTTCCTTGAGCAACAATGGTAGAAGAAAGCATTGGCATCCAAAAGTCTTGAGGCGACTTAGATCAGGAAATTTGCCATATAGTTTTTCAAAAGGAATGGAACCTTGAATTGCTTTACTTGGTAATTTGTTAATCCAAAACCCTACATGAGCTACTATATAAGTCTATAACACCTTTGGTAAATTGGACTAAAATAACAAGGCTCTAGCAGTATTCATGATATGCTAGTGTTTCCTTTCCACCATCCCATTTTGTTGGGGTGTTTCCATACGTGACTTTTGATGCACTATATCTTTAGAAAGATAAAAAGACAGTAAGCCAAATGCTAGCCCATTGTCTGATCTAACATATTTCACTTTACAAAAAAAAATTGTGTTTCTACCATATTAATGAAGTCAATAAGACAAGTCCTAGTTTCTGACTTATTTTTCATGAAATAGATCTATGTGTATCGTGTATAATCATCAACAATGGTAAGATGCTATCTATGTCCATAAGCTGATAAAACCGAATTTGGACCCTAAATGTCTATATACAACAAATCAAATGTAGCATTAGATTTTTTATGACTAACAAGAAAAGATGCTTTTCTTTGTTTTGCAAGTGGACAAATGTCACAATCTTTATTACATTTAGGTAAAGGAACATAAGGGTATAACCTATGCATTATGCTTAGTTTTTCATGAGATAAATGCCCTAATTTATTGTGCCAAAAATTGGGAATAGAATTAGTAACAAAATTAACAATGTTTACAGGTTTATTGTGGTCAACTGGACTTTACAGCACATATGGCCCATCTTGAACTCTAGCAGATCTAACCTCCCTCAAGGTGTGAGATTCCTGAATATCACAACTTTGGTCAGTAAATGTGAGGAAACAATTTAAGGAAGAGGTCAATTTTGTAATGGAAACAAGGTTAATGCAAAATTGGGTAAGTAGAGTACATTTTCTAAAATAAAAGATTTGGTTTAAAGTCAACTGCCTGAGATGTTAGCGAAAACTTGAGTGCTATTTAGTAATCTTATAGTAATAGAAGGTAAGAATTTATAACAAATGAAACGACTTAAAGAGCTACCTATATGATCAATTGCACCTAAGTCCAAGATCCAAGAATCGGTATTGGATCTCAAAGGCAATGTGGTGTGAATACCTGTGTTACCTAAGGTTATGGGATTGGAAGAAATTTGGTTCAAGGGATGGGTTTGGGTTGAAGCAAATTGCGCAGTTTGTAACTGAGATTGTTGGAGAATGGCTAGTAAGCTTTGGTACTACATCCTAGTCAAGCTGAAATCAGGAGCTGATGGAGCCATCTCAATGAGTTGGTCCCCCTCATCAATAGCATTTGAGACACACAATTTGTAGCAAATCCTTGACCTTTTCAGAAATTGGGGTAAAGCCACGTTTCTTGAAACATTGGTCCACAGCGTGACCACTTTTCCCACAGAAACTACACATTCTTGATGCATCAGATGGATTCTTAGCTTGTTTCCCTTTCACAAATTTCTTTTGAGGATCGACATTAGGATTTGAAATTGGATTTCTATCAGCTAATACCACTTTGGATTCATCTATCACCTCATTCAATAGTTGCCTTTCTTGCTATGCAATCAGTCTAAAAACCCTCATGATGGGAGGCAAAGGATCCATCAAGAGGATTTGGGACCTTACTCCACAAAACTTGTCATTCAATCCTTATAGAAACCTCATGATGTAATCCTACTCTCGATAATCCTTACACTTACACTAAAGTCCATAAACAAAAGGATTGATTGACCTAAGTTTCTCAATCTCACCCCATAACTTCTTTAGTTGAGTGTCGAAATTGGTGAAAGAGAGTGTGCCTTGTTTGAGAGCATACAAACTCTTCATTTAGATCTCTCATATGGCTTCCCTGATAGAACATTTGCCTTAATTCAATGCATAAATCTAATGCTTTCTTCACAAACATAACACTTTGTGCTATCTCAATATTCAGACTTCTAATGATTCAAGAATAAGCAAATGTATTGTTTCTTTCCCAAATACATCTCATAGGATCAGCAAGCCCAGGTTCTTCAATGGTTCCATCTATAAACCCTAATTTGTTCTTTAAATCTAAATGAACATGGCTTAGGACCAAAAATAATTATTTCCTTCATCGAGAGGTGTGAAGACCAGTACTAACCCTGGGCTTTTCACTGAGGTGCAAGAAAAATGGATTCATAGGATCGACTAAAACATTAACAACAGGATTCGAGCTCAAACCTTGCAAATTTGATGTTGCCATTGAAGGATGAGCATGCTCACTGCCTGCATTGAAGCTAAAATAGGACTAGAAGGAATTTGATTAACATTTGTTGAAGGAATCACTAAATCATTATGATTCTTCACCATTATGAATTCTTGAAGCAAGAATCAGAAAGAACAAAATGAAGATTGCTTCACATGCAAACAAGAAAAAAAACTTTGAAATTCACACCACCAAAATAATAGAAGGAGAGGGCACACTAGAGCCCCTTTATAGAGAAGGCACTGATACCATAAAAGAAAATGAACTTGGAGGGAGAAAGATTCAATGAATCGAGAATTGAATTGGAAAATTAGAGTCAAAAGTGTACTGTACAAGAGTTTTCTTATATAAAGGAGTTAACAAATTAACTTCTATTGAAGGAAAACTAACTAACTGAACTAACCAATCTACAATGATCATAACTAACTCATCCACATAAATACATATGTATAACTCCCAATAATTTGATTGGAGAAATTCTTAGATGCTCATGGAGTACCATGTGGATATGTTTACAACTAATAATATAATAACATTTCAAGATAGGATCTACCATTAACTTATACTCATTTAAAATGTCATTTTATTATTGAATGTGAACACAATCTATATAGTACTCTAGGAGTATCCAAGAATTTCTTGTTTGATTGTGCTTCGTCCAGGTCTTGAGACTACATGTAGTCTTTGAACTCGAGCCTTTAACATTATTACTCTTATTTTTGTTTGTTTGTGGCTTTGTGCCTTCCATGACAGATTGGGGATCGGGATGGTCCGCATGAAAGCAACATTATAATTGACAAATTGGTATTTTGGACATTATAATTGACAAATGGATTACATTTGCAATCACTTTCTTCTTGTCTTGTTTTAAATTTAATCCACAAGTCAAACTTAATCCATTTGTTTGAAGCGAAATTGGTTCATTAAGAAATGTTTGTCTTCTTTTTTATTGATTCAAGGCTACACTAAACTACATGCAAGTCTTACAAGTCCAAAAGATGTACAATTTTGAAATTGTTAGGCAAGCTATTTTTACTACAATCCCTTTTTGCAGAAGATTTGATCCTTATACTAAGAAAAAATCCTTTCAAATGAAGCTTTCCTTTCTTTAATCATGTAATTTTGTCTACAATGGATGATTTATGACGGAAACTATTTGATGACAATGCTAAACCATATATTGTCTAGAAAAGAGAATTACGACCATTTTTTTTTCTAACTAGCCTTCATTTTGTCAAACTCACTAACTTGGAGATAGAATGTCAATCAAGTAGCTGTCTACACTTTCACCAATCTCCAATCATTCCATTTCTTATACCAACCCAAAGAATTATCTTCTTGCAGTATTTCTTAGTAATCTTAATTCAAATAATGAGTCTGAATTCAACACCAAATAAAATGATAATTTCATCAAGTTTTTTTTTTTTGTTTTTTCCCTTAAAGAGTAGCATAAAAATACTGATTAATAAATCTATTAAATGCTTGTACTTATCTCCTTTTTTTTCGACAAGTGTCCTTCCGCTAGAGATAATCCTATTCATGTATTGTGAAATATTTAAAAGTAGGCAACTCTCCAGTTTAGATCTGAATTGTTATTCGCTGTATTGTAGTGGACTAACTCCTTTACCGATAGACTAAATCTAAGTTGATAAATGTTTTTAATTATCTAAAATAAAATAAAAAATATTTTTTACATAATAAATACTATATTTTCTATTTTCTATTTAGTAATCATTATTAATTTTTATTTATAATTTAATGAATAAATATGTATTTTTTTATTTTTAATTATAGTTATTTTAAATATTTTTATTTCTTATTTTAATAAAAAAATTTAAGAAAAAATTGAGAGCAGGAGAAACCCTTTATACGTTAAAAATATAATCAATCCTAATCTCATATCCCAATATTTGATTTTGTTACCCATTATTTAATATATAAAGAGGTTTTAATGGATGTGTTAGTATGCTACAATTTTTGTAACAAACAATTAATAAAATTATAATGTATTGTATTAATTTATACTATCAAATTTAATATAATGTGCCAAACAAACTCTTTAATGTATATATCCCACTAAAAGAAAAAACACTAAATAAGCTAATTATACCCTAAATAACTGAAAATTTATTTTATTAAGTATAATCCAACATATACCGACATAGATGTTGGTATAATAATAGAGAGACACTACGATTTCAAAATGGACTTTGATTTGATTCTCAGAGAGAACATTAGTTAGAAGGATAAGTTTGAATATACTCGAAAGGAGTAGTCTCCTTCATTGATAACAAGGAGGGGAAATTCCCTTGAAAAATCAAACCAAAAGAAAAATGTATAATCCAACATGTCAAACAGGTTCCAAGAGTACGTATGATGAAGTGGTCAAGTAGGGGCTCCAATACTTCCATTTTTTCCCCTCATTTTGGGTTTGTAAATTTGGTGCAACCAATAATATGCACAGGGCTAATGTATATGAACTAAACCTTCCATGTCTCATCAGGTTTATACTCGATTACGATAATGATTGTGCCCATTTACAAATCAACAATAATGGCGACCAAAAGGAAAAACTCAATAGTAATGAATGTGAAATGCATTGAATCACAATCATAAAAGAAATATCCCAACTTTAGCCTGGGCAATAGCCAAGCAAAAGACGAAACAAAAAAGAGTTGACCAAACCGCTATACCATATTGGGGCTGGCCTAAAAACTATATTGGGCTTTTTTGGGTCTTTAGAGCAATATTGAACTATATATTAAGCATAGTTATAAAACTCGACCCAGTGATCGACTCGGCCATAACACTGGGTTAGCGGGTCACTCACTGGTTCAACCAGTTGAACTAGATATAATTAAATAGATATATAAAAATAATATTGAAATTCAAATAAATAAAATAAAATGACATAAGTAATCAACAATTTGACATACTCTAAAATTTGTATGCTTATATAAATGTATATAAAATCATATAATAAATAGAGGTTTCAATTTGATGAAGATAACTATCTATACTACAATGAAATGAGTACATCATCTTTTAATACAGCAATACCTAGAGAATGTTGAAAAAGCAACATGTTATAAAATGCTTATTAATGAAAAGAGCTCAAAACTTGAAGATAGCTAATCAAAAATTACAAATACATATTGGGATAAGATGGAGGCAAGTGGAAATTAAGTCACATGTTATAAACTGTTTCCTACCTTTTTTTAGTCCCACATTGAAAATGGAGGTAAGTGGAAGCTAAGACATATGTTATAAATGCTTCCCAATAATGGTTAGAGTCCCACATTGGAAATGGAAGTAAGTGGAAGGCAAGGCTCTTGCCATAAAATGAGAATACTAGTGTAGAAAATGCTCAATTACATTCCATCTTGACTTGAAAAAGTCATTAATATGGTTAAATTAGTTAAAAAAATTTTTAAAAAATTAAAATATGTGTGACTCTGCCAGTTTTAATAACTCAGACCAAGTGACCAATTTCTTTTAGAATAGGTTAAGTCAAATCGGGTTATATCGGTTTTGATACATATCCGGTCTGGAAAGCAACTCGAACTAGTCACCTGACCAGTTCACTGGTTGAATTGGTTCGATTCGGGTTTAATAACTATGATATTAAGATAGTATTCTAGATGGGCCTCCCTTGAGAAGCAATGATCAACCTAAGAAATAAGAGGTAGAAATGCTCAGACCAAAAACAAAAAATGCCAACATAAAAAAAAACAAGATAGGAGGCAAAATATTGCCACCCCCTCCTTTTCTCCCTTCCCCTCAGAGCAATCATTAATGCGATCTTCTTCTATATTCTTTTGTACAATGCAGCTTCTTGACCAGATTAAGGATTAGCCCCATGGAGGGCTCACCTCCTCTATAATGGCTTGGTGACCCCCTCCCCCTTTTTCCTCTCTGTTTTATTCTCCTTTTTCTCTCTATTTTTGTTGCCCCACCTCCCTATTAATTAGTTGTTTGTGTGATTTTCTATCTAATGTCTCTTTTGATAGCAACTATGTTTGGATGTGAGAAAATTATATGAATCTATCATTATTGTTTGCTTTTTCAAAATTGCTGTTGTGTATGTAGCATGTGAGGACTACATTTAGGACAGTCCATAAATCAACAACACTATTTGGTGGTGGATATGTGAAGGCTTTTTTGTTTTTGTAGCATCTATGTGTTTTTCACATTGTTTTCGTTGAGGTGGTGTGTTGGAGGCTCGTGTTCAACTTCTACAAATCATCCATGTGTTAGGTGCTATGATGGAAAAGGAAATGCTTGTCATGGCTAAAGGAATTTGGCATGATGTCCTATGTTTGGTATTTCTGACTCCTAGAAGCCATGTAAATGTTCATTGGTTTCTATTTCTATACAGTTGATGCTTAAAGGTTGCATCAGAATTTTGGTCAAAGATCTATGACAAGCTTACTTATGTTCTATGGTCATCCAAAGTGTGATGTAGAGTTTTCTATGGTCTAATTTCTATTCTTTAGAACTGTTTAGAATTCATTGATTATAGTTTTAGGCTTAAATGCTAATTTATCAAGTTATGTTATCAATTTTCCTATTGTAAGCAAACTTGGCAAAACCCAATGCATATATATTGACCAAAAGGAAAATCCAAAGTTTTTTCTCTTAAAAAAATATATTTTCTTAAAAAAACTTCTAATGTACTTTATTTTTAAATATTATTATTAAGTACGAATAGATTTAAATATGATGGCTTATACCAATAAGAGTATTGACGCAGTAATAGAGACATATTACGACCTCAAGGAGAACCTGGTTGGATTTCTAGAGAGAATGCCAATTAAGAAAGTAAGTTTAACTATATCTAAAGGGAATTAGTTTCCTTTCCTAACAATAGAGAGGTAGTATACCTTTGGAAAAGAAAAAAAAAAATTGATTATGAATGATGTGGCAATAACTCATTAGAAAAATGCATTACAATGATTTCAGTTTTGTCAAATAATCACAGTCTATCGTACAAGATTGATCATTAAAATCATTCAGAAATAATTTCTTAAAATTTTTTTTTGAAAAAAACCAATATATTTCAAACAAAACAAAGGCCAAAAAATTTACATATTGCATCCCAAAAGAAATAAGCAATGCATTACATGTTTCAAACCAAACAAGAAACAAAATTGCAAGAAATACCCATCTAATTGATTTGAGCACGCGCATTACTCACACAATCAAGTGTATTTAATAGTACTCACCCAAAAAAAAAAAAGTGTATTTAGTAGTAGAGTTTGAGTTTTTCATTTTATTTAAAAATAAAAGTGAAAACAAAATATTTGTGGCTTAAGCGATGCACATCGTCTGGTTTTATAGCTGTAAAAGCAAAACGTAAGTAATTTTGGCTGATAAAAGTGCTTGGTAAAATAAAGTTGACGTACGGACTATCCAACTCAAAAGCGCAAATTGACTTAGGCGTTACTTATTACAATCTTTGGACATCATCATTAGATGGAAAGAAAATGGCAATTAATGCAGCCGCAGGTTTATCTACCAATATGCTGTCATGAATTGACTAATAGATTTTCTTAATTTTGATTGCTAGTTAATTAATATTTAATTTGCACCGACGTACAATTCAGTCATGATTTTCAGTTCTGGTGTGCTATGTGAAGCAACTACCATTCATGAACTTTATTCAACCCATGTGTTAGGCTATAATTTTGGGTTTAACTGAGGACAAGCATGCCAGCGCCAAAGAGGGTGATGAAGGAAGATAAATTCTTAGGTAAGTCCGGTTTGTTATTTATAACATCTTTTAAACATTTAAATTACTATATATATATAGTTTTTTAATTTCTTACATATATGAATAATAATTTGCGATGAAACTTTCAAATTGATCTCTCTTAATTTTTATACTAGATCGACAAATTAGTATTTGAGAAATGTTTTTTGTACCACTGGGGTAGGTAGACACTTTGGACACCCAGAGATAGAAAGGAGAAAAAAAAATTGTAAAAGAAAATGAAAAGAGTGAAATGATTGATGGAGAAAGAAAAAGCTGAGAGAGGGTGTTGGGGTGTTGGAGATTTTGGTATGTACAAATAACATACCTCTTAGTCTTTATAGGAAAACTCAACCATCGGTTTTGCTTATTTCAAATTTTAGTCAAGTTAGTCTCTCTTTAATATTTTTGAAAGATTTATAATATAAATTGATCCCTAACAACTTGTAAAATAGATCAAATTGATCTCTAATAAAAACATAAATAGAACAAATAAATCTATTAAAATACTAAGAAGGGACTAACTTATCCTATATTTCTAATGTTTAGGGATCACATGAAATATGTTTTTCTTAAAGGACCAATTTGTTTGATACTATTTTTGACATGAATTAAATTGGGGGTTTTGTCATAATTTGCATATCTATAATAGATGATCTCTAATTAAGAATTATTCAGGGAAAGAATTGTAAAAACTGCCGTCTGTACATCATTTCTTTTTTTATTTTTGGGTACTGTTTGTACATTACTTCTATTTTTATGAAACTCTGCACAAACTTTTCTCATCTAAATTTTTGTTGGTAATTAAAAAAAAAAAAAAGACTAGTTTGACTATAATGTTAACTTTTTCTCTAATGACAGTCCTAAGCAAGAGCCACCGACAACTTGTTGATTAAAATTCCTGATCTTACAGCTATATACGACAAGCTTTAAAGTTGGAAGTTTCTTTAATTTCCAGTGAATATCAAATCCGGAGATTTATCAGCATGAACAATGCTGGATTCATGTGGCTAGAAGGCATGCCCGCTCCAATTTATTACGCTTAAGTCATAATATTTTTGGATACGACATTTTCAACTTTTCCAAACCTCCTTGCCAAGAAGCCGAACACCGTGGCACCTCGCAAATAGCTCCATTCTTTTGCATGGCTGATTCATGCTTTTTGACTTCACGAGATATGTGTCACTCTTTTGATTCTCTCCACGTTGATCTTGCCGTCGGCATGCTACCCTTTTATATATCTGTTTCCATTGTTGCTTTTTCCTAGTAAGGATATTTGGCTACCATGCCACCTTTATCTTTTAAACCATGGGAGGGCACGCCCACTAAATTAAAGACAAAGGCAAGGAGAAAAGGAAGTTCTTGGTTAATAGGGGATATACTATTTTTTCACTAGGAAGGCGGTGGTGGTGGCTTAGTCTTCATACTATGTACGCGTGACCAAATACTTAAGATTTGTCTTAATTTGACTTAAATGTCATACCATTTATTTTTCAGTAACCACCCGTTATCGAAGCTTTTGAACATAATTTTACGTGTGATGGTACTGAGAATGAGATGTGTTGATAAGTGTAACGTGTGTATCATCCGATCCGAATAACACGTGTGGAAATCTATAGGAAGCAACAGGTATACATGTTCATGTTTCAGCCTAAATCATAAGCAATCATCTCCTTCTCGTACTTATTTAAGCATCGGAGTTCCTTTAATAGATGCTTCCTGCGGGTCTGAGAAGGCATCGGAGACTTTGCTCGTGCATAAACTGCTTCATCGTTGAAATCCAGATTGGTCTTTACTCTGTACATCCGATCGGTTACATATTCAGACGAGAACAATAAGCATGCAGAATACTACTAACGTAAAAATTTAAAATTTTTGCATAATTGTCTTCTATCGTATTCAAGGTTTTCGGTCTCATAATCACTAGCATGATAACATCTGGTCATTAATATTGGGAAATGTTTGCAAACACATGAAGTAGAAGATATATGTGTATGGAGATGAGATAAATGTATTATATGTAGAGTGATATCGTATCTGACGTCATATTGTAATGATCAAATAATACCACCCTTTTTTGTTTCTATGGGAGTCCAAATAATACTACTCTTAATATCAGTCGCTTTAGTTTTAGATATGGATGTGTTGAAATATTTTATGTGAATTTATATAAGTCAGTATCATATTTTATGTGGACTTGTACATGCTTGTTAATGACTGACATGTATAGCTTAAAGTTCTATGTCCGAATCTCAAACAAGGGAATATAGGCAAAACTAATACTGTGTTTTTTTCTTAGCTCTTGCCATGTTTGAACTGGGATCATAAGCACAAGCAGGAAAATAAAAACAAATCAAAGCTCACATGTGAACGTGCCACCTATGCCGAGTAAGTTTGATACCTTACAGTATGAGAAGAAATTTTTAGACGAAAACTTTCTACATTATGCATACAAATTAACTTTTGACATTTATAAAATTACACCTAATAAAGTTAGATCTATTTTTAACATGATCTGTATATCTTAATATATATCAAAGAATAATTTTCATGATTAAAGTAATAAGTTAGCATCTAAAAATTTCTTAAGAGTACAGTTAGCAAGCTGGACATAGGCCAAGTTGCTTTTAAGGGCCAATATGATTAGAGTGCTTATAATAAAAACAAAGATTTGAAAAAGTTTTCCCAACTCTAGGGCTTTCCTTAACGCAGCAGACAAATTGCAATACCATAGAGGCTATTAAGTCATCAATGAGATCACATAAAGTAATTCTGAGTGAATCTATTTTTGCACCCACTGCCTTTTGTTTGAATTTGGTATAAGGGAATATCTGCTGCCTTTAGACAAAGTTTAACAAGAAAAAAGTTGTTAAGTAATGATGACCCTGGACGTGGAGAATCAGTAGCAATGACGTGATCGTGTGGATTATTATTACGGTCAAAGGGATAAATTAAACAGATATACTCAGGGCCAGGGGCTCTGCATAATTGGGACACACACTGAGCTGGGTTCTGTACTTAGAGGACCAACAATGCTGAAAATAATGATGAATAGTGTCGCCTCCATATTGCCTTAATCAATCATAACCTTTTTATAGCCCTTCTCGTCCGTGTTATATGATCAATGGATCTTACAAAATCTGGCTAAAGGATATGAAAATTTCGGAATTCTTCACTGCTAAGTAAAATGCTGAAATGTAACGACTTAAAGCTTAAACTTGCGAATAATTAAACCCTCAATTTTTCTAGCTAGATACCAACCACCCCTTCTCGTATTGTTCATGAAAACAAAAAAAACAAAAGCTTGAAATTTTACTTGAGAGCATGGTTCTAAATTGCGGTCCGCAGTTGCAATTGCAGCCTGCTGCAGTACCCTCCACAACTGCATCGTCTAGCATCAGCCGCATCTTTCCGCAATCATAGTCATCACAATGCTTTAAGAGATGAAAGGGGGGGACTATGCATCTGTCCAGGCAGCAAAAACTGGCATCTGAGGCAAAGAAAGTGCAGGCCTCAAATGGGCTGATGGATCCCAAGAGTTCATGTTACTATCTGGGCTAATAGCCAATTGTTTAGTTGTTGAAGGCATTGCAGAGAGCATTGGCAAGCTTATCCTATCAGGGCTACCTTCTCTTGAGCTGCTCAAGCTTGTTGCCAATGAAGAAGGATTCGACACGTGCGCATGCGTCCTCATCTTACTGGACTCCTCTACTTCTTGATGAAACATGTTATCCAATGCCGCTATTCTTGGCGTGTTCTGGTCAAGTTGTTGTTGTTGGGAGGATTGGTAGAGAGCCATCTTCCATTGTTCTGATTGGCTTGAGCAGCATTTCTGCATTAGAATGGCGTCTTGGTTTGTGTGATCATATGCAGAAGGCTTGTTATGATCAATATTATATTCAGTTCCAGCATCTATCTCTTTGTTCCGCCTGGCTAGTTCACTGCTGAGAAGGTTATTGCTTGCCATGATTTTTTCCACATCGTATCTTGTTATGTCAAAGTTTGTCACAGCATTAACTCCTCGGAATTTTATAGCTGCAATATCGTAGGCTTCAGCTGCTTCCTCTTGGGTACCTAAATTTTCATTTCAATAAAGTAATAATTAGCATTACCCACTATAATTGGGACAATTTTTCCCATCTTTATTGGCTAGAAATATTGGATCAGATTTTAGGTGAATAATTGAGATTTTATGTTATGATTGTCTATATATCCGTATGACTACCAGCTTTAGCAAAAGCTGTCTCTGTGACTACCAGTCCTTCACAATATTAAAGTGGCTCGTGATTAGCCTTATAGCTGCTGAAAAGATGAGCTCAAAGACCTGAGAGTCATCAAAGACTAAGTTTTATTCAAAGTTATAAAGCAACTTCTCTGTCTCTTCCTCTTAAGGGAAACACGGTAATTGGGACATGAAACACACGTAAACTGGCCAATAAAGCAAAAATTAGTAGTATATTCAGGAGAATGAAAAGGAGTTAACAAGAGAATATGAAAGAACTCACTGAATGTTCCAAGATATAGATCTTTGTTTCCAGCCACCCTACCAATTCGAGCTTGCCACCTTCCATGTTGGTGGTGTCTGCTACCAATTGAACAAGAAAGTACCGGGTTTTAGAAGAGATTAAGGAATTTCATTTTTCAGATGTAAATATTATTAATCAAAGTGTAATGGTATACTGCGTAATTTTTAGCCTATGAGACCTTGTTACTCCTCTGTAGATGGAAGCTCCTCTTGAGAATCCGCTACTTTTTCTGATTGGACAAAGTTGAGAGATGTTATAAACAAGCAACGCTGCTGTTGATAGCTTGACTTCAAGATTATGAGATAGAACAGAAGCAAGGATTTTACCTTCGTAAATGAGCAACATATTCCTGTCTGGTCATGTTCTTCATTTCCTCAAGTTCATTTTGATAATTTTCCAACTATTAAAAAGAACATGGCCAAAAATTAAAAAAAAGAAAAGAAACTGTTATAAGATCATCATATCAGTCATAGGCCCCATAAATTGAGTAGAAAATTGGAAGGGAAAAGAGAAAGCAAATTAATTTTTAGTTATTTACGGGGAAGTTAATGTGAGTGGAGGGTCCCCAATACTTGAGTGCGGCCAGATCATAAGCTCTCGCAGCTTTTTCTTCCATATCATAGCCCCCTAAAATGAAAATTTTGGAATGACTTGAATAAACATTAATTTTCCTCTTCTGCTAACATCATAAGCAAAAATATTAAATGATATCTTAAACTTTCAGCTTAATCTAAAGCTCTGGGAATTTCAGCCAGAATAAAAAAGAAAAGGATATCTAGCTGTTGGGAAACCTTACCTAGATAAACTGAAATTCATGGAATATATGAGTGGCAATCCCCGCCAAGCAAAAAAACAAAACAAAACAAAAACAACAGTGAGAGATAGACTGAAAAATGCAGATCTTTCCAAAGAAGAACATAATGAGCTCAATAGATATGTTTGACCAAAAATATACACATGAAAAAAACAAAAGGAAAAGTGATGGGGAATGTAGTCCCTTTCTCACCTTGCCTTCCTTTCCTGCTTTGGCCCTCTTTCTTGCAGCTGTTGTCCCATAGATGAGCTTCATATCTACCAGTCCACCTATGCCTGACAAACAAACACCCTTTAGAAATAAGTGAAAAAGAAAACACAAAAAAGAAAAAGGAGATAAACAGTTCATTGCGTTGAGGATGCTCATGCATGAACCCCGACACGGAATCTCAATCAAAGCAGTGAACAAATGAACTGTATCATATCATAGCCCTATTGTTCCAAAACACTTCAATGTAATGTAACAGAATATCACTAAAGCTTAGAAGAAAGAAACATTAGGAGAACTAACTAACCTTGTTACACCTCTATACTGGGAGGTTCTTTGTCCAAAGGTATCAATGGATTTCCTATGAACAATTTGCTTCTGGTCAACCTTTTGAGGACCCCTTTTCTTTGTATCCATGGCAACAACAGAATCAATGACCGCAGGTGATGCACGCTGTGAGCTTGTAACACAGCTTGATTGTGAGCTAGGACTCATGGACAAGCTTAAAGACTGCAAATCGCCATAAGGAGCCATTGATCCAATGGAACCTGATTCACCTTCATTATTATTATCCTCCACAGGAACAACCATCTTTGAATCCTGTCCATGGCTAGCTTGGAAGTTCCTCACCACCCAGTTCTTGAGACCAGGAACTCCATCCATGTTAGGGACTTGGAGATTGCTATCCGAAGCTTGACTTTGCTTGGACCCTTCTATCATCACATGATGGTTTCTCAAGGTAGAGTAATATGAGAAGTTTTGAACATGAAGCTCTTGATGAGGCTGCTGTTGTTGTTGGCTATTATTAATGTCTTGGACTTGGTTCTGGTAGTTTGTGTTGTTTGGCTCACGGCGTGAGGAATGGTTGTAAAACATGCTGTCTAGGCTCAAAGGTTTCGCTTCTGTGGCAGCACTACATTCATAGTGAGGGGTCCCCATCGCCTCCCCACCAAAGAAATTCTCCAGTTTTGGTGTTGAACTAGTAGCCATTGCTTCACAAAAATAGATAAAAAAGAAACCCCAAAAAAAAAAAAAGAGAGAGAAAGAGAGAGAGAAGAAGTTCCAACAATTAGTACACTTCACACAAAAAACAAAGAGTGTCCAAAAACAAAAGAATATACCAGAACTTTTTGAGCTAACCTTGTGCTTGTGACCTGCTCAGAGGTTCCATTCCATAGAGAAAGCCATCAGATTTGAGGGGCATGACAGGAAGTGTTGAGTACAACCCAACATTTTCAGCTTCAATTCCATAGTAAAAGCCGTAGCTGTTAAGAGGAGCAGCATGGTGGTAAAAGCTTGCTGGAACTACTTCAGCAGCAGCAGCAGCAGCAGAAGAAGGGTGGGGCTCCTGATGAGGGTGTGAAGGAAGACCTATATTCATTTGATGAGGAGAGAGTGAGAACCCCAACCAGTTGTCTTGATTGTTAATGTCAACAGCATCATCATTTTCCATGGTCTTCATCTTCTCTCAGTATATCACTCCTTTCACCAAACACAAACTCTAGCCAAGTATTTTTGTCTTAAGGCAAGGCAACTCAATCATTGGAAAACAAATAAACTAGTCATACCATATGTCTACTCTCTACTAGCCTTCCCACACCCCACCATTTAGATCAAGTATAATATATTTGTTTTTTCTTTTTAGATTTTGGTAAATATTTTTGTCCTTGTTGCAGAACTGACTGGACCAAAATCTAACCAACAATGTGAAGAAATCTAGGGTCCTGCAACTGCATCTATGTATAAGGCTCTACTCTGGTTTTTTTTTTTGTGTCTTATGTGTGAGGTATATAAGGGTGTCTCAGCAGACACATTTCTAAAGGGAACAAAGCAAGTTCCTTTAAACTAAACAAAAAGAATGTGTTCCAGCAAGCAATGCTAGGCATCCTTCCCGCATTCCATGGGGATCCGTGTTTGAGAAAGACCTTCGCTTTTGCTTTATTCTACTACGCTCCCCCCCTCCTTGCCTTTCCTTTTCTCTTTGATGCAAGAGTGAGTAAAACTACTTACTCTTTAGATTAATAAAAAACCGCATAAAAAAATTGTTGTTGTTATCCAAAAAAAGGCCTATGCTGCACCTAATCACAGAGGACGCAGGGGGCACATTTTTTTGTATGGTGGATGCATCTTCGGAGTTCAAAGCCCCCCTGAAAAGACCCAAGTCTCAAACCAGGTCCCTCTCGATATCAAAATTTATCGGTCACACAGCGTGTGTGCACTGTATATAATATAATATAGTTCAAGAGCATGGTATTCATTAATTATTTGTAATTAAAAATTTATCACATATTTCACTAATTTAAATTACTAAATTTTTTAAATTACTTTTAATTATATTTAAGATTTATAATTAAATCATAATAGTTGAATATAAAAAAATAAGGCTATTACAAAAAATCTCTATAATATATAATATTTAATGTAAAAGTGGGGTTGAGGTTGTTAATGTACCGAGTTTGTTGAGGAGCTTCAATTAGATTTTCACGGGCCGTAGACAAAGCGTGTCCCTCCGCTCTAGTCACTTCAAAACAGTTTGCAGATGCTGCTATGCTCTGGACCCCTACAATACTTTGCAACTAGGGGACAGGTATCTGCCAACAAAGAGAGTCATGGGGGTGTGCTGGCCCTTGCGACGTCGTTTCGAAGTAACAGCTTTGTTTGTTGTCCTCCACTGCACAGTTGCGGTGTGTGGGCTAGTCTCTCCCTTTAGCCGTTGATTTTTTGTAAACATAGAATTACCATTAGGTCTAACCAATAACTGTGATATTCAAAGGCCAAGGGGAGATGTATTTTCATACAGGGTCATGCTATAGAGACATCAAGGGCTGTAAATTTTGACCGTTTTATAACATTTCTTTTACCTATGCCCGTTAGAGTATAGGAGTATAAAAAGTATAAAGTAATGTGAACGTAGTACTTCCTTTGTTTTGGCACTTTCTTTGAATTTTTTTTTGTTTTTTGGGGGTGGGGGGGGGGGGGGGAGGGATCAGAATTCTGTTAACTGATGTGGCAGTGAATTTTTTTCTTACCCCATTACTACTCTGGTTAATTAATCATTGAAGTTTTGTAGTGAAGAACTATAATGCAAAATTTTGTGGAATTTTCATGACATGTTGTATTGATGATAAGTTGTTACCCATAAGCAACGCATCAGATGGTTCAAATACAGTGTCAAATTTACGGACATAATTTACGAGAAGACACAACATTATCGGATCTATATAAATTAATCTCTCATAATCGAAAAATTTTTTGCTGTTGTTAATTTGTTATTATCGTTGAAGTTCTACAGTCAGGGATTCGAGACAAAAAAAAGTCAGAAATTAATACAAGTTTATTGTCGATGCCTGGCCTTAACGGTTTGGGGAAACCTATGATTGTTGCACTCCAGAAACAGCAAGGTTCATGATCATACTAGGCTAAGTTTCAGGCATGTTCATGCGTGTAATTAGGGTGAATGAATGCTTTGTAGAGTCAAAGTGTGGGGTGGGGCGGTATACGGAGAAAAACACTGCATAAGAAAATTATAATATTTGATAGGATGTAACCTGGCCCAATGCCACTGGGGTGACCATGATTGTCTATGCCATTCATCAAGCATCTAGAACAGAGAACTTTTGGTTGCGATAAATACTATAGAATAATAAAAATTATCAAATTATTGAGGAGCAAGATACAGTGGCAGATCTTTTTTTAATGTGCTTTTGGGATGGCCCCTGATTGTAGTCAATGCCTGTTGTGGTCAATACTGGCATCAAGACAAAAAGTGAGAGGGGTGAAGTCACCAACATTCTCCAACAGGGAAATTTTGCAAGTGGATAGTCTCGCTCGCTATGTATTAGCCTACCTCTAATTATAACTACCACGCAAGCTTTCATTTCATCTATTATTATTCTTTTCCTCCTTCAGTTTTGATCTGTCATGGGTCATCTTCAACCATACAAAAAGCAGTTTGGACACAAACTAAGCATTCCAGCATGGGTCCTTTGCTGTTTGCCCATTGAAATAGAGGATGATTTTGATCTTAGACTGAGGGAGAATGTGCCACTCCTTGTGGTGCAAATCCCATTAAAAAATACGAAGAAGCATTAACGTGAAAAGTGTGCTATGTTATTGTCATATGCTTTTGGGAAATATTGTTTGTATATGACACTTAGATATCCACATTGGTATGTGGTGAATAGTGTGTAAATAGGGTTTGAGTTTTAGTTATATAAGTGTTGAATATGATGTTAGTTAATAATGAACATATATAATTAATGAAGTCAATATATCAATTTGATATTTATATAATTAAAATTTATACTTATTTTTTTATCTTTTATTTTTTTTATCAATAAAATCCATACTTATTTGAACTGTAGTCATTATATATTTGTTATTAAAAATAATATATTATTTCAATACTTATATAATTGAAATATATATTTATTTAAACTATAATTACTGAATATCAATTGAAATATTTAATTTACTATGTTCAAATAATATAACCTTATGCATAATTTGGTGAGGCAATTAGGTAGCGGCCTACCACTTTTAAAAGAGAGATAGAAGCAAAGATGAAACTAGGACTAGAAACATGATAAACATACTCTTGATGAAGTACAAATATTCCTGGAATGATGAAATGGTGAAGGCCCTCAATAAAGATAGGCGGATTTAAATTTATTCTGTATAGTGGGTGTGTGGGACAACCAGTTTCATTGTCAATAGATTTACTTTTGTGTTATGCTTACATTTAAAAATATCCTTACAAGACATTTTTGACACTGATCTTACGAGACATAAGCAAATTTTTTAATCCCACTACGATAAAGTACTAGCTTTGGGAATCTACAGTACCCTTTTAGGTCCACATATACGAGAGCACCGCATTAATCACAACAGCCATTAAAACAACAGGAAATAAAATAGTGAAAATTCTATACTCTATAATTTTAATTTTCTTGGCCTTAGAAATAGTCCTATTGGCGAGTGCAATGGTGCATCCCTCTAGTCAAGGTATATTATGCACCTTGCAATCTAACGATAAAAATTGTGAAGTATGTCGATACACTAATTACTTATGATATATTATAATAATTTGTTAGTTTTAGTCAAATTTCAAAAATGTGTTTAAATATATTTTAAAAATAATTAAAATTTATCTATGTAATCTTAAAATTATGGAGAATATCTTTAAAAAATTTTATTTAATTTCAAAAAAATTCTGTTTAATTTCAAAATTACACAGATAAATTGAAAAAATATTTTATGATACTTTAGAATTGTTGAGAATATCCCAGAAACTCTATTTAATTTTAGGATCATATAAATAAATTTTGGTCAATTTGAAAATTTATGTAATCACATTTCTAAAGTTTGGCTAAAATTAAAAAAGTATTATAATGTATCACAAATAATTAGTTGTATTAATAAACTATCATATCTTCACCATTAGAAGAAAACATGCATGACACAACTTTGACCATGAGGGGCATGCAAGACACGCTCCTATTGGCTGTCGACTAACAATTTCGTGAAAATATTTATGGAAAAATTTTTTTGTTTAGCTTGCAACAGTTATTTCACCATACACACACACTACTTGTTATATGGTTGGCTACTTGTTATATGGTTGTCCAATATCCCAAGATCCAAACAATGAGAAAAGCACGAAGTTTGAACAAAATTGAACTCCTTTCCCAACAGTCATGACGTAAACCGGGGTCACATTTCTTTCTGACCCAACTTGAGAACCAATCCTAGCCACTATGGTGTAATATATGCACATATGAATTTTTCAGTTTTCTATTGCGTGTGCAATATTAACAGAGAAAGCCTGTTAGAGAGCTTTAAATGTAGATTCCATTTGATCAATATAATCATTAGTTTGCATGCAAATTTGCGTGACCAATTTCATGGAGACAGGAATTCTAGAGCGCATGATTTTGTTCAAGAAAAGAGATCGGGAAGGGAGTTTGGCAGCGAAAGAAAGACGCGGCACAGGATTAGGAGGAATGTTGAGAAAGAGAAAGTGACACTCTTTTTGATTGTGGTAATGATGAGCATATCCACCCACCAAGCACCAAGAGACCAATTAACATTTTTTCCTGTAAATTGAAACCGTGAATGACAAATAAAGGAGCTCCTATACTGCCTTGTCAAAATTTGCTTTCTTTCCATTTCACCTTCCTTTTTCATGTGGGACGATGGGGGGAGAGTATGCTGGTGCCCTTTTTCTCATTGTTGGCTTCGAGGCAATGGACTGGCAAATTCCTTGTTAATTAGCAATCTACCAGGTATCCTTGTAAAAAATAGTAACGATAACTGTTGTTGTTAATAAAATCATGTAATTTTCAAATCAATTATTTAGCTAAAAAATCATTCTAATCCCATTATCAGTGGGATTTTTATTTTATTTTTTCATTAAGAAAAGTTTATGCTGGTTTTTCTCAGTGCAAGAAATCAAACTCAAATCATAATGACGAATGATCAGAAGGTCGAGTAGATGAGCGACTCCCATCGGCAATCCAATTGGTAGGATTATAGAGATCTTATATCATAATAATTAAGAATAATGCTACATGGTACGAAATATATCATGCACGAATTTAACGAATTTCTAAAATTAGAAACAGTCTACTTTTTTATTTTTATTTTTACCCGTGATTTCCGCTATTCTCCCTTGCTCATTGGATTAAATAGTTTTTGTGTAATTCGTACCATGTATTTTCGTACCAATTAGCAGCGCTCAATAATTAATTATCATGTTATTTTAGCACATCTCCTTTTTCAAACAACTATGTAGCTATTATAAGAAGATCTCTTCGAAACATCAAATCATGCAGCAGAATATAACTCCATTTAATTTAAAATAGTTGAACAAGATGGTAGTTACAAAGGAAATTGATTTGATACAGATCCTTATACCCTTTTGTTTAGGCCAAAACGGGTCGAGAAAAACAGTTCTCTCACCCACAGGGGAGACCATGAGAGCAAGGCAAACAAACCAGTCATGTGGCCAAAAGCAATTTGCTTTGGTGGCTTAGGCCTTAAAACTTTGTTGGCGACATGTCTAGCAAAAACTCTAGCATCCGTTGCTTTGTCACCCTGAGAAGCTCTAGCTCGCTCCGCAATAACCCCTTTAAAATCCTTGTAAAGCTTCCAATCATGATTGCTCAACTTTTCCAAATTAGCCCTCCCCAAATTTGATCTCACGGAGCCAGGAAGAACAAGAACCACGTTGATCCCAAATGGCCTCAATTCAAGGCGCAAACTGTTTGACATGGCAATAATCGAAGCCTTGGTGGCACAATAAGACCCTGCCCAAGGTGTTGACACTGTGCCTACAACACTTCCAATATTAACTATGCTGCCACTTCTTCTACCAGCCATGTGAGGCACAACATGCTGCACCATTCTTATTTGCCCAAGTGTGTTAATTTCCCAAGCTTTCCGAATTGTGTCAAGTGGCAATTCAGCTAAAGGACCCGTGCTACCTATACCGGCATTGTTAATCAGAATATCTATCCGACCACATTTGGATATAACACTGTCCACCGCTGAAGTAACACTTTGATCACAAGACACATCGAGGTCAAGTGTCTCTATGTTATTATCTGACTCCAGGTCTAGCATGTCTTGCATCCGCGTTGAGATGTCAGAGGCAAAGACATGGCAATTCTTCTCGGCAAATGCCTTGCAATACTCGTAGCCAATGCCACCTATGGCACAGCCAGTCACTAGGACGATTTTGCGGTCACTCATTCTAGTTGTGTGTTTTCTCTTGTTGAATGTTTATCTTATGATCATAATTACTCATATATATCATCTTATGTGGATGGAATAATGTAACATCGTAATAAGGACATTAATTTCGTTATCAATCTATACTATACTATGTTGCTGCACAAATAATTACTGTGCTTTATTTTTGGTTACATCATTGGATAAGGAATATTCTTTGCAACATATGCTTCTTTGATCTAGGATTGGCCGTCTGGCCGGCTATGTTGGAGTTGTTTTCTTTATGGCTGCAGTATGATGGGGACGTCTTCCTGTCACTTTCTACTGCACTTTTCGCCACAAACATGGCTCCATATGCACAAGACATTTTCAGCTTTTGTTGACAGCCACACTGAGTGAGATGAATATAACAATGTGAGAAGCTCTGATACTACAATTCTGATTCTCAAACGTATTACAAAATAAAAACACTCAACCACATATGATTTCTTGCATCTACTTTGTGATTATCATCTTTTTTCTAAATCATCTAGTAAATGCGCGTTTGGTTTGAAGTTTGATGGCTGTTTGTTTTTATGGTCAAAATCCAGAGTGGTATTATTTATACCATTTTAAAGTGGGGTACCCTCTAACACCCACTCACAAAGTAAGTAAAAATATATTATGAAAGAAAATGAAAAAATGAAAAAACAAAAGAGATGAGGAGAGAGATAGAAAGAGGATGTCAACTATATAAGAGAAAATAGATGTACAAAAAATATTTTTCTAAAATCAATTGAGTAAAGGAGACAAGAGGGACTTTTCTTATAACGCGGCTTGAATATTAGGGTTTTAGCATTCAAACATATGTTTTCATGTTTCCTCTGTATTGTGTCCTTTATAAAATAAAATAAATAGGCTTTGATAGGTATACAAAAGTGGTTTTTTTTTTTATGGAAATAAGAAGAATATTACTTTAATATTTTGGAAAGATAATTCTTTTCTTTTATGCTTACTAAAATGTAAAACAAACTGGCCTGACCGCTTTTAGAAAATGCTTGGAGATTGAAAAATCTTAATTAAACCTTAGAGAAGATTTTATAAAATAAGAAGCATAGACACCTTACAATAATTGTTATCAAATACTTTATAGAATTTCTGAATATTTCTAACTCTATACTATAATTCTTTATTTTTTAATATAATATCAGTATAAATGTAAATATCACAATAATTAAATAAACATATTTTTATATTTATAGTAATTCACATTAATTTTTAAAATATAATTTTATTTGAAACTTATATTTATTTATAAATTTTAGATATTATAAGATAACTTTATTGTATATTATATTATTTTCATGTGTCCCGGAACATTCCTCCTTTTTTTTTTTTTTGGTCATTCATTCTTGCTTCCCGAAATTGTCAAGTAAAATGCATCTAGAACAAAGCCACGGCCCACATCCCACTAAAAAAAAAAAAATCAATTATGCTTTTCGGCAATTGATTTGAAAGGTCGTGTCACAGATTAATGATAAAATAATCTTTGTGTTTTATTGGGAGTGAGACTTGCGTCATTACTCATGAGCAGCATTACTTAATTTATCAATGTAACCATTTCCAGTATGGAATTGATTGGTACATCCCCACCATAAACTGATTCGAATGAATAATGTGAACACAGGAAAATTGCATTTGGAAAAACAGCCTTTCAAAGTTTGCAAATAAAGAAAATCACCCCGTCGTGTTGAAAGGAAGTAAAAAGAAGGAGGAGGTGGGATGTATCTAGTGGTAACATGGAATCTATAAATAATATTTTCAGGAACAAGCTCAAGGAGTCAACAGAAAAAGTGAAACCGGATAGCAACTTATCTGATTGCCACTACAGAACCCTGTTAATGCTATAGTGTATGCATGAGAAGAAAAGGTCCTTGTGCACTTTCTCTTTCTGAGGGCAAGTATTTAAGTAACTCCTTTCATTGAACCCAATGGCATTTTTCTCTGCATCCCTTAGCCCCATTGCTCTCTTTACTTTTGACTTTACCCTACGCCCAGTCCATTTCTCTCTTTCTTCTCTGGCATTAATGTTTGCATGTCGTACTCTTGGATGAGAATCTCTTTTATGACTACTTTGCTGACTGCAACATTCAGCAAATTTTCCTTTTCCTTTTTACCCTTATTTTACTTCCAAATATCCAAGGAAATTGTACCTTCCTATCTATAATCTCTAAGTTATGGTATAATAAAACCAAATAATCCACCACCCTTTTATCCTAGTTTTGACAGAGCCAAGGCAAGATGACAGACCCAGCCTAGGCTAGTTTAGTCCTAGGCCTGCTGCGAAGTCTTTGCTAGATTTTCATTCACCAGGAAAGAAAAGCCCTAAGATACTGATGGAAAGCTAAAATATGGAGAACTTTGAGCATTTTCAACGATAAGTTTCATTTTAGATCTTATTATTTATCGTATCAATAATATATTATAAAAAACAAAATTAAATTAAAATTAAGATTTTTTATAATAGAAAATCTTAATTTTAGTCCTAATTTTAGTTTTATATATTTTTTAAATTAAAAAATTAATATATTTATCAAATACTTTATTATATATGAAAATTTATTTTTAGACTTGATAAAATTATAAAATTTGATTTTTAGAATAATTTTTTTAAAAATTAAGTTTTAAAAAATTAAATTACAAATAAAAATTTTGCATATTTATTTTTTAAGATGAAGAAGGAAAGATAGTAAGTGCATATAATATTTAAGACTTTTAATAAATGGTGAAGAAAAAATATTGTGAACAAATATGAAAGAGTAATATTTCATATTTATAAGCTAATTTTAAAATGGCTAATTTTATACTTAAATATATACTTGAGTATGTGTCATAATATTTTATGTATTCAAATATGAAAAACTTATACTCAAGTACTTGCATGTACCCGAACATACACTTGAGTATATATTTTATCAAATTCTCTGTCATAATTATATTTTAATATGTAATTTTATTTTTAGATTGGATAAAAATATAAATTTAAATTTTTTAAATAATTTTTATTAAAATTTATTTTTTAAAAAATTAAGTAAATCTTTAAAATATTTAAAAAATATTATATGAGTAATAATAACATTTGCTTAATTTTGGAAAAAATTAAAATTTTATAAATAATTGATAAAAAAATTTTAATTAAGTTGATTTAGACTCATTACTCGTGGAAGAATGAAAGAGTGGAATTGGTGTTTTAATTTATAACCGATGCACACTTCAACGGTAAAAGATGTGACTTGAAAAAAAAATATATATAAGAGGCTGGCACAATTGAACACGTGTCAACTTTATATTTGTCCCATACAAAATCGGAGAAGGACCCTGCGGAAGGTCACAGGGACACAGTCCTAGTCCCATTGGATCTCCTTCAATAACTAAAGTGAAAATGTCCCCGACGCCAACAGTAAGTGGGACTACAAAATAGCACTGCTGGAGGTGCTCTTATTGTCTTCGAATTCATTAAAGCCTAGACTATAAAGGTGTGTTTGTTTAGAATTTTTTTGTCAAATAATTATATTTTTTTATCTTAAAAAAATGTTTTTGTAAATTTAGATAATTTTTTTAAAAAAATTATTTTTAATTTTTTTATAAAAATTGAAAAGAATAATTTTTAAAAAAAATTATTTTTTAACTATTTTAGTTATATATAGAATTTAAGTTTTAAAATCATCTTTTTTAAAAGTTAAAATAAATACACCTATATGATTAGTCACTCATATTCCTATTACCCCATATTGTTGGAAGACAGGGACTACTCCTCTACTACTCCTCTACTTATTCGAGGGGTACTAGTATTCTTGGTGAATTATCATGAACTTATTGTTTGTAGATTTAGGATAAATTATATTGATATTTTTTAAGATTAGATAATATTATATATAGTGTGTATTTGAAAAATTTGTAAAAATTATTTTAATAATTATTTATTTGTATAATTATTTTTTTATATAATTAATTATATGAGAATCAATTTATTGGATACTTTAACTGAAAAATAGCTTTAAAATAATCTATTTTATTTGAATTATATGAAAAAAATTACTTTTATGTGATTTAATTACTAAAAAAGGTATAAAATAATTATTTATATTATATAATATTTGATATTTAAAATCAATTTAATAAAAATATAATAATTCTGAAATAATCAAATAAACTATTTTTTTACTTAAAATTATCAGGTTTTAATTATAATCTACTTTTTATTTCTATCCAGACATAATTGATTTTTCAAAACAGATTTTTTTTTTGAAGAAAAAAAGTTATTTATCCACTTCTTAAACTTGCATATAATATTTCTCAATTTGTCATACTTATATTGACATCTCTTACAATGATATTTAATAATGTGTTTACAGATGTGTTCAGTATTATATTTCATAAAATATGAGAATATCAGATATAATGTCACCTAAATATCAAAATAGGTTAGTATATATTTTTATAAATTAAAAAATGCATGTGTAAAATTGCTTAATCTTAGAAGTAATAAGTGTAATTTATTCTCATATTTAATAAATTATCAAAATTTACACAAAAGAATATAAAAAATTTATCATAAAACCAACAAATAACAAAAACTTTGACACTCAAATAAAATACGCTTCTGAGTATGATGGCAACTCTCCTTAAAGAGACTAAAGAACTAAACAAGTGCAAAACAGGGGGTGCCACCTTAGAATTCGAGTGTATATAATATATAGTAGGACGGTTGCAGGGGATTTATTTCAATAATAAAAGCCAAAGCTTTCGTCCAAGATTGGACTCACTCACAGGTGCCTATCATTATCAATTATCATATCCGCTACAATAACAGGGCACTGGCTATTGTCCACTTTTACTTTGTCCTCACAACATCAACAAAGTGTTTGTTATGGTACGTTGGCATTTGCAGCATATCAATGGATTGGACATGACATAGCCAAAGCAGGATGTCTGAAAAAATAATGGCCACCCTAACCTAACCACTTTGGACCCCGTTTGTGTACCCCTGCCCTCATTTTATGCAGTGGCATTTTTTTGGTCAACTATCAGGTTCATGCTAACTACTAAGATGGATTCAGAGGTAGAGCCACTATTAAAATAGGAACTATGGTCATAATCGAATTCTGCTAATCATTTACAATCTAGTTATTAACGCTGGTTTGATTTAGGTAATTTGATATTTATTTCCTTAAGATTTTAGGATTAATTCATGTGAATAAAAAAAAAAAAAAAAACTTAGTACTATAAGGACTATAATGAATTGATTTAATTCTAACTAAATTAATTGAAATTCACTATGCTTCAAATATTAGTAGTTTAAATCAAAATAATTTACAGCCCATTCAATTTGACTGTTCAATGGAAAAATCACAAATTCCAAAGTGAAAACACAATTTTGAAAGTGATTTTTGTAAAATGAAGTAATCCCTTTCTTTTAATGAGAGCACATTCACATTCTATACGAATATATACTTAATATGTATTTCTTTCTGATATTGCAAACTTAACTCTTTATAACATTGATTTTCAAAGAGATGATTTTAGTTGAAAGTGATTTTAACGTAAAGTAATTTTGAAATAAAGTAATTTATTTTAAATACTTTTATCTTAAAAGCATTTTTGACCAAATTTGTTGAATTACCAAGCAACTCAAGTTTGCTCCTAGTGAAAATCAATTCTAGAGTGTAAAACTTGTTTGGGAAAGAACCGAAACATAAAATTAAACAAGTTTACAAAATGAATGAACTTATTTTTGTGAGTACAAAATGCATAATCAAACATGCCATTAGTGCTAATTTACCGAAGATAATATGCATAATAATACTATTAGTCTTGAGTGTGTGTTTGGAACTTTGGATTCAAGTTCACCATTTCTAGAATCCCACTTGAAGGTGAATTTTGTATTAAAAGCAGTGCAAACTTGCTTGGATTGTTTATAGCAAAATCGATTCTAGGCCTCTAGACGGGGAAGCAATATTTGGTTTCTTTTGCGTTGAGTAACAGCTCATGAAAATGTATTTTGACAAAAAAAATCTTTTTAACTTAACATTATATTATCATTTAAATATTATTTAACAAATAAACTTTTAAATTAATAAAATTATAGTTTGATTGAAAATAATTTTATGTATAATAATTAAAATAAATTTAATTATTAAAAAATTATTTCTTCATCAATTTATTTATAATATATTTTTAACATTCATTTGTTTTTAATTTAACCTATGAAATAAATTTTATTTTTTTTTGGTAATTATGAATGTAAAAGTGATTTTTATCTATACTATTCAAACAACATCTATCATATCAAAATAACTTTTCAATAAATATTTTCAAATATAAATCACCTTATTGTTAACTCACTTCTTATCAAAATTAAGCATGCAAAATCAAGTTGACTTAAAATCAAATTTGCAAGCTATAATCCAAAAACACACTCCACATTACATCAACATTGAATTGAATGAAATTATAATAATTTGATGTGGACAAAACAATATTTATATCCTTTTTGGTAATTATACATCTAAAAGTGATTTTTAATCAATATTATTTTAAACAATATTTTCAATCAAAATTACTTTTCAAGTAAAGAAGTCCAAACATTAATCATTTCACTTCAAAATCAATTTAACTAAAATCAATTATAAAAAAAAAATCAATTTAACCAAGAATCAATTTTGCAAATGTAAAATCAAACATACAGTGAGTGTTGTCAATGCCTTTCACGGTGATAAGTCTAGCTTCATTGAATCATTTGGCAATGATTGAGGACATGCACATAGCCATCTTCCAGCAAGCATTAAGCCCAAACGGTTGTTGGAAGTGGATAAAACTACTGTTTTCTGCACTTGGAGGCATAGATTAGACGGCCCTATGCATGGCCTCCAACAAAGTGCACCCTGGGAGTAGCTAAGAATCGGGTTTGATTCCCAGGGGCAGTGGCCTTTTTCCCCAGGGTCCCACAAGGGCAGACCCGAAAAAAAAAACACTACCATTTTCTCGGTATTTAGTCTTTGACCCTGTTACTATTATTTGAACCTTACCCGATCCTTTGCATCCTCCGACCACCTTGGAGCTATATCCAACTGCCTGGTAAGAATTCTTAAATAAAAGGAATTGTGAGATTCAAACACCGGTAGGTTTCCTAGCTATTTCTTTTGAGTAAACTCCATAATTAGTCTTTAATAATATATTCAATTGATATGTTGGTTTTTGACAAAAATAATTGGTCATTTGATTCCTAACATTGCAAAAATTGAACAATTTAATCACTGACTCACTTGCAATTTATACAGAGTCTAATACAAACTTAAATTGATAACAAGAATTTTCCTAACCCATCCTATGTAACATCCTTTAAACACAAAATTTGCATAATTTAGAAAACATTCCAAATAAATTATTTAATCCATCACACCCAACCCTAACCTTTGAAAATGACGTGTTTGCGGGATTTTTAAATTTATGCAAATTAAGCATTTATCAGATATTGATGTGGAGGTTTACTCATTTCTTTTTCTTTATTTTTTTTTGTTGTCCTTTTTCTTTGGGGGGAAGGGGTTGGGTCTCTGCCCTGGAGTCGAACTCACAACCCCTCATGGAATGGTGCGGCCTTCCTTGAGCCATGCCAATCAACCACTTGCACTGGCCTCATCTGCTTTCCTAACAATTTCTAATTTTCTATCAATTAAAAGGGACCACATTCTAATTTTTTTGGGTCTGAGAAAGGGACCAAAATTGAATGCAAAAGATCCTCTTTGGTCTTTAAAAAAAAAGAGGTCCACAATAAGGACTTTTAAACGGAACATGTATGCCATGGCCCAAAACTAAAGAGCCCCACTTGAGGCTATGTGAAATAAAAAGGCGAAGCACCACAGCCCAAAGCAACACACACCACAACAGAAAATAGAGTTGACTTGCAGTTAATGTGTTAACTTAATGATAGATTTATCCATCTTTCAATAAAACCTGAATTCGATTTCAAGCAGAGCCTCATTTGTTGTATATCAACCGTCCTCCTCCCCGTGAAGATGTGCGTGCGTTGATTAAAAAAAAAAGAGTTGACTTTGACCATAAATAAGAGAGTTGACCCATCCTAGAGAGAGTGAGAAAAGAGTGGTGTGATTCATTAGCAGAACCCGAGTTACAATCATACTATTATCTTTATAGTCTCTCGGTAAGAAATACCTGGTACATGCCTTTGCCTTTAAAAATTTATATTTACGCAAGTACCAATTTACAACTTCATTATATCATTCATTTAACGGGATGCACAATGACTGTGACCATGACCAGTTTACATCACACTTAAATAAATGACAATCACCATTTCAGAATCCAGTTCTGTTACTATAATCTCCAGTTTTCCTGATGAACAATATACGTGGCAACAATATCTATATATTGAGTTTTATAATACATCATATCCGTAGCCTACATAGTATGTTCTCATGTATAGGATTGACCTGAACCTAAGTCAACTAGCAACTCTACTGATGGCATACAAATTTGAAATTCATATATTACAGCTTTAGGCAACAGGAGCTTTGCAGCAGACTTGAAAAATATCATCTAAGGGGGCATGGTCACCTGTCCCTTCATCTTTTCTTGCATATAATAGCTGCTTTCCTCTGAACACAAACATCCCTCCCTGACACAATAAAAATTGATCAATTTAGGGTAATGCAATAAAGTAACATTTTGTTTTAATACTTTTGCTACCAGATTAATATATCAAACCTGCTGCAACACGCCACTTCTATCATCTGGCGTGGCTTCAATTGTATAGTTCTTTACAGCTTTCTGCAGAGCATCAAATCTCGAAAACACCTTTCCCTGTGATATCAATTTTTCGGTTAAAAAGATACTTATATCAAAAAGCATGCAAATGATCTCAAATATGACACACTTCTGAAAAGCCAGAGGTTAAGCTTACACTGGCTGGGTTGAAGAATGTACGGCCAATACCATAATATAGGTTCAAAACATGATATGCCTGAAAGAAAGAAGAATTGGTTAACATAAACATGTACTAGAAGATGAGATCTAGTAGGTAGATGTTCAACATGTTACCTTGCGGTCAGGATCTGCATAAAGACAATCCATTGGGAACGGTAACTGAACATACAATATCAAGTCAAAAAGAAAATATCAGTTTTGACATCAAGACAAAAACATGTACACGGCAATGTCATACAGATAGGGAACAATTACAACAAAATGTCCTCAAAATTCAGATGTGTTACAGTATTGAGATCCATATCTAGGCCTGATCAAGATAAAAATAACCATTCACAATCACATTGCTGTGCTAGAGCAAATTTGCAACATAAGTGGTCGGTCTAGGGTTTTGAATAGTAAAACATTGAGCCAAACAATTGAAAATAAAGACAAGAGTGACAATAGAACTAAAAACCCTTATTGAAAGTTAGCATCTATTGATACCAACCTTTTACCAAAATTAACCTTTCCAGACCCAATGCCAGTATGCCACACACCTAAACGAGTAAGGCATGTCCTTTACAACATATAAGATAGTGATTGTCTACAATCAGCCCCAACAAATAAAACCCACTTGTCTGTTGTTTCATTCATTTATTTTCTTGAAGCATATACTTTGCTAGGAAAACATTGAAAAGACATAGCAGGAGAAATTACTCGTTCAGCAAGGATGCGAGCCTTGTTGGGTGTACCGACACCCACTGCAATTAGTTTCACACCAGCTGAATCAAACCTTGCTTTGGCCTCTTTCAAGGCTGAAGCTAATTCCCAACTTAGAACAAGAGCAGACAAGCCATAATTAGAAGAACTATCCTTCAAACAAATCTTCATTGATGACCAAAAGATGGAGATCAGTTACCAGCAAGGGCATCCAAAGTGCCTCAAAAGGGCCACCACAGCTATTCCCTGTAAGAGTCAAGACCAGTCATTCAACTAATCATGTTTTGATTACTTTGACAAAGCATTCTAAAGACATTTTTTTTATCATAAGAAGTTTTAAACCCAAAATAAACTAATCCAAACACGCACATCCCCATTATTTACAGAGTCCAAACAGAATGTTAGCCTGACGCTCAGTTAAAATAAGCTATTAAAAAGAAAAGGATGGATTGAAAAAACATGGTACAGGAGATACACAATATAATACTGGTTCAAACCCCACAGACACCTATAGCGGTAAAGGAAACGACACATCCCCATGAATCAAAGTTGTCACTGAGATAGGTTAATAACAATTCCCATTTTTTTCGTTACTCCATATTCTAGAAATCACAATCTCAGGTAACAAAATCAAATAATTTGATATACCCAAACCATGTACAAGGACAAGAAATTTTCAGCTAGCACATTCTATCACATCATCTTCTAAACACTTAAATTATAATATGTGTAAAAACATTATGATAGGTGCAATTTTATTATAGTCTCTACCATCTTGCACATGTCAAATAATAATTCGTATCTTTTTATTTTTAGTCCTTAAGTCATTTCTGCCCTGACATTCTATCGCGACTCAGAGATCTCCCAATAATTGTGTTTTTTAAGGTTGGAACCTTAGACCTCTTTCCTAGAGTATTTCAATAATGATTTGTATCACTGTGGTAAACTATGCATACTTAAGAATTGCCCGTATGATGATAAAGATAAAAGCTTTTATATATGAATATGAATATAAGCTACGCTAACCTCGTGTTGATCCCAGAGGTCTTTGAACGCGACGTACTCGCCGGCAGCAGTGAAAATTGTAACGTCGCCGAGATCTTCCGCGATACTGGGACTATACTGCGAATTCGAAGCTCCGGCAGAAACATTATTTCTCCGGGTAACACCAAATGGACCCTTTGGGCTTGGGCCCATCAATTTGGAGGAACTAACCTTAGCGAGGGAGAAAGCGTGAGAATTATTTGAGGGTGGAATTGACGAGAAGCGGGGAGCGAGCGCAAGAGAAGAAGGCAGGGAGGGACGAAAAGAAGGTTTCGGAGATTGCAGGGTTTGGGTGGATGCAAGGAACGACGCCATGGGTTGGTTGATTTTTTGGGCGTAAAGGTATTGGGATTGGACTGAAGATAACTGTAGATGAGAGTGAAGAGTGAGAGCTCTTACACTTTTCCGCGAAAGAAACCGAATATGGCTCTGAATATTCTTCTTTTTTTTTTTTTTTCCTGAAAAAATAATACATTGGTTTTTATTAAAAGCGAATAATTCTAGTTTAGTGGCACTGTAATTATTTTATGATATTATCTGATTATATGGAAAAACATGACTTTTTCACGTCAAAAAATAAAGAAGACTTTTTGATGTAGTTGTTATATCTGATTAAATTTTTATAATATAAAAGGGTTCAACAATGCATTATGATGAAAGAAAATAATTTAAGAATTTAATTTTAATGTATTGTGTACTTTTATATATATAGATTATGACATAATAATATATAATTAATTAATTGTATAAAATTTTTTATAATAATATTATATCAAAATTAAATTCATATAATACATGATTTATTATACAAACTTTATTTATTAATGTAGAATTAACGGCAACAAAAGTAAACCTCTAGTTTATATTGCTCGTGTTTTGGTGAATCGTCGACACTGGCAATCGTTCTTTGACGTGGATCTACCAGACTAGATTTAGATGAACTTGAATATGAACTTAGGCAGGAATACAAAACAACGATAGGCTTTAGCCTTTAGGTTTGATTGTTGGCTTATGTAGACAAATCGTAAACTCTTTGGTGTTTGAAGGAAACAAGAGCCGCGAGCCTATTTTTTATTGCCGAAACTCGAGCTGTGGAGATGAAGAAACAAGGAATAAGCATACGCAGGGTAATATTTACAGAACTGTTGTCGTTGGATGGCATTTTCCTGGTAATGGGGGGACAAAATGCAATATTATTGATGGCTCTGTTAAGCACAGAGGACATGCAGCTGCTCATGGTGGAGTATTTTCGCAACCGCTTTGGAGATTGGATGCTTGGATTCACTAGGTGTTAGAATTTCTAAAGCCCTGCATCTAAACTTAATCCAAATTATAGCATGCAAATCAAAAAGGAAAATATAAACAAGATTAGGTGTGAGAAATATCTTAAGAGAAAGAATGATTAATTCATAGCTATTCTTCATTATTAGGATCGCCCTTTAAATTCGTGGAAAAAGAGAGAGAGGAGAGAAGATGATCAAAACAAGTTAAAAGGAGAGAGAAACTCCTCCTATGGCTCATATTGTTTCAATGTATCTATATAGAGAATTAGAAAAAAGGATCTCTTTGCGTCAACAAAATGATAGGTTAAGCCACCTATTATAGCAATACCCATATATAAGTATCCACAACAAATACATTGATAAGCAGTGCTTAGCACTAATGAAACCAATAAGCTCAATAATAATAGTAATTATATAATTTGGGCTTAAACCATCAACCTTAATCAATTTTGTCATCTAATCAATCTAGATCAAAAATTAAATATAATTTGATTTGTTCGAGTCCACTAAAAATAATCCAACACTCAGAATATTGGAGAAGCTAATGTGTTAGTCTCTGTGCTTTGGGGAAATTACATGACAAAGGCATTTGTTGTTTGCCTACGCATCCTTATCAGCTCTAATCGGTTGTTCACCTATGCATGCCTCTATATTACTAGCCAAACAAGAGCTACGTGGGAGGAATATGGCAGGCAATTTTACTTCTGGGCGATGATCTGGTTAGTATTTCACTTCCTGTTGTGTAGTCTTGGACTCTTGGGCTCTTAGCCCCAATTATTGTCACCCAAAACCATGTTTACCTTTTTTTTTGGTCAATACTTTCTGGTATTAGACGTGGACTTTCACCTCAAGTGAACTTTATCTGTAGCGTCAGACATCTAATTCTTTAGAATCGCCACTTTAACTAGGTTTTACTTAATCAGTCCTACTTCGAAATTGTGTGAACAAGAAAAACAAATTTAACTGAAAGACTACCCTAGCCCACCCAAAAGGATTACACGTCAGTTTCTTTGACTACCAACTTGTCCATCTCTTCCGATTAAACATCGTTTCTTACACTTGACTCCAAAATATAGTCGGCTTTGCCATTCAATACTTTATGATTTTCATTAGGTGGTAAGTTATTCTCATTCCCCCCACTCAGAAAAAGATTCCCAACTCATACTTTTAATTTGGACGATGCTTGAAAACTACAGAACAATCCTTTCCATCATTCGCGATGTGTTCTTCAACAGAAACCAACTGGGAATTTTGGAACTAAATCATTCGGCCATTTTGTTTTTAATGATCTCAAATTTGATTTCAAAGTTGCATGATTGTGAAGTTGCCTACCAATAGTGACACGCACTTCAAATGTCTTCCAAGTAATTGTTTGAGCTAAAATTGAGATAAATATTACTGAGAATTACATAGCTAAAACTGAAATTAATATATTCAAGACCAACAGCCTGAACTAAAGTAGCATCGAATTATTACTCTTGTATGTGGTAATACGTACTGCTTGATTTTCACATATAGGAAAGAAGCGGTAATAATATCATGTATTATTACTGAAAATTACTTGAGGAAGACATCTAAATTCTAAGAAAGTGAGCTAACAGTGGAAGAGATATGGATTCATTTATCTTCAAATTTAATAGCATGTTACCGTTTGACCTTTTTGACAACACCATAGGCGAGGTGCATACGGTGGAACCATTGTTGATAACACTTATCAGTTATTGAATACATCACGCGCTCTACCTACTGACAAATCAACAATTGAATTGCCATTGCAACTTGCAAATGATATAAAAAGTCGAGTTTAATCTCCCTTTAACTCCTATTTTGCCACAATTGTGGAACATTAAAACCACGGGACCAAAATTTGATTGATTTTTTTCTTCGCTTTCATGATCTGCTTCCTTTAATTCATTTTAAAGCAATAAGCCAACTTCCTCTTCACGTTCTATATGCTTGCCCTTTAGATATCTTTAGCCGTTAGGGAATACAAACTACATGAAAATAGCTTTATAAACCCCATGCTCCTAGCTACTCCTCCTCCAAAATTTGAACCATATTTCCTATTGTTCAAGCTAATATGAGTCACAAAAAGGCTCTTTCACAGGGAAGCATACCCTTTTCATGGGAGGACAAGCCTGGGGTTTGTAAGACCCTCAACGATGAGTACCCTCCAAATATAGGGTCACTACAATCCATCAATCAAAAATCATCTTTCTCCTTAACACCACCATCTCCTAGCCATTTGGACAACTCAAAGAGGGTTCAACAAATTCAAGGGAAGAAGATTCCTCTGCCTCCATGTCCATCACAACCTCCTCATAGAAGCACTTCTGGGAAGGGCTTCAAATGGCAGGAAGACCCTTTTCTTGTAGCTTATAAGGAGTGTACCAAAAGTGAGAAAAATGGCAAGTTGCCCAGCAAGAACAAAAAAGGCATTGGATCCAATTTTAGTGTAAGGAGAAGCAAATTTGTTTTCTCATGTAGAAGTATTAGCGATGTAAGGGACGATGGTCATCTGAAGCTATCTCAAGGGCCCCCTCGTATTCCTGTAGTTAGAAATCGCTCGTTAACATTGGAGGATGATCGGAAACGAGACTTCAACTATGAACCATGGCTATGATTTCTTGTCTTAAAATTATTCTTTCTGCTTGCCAAATGGTTGTAACTTAACACTTTATTGTAGTTCTCTGATTGCATAAGCATGAGAGTATGATATCTTATCCAGGTCATGTTCTTCATGAAGTATCTTGATATTTTGTTCCCTCATATTTTGTTTTGGGACTACTGCATAGCATGTGAGAGTAGAAAGGGGTTGTTGTTAAGTGGCATACATTTGGGTAACAATTAGTATGTTGAAAAATATGAATTTAGATTCATTTTTTAATTATTAATATTTTTTTAATGATATGAATTATTATACGCCAAAGAAATTGACTCAATTAGCTGATTAACCTTTATTTATGATAATTTATATGTTTTCGGGTTGGATCTAAATATTCTTGTTCATATATAAGTATGATTTATAAATCTTACGTAAATTACTGTTGAAATTAATTTTTTTTTTGTTCTCACCTTAGAGCGAGCATTTTCACCGAAAACTTTTATCTTAAAAGAAAAAGGCGTGACCATATATATATATATATATAGTGAAACAGTAGTATACGCTAATCCCACTTATGGCCTCATATTGTGTAATCGCATAAACCACTATATTGAAGTCATATATACGGCCGCAGCTATATAGATTATTACATTTTAGGATAAAACTAGTTTTTGATCCATGCATGTATCCTAGATTTTGGTTTTTATTCTTAATCTAAAAAAATTTAGGTTTAGGTCTTTACAGTGATACTCTATTAAAGAGTTAGTTCTTATTATCAGAAAGAACTAATATAAGTATGTATGTCATTCTAAACAATCTTTTTTAGGTCTTTTTATGTCTGAAACGATATATTTCCAAAAATAGAAAAGTAACCAAAATAGTATTAAAATGGTCTTTTTTTATGTCGAAAAAATCTCAATCGAGTTTTATCATATCCCATGTCAGCTTCTATTAACCACATTAGTAAAAATTAACACTATTTAATTAATAATTTTACAACAGCAGGGACTAACTCAATGTCACTATACGGACCTAAATCAAAATTTTTTTAGTAATATAAAGACCTAAAATAAATTTTTTTAGTATATAAGGACTTAAATCAAATTTTGTAGTGTAGAGACTAAAATCAAATCTAGAACAATATAGAAATAAAAAAAATCAGTTTAAACCGAGATTTTATAAGCGAAGCTGTTTGTGAATGTAATTTTTGTTTTAGACCATTGTATTTAGAAAGTTTATAAAACTCCAACTAATTTGACTTGAGCCAACTTAACTCGCTATAGGATAAAGCTCTCATACAACTAATTTTTTCATTCATAAAACTCAGATATAAAATCTTGCTTGAGAAAAATTGGTGCCCAACCATTTGAACTAACCATGGTCTATAAATGTAATTTACTATTACTCAAAGATTTATGAGATTTCTTTAGCGTGTTATTAGATATAAATGTAGCATTAAAAAAATAAAAATAAATATATAATTTCCTATAACTAAGGATCAAAATGGTTAATAAACTTTCATTTTATTTGTTACAGTGAATAATCTTTTACTATTTATTTACGAAAATTTTATTATTCTCAAAATTACTGAGAAAAAAGTACAAATAGCAATACTTCACGGTTTTTCTGTAAAAGATGAATAAATAATAATAGTTAAATTGGATGACGTTGGTTACAACAAATAAATTTTGTAAAACCATAATTCAATAGATATGGACATAAAAAATGAATTTACATAAGTTCAATTATAAACTGTTAGTCACATTACACACAGGAATAATCAAATATCATCAATGAAGAGCAAAAAAAAAAAAAAAAAAAAAAAACAATACAAGCAAATGACAACAGGTATACTTTATCGTAAATTTTATTTTTAAAAATTTATTAGCTATGAATTTTGGTCAGTTTGGTGTCTACTTTTTTTTTTTTTTTCCTTGGGTCAGCATGGTGTTTGGTCGTCGATCGGAAGTCACCCAGAACAGAAGGAACTCCCATGACCCGTCTACCAGCTGGCAGCTGATGCTGACCGAATGGAATTAGGGTTTGGGCCAAGGTTGTCCTTTTTTTTACATGGGCCTAGGTCTACTTCACTTGAATTTTTGTTTTTAAAATAATAATAATTAAAGCCCATTAGCCCAAATTTACCAAAAAGGACAGGTTTAAAAACTATGACCAGATCAAAAAAGCTTAGCTGGGCCTCATGAGTTCGATCAAGCAGCCCATCACTCACCTATTGACTATAAACAAAAACTCTTTTGCCTTTTTTTTTTTAAAAAAAATTCTTCTAGTCAGAATTTATGTGAAGTTAAGAGTTTGAATATGCTATGGCTTAGCAATCTTCCTCTTTTTGAATAGCTTTGAGGTTGATTTAAAGCCAAGTTCAATTTCAATTTAACTATGAACTTAAAACCAATTCTTTGTAGAGAAAGGATAAAAACTTATTTTTTCTGAAGATTTTTATTTTATCTTATCTTATTATCTTAATTAGTTGTAGTTTTATTTTTATTTTATTGTTATCTAATAAAATATCTTTGTACATACCCAAAAAAAAAAGTCTTTGTATACACTATCTTTATATAATAAACTCTTTCATATGACTTAAGTTTAATAAGTTTTTATTCAAAAAGTCTTACCAGTATCAAAGCCTTTTAATGGCTAACGACAAATACAACACCAGAATCCTTGGTATCTTTTCAATAAAGAAGCTCCATTGTCCCTCAACCTTAGCGGCTTTATTGGATGAATTTTGATGCTCATCTCAATTACCTCTACCATCGAATGTACATGTCATTTGGCAATAGATTTATTCATCTCACCCTTGGCTTTTATCATTGGTGCAATCTCATCATCTTGTAGCATGGCTCACAAATTGTCTTATTAAAGACCCTACTTTATTGATGATTAACATCACAACTTTTTAGAAAATTCAGTTGATACTCAAATGCATTTTTTTGTAGCAACATTAGATACTTCAAGACCGCTTTATTTCATTACAAAGTCTTTCATGTTTTTCGTGATCTGGGCACATCAATCATCGAGCTATTATATATTTTGATCAAATTACATGGTGTTACAATCTAAATTTAGCCTTTGCATAGCGAAGTTTAGTTTGAACGGATAATAAAGTAATGATAACAATTTATCTTCTTTTAAGATTTTGTTTATTTTATTATCTTTAATTGTAGGTATATCTTTTAGAATTTAATTTTGACATATTATCATTATAATTTTTTTCCACAAATATCCAATTATGTATTATCACATCAGCAAAATGATTTAACGCAATCACTTATTACTTTAAAAGTCTTATAAATAGAAATATATGATAGGATTACTAGACAATGTGTAACAAAAACTTTCATTGTGAGCTTCTATTATCTATGTTTCTTTGTAAGGGGGTAACGGGAAGCGATGGAAGCCTTTGAAAACCCTAGCGATGGCAAGGAAACCAGGTCCAAGGAGGAAGAGGACTTGTTGGTTAGAAGCATGAAGAAGGTTAAGCCAAATTCAGGAGACAATAGTGGGAAAGATATGAAGATTATGACTATGGAAGCAGTGCGTGAGGAATGCGATATGGAGACAGGGGGCTCAATTGATATTGAGAAAGATTCATTTGCTCGTAAGTTATCGTATAAGGAGATGGTGCTAGTTGATGGATTAGGAGAACAACTTACTTTGGCTGATGAAGAGGCATAGATGGTAGTGGAAGACTATGAGTAGATGGATAATGTGATGAAAGAATTAGATTCGAATGATGCTCCTTTTGATCTACAGCCTTTGATACAAGTTTTGATAGAGGAGTTTCAAGAATGATACAAGCCCTAGAAGTTTACCTTGATAGTGAAACTCGTGGGTAAGGGACTGGGGTTGTAGGTAATAGACATATTGATCCAAAGATCTTGGGCAAGGAAGGAAGTGTTCAAGTACTGGATATGAATGCAAATTTCTTCTTGGTAAGATTTGAAAATAAAGGTGACTATTCTCTTGCTCTCTTTGAAAGACCTTGGTTGCTGGAGGATCATTATTTCCTGGTCCAAAGTAGAGACCTTTGTTTATATCTGAATATACATCTGCTACAATTCAGAAGATTGTAGTGTAGGTTAGGCTTCCAAACTTATTTGCTAAATTCTATAATCGGCACTTTTTGTGGAGAGTTGGATCAAAACTTAGGACCATGTTGAAAGTAGATGAGTTAATATATATTCATTCAAGAGGCAAGTTTGCATGAATTTGTGTGGAGATGGACTTGCAAAAAAAACTTGTTCCATCCTTTACAGCTTTAGGAAGGACTTCAAAGTGGTGTATGAGAGCCTTTACCTAGTTTGCTTCATGTGTGAAAGGTATGGTTATAAAATGGATAGATGCCTTGAGGTGATTAGTGTTGAAGTTGCAGTGGCTTTTCTCAAGCTACCTACAAGCACATGGAGAAGGAGGTGGCGCAGCCACCACAGAGGGTAGTGGGATGCCGTAGAAGCGGTCATAGGGAAATTCATAGTCTATCCAAATCTTGGAGAATGATTTAGCCAAAAATCATAGAGAACCGAAATAAAATATGATTGTTGATAGTAATGGGAAAAATTAGAATCGCATGGATAGTGGAATAATCAATTCAAATCCATTTGGGCCTTGGATGATAATAAGGAGAAGCCAAGATTCTCGAGAGATAGAAGAGATTCTAGAGATAATAATCAATTATCCCGCTTCTAAGTTTTGGTAGAAATCTCGGATGATGAGTGATCACATGACATGGGGCATGATAACATGCATCTTTTGCATGGAAATATTAAGAAGGATTCTGAGACTAGAAATAGACATATTTAGCCCAAATTGGGTGTGGCCCAAAAGTTAGGAGAGAAAGGGAATAAGTACAAAAGTCGTATTTAGTATTATTACCATGTAGAAGGAATATGCAACTAATGTAGGGAACAAGAACATGACAGTGGTGACTTCTCCATAGGCTAATAGTCTTCATGATGTAGGTATGAGTTTGCCAAACAACCCCAAAGGGAAGATAGTCATGGAGGATGACCATGTAGATTACTAGAAGAATATTAGCAGGCTATCCAATGAGCAATGGAAGGCGTAAAAAGTGGAGGGGATGTGCAGATTCCCTTTGCTACCTATGTCATTACACCCCAGTAAGAAATTGGGACTTGGACAACTAGGAAAGAGGGCCTATGAAGCACTAACCATGGGGCAATGAATCCTCTAAATTCAAGATATTGCTCTAGAGCTCAAGAGGTGATTAAGGACAAGAGGCTTTAAGATGCCAAGATGTTGGTGGATAAAGATATCACCGAGATAATGACAGGCATGCTAGGTCGGTTAGGGCCTAAATTTTTTGTTTGCTGCTTATCTATGATTTACATGAATATTATGATGTGGAATTGTTGTGGAGCTTCTAGCCGAGGGTTAACATCTCATATTGGTGATTTGGCTCTTAGATACTTAGTTAAAATAGTGGTGTTGTTTGAAACACATGTGTCAGGCCTTAAAGCTCACAAGCTGATCAAAAAGTTTAATTTTGATTGCTATGTGATTAGTGATAGAGAAGGTTTTTTAGGAGGTATTTGGGTGATTTGGAGGAAAGATGACTGGACCGTTCATATTCTAGTAGTCCACAGGTTACTTATAGGAGGGAACTTTGAAATGAACTTGAAGGGTTGGCTTCCTCAGTGCATGGTCCTTCATGTATAGGTAGGGACTTTAATCACTACAAGAAACAAGTTATTTTGTGGGGGGTTTGTTTTTTTGGCATTTTGTGGCGGTTTTAAACCCCCACAAAATAAATTGTGGTGGTTTTCAAAAACACCATAGTAACGATTACCACAAGCAATATGTGGCAGTTTTATAAGACCGCCATAACAACCGCCATAAAATGAACAATTTATTTGTGGCGGTTTTAAATGTCTTTTGTGGCAAATTCAAACCCCCACCAAATTACTTATTTACTTTTTTTTAAAAAAATCTTATGGGAGTTCAAAACTCCCATAAATTATGACAAATCTTATTTTTTTTCAGATGTTTAAAATCACTATAAATCGACATTTAATTAAATTTTTCAAAACTAATTACATAATTATTCAAATTACATTTTAACTATACAATTATGCATATAAAAATTATTAAAAACAATAAAAGAATATGTATTAAATATGAAAAGTGTTTGTCACCTGACATAATCAAATAGAATTCATCCATGTCAAGTAACAAAGAAAGTTTGGCAAGGAACATATAAATGATAACTAATCAATCAATATTAATTACACATATAATTCTTAATATATTCTAATACTTCCAAGATAAAACCAACTACAAAACTTAAGAATTATAATAGGGACAATGAGTTAACACATAAACAAACCAACCAATCTATTTAAGCTCCATAGATTAATGGTCTTCCTAACTAAGTCATTTCTTTTCTTGCAACATTATAAACACAAAAGTGTTAACTCATCGTTCTTTTAATAAATTAGGAAATTAAATTTAAAGTGAAATCCATATAACTTCAAATAAATATAACTATAAAAAAGGTAGAATGAAGGGAAAATTAGGAAACCAAAAGGAAGATGAACTTTTCAATAAACCCGAAACTGATGCTGTAGGCTTATAAGTGCATCCTGCTCTAAATAATAAAGAGTCAATTTACTCTGTGAAAGAACTAAGATGTTAAAATTTATATTCATAAATCATATAAAAGCTAACCTGACGTGCAAGTAAACCATATTAGAAAGATAATAAGCAGAATATGAGAATAACAAGAGAACACAAGATAACTTTGCAGCAACCTTAATGCTTTACATCTCACTATTAATTCTACATTATCAATCTTTCAAACTTACAAAAATTAGGTGTTGGACATGTGGTAGACAAAAAAAAAAAATTTTTAGCTTGTAACAAAAAATTTTCTCTTTTTAAAAAAGAAAGAATTAAGCTAGCTGTCCTAAAATTGGACATAATTCCATTCTAATGCAATTTTCTCGTTAAAATTAACATCTCAGTTCAAGCATATACAGAGCATTAATTTAGTTTGACTTCTACATGGGTAACTACAAAATTTTATAAACTAAAATTGGTCTAAAAACTTAAAGACTGTTGGATTAAAGCTTAGCATAAAATTCAATAACTAACAACATGTTAGGAAGAAATGAGAGACATGTAGAATATAGCCAAAAATGAACTAAAAGAAATGAGGAAAGGGAAATTTGAAATACCAGGTAATTTATTGCTCCTGCTCCTTGGAGCTCTGAAATATTGAGGTTTGACTTTAATGACCGCTTTAGGCAAACCAAGGTACAGTGCCAGTTACATATAACAAAAAGCAAAATTATTTAAAAGAATCGTTTGCAGTTCTAAAAGAGGAGCTCAAACAAGCAGGGTAACTACCTCAAAGAAATGCACCTAAGATAATCATGAATTGATGAATAAAGAATATGAACTGATGAATAAAGAATAAAAATAGTGCGCTCCAAAGAAGAAAAAAGAGCAAAAAGAAAAGAAAAAGAAAAAGAATTTTACAACCATTTGCTATTTACTCTTTCCTACTATACCTTGAGGATTTAATAAAGATTTTCACAACATAATTAATGCTATAAGTCAATACCAAGAAAGTCTGTAGGATTTTTTCTTAGATTAGCATCTTATAGAGAAGCCTAGTTGAAAGTTGGTTTCTTTCTTTTCCTGCTTTTATATCATAAAGAACACAAAGAACATGCCTTAATGTAAAATATCAAAAAATAATGCAGTGAATGTCAATCATTAATAATGTCAATCATTAAATTATAAATTACATCAACACATTTCATTTTTGAACTCTAAATGATCGAGTTTACCTCAAATTTAGGCTGAAACCAAAATGCGAAAATGAAATTAAACTTTTAACCTTGAGTTCACTAAGAAAGCTGAAGTCATCCGCAAGTTCCAACATTAACTTGAGGAATTGGTTCCAGGAAAGTGGGCATTTTCACCTATTTGTCAATAAGCCTACAAAAGTATTGCTTGGTAGTATATATACAATTAATTGTAAACTGATCTCATACCATTTGAAAAACAACGAAAACCCATATATCCAAAAAACACGAGGGAGGCAAATACTAAGTCATACATTTCATCGAACAATGAACAACTTATCCTCGATTTATCAAACACACAAATCAAAGATATTCAAATCAATAAAATTAACCCAATTATCAAACATATAACTTCATCTATATATGATACAACCATCATTAGAAACTGTTATTAGTCCAGATACTGAGAAAGAGGATTACCGTGTAAGCAGAGAATCCTATTTATGCATTTTAGCTTATGCACCTGGGTCCTCATGTTATTCATGTCTAGCCATAGCATCTGATTCTCACTCATCGCCACCTGTCACGTGCTACTCTTGTCCAGCATGTACATACCCGCTCCTAAACCTAACCCTTCCTCGCCTTCTTCTGTTTCCAACTCCGCCACTAAGAGCCGCCTTAGCTCTGCGGTTGCTTCCGCTATGATCAGTGTTCCGATGGAGGCATGCCTTAGTTGAAGCTACTCAAAGAATAGCATCTGAACAACTACTCATAGCGAAAGCCTCGAGTGTGAGCTTACGGCAATCCAACAACCCATAAATCTTCTCCTGCAAAATCATCAATTTTGTTATTATAGTGTCTGAATCTGAATCCAAATCTATTTCTACAAATTGGGGCAATAGCAGAAACTCTATGCATCGAATTTGCAATCCCTTCTTGGTGCCTTTGAAAATGGTGATTTCTTGAGGATGGTATTATAACTGACGTTGACACTGCAGCCGATGAGGGAAAGAGCATAGGGTTTGAGTTCGTAGGGGAAGCAGGAGAGAAGAAGGGTTAGTGAAAAAAGAGGGAAAAAATGAAATGTTTCTTTTAGCGGGGATTTTCTTCAAAAAAAGCCTTTAAAACATACAAGTAAATTGTCACAAATTGATAATATTCGTGGGAGCGATAAAAAATGCCACAAATAACAAGAACAGTGGGGCTACTTCTTAACCATCACAATTTAAAATGCCACAAAATAGCAAATTTCTTGTAGTGAATTTTGTGCCATCTTTGGAAAATACTAGTGTGTCACCAAATCTTACGATGGATACAAGAAGATTTAATGAGTGCATTAGAATGTGTGTGCCTTATGACTTGGGATTTAGTAGACAAGCTTTTATTTGGCAACAAGAAAACATTAGGAGAAAGTTAGATAGAGCTTTATCCTATTCACAGTGGTCTAATCAGATTGTGGATGCTTCAGTTCTCCACCTTGCCAAACTAAAGTTAGATCATGTGCCTTTACTTATTAGAATAGTGCAACCAGATACTGGTAGTGGAGGTTCTAGGCCATTTCACTTCTTAGCTCCTTGGATCCTTCACGAAGACTACACAAAACTAGTTCAGGGAAGTTAGGTGAGAAATGGAAACTTACTTAGTAATATTAAGTGTTTGATTGATACTGCTAAAATTTGGAACCATGTAGCCGTATTCTTGGAAAGAAGAATAGGATCCTCTCGAGACTAGAATGGATTGCAAGACAAATTTTGCTCTAGAATAACTAGTTTCTAGAGAAATTGCAGCATGATTTATGGCTTGAATATGAAGATGTTTTGGATCAAGAGAAGATTTATTGGCAACAATAATCCAAGTGCAAATAGATTAAATTTGGGGATAAAAATATGAATTATTTTCATTCTAAAGCCAGTGGCAGAAAAAGAAGGAATACGATGACTATGTTGTAGAATGGTGATGGAGTTTGGATTAATGAAATCCATCAGTTGAAGACTATAGGTGTGGCTTTTTTCTAGCAACTTTATATAGAAGAGGGTGATAGTGAGAAGTTTCTTGTTTCTGGAAATTTTGCTAGATTATCTGATGATAAAGTCAAGAGGCTTGGTAGGGAAGTATCTTCGAAAGAAATCAAAGATGCATTCTTCTATATAGGTAGTTAGAAGGCTCCTAGGTCGGATGGGCTTTTGACTATGTTCTACCAACATTCATGGGATAGTGTGAAGGATTCTCTGTGCTCCCGGGTTCAGGATATCTATAGGAACCTTTCTTTGATTGGCCAAGCAAATGTTACTCACATTGCAATTATTCCCAAAAATAATATTCAAATGCTTTTGCCCATATCCACCCAATTAGCTTATGCAATGTTAGTTACAAGATCATGATTAAGATTGTAGCATTTCGGTTATACCAAATCATACATAAGCTGGTATCAGCCAATTAGTGTAGTTTTGTCCTCGGTAAAATCAGTGTGGATAACATACTGGTAGTGCAGGAAATGGCCTACTCGATAAAGATAAAGAAAGGCAATGTTGGGTTCATGACAATTAAGATGGATCTTGAGAAAACGTATGATTGGTTAGATTGGAAGTTTATTGTTGATATTTTAACTGATATTGGTGTTCTAGAGAGATTGATTAACTTGATTTGGCATTGCATTTCTTTGGTGTCCATGCAGCTTCTTTGGAATGGATCCCCTACTTCTTCCTTCACATCTTCTTGTGGGGGTTAGACAGGGCAATCCTATCTTCACATTATTTATTCTTTGTATAAAGAAATTATCCCAGTTGATTAGTTTGTTGGTGAGAAAAAACATTTGGAAGCCCTTAAGTTTGGCAAAGGAAGGTTTGAATCTATCACAACTCTACGTTGCTGATGATGTAATTTTGTTTGCTAAGGGTACTAAGTAGGGGTGTGCATAGGTATCCGCGAACCCGAAGACCCGACCCGACCCGTGTGCAAAAAAATTGGTTCGTTTTGGGTAATCGGGTCTAATCGAGTAAAACTCGATTGATCCTTCTAATATTCGGTTTAGGTAACAGGTTTAAAAAATTAAGAGTTCAATTGGTATGCACTGATAGTATAAAATAGTTTTATACTGTCAACCAATAGAAATAGGGAAAAGTAAGAAATCATGGTGGGTCCCTCATTATAATGGGTAGTTATTTGTGTGAGTTAGCACTTTCTACTATTTCTATTGGTTGACATTGTAAAACTGTTTTACATTGTCAGTGCATTTAAATTAAATTAAAAAATTAAACCTGTTACCTGACCCGAACCCCACCCTCAACTTTTTTTTTTTCTATAAATAATGATTTATTTACTTATATATTAATATGCAAAAATATAATTATATATATTGACTCGTAGACTATGTTAATATATTAGTGTATAATTAGATTTATTAATGATTAATATTGTATAATGTATGATGTATAATATATTTCATGTTTATGATTATGGAATTATCAATTATGTATGTAAATTTTCTTAAAAATATATTTGATTATATTCAGATTTCAAAAACATAATTTAAAGGTTTCAAACTGTCACAAAATAAGGTGTTTCAATATATTTTTCACCCACAAAAAAAAAAGAGAAATTGACTGCATATCCGAATACCCGACTCGATCCAACCCGAAAGTATTCGAGTTGGGTTTCGTTCGGGTTGGGGGTAAAAAAAGGCCAAAACCCGGCCCGACCTGACCATATTTAATTGGTTTGGATATTTTTTTCTCCTAAATCTGAACCAACCTGACCCGTGCACACCCTTACTACTAAGGATCAAGTGGGTGCAATCAAAGGAGTGCTGGACTTGTTTTGCTGGAGCTTCGATCAGCAAGTAAATTTTTTGAAGTTTTGTGTCTATTTTTCTGGTAATGTCCATCATTTGAAAAAGCACGAACTTAGTTAAGAGCTAGGAATTCAGCTAAAATCAAATTTAGGAAGATATTTGGCAGTGTTTCTTCTTCACAATAGGTATTCAAAGTAGCACTTCCAATATGTTTTGGATAGAATGGAGAGTAAACTTAATGGTTGAAACATGAAGACTCCCTCTCTTATAGGTCATTGCACCTTGGCACAGTCTGTTTTGGCTAACATTCTGAGTTATCCAATGTTGACTATGAAGCTTCGTAAGTCAGTGTGATATAAGATTGATAGGATTTTCTGTAATTTTATTTGGGAAAGTGATACAAAAAGGAGATGCATCCACCTGATAGGCCATTACACAGTTTGTAAGCCTAAAAAGGAGAATGGATTAGGATTCAGGAAGGCACAATAATCAAATAATGTCCTTCTAATAAAATTAGCATGAGCCATGATTCATAGAAGAGATGCCTTATAAGTCTAGATTATGAACGCTGAATGTCGATGTAGTAATGGAACTATTCTTACAATTTACAATTGGTCTAAGTGCTCTTTCCATAATAATCTGATCTAGAGAGTGTGCAATGGAAGGCAAGTTAACTTCTGAAATAACTACTAGCTACCAGGCTTCCATAGGTTAAGAGACTTTACGTTGATTGATATGGATGATGACAGCTTAAATGCAAAAAGTGGCATCCTTTGTTGTTCCTAATGGAGATTGGGACTGGAACCAATTGTGTTTAGTATTACATCTAGATATTATTACTTTGCTGGTGGTGATGAAACCATCTAATTACCTTCTTGGTGAGGACAACGTGAATTGGCTTCCCAATTCTTCTGGTCTATTTGTTGTCAAATTAGCATATGAGGTTGTGTATGGGGAGTATAATTTAGATAGGTAGATCTTCAAGAACATATGGAAAATGAACATTCCTCAATGTCTTCGGGCTTTCACTTGGTTGATTTCTCATAAGGCTTTCTTAACTAATGCTCAAAAAGGAAGAATGGGATTAGCTACTAACATCAATTGCCTGGTTTGTACAAACCATGAAGAGACCTTGCTCCATGTTCTACATGATTGCCCTATAGTTAGGAAAACATGGGAGAGCTTGATATCTGGAGATATTCAAGATTGGTTTTTTCAGCAACCTCTTCAAATGTGGTTGCATGAGAACATTGAGAAGAGCTCTTGAATCAATAACAAGGCACCTTGGCCTCTAGTCTTTGTGACCGCTTGTCAAAGCTTATGGAGAATTCAAAACAAATTCATATTTGAAGGGAAGATTGCACCAATTTTAGATATCTCCCATATGGTCTATTTTCTTGCACTGGATTACCATAGAGCTCAGATTGTTGTTGAGGCTGGATCGATTGTACGAAAGTTTACGACAAGAGCCTTATAGCTTGGACTCCTCCTTCAAATGAGTGAAAGCTTAATACTAATGGATTTGTGTTTCAGCATTCTAGTTCTACTGCTTGTGGTGGTATCCTTTGTGATTCCAATGGGAATTTGGTGGCAGCCTACACAACAAACCTCAGCAACTATTCAATCACTATGGCTGAGTTGTGGCCTATATATGTTGGCTTGCTGGGGCCTTATACACTTAGTTTGAGAAGTGTCCTTATTGAGTCAGACTTGTTATGCGCAATTCAACTTATCCATCAAAGGGATGTGGCTTATCACTCTAGCTTGTCCATGATTCAAGCAATTAAAGAACTAATGTGTGAAGATTGGATTATGGAAGTGAAGCACATATATTTAGAGAGGCCAATCGATGTGCTAGCCAGAAGAGGACATGATAATCATCTTGGTGCCAAATTTTACAGTTCGGTTCTTAATTTATTTGTTTTTTTTTTGTTGATATGGCTAGGGTGTCCTACCCTTGATTAGTTAGTATGTAGTTTTATTCTTTTTTTGGGCTTATGCTCCATAGCTTATCAAGAAATAGAAGTATGTGATTGAATAACAGTATAATTTTTTTTTTACCCTAACAGTGTATCGAAATTAATCTCTATCTTTTATCTTAATATTATATAACAAGTTATGCATGTAACCATTAAAGTTGATTTCAACTAGTTTTTATTCAACACATCTTTATTTTAGTCTTACAATTGAGGAAACATCAAAACTTTTGTTAAACCTAGGAACTTAAATAAAAGTTTACCCTTACAAAATTTGTTTCATTTTTTTTTTTTTGGAAAAAAAGGCCAGATATTCATAAATTTTACTTGGATTCATTGGTCAAGATGATATAACATATAGGTTGACTATTAGATAGATAAGTAGATTTTTTTTTAATATTTTTCACAAATATCGTTCACTAGAGGCAATCATGTTTAAGACACATTTTGGTATTAAATGTGGACATTTTTCTTACCTAAGATTCGAACTGGGATTTGCAACATTACCCCACTAGACCCAATCCATGTTGATAGGGATAAGTGATTTATATCATTTTATTCCATCCAATATCTCTTCTTACTTTTGTGCAAAATTTTCACAAGTATTTTTGATTATGTGGTATTACTCTTAATTTAAAAAGGTGTTTGCTATGAGATTTATTCTAATCCACCAGAAAAATGTCTCATTGTAATAATGTTATCGATGTAGATATGATTGCCTAACAATGTTATATATATGAATTAGATATGACTAATTAACAATATATTATGAGTTAGGTATGTTAAGAAATGGACATCGAAAAGGCCATTAACATAAGATATAAAAGCGGAGAAAATTATATCTGAAATAACATTACGATGTTTTATCATTTTTTTGTACAAAACTTTAAAATTAAGAAATACAATAAAAACAATTTTTTTATAAATATTAATAAATTATATATTAACTAAAAGTGAAAACAAAAAACAAATCAAACACCGTCGTAAAATTTTGCTTGTTCTTTTCATAAAACAGTCTCTTCTTACGACGGCATATATCAATTACTATTAGTGTTTAAGACGTATAATTTTATGCACAAAGGATTAAAATATAGGGTGCAAAGCAATAACAAAGAAAAAGAACTATTTAACAGTAAGTACGACTGTGAATTAGAACAGTAAATCTTTTCATTAATAAACAAAGGGAACCAGGAAAGTCTGCAGCCAAGGACGGCGATATTTTTAAAATTTGAGAACAAGGGTCTGGTATCTTTTTAACTGGTTCCACAGACACTGCCATTTGAGCGTGATCTTGTCAATTTTTACCCAGATGCAATATATATAAAATAAAATAGTATACAACATGCCTTTTAGGCTTTCCGAATTGCATTGTCTAACTTGAAAAAATATTGTTGACTCTTAAGACAATGCTTTCGCATCTCTAATTTTAAGATAGGCAATCTTTTAATTTGGATGTCCCAACTTTGGCACCAATAATAGCTTTCAATTGCCGCCATTAACAATAGTGCGAACTAATTAAGCAAAAAAACGGTTGGTTTGCCTTAATTGATTATAGATTAAGATGTCGACTAGAAAATTAAGAATAGAGATAGTGCGGTTGCTTTACATAAAGTACACGAAGTAAGCTAATCATCCTCTTCTAAGCTTTTCTTTGAGTAGATACCTATCCTGTTTCTTATAGACCCTCCAATATGGAGTCAAGACTAGACCTTCTTTGACGATAAGATCTCGATGAGAATCATTAAAGCAAGTTCCTCAAATTAAGGAGGGGATATCAAAACATCGAGGTAAGGCGTAATGATTAAGGCAATCGCTAGAGGTTAGAGCCAGTGGCTCATTCATTTAGGGTTTATAGCGTTTCTAAAATACTTGCAAGTATTTGAAAGTATACATACTAGTTCATTATTTCAATTTGAGTTGGTTCGATATCCACTTATTTGTGGCTCCCAGACATTAAGGAGATATCTATCAAAAAATCTTATCATATGAAGAACTAAAAATTCAAGGTATTTTTTTCTTTATTTTTATCGTAAAGTATCAAATTAGTTCTTAAAATTATAAACGTTGACCAAAACAGTAATGAACAATTAATTAAAAATTATCATTTTAGTATCTCATATCGTATTGCGGTAATCAAATCAGTCTTTAATATTTTATTTCAACCAAATAGTCCCTAACATTGTGTTATTGCAAGTCAAATTAGTCTTGACATGTGTTCAAATTAATCAAAATTAGTCCGTGATATATTAACATATAAACTGATTTAATTAACGAATTACAATGTTAGGACTAGAATATTTGTAATTCTTAGGGATTATTTTGATTGACATTTAAAATTTCAGGGAGTAATTTGAAAGTGTACTCTTTATTTTTTATTTGTATATGTTATATAATATTAGTGAGTATTTTTATTTTTATTCTTTTGTTGAGTTCAATATAATTTTAATGGTAATATAATTTTCATTTTCATTTGGCCTTAACGACAATTTTTGTCTAGCTTCCCCCGCTCATACCCTTTTGAGTCACAATCACACATTTTCATTTGTACTGTGCTACTTCATGCTTATTCGATATATCTATTGTTTTATTTATTTTCTCACTAGTCTATGCCACTAATAGAGCACACTCCATCTCATAATCAATGAAGAAAGTGATGTTTTCGTGTTTATTAATCAAACACTATCAGGGTGATGGTCCTGTAAGAAAAAGTAAACTACGACTTTTGGATTATTTTAAAGCGAAAATCCACAATAGTGAGCCATACAAAAGCCACTTGACTGGCGGATAGGGACATGGCCAGTATTGGGCTTGGAAGTTGCCCTCCAACCCGTGATACAGTGGATCTGGGCCACCTTCTTCTTTAATAAATATTTCATATCCTCTAATGAATGAGATCTAATTTAAATTTCCTTTTTGTTTTTTGGAAGTTTATTCTTATAATATTGATGTTGAACCAAAAAGAAGTCCATTCCTTATTATCTTATTAGGATGGACGTAGCTTATGTGACTATCATAAAGTGAAAGTTAACTCCTTAATATACTGAGAAAATATGATTTAAATTCACGGTGTAATAAACCTCCAAGTTAAATAATAATATTCATGTTACAAAAGAAAAAAGTAATTAATAATTTAATATTCAGCTACTGAAGCTTCTTGGAAACCAACCTGTATTTAGTTTCAAAATACTATACTGATTCATCCAACTGAATTTTCAAAGTCGTACATGGATTTTCATACTTTTTTGAAAGCCAGTTTCTAGGCCACAATATATGTGACTTGGAAGTGAAGAAAGGGAAGACGCAACCAAGCCAAGACAAAGACGCTCATGCTCTCAAAAATATTGCTTTTGAGCGTGATGGATTGATGATTTGAGAAGGAGTGTAACCCATACCTAACCCCACTGATCGTGACTGGCCCAATTCTAATTGAAGGAAGGAAGTAGATGTTTTCCTGTATAGGGGTTTCTATTTTGAATTCGACGAATGTTATGAAAATTCTGTGGGTTTTCTTTTGATAATAAGAAACAATACACAGATTTGTTAGGTGTATGTTTTGCTGAATATATATAATTCTAAATGTTGCATCCAAAGAGGAGAAAATCTAGAAACTTGACTAAAACAGTAGAAATGACAATTAGAAGTTTTATGATTGATAATAGACATGCTAAGGAAAAATTTATTCTATGTGCAATTGGTGCTTTACATGGCGACAAAATAATGGTAATTATATAAAGCAAAAGTTACGGTTACTGAAAAAAAAAGAAGTTAATGTTACGGCTACATAATTCAAAATCTATGCTTATTGAAACATAAAGCAGTACTGTGTAGGTGTTAGCACTACTAATATTCAAAGTCTTAGGATGCGTGGGATAGTCATTATGAATTTATATTGTGCAAAATTTTACATTTATAACTCGTATTTCCGTATACTTAAGAACAAATAACACCGTGTCTGTATGCATATACTGTAAACTGGTCAAACCAATGGACATCTTTCCACAGGAAATAATAGCGAGATTCGCATATAACACTAGTTACAGTCATTGTGAAAATTTTAATGAATGCTGGGGCAGGTCAAAGAAAATAAGCACACTTTTTTATTTTTTTTGGTGGTATCAACATAAATATATGGAATTACCGCGACTGATTTGAATCAAGTTGGATCGATAGAAGTAAAATATTTTTCAGCACTAGTATTTTTTTTCTTTTTTTTTTATTAATAAGACTCAATTCAAAACGCAGGTGTTACTAACAATTACACTCTTTAATTGAAGATATAATAAATACATCTATTAAACCTCTTCGTGATGTTCCTAAATTACAAAGAAACAAAAATGATATTCCATTTCCTTTTTCCTATACTACACTCGACAAAGATATTGTTAGACCCGCACGAAACTTTATTCATGAAATCCTATATATATGAACAAATATGTAGTTGTTTTCATGAACCGCTTTTCATCTTTATCATGTCAGCATAATTTTAATTGATCAAGATGATTGGCATCAGCTTTTCACACAATAAAAATTGTTAGAATTACACTACTCAACTGATAAAGTTTAAAGTTTTGCTCTACAAAATATATGTCGTTCAGATGTTCATGCAGTCACATGAACGCCAAAGTAATATGCCTCGAATATTCATTGCACCTGAAGTGTTATTTGAATGCACATTACACAAAAGTATTTGATAATAAAAGGAAGAGGGGGGGCTGAGGGAAGCCTGTGCCTTTAGAAAAATGCGGAGCCCCAATTATTACATTTATTGTAAGATAATCAATATGGGAGTGACGAATGCACTTTGTTTGTAGATCATTGATTGGGTTACGTCTTTGATTATAACCTGTGGCCCCTCTGTTTACCGAAAAATTTGAGCATAAGTCATCAATCACCTAATATTATTATAGGATAAATTTCCCATCTTAATTGCACTTAATCCAAAACCAATCAACTTGATTCTCTCAAAAGAAAAAGATGGATTAAGTTTGTACTTTGTTTGATTAAAGAAAGTGACGTATTCGTTGTCCATGAGCAGATATAAACACATTTTCATTACATTTTTTAGTGCTGATTTTCATTAATTTTGAATTACTCTATTGACATTAATTTTAAATCAAATATTAGAAAACAAAAAAGAAAAACCTCAATTGACATTCATTAATAGAAAATTTAAAGGGACAAAGCATATGAACATCAAGGAACCTTTAATAGGTCGTTGCTTACCAAAAGCTTTTCGCTTCTAACAATTGCCAGCGAATACTATAGCTAAATGCAAATATGCCATGAAAGATACGAAAGGACGGTATATGTAATTAGTATTGCCGTGCATAAAAGTCCTTGCCCATGTAGGGGCAGATCAGACTTTTTCTGTTTAGTGCATTTTTACGAGATGCACTCATTGTCAATCGCAGAATTTATCACCGGAGTTTTCCTTTGAATTTTCTTCTTTCTTAATTTCCTGTTTCCTCTGGTTGGGCGTCACTTGCTACATGCCGTAGCTGTATATAAATATGAGATTATGTTGTGTGGCACTTTGATTCGTACATATGAGATTAGTTTTGAGTTTCAATTCGTCTCTGCAGCACCAGTCATGAACCGTGCATGATGAATGATGATCATAACGAAATTGTAGCTCAAAGAAGGGATTTTGATAAACAAGCGGACACAACGACAAAAGTAACTCATATTACTAGAACAACCAAAAACCGGTTAATATTTTACACATATATAATTATAATTCCATAATATATAACCCTTCCGGTTTTGAAAAAAGCAATAATAATATGACCCTTCCAAAACCATCCCTATTTCCCCCAAAAATAGCACCGGAAAACCCCTACCCTTTATCATATTTATCTACTTTTAATAATAATTTACATAGACAACCTTAATCAGACAAGTTCTTGTCTTAGAATGTTCCGAGACCGTTTTATGATTAATTTAACTTGGTTAATCAAGGTTTTATTCTGTGGTGACCGTACTATATTGCATGCCCCATGCAGCTGGTGGGATCAAATGGTTGCAATTGTTGGAAAATCAAAATTTGAGTAAAGTTGGACAGTTTTTGCCGGAGCACGGTTCGCTCGGACCGGAGCCACTCGTTTTCGGTTCGCACGCGGTTCAAGTGATGCAGGATGAACTGCAACCGGTTGCTCAGTTCCCGGTTTTCGACCCTACACTTGTTCAACTGGTTCCGCAGGTTCTCAAGGTGCCTCTGCTTGCGCATCCGCGACCTCCGGGCCGATTCCCGGTTCGATATCATCCGCCGCCGCTTCCGCTCCTCCATAACCGACACATCACGGTCCGGTCTGGCCGGTTTATCGTGATGGCTTTGGTTCGGTTCGTCACGGGGTTCGTCAGAACCGGAACTCGAAGTCACCGGTTTAGAGTTGGTTGGTTTGAAGGTGGATGAGAAAGGGTTAGGGCTGTCCCAGGGACTGAAACTATTGGCATAGGTGGAGAATGGGTTCGCAAGAAGAGGGTCGGAGGAAGAGAGAGTGGAGATCATGGTTGCTTCGGCAGAGTGACAGGGTTTTCCGTAATTAGAGGGTGGTGGAGGAGAGGAGGGGAAAAGGGAAGAAAGGCAGCGTTGGGGACCCCTATTTATGGACGAATGGTTGAGGTCAAGTTTGTGATTATGGAGATTTTTGTGAGGGTGTTTTGGTCCCAAAGCGTATGTTAATGTTTGGAGGGGAAACCGTATGTGCCACTTTGCATGGCTTTTGAGTCAGTTGGCACTATGGTTGTGGGGTTAAGGCCTAAGTGTTGCACACACTTTATTGAGGTGGGGTATGCATGGGTCCCTACTAGTGATTAGATTTCAAGCTTAGTCACGAAGGTAAAATTGAGATCACAATGTACAACCCTAGAGAATTCACTTGATTGCGTCAATTTTATTCTATTTTTTTCTCCTTTGTAATACGTAGGAGAGAGAAGGGACAGGAGTTGAGTTAAAATGCATTTATGCGTTATTGTTGTTTTCAATTTTATTTTGAAATATTTTTAAGATGCTTTTTATGACATAATTATGATAAATAGAAAAATAATTAAATAATTAAATTAGAAAGTAATAGTTTTCAACAAATACACTTGGATATGAGTGTTAATAAAATACTAATTGGGAGTACACTGGACACATGGCGATGGTGTCATTGGCTGTAGGTATGTGAGAGACCATGAGTATCCAATGATTAAGAGGGCCAGTGACGTGGGGCAGGGCCACGTTTTGTTACTGTCTTACTATGAAAGGTGTCAAGTTTTGTGAAATACGAACTACTATCACTCGCTGGAATGAGTTGAAGTAAATTGACTCATTGCTAGCACCAATTGAAGAAAATACAGCTCGACTTATGTAATATAAGTGAGTTGATAAATTAAAAGAGTTAAATTGAGATAAAATTTTGAAAAAATTAATTTTAATATATTATTAATATAAAAAAATTTTATATTATCATCCAATTATATATAAAATTTTTGAGATAATAAGTATAAATATAAAATATTTTTACTAATATATTAGTATATAATTAAATATTTATATATAATATTTTTATATTAACATTGTATTAAAATTAAATTTATTTTAAAAATAATTAAATTATTGCAAAAATACTAAAACTTGAACTAATAATAAAAATCAGTTTGGATTATCATAAGCATTATGCTAACATGATTAAGAATCTATACATTTTAACGTTTTAATTTTCAAGTAATTTAAACTGAGTTTATTCATATTTTAATTATATGAGTTACATGCAATTTTTTTAACCTAATTTATATTATAGTGATCATTGAGTTAAATTGGCTCATGAATCATAACTCATTCTGACAACTCTAGAGACAAGCTAGTCGAAGCTAATAATAGGTGCTAGGAAAATGTTATTTAAATTATTTTTTTGGGGTATCTTTGAAGTTTAAAATGTCTATTAAAAATTAATTAAAGTGAATCATATTTTTTAAGAATTTAATTTAAATATATTGATAGTGTAAAATAGTTTTACACTGTCAACTAATAGAAATGGTGAAAAGTGCCAACTCATCTAAATAATCACCCATTATCATAAGAGATCCATCATGATTTCTCACTTCCTCCTATTCTATTAGTTGATAATATAAAATTATTTTATACTATCACTACATACTAAATAAATTTATTTTTTAATTAATATTTAATAAATATCTTCGAATGTACCTTCACAAATGTTATAAACATGGTACAAATAAGATTATTTTTTATGCTATACGTCATGACGACTAGCTAGGCTAGTGCACTGCTGCACCAAGCTGCTCCTTCATTGATTGAAGTCATCGTTGGTGATAGGCATAGCTCCGTTTAACGCTAAAGGCTAGTGACGTACAATCAACCTTTTTCATTCTACTCATTAACCTAATTATTTAAATAAACACAAGTGGTCTTATTTGCTAGCCACACACGTCGGTCCGAGTCGGAGGTCAAAAATAACGTAATCAATCTGAGAATCAGAGAATATCAGAGAGATAATATTTTTAATAAAAAAAGAGTGGTTTTAATTTGTTTAACTAAATATTAATTTGAGAAACTATAATTTAATTTTAACTTAAGAATAATATATTATTAAATATAATTTTTAAATTTTAATGGTTTCATTAAAAAATATATTATTGAATAATATATTCATTAAATTTTCTATATCAGAATGATACATTTAAGATGACTCATTTTTATAATAGTTGATCTAAACAGAAAATGCACCTACGTAATCATTAGAACAACCAGGTCAAGATGTTCGGTTTAGTTTTTTTCCCGTTATAAAAGGACAAGGTGATACTATGCTATTATTGCTATCCTTTGCACAATCCGCATATTCGCCTGCGTATGTATCAGCGTAGGTTGCTTATTTATATATTTTGCATGCGGTATCATGTAGTACCTTGACTTTGTTAGTTAAGTTATCATTCTAATAAATCATCATATTAGTACATCATATTCATTAAAATCATCATATTTCACTATTATCTTTTGTTATTAATGTGAGAGTTTATTATTCTATCTCTTTATTAGAATCCTAAGATTTAAATAAAATTCGATATTAAAATATTGATGTAATTTAAAGATTCACACAGTCACACCTACACTTTGCATTAACAATAAATCTAGGGTAATTGAAAGGTTTAGCGTCAGATTCTAGCACGGCAAGTATTAATATGGCACTTACAAATAAATTGTCAATAAAACAAATTTAAATGTATTTGTCATGAGCAGAGGACAATCACGTGAGCCATTCTTGTTGGCTCTAGAACATGTTATGGGGACCAAAAAGACATCTTATAGAGTACTATTGAAGTATAATACGCACCTCTCGCATCATTGTCTTTTACTTTATAACATGATTTATGATTTATAGTTTGATTTAATATTGTATAATATATTTCTACAATTTTTCATGTCATAAGTGCACAACTACTCTACTTTTTTGTTTATTTATATAATTCTTCTTCATCCACTTTCTGCCATTATGTTAAAAAAGAATACAAAATTGCTAACAATATGTGAAATATTAAAAATGAAAAGAAAAGTAGTGTCGACAAAAATGTGCCCCATTTTTTTAGCTAGAGGGCTCTTATTCGTATATTAAAACCCATCAACACCCATAGGCATCAAGAGAGGGGAGAAGAAAAAATAATTAGAAAAGAAAAAGGAAAAGATAATGGAAAAGACATATTATAAAGAGATGATTGGGGTATTTATCTTTCAACTATATATAAATTCATTTTCTCTTAAGCTATAAACTATATTTGAATAATGTCGTTTTATTAGTATTTGAATTTTATACTTATCCTTTTATAGAAAAAGGGGAAAGAGAAAGAACAAGATAAGATGATTTTTCTTCTCTACAAAAAGATATAAATGAGTGTAGACCTAATATTTTCTATATTATTTTTCGATAGCAAAATTAGAATATTTTATGAATCATACATCAAGCTGCTGTCATGACATTATCATACATATGTATGCACTACATGCACACAGTGCTTATTAGGGGTGAAATGTTATTTGTAATTATAAAATAGATTCATTGTGGAGCAAAGAGAAAAAAAACCACAGAGGTGATGGATATTGAAAAAGGAGGAGTGTTATTTGAACTCCAAAAGAAGGTGTCCTATTGACTCATATTTTATCTATACATAAAACACATAATTTTTTTATTTCAAATTTTTTATTTATCTTTTTCAACAAATTCTAGGAGTGTGTCGATGGGAAGGAGTCAATTTGATAAGTACAAAAAATATTTCCATTAAAAAAGAAAAAGTGGTGAATTTATCATCATCTCTATATATTTTTTTTTCTTATATGTCCAAAATTTGTTTATTTTATAAGTACAAATAACATTACTCTAAATTAATTAATTTTTGTTTAAATTATCAAATATTGATGGATTTGCTTCAGTTTTCAAATTGAACTATTTATTTATGTGATATAATACAATACTCGTATGTTCTTACTTTTTTGCTATAAAGACAAAAATACTATCAAAATTTCTCTAACTGTAGCTCCTTGCCCTGTGTCTCTATCATTTCAATCTCAGTCTTACAATTCCTCCCTTTGCCTTTGTGACCTCTCTCCTCCCCTGCTCACAGGAAGGGAAGGAATGCTCCAAGTTAGGTGACCCAACAGGATTCAAGTGATAATTTGCAGTTGCTCCAATTAGTGTTATTCCGTGTGTTTGTAAGAAGTCTTATCCTGATGTAGTCTCAAGTGGCTTCCTGTGTGTTTTAGTGTTTCTATATTTGTCTTTTTGGTTGACTTTGATCACCTTGCGGGGTTTTGTGTCGGTTTTCTCGCTTTGCGTTTTGGCATTCTGGTTGTTCTAGTTTCTTTGCTCCTCTCCTCTACGAGAGTCCTGAGCGCTTCCTTATCTATTGAAAAAAATAAAAAATAAAAAAAGAAAATTGGTCATCCATCACCAAACCAGTTCTCTTATGGCTCTGCCTTTGCAAGAACGTCATCACTCGTCCTTGCTCATCTGTTGTGCGTTGGTTGCCACTCCCCTATCTCTCCCTAGTACTCCTGGTTGGTTGTTATGCATGCCGTAGCATCACCTCTTGTGAAAGTTGTTTCTGAAATTGATTTTCTGAGATTTTTCTATTCCATAGTGAATTTCAGGATCAAGATTATCTAAAGTAAAATTCCTTATAAAATAAAAAAAATAAAAAGTTATTAATCCTTGAATCAATATATTGTATTACTTGTGAATTCCACTTAATGATTTAAGAATAGATAATTCCTTGCTTTATAGTATTTAAATCCTAAATTTCATCGTATTTATTAAAATGTATAACTCAACTTTTGAATAAGACATATATAATGGTTAGATTATCACATTTTTTTTTCTAATTATTAGTATTGTTATGTTTTAAGCCTTTGTCGGTGATTAGTGCCACTTTGATTTTTGTTGGTCAGTTAGGTGCAACTGGTAGTGCTTGGACATAGATGTTTATCCATTCATGCTTGCTTAATATGTCCATGCTTATGTTCCATCTTTTATGATCGTATTTCTAGGAATTTGTATTTAGTTGAAAGTTCTTCTAACGATGCGGTGGCGGCATTGACTTGTGAAACCAAAGTCTTATAGATAAGCAGATCGAATAAGCCGAATAACCAAAAAATTAGTTTGGTTTGATTTGATTCATTAAAAAGGGAAAAATTCAAATTGATCGGTTGATTTTGGATGGAAACTGGTTGATGTAATTTGGTTAGAATTTTCTAATTTCTCAAAAACTAAAGTAAATCAGATCGCAAACACACAAGTACGCATTTGAGGCAGGGAATCATCGTGAAAATAAAGCCTCTCAAAGTTATACAAACTAGGGAATCTATAGGTTGCTAGAATGGTCATAGGAGCTGGGGAAGGAAGTTTGAGAAAGAATAATAAACGTTGGCGCCAAAAGCTAAGGAAAGAAGAAAAACACAAAAGCAACTATACTTGAGGTTTCTGCTTTGCATGGTTAGCATGTATGTATATATACTGATCTATATATTCTTTTTTGTATGGTACGCCTGGCCGGTATATTCTTAAAGAGCTCTGTTATGTTATTCTGACATATATTAATATATTAATATATACGCTGACACCTAGTTTTCTTTCTTTCTTTCTTTCTTTCTTTTCCATTTTTCTTTTACGCAACTAGGATTCTTCTCGCTTATAGTCTACCTTCATTGTCTCTAATCTTTTCATGGTTGTAATTCTTCCGTTTATAATTTATTCCACAAATATCTTTATAAAAATCAAAATTAATTTGATTCTAAATAGGTCATATATAATAGTACAATTTATTTATGGATTAGGTCACAAGCTAGATCAAGATGAGGCCTAAACCTAAATAGGTCATATATAATAATACAATTTATTTATGGATTGGGTCAAAAGCTAGATCAAGATGAGGCAAAAACCTAAATAGGTCATATATAATAATACAATTTATTTATGGATGGGGTCACAAGCTAGATAAAGATGAGGCAAAAACCTGTTTGACGTTTGTAAAGTAATAAAAAAATTGAGGTTTTCACCTTCATTTCTTCTACATAGAGCAAAGTATACGGTCTCAATGGAGAACAATACATGTGGGTTGGACACATATAGGTTTCTTCTTGTTATAATATAATATGAGTTAGGCAACCTATCATTAAAAACTCATCATAAGGCCTATGAATCAACACAATCCACATAGGTTTAAGTATTTGTTAGAATCCATGAATAAGACTAATGACAAATGGGTTAGACCAGCAATTACTCCACAAAATTTGAAATTCAATTAATTCAACTTTTCGTAAATATATGACTATGCTAATGCACTTAGGGTTAAAAATCAAACGTCCTGCGATTAATTTATTCTCTTTCAATGAACAGATTGATAAAGGATAAATAATAGAAACTTCTAAAATTATTAACTTCAAACCACGAACGAAGAAACCCTTAGTTGCGATTATGCATAGTCACATATAGTTGGTGAGGATGGCTACATGATTGCTTGAACTAATACGATTAAGGGACCTGTAGTCTCTTCTAGTAAAGGGAAAAAGCTAGGCCATTCATCGTAATGAGTTATGTTAGTCATACATCACAATCTTGAAATTTTTCTTTTACACGAAAGTAGATTTTTTTTTTAAGGTTAAAACTAGTTCTTTTTGTCCCTGCATGTGTCTTAGATTTTGATTTTAATCCCTACATTAAAATAATTTTGGTTTAGGTTCCTATAATGATACTCTATTAAGGAATTAGTCCCTACTCTTAGAAAATTGTTAGACGATGCTAGTCTTTGTTGACGAAGCTCATAGGATTCGACGTAGAAATGGTATATGATTAATATAGTTCTGAAATGATATTCTTTTTAGGTTTTTTTAGGCTTGAAACAACACTTTTTCAGAAATAGAAAAATGAGTAAAGTAATAATAAAACACCTTTTTTTAAGCCAAAACGATCTCAACCGAGTTTTACCTTATCTCATGTTAACTCCCATTAATTAGGTTAGCAAAAACTAATACTGTGTCTAATAATTTTTTAACTGTAGAGACTAAGTCAATACTACTATAGGGATTTAAATCAAATTTTTTTTAATGTATAGGGATTTAAATCAAAAATTTTTTAGTATACGAAGTAAAACCAAAATATGGGACATGTGTAGAGACCAAAAATTAGTTTTAACTTCTTTTTTTTCTCATGTGAAATTACTTTTTGATATGAAGATCATATAAAGAAAAATAAATATAAAGACAGTAACACAAGACATTCAAATTTTTACATGATCTCATATCTTTATATTTCTCTTATGCCCTTATTTTTATACCAGAAAAATTATTCTTTCTTTTGTGCCCATTTTTAATGGGATAAAGGGGAAAAAAAGAAAAAGGAAAAGATGAGTTTTTTTATCATTTTTAATTTATTAAAGGAATGTATAAAAGGAGATGTCGGAGACAAGACAGTAATGTATGTAATATTGATTTATACGTTGACATACATGTCAACGGGCAACGGTTTTGTGCCAATGTTCTCAACAGCTTCATGACCTAGCCAGGTCCAAGAACTCAAATTGAATTATAGCCTCAAATACGGCATGGTATTCCCGACCCCACATTATTAATATATAGATATCAAATTGTTGATTGATCTCTGAACAGTAAACAAGGTGATGTATAACCAATATCTAAGCACCAAGTTTCAAGAGGCTTGGCCTCACGTTGACAGTATATATGGCTGGCTTTATCTTGGCGGTCGGGTACAATAATTGGTGAAAACTATGGTAAAAAGACGAAATGGTAAGCAAACCATGTGAACGGGAAGAGGGATATAAAGTAAAGAAGCAACTCAACAAAAGAAAAAAAGGAGGGGGCAAAAAAAGATAAAGAACCAATACCATATTTTTGTTGCTAAAAAAGCAAAAAAAAAAAAAAAAACAACAAAAAGATAATAGCCATGGCAAAATGAGATTTGGAAGGAGTTGCTTTAGTTACATATCTCTCTTGCTTTTTGGTGGGTACGTAGCCCTCTTCCTAATGCGTTGGAGGAAGGGCATTGGGTTGCCAGGGAAATCTTAAGAGTCCTTAGACCATGCAAAGGCATCACATTCACAGTATCACATGGAAATATATCCTAACTTTCAAAGCCACTAAAAGCATATTGCATGTTCATGTAGGAGAGCCATGAAGTGTCTATGTTAGACAAATAAAATGGAATGCACTATTGCTGGGGACTACTTTTTGATTACCAATTGGCTGGCATACAAGCATGGGTTTGCTTATGGGCACGTTAACTATGTTATTGCTGCTTCCAATCATTGACAATGGAAATTCCTCACTCTTTATGATCTTGCTAGATCTCTCCCTCTTTATTATTGTTATTATTATTATTATTATTATTATTCCAGTGAGTTGGCTTTTCTAGGAGCTTTCTTTTCTAATTTTTCTTGCTCCGACTTTGGAGTCAACAATTGGGATTTGGTGCTTGTTTCAAGATTCAGCTTCCCCCTTTGAAAGTTTATCTCCCCACGATCTTGTCCTTTCCCCCACGTATAGCCCACCTGAATTCCAAGTTCATGGATCTTATTTCCTCAGTTGCCGTTTTAAGCATAGAAACAACTGAATGGAGCACTAATAGGCACACAAAAAGGGAAACTTTCTAATTCAAATGAAGGCGGTTAACGAAGCCCATTTTAAAATTTCTTAGGACGATCTAATTACAAGTTTACTAACATAATTGGGTATTCATCGAATTAGAGTCATGATAATTTCACATACTTTTTAAATAAATTATTTAAAGAGATTAATTTTTATGTTTGGTTAGTGCAAAAAGAATTCTACACTATTATTCAATCACATACTTTTATTTATAAGACTTTTAAATTAGTGGATGATTGAATTAAACACTTTTACTGATATGATAAAACATGATTAAATATCTGTATAATTTTTTTTTATATTGACAATGTATTAAAATTAAATTCTTATTTAAAGGCATATATAGAAGTTAGTAAAAATTTTGTAAGAGTAAAGTGGATAACATCCTTGATGCATTAATAGTAAACAGGTTGATCCGACTCAACCTATCATGAGTTAGCCTAAAACAGCATAGGGCAAGTTGACATATTTAGTAAAGTGGATTGAGGTGCTCAACTTGATCACTCCATTTTTAGGGTCAATCTACGAAAAGATTAAAATATGGATAAAAATAAAAATAAGATGGAGCTAATATGGAAAAAAATAAAAATAAGATAGAGCTAAGTCATTGAGTCTCTGCGAGATATTGTAATTCCACTACGTACATATATTTATGTTCTCCTTTTCCTTCCTCTTTTGATTGCATCCCAGATTACTCAAGATTCAATTTTTCACTAAGGCATGTTGCAAAATCGCAAAATCAACTCAATTAACCCCTTTTGAATTCCTCATCTCAATCTAATGTAGGACATCTCACATTACTCAAAATTTTCACTTCCTTCCATGACTAAGATCAGGGTTTCTCATCCTATCCCTATCGCATTGATCCTCCCTATAACATCCCGATTTCCGACCTCCTTACACACATCTTCTTGATTTCCGACTTCATCTTCAAATTTCACATAAACTGGTACCATTTTCGATTTCCGAGTTCGTCTTCCATGTTCAATCAATTTCCGACTTCCGACCTTAGCATTTTCTTCACTTCTGACTTGACCTACGATTTCCGATTTCATCTAATCTTGACTACTCCTGATTTCTGACTTCATCTTATGGATATTCTCCGATTTACGAGTTCGTCTCACCTTTGTCTACGACTTCCGACTTAAACTGGATTACTTCTACAACTTCCGAGTTTAACATCCGAGTCCAAACAACGTGGGTGATTTCTGATGTCCGATTTCATACCTCAGAGGAAAACAGACCCATTTCCGATCTCGTAACTTATCTCCAAGTTTCAAGCAGAATGCATGCGAGTTCCGACCTCATACCTCATGCTTCAAATAGTACGTGCCTTCCGACCTCAGAAGTAATAGTTTAACACAATGGTGTAACTACCGAACTTCGAGTTTAATGTAACGAGTTTCGACCTTAGTGTTGAACTCAATTGGGATGAACACAAGTTCGGATCCTGAGCCGATTTCCAAGAATACGAGTTCCGACATCCAGCTTAAACTTCAAGCAATGTAAAAGGATCACGAGTTCCGACTTAAAGTATTATAGCAATGAGTTCTGATTTCAGATAGAATGAAAGCGTATCCCAGTTTTTGGGCGACGTGGAGAGCAATTTTGACACAAAAGAGGGAGACACGGCTGAACCTTACCCACAAAATTTCATCCAATCAAAGCCACTCATTATAACTACCACTTCGAAGCTTTGTCTATATATATATCCTCCTCCTGCATCTTCAGCTCATTCCTTACGTTGCTTTCCCTTCCTCACTTCAGCTCCCTTCCTCTCTCAACCCACTCCATCAAATCTCCAAGCTTGGTCAAGGTTCTGTTAATCCAAAACATAGGTTCAGCAAGATCATACTCCAAATAGGTAGGATTCTGCTCTATTCTTGAATTCCTTACACTATGGTTGCATGAGATTGTATTCCTTCTTTATCTATTTGATGAATTATTGGATGTATTATGATGGATTATAATGAATTATGATTGAATTAATAGAAGATTTTGAGTTAGAATTAGAATTAGAAGAAGAAAACTAAGAAATGGATGGACTAGGATGCTGTCTGGATAAAGAATTCCACGGCAGTCCGTACGACGGAGTGTACGGCTCCGCCTACAACCGGTTAAACCTGATGAAACCATTTTTAGATGAAAGTAGACATTCAGGGCTTTCTATAGATATATCATATAAGGTTATTGGATTAGTATTGAGAGAGATACGGATTTTTGAAGTTTGACCTAGGGTTTAGGATTTTCATCCGAGCAGGGTGACATGAGGCGAGTATAACTCACCCTACACAACTCCAAATCGAGTGAAACCAGTTTTGTTAGAAAGCCTACACATAGGGGAACATCCCAGTATGAAGTTTCGAGTTTGTTATGTCCCCAATTGTTCCCAGTGGTTCGAGAAATTTGCTCTATGTCCAAACCGAGCCAAAACAGGGTAGTTCAGGAAGGTCGACTTTCAGGACTTATAACTCGAGGTGTACTTAAGCAAATGGAGTGAAACTTGTGGCAAATGAAAGGTTGTCCTGTTAGCTTTGATATGAGACCAATTTTGGAAGATTTGAGCTTAATTTCGATTTTTAGTGAATTTATATTCCCAGGGGTGTAATTCGGGCTAGTGACTGAACAGGCTGAGGTAAAAGTTGAATATCTTGATTTATATAAATCAGAATGACATGGGACCAAAGAGGTTAGCATAGAGCTATTCCATATAAAAAATTCAGGTTTAAATGAGTTGAATAGAGATAAAGGTGGGTTATAGAAGATTTGGGCAGAACCGAATAGAATTGGCAGAATGGCCAATGTAATAGTTTCACAAGAGTTGGTGGACATATAAGGTTTGAATTGAGGATTGTCAGCTTGACGTTGATATATATGTGTTAAGTTGATTTATGTTGCTATGATTGAACTGTCTGTGAGAGCTGGCACTATTCATGGGGAAACGGACCTGATCTGTCATGCTGCCGGATTTACGGCAGAAGTCTATGAAACTAGGAATGTTTATATGCAAGGATGAATTAGAGTATGAATGGGTATATAGAAACCTTATATTTGAGAATGACATAAGTATGAGATGAGATATATGAAAGTAAAGGATAAAGCATATGTATAAGTGTCGGTAGAATGGTAAAGAGACTACGAGCCTTTACACGTTATGAATATGTACGTGAAGATCATGTATACAATGACATATGAGAATGAAAAGCTATGAGTATATTAAATGTGAATCCCTTCACTCGGAGGCAGTTGCACATTGAATCCCTCCCGGTGAAGGCAGTTAAATGATAAAGATATGAACCCCTTCACTTGGAGGCAGTTGCACTTTGAATCCCTCCCTGTGAAGGCAGCTATCCTCTACCTTGGAGACACGTAGTCAGATGAGATCCCTCTATGTTGAAGGCAAGTGGTCAGATGAGATCCCTCAATTTTGAGGCACGTGACCAGAATGAGATCCCTCCAAGACTAGAGGCATGTGAATCCCCTTGCAGGTGAGTCGGTGTGACGACGGTCACGGGTGAAGCTGACGAGCTCACTCCAAGGCCAGGCTACCCAAGGGCAGTCAATGCACCCTAGGGACAGCGATACGTAACGCGTAGGTGTGCCAAGTAAAAGCTAAAGATTAAATATTAAAGTTATGTGCAGATGTTATGTTCCCAGTATATTGATGTTATGTGAGTGTCTTAGTATGCTGTAATTCCAGTAAAGTATACGTAGAAGTTATGCCTCTGGTATATTGATGCTATCGTACTTTATGGTATTTCGGGTGTTAGTCCTAATATAATTCATGACTTAATTTTTATGGGTTCTCTCAGATGCCAAGTGTATGATTAAAATAGACTTTGCTTCGGATGACATATCTTGGAACTATAAAATTGAACAATATATATATTCACTTTTTCTTAATAAACCGAAGCAAACTGGAGATAACAGCGATGACACTACTTATGATACTTAGAGAATCCTACTGAAAATTTACGATTCTCACTCCTATTTCCGTGTTGTCTCCAGATAGTTTCAGAAGTTTTTGAAGACGGCTGAGGTTGCTGTCAGACAAGGTCCGCTCAGGTAACAATAACAACTTTAGGGTATAGTACTATGACTTAAGCATAGTACTGTGCTTGGAAGGATGTTACACTCCCATTCATGGGTTTTGCATAAAGTTGAAAGAGGGAGAGAACGGGGAGAAAGAGAAAGAAAGAATAAGGGTGTTGAGACTTTGATATTTGGGACCAAGGTGCATTCTATGGTGCCTGCGACTAAGAGCAAGCACCAATGCCTTGCTCACCTGCGCAGGCACCAATGCCTTGCTTACCTAGGCCTATTATGTTGGTCCATCAGGCATACTTTTGAATGGAAATATACGATCGAAAAAAAAAAAGAAAAAATTGATTTAAAAGACTAACAAAGAAGCAAACGACATGAAGTTAAGATGCTTTCTGTCATATCTTCTTCTCCCAAATTTGGAACCTTAAGTTATGGATCAAAACTCCTCCTACCTAATTCATCTACTTCCATTTGAGCTACATATTTAAAAGGTCACTCATTCAACTATTGATACTGTGAAATGTTGCTCATTTTATTCCCATTATCAAGTTACTCATTTCAGTGCTCTTCTTGTTTTTAGTTACTCATTTTGACAAAACAAACAATTTTCATAATAAGGGAGAGCAACAAATGTGCAACTTTTTGTTTTGTATTTTTGACCCCACCCACCACTACACCACCTTCTTCTTGCCAAATAAAGCAAGATAGCTGATATGGATAGATTTAAATAAAATGGAGCAAGATATTTTGAACCACAACCAAGGGTTCAAATTTAGGGAAGATAATATGACAAAGATATATGACAGAAAGCCTTGATGTCATCTGCTTCTTTGTTAGTTTTGAAATGAATTTTTTTCTTTTTTTTTTGACCATATATTATTGTTCAAAAATATGTCAGATGGAGCAACATGATAGGCCTAGGTGAACCAGGCATTGGTGTCCACCTTTAGCCATAGGCACCATAGAATTGCCCCTATTTTGCTTTTGCTTGGCCGCCATTGTGAGATTGTGAGAATGGATGAGGGCAAGCACTGCTAGGACAGTGGTATTAGTGTTGTAAAGCTTTGTGCGGTTTAGCCCCTTGGGCTTCGAAAGCTCCACCACCATTGATGACTTTGGCAAGTCGTTTGCCACCCTATCATAGCTTGCTCTAATCGAACCCACTTCTACAAGAGCAAAATGAACCAAATAGCATGTTTATTGGGATTGGGTGAGAGGACTAAGGCAGGGATGTTTGCAGTTCATTTTGGAGTGATTTTTAGCTAAAAAGTCATCTCATCCAAATTTTCGTGGTTTGGTTTTGATTGGATTGTTTCCATTTTGCTACCTAATTTTACATTGATTTGGATTGGATTAGATGATTTGATTTTTGAAGAAAAAAAAGAATATGTAACATAAAAATAGATTCTAACCAAATATTTGCTGCCAACCACCTTTCTTTCATGCACATTTCGTTATACTCCATAATGTTTGATCCATAAGGTTTGTTATTCTATAAAATCATATCAAATCTTCAAAATTAAATTAGATTCATACAACTAGTCTAAAAGTAAAATTAAACACCAACAATACAAAGAACAAAGTAGCAAAATAGATTTATTTTCAACTACTACAAATGGAAATCTAGCAAATTAAGCTATGCTTAAATGCAATATTATATTACACATATGCACATGACTACTCTTGTAGAATAGAGGATTAAAGCCATATCCTATTTAAAATAATTCAAAAAAGAGAATATAAAAGCTTAAGTTAATAAAGATATTTTGATCTCTCTTAATGTTCCAAGCTGAAGGATATAACAACTATAACAAACAAAGTCATGTAGTGATATCAAATTTGCAATCAACACGTACAATAGGTCATATTTCTATATGTGGATTCTAGGGTTGCTATATGAGTCCTTACAAAAAAAGCTGAATAACTAGTACCATAAAAAACACCAAGAAGTTTCAGATCACATGAAAATTAGTGGGGAAGAGAGGTGAATAAAAACCATCTTTTTTGTTCTATATGTTAAGGTTAAATATAAACAAAATTGAAAACAAAATCTTATGTATAAATTGAGAAACATAGACCATAAGAATAAAAGAAAAAAGTACTAAACAACAAAGAGAGTCAGAAGGATTAGCATACAATTATTGGCCATGGAGATTTCATTGACTTTGTTAAATAGCTACACAATTCCAGTAAAGAACATTGAAAAGCTACAACAAGATGTGATGAAGATGAAATCCAATAATGCCAAGCTTATTATCATGAAAGAGTAAATAAATAACTTGATGGGTTGATCCACTTCAAACCATGGGTTATATGGGCCAGTTAAGTGGGTTGAATTACTTTATCGAGTTTAAATAAGCAACCTAACCCACAAAAATGGCAGGTCAAGCAAGTTGACTAGATGGGTTAGACTAGTAGAAATGACAAATTGAGCTCAACTTGCTAAGTGGGTCCGTCTAACCCACCAAAATAGTGGGTTGGATTAGTATTTTTAATTTGTTAAAAAGTCTCAATTGCCTAACCTATCTTGCCTAAACTATGAGCTAAAGCAAGGTGGAGTGGGCTTGGCTTGCAGATTGGAGACATTTTTTTTTGGTAAAAAAATGGGAATTTGTGAATTTATGGACTTCTTATTATTTTTTATAATTAATTTGTAAGCATTCTTATGGTTAAGTATTATTTGTAGACTTTTAATTCATACATCCTAATTAGTTTATTATGTTTGTGTTTAAATTTAAGTATTTTTTTTTTAAATTTATATAGATATTATCCTATTGCATTTAAGTGAATTTTTCATTGTATATATAATGATAAAATTTTCTAGATGATTTAGCTCATTAAAAATATTAAAATAAATTTATTTATATTTTTTTTTTTGTAGACTAACCTGTCAACTTGCTCGCAAACGGGGTGGGCTAGCATGTCCAACCCATTTTACTAACATAGGCTAGCCTGCCTTGCCTTGTTTTTGGCGAGCTTTTGGCAAATTGGGATGGGTTGGTCTACTTTGTCATCTTTATAGATTAGTACTGCCAACTCTATTTTATTCATTTTTAATTAAATGAGCTTTTGTTTAAGATGACTTATCAAACTCTAGAAATTTAAAGGGACAATATTAATTGCTTGTATCTTATAAGTATGTGTTTTTCTAATAACCTAAAATGATTTTTTCAATCATAAATATTAGGCGAAAATCGAATTTTGAGCCCTAGCATTTAGGTTGTTTCTAAATCAACCCAATCTTATAACCCATTCTAATCTGAAGTCACATGATTATTTATAAATTATATTTTAAAAAAGTGATACATTATAAGATTTTTTCACTTCAATTAATACATTTTACATATCACAATATTCATTTTTATATTGATTTAATTTTTTTGAAATATGTATTAAAAAATATCTCTTCAATTTTGTTTCTTCTAAAATTTCACGACTTGCATAATATTAAAATTTGTATATATTTTCTAAATGTCAGTTAGCCCATTTTGACTTGGTCATTAGTCAGTCATTATCAAGGTTCAAGGAAATGATCCAATCAAAAAATTATGCTGGGGTAAAATTTAATTAAATCAAACCCGCTTGTCCTTTGTACGTTCCTACTACTATTCTTCTCATTCTCAATGAAGTCTTTTGTAGAAATTTCTTTTTGTAATTCTTTTTGTGGTTAAAATCTTTTGCCTTAATTTAAATTCTTCATAAACAAACCATCGGTGAAAGAGATGAAATGCTTATATGTGATCATTAGAATAACAAATAAAGAAAAAGAAGGACTAAACTGAGGTAAATTTTGATTGCTAAAGAATTAGATTGCAAAATTTGATTGTGATGGACTCAATTAAGAACAAATTTATCAACTATTAACAATAACGATATATCCCTATAAAGAATGTTTTAAATAATAAACAAGTTGAATTTAGATGTCGATAAACATTTACTAAGAAATGAGCTTTTTATCTGAAAAGTTTATATGATATAATAATGTATAGATTTTTATCATTAATTAAGAAGGTAGAGCTACACTACAAGAAAATTGTCTGGTTGATCAGTTGCAAAATAGGGCAATTTGCTCGCAACAACTATTTGTGATCAATATTGTTTATCGGATATCCCTTAGTCGCAAAAGTATTTGCGATTGATTTTTTGGTCGCAAAATTTTGCGACTGATTTAAGGCAAGCGTATACTATGCCTAATTTGGTCTTTTGTTGACTATTTTGCGACTGAAAAATCAATTGCAAAAATCGAAATTTGCAATTGAAAAAATTTTGAAATTCGAATTGCTATCTTTCATATGTTTTTAGTCGCAAAATCAATCATAAATTTAGATGCAGATAAATCGACCGCAAAGGAAGGAAATTCAATTTTTTAATCAATTACAAAATCGGTCATAAATTTTGATCGGTTACAAAATAGCAAATAGAAAAAAAAAATAAGAATTTTATAGAATCCATATTTCATAACTTGATATTAGTAGCAGACCACAAGGCAATATCTATATTTCTAGTAGCTAATAATGGAGTAATGCATCTTTTTTATCTAAATAATATCCAACATACACAATATAGTCAACACCATTTTCAACTACATATATCCTAAACACAATATACATAAACTACCACAATATAAAACTACAACAATATACATTGTTGACCAAACCTCAACGTTCTTCTTAATAAAACTTCGGAAGATAAATTTTTAGCATACCTCTAACTAGTTCTCATTTTCATTTTTTCAATTATTTTCATTGAGTTTTCAACTTTCATTGATTCTTCATCAACCTCTATTGTGTCTTCAACCTTCTCCATTGAGTTTTCAACAATTTTTATTTATTGAGTCTTCCACTATTTAGTTTTTCACTAACTCTATTGAGTCTTCAACTTGCTGAATTGAATTTCTCATGATCTTTATGTTATCTTCAGGTCTATCCATTTAGTCTTTAGCAAATTAAGGAGATAGTCAATAATCATCAACTGTCCATTTATTTAGTATAGATCACCATTACGCAAACTCAAGAGCGCAATAATTAAATGTAGCTTATTGAATTTAAATATTTGTTCTCGATTACAATGTTGATGCAGCTATGACAAGTATACCAAGTCGTACAAGTAATTAAGTGATGAGAGAGTTATTATCCCACGAGAATAGATCAAGTATCGAGTAACTAACACAAATGACTATTTGGACCAAAAGAAAACATGATTAAAGAAAACTAAAAATCAAATGAATAATAAACACAACTGCACTTAAAGATGACTTAGATTATTGGGATGGACACTAGGGCTAAGTGACTTCATCTAACTATGGACTTAATTACCATGGATCTCAATTATCTTGTTTTTACCTTACTTGATTAATGGTCGGATTCTGTAAGCTAATTCCAAGCCTTTCTCAAGGTCAAGAAATTCTCTTTATCCTACATTGATTGCCTAATCTCTTAGTTACAAAAAAATTTAGAAAAAGGTTGAAGTTTTATGAATTTTTAATATGACCACGAGTTGCGTTTGTCTATCTCTAGTTTTCGCTCAACTCATAGTATTTATGATGAGAAGCTTTATTTACAAACCCTATCTATAGTTGTTGCAAACCAACAAATTAATTGAATGGTGGTCAATCACTCAAAAACAATAAGAACAATCATAAACATTTAATAATTAAGATAAAAACATAAATAAAATCAATTCATGAGTAATATCATCACATAGTTGGATCCATCAATGACTCAGAACGGGGTTTAGTTCATGATGGAGTTACAAATAATAGCAAAAGTAGAAGAAAGAACATAAGAAAGAGTAGCCATGAAGAAAAATAAGGATTCCAATGTCTTGAGGATAAAAGATGTCTCCAACTTTTTACAAAACTCTTCACAAAGCTCCTTGAATCTCCAAGCCTCTCCTCTGAGGTTGCCTCCAGTGTCTAGAGTGTTAAAAGGTGTCTAAAAGGTCATTTAAGTCCTTTAAATAGCACCCCAAATCGTTCCTTTCCGTGATTGTTTCGAAAATAGACTTTCTTGATTTAACGCCATTATGCTTGAGTGCATGGAGCACGCTCCAACACAGGTTATGCTCCAAAATAGATGTGTTTCTATCCTTGGGCTGTGTTTGAGCGCAAAATTCCATGCTCCAGTACACAAGCATGCTCCAGCATAGGTTTCCACGCTCTAATATAATGCCAAAACAGCAATTCTATAGATTTGCTTCTTTTGCTCACTTTTAGGCTTAATAACAATTAGAATAGTTGGAATTTTCAGTTAGAGGTAAAACATATCAATTGTAGTCAAGTAAGCTTTTCAACGCAACAAGAAGCACCTCAATTAGAATTATGTAGCTAAAGATATAGGTAAAATACTAATAAAAGGTCAGACTTAACAGCATTAGAGACAAGATGCAACTTCAATCTTATTTTGCCTTTTTCTCTTAGAAAGCTTGAGAATTTGGAAAAGTGTTCAACATCAAAGTTGGAGATATCTTTCTCATCTTTCCAAAGGGTCCTAAATCATGTCAATTCAACTTTTGGAGAGTGAGATATGGATTTTCTCATGCAACATGATATTGAAATCTCACAAAATAAACCCCTTAAGACTCCAATTGAGCTCTTCTTCCTTACTTGAGTGCTTGTACCTAATTAAAACACAAATAGCTAACTAAAATATGAGAAAATAATAAACAAACTAGAAAAAAAACCTATATCAAAGTAACCAACTAAAAACAACTAAAACACTCTAATAAATTCATGTAATTAAAGTCTAAATCTAAATAAAACAAAACAAAAATAACTCACTATGAGAAGTTATCAACTATAGTTTGCAAGAATAATAACATTAATTAGTAGACTACTCCATGACAAATTCTATTATACCACACAATTTAAAAGTACTCTTAAGTAAGAATAAAATTACAAAATGCCAACAATATAATCACATAATCAACGCCTTAAATCACTAACATTAGCCAAAAATAAAATCACAAAATATTTTCACTAGATTCCAACAATAAATAAGTGCAACCACATTTAATTATGTCACATAAGACAATTTAGAAGCACCCCTAAGGATGCAAAAAAAGGGGTCAGTATTGAACAATCAAGAAGCTCAATTCCTTAAACAGACAACAATAATCTTATTAATATTTAAATAAAAAAATATGCTAGAAGACCCATCAACAACTCAAAGTTTCTTAGTTCTTAACAAAATAAAAGATGCACCCTTAAGTCCAAAATTTTCAAGCAACTACAACCACAATTCCCTTGACATTTAAACAAAAATAAAATGTAATTAAAAACTCAACAACAAACTAAGCCAAAAACAAACCAATCCAAGTAAAAAATTGAGCCAAAAAATAAACTAATCTAGGCCTTGATTCACGAAAACTAAGTAAAAAAGACAAACTAATCCAAGCCTTGCTTTACCAAAACTAATCAAAAAAAAAAAAAAATTACAAAGTACTAACAACATAACCACATAATCAATGCCTTAAATCACTAACAGTATATAAAAAAAATAATTAAACCTAATTTCAATTAAATCAACCACCCTTAACAACAATAAACTCTCTCAACCAACCAATTACATAAAACCTCAACTAATTTAAGAACACAAACACTCAAATAATCTAATTTGAAAAACTAAAGAAAACCAACAAACTAACAATCTAACAACACCCAAACCTTCATTGTTTTAAAAAAAAAAAATAGATCTATAAATTTAAAGAAAAAAAGAAACAAGCAAACGGTAAGAGAGAAGAACCAAAATGATGGAGGAGCGACGACGGCGACGCTCTCTGTCATGTGGTGGTGGTCCCTGCAACGATCCTCCACAGTTGACTTACGGTGGCGAATAGAGAAGGGGGAGCATTGGGGGTGAGGAAAAGGTTGGGAAAGGAAGAAGAAGAGGGAATAGAGATTGAGCTTCTAATTTGGGAATTTTGAGTTCAAGTGTTACTCATTTGCGACCGATTTTTTGGTCGCGAATGACTAAACCCCATAATACAAAGAAAAATTAATTTACATTTATTTCACATACTACTGATTGTATAAGCTCAAAAATCATATAACAAGATAGTTTTAATCAATTAAAAATAAAAAATTGGTCACAAAATAATGAAATATTTTGCATAAATAAACATAATCTATATCATTAAATATTAAAAAGTAATTAAAATTTTCATTTATATATCATAAAATGGTTTATTCTCAATCTCTAAATTTATTTGGTTGTATAAATATCTTAATTTTAATTTTTTTTTGTTATTCTTTATCTTTCTTAGTAAAATGTAAGTATACTTTTAATATAACAAACATTAAGTTAATTATTATTCTTGAACTTCAAAAAAAAAAAAAGGTCGCAAATTCAAAATTTGCAACAATTTACAATCGATTTTACCTTTATACATAGTTCCTTTCCATCGAAAAATCAATTGCAAAATTTGAAATTTGCCATTGATTTTGTGAACAATTAGTAAAGCATAATATTTCCTAAGAACTGAAAATCGGTCACAAAAATCGGTCACAAAATCTAAGATTCGTGACCGATTTTGCCATTCGTATATTCCCTTTTCATGGAAAAATTGGTTGTAAATCTTGGAATTTGCGATTGATTTTACCATTATACATATTTGCTCTACATTTAAAAATCGGTCGTAAAATCGGTCATACAATCGGTCGCAAATTCCGATATTTGCAACCAATTTTTTCAATGACAATAAAATATGTGTGATGGCAAAATCGATTGCCAATCTTGGAATTTGTGACCAACTTTGCAGTTGATTTTTTTTCCAATTAAATTGCATTGACCTCACAAAATGGGTTGCAAAATTAAAATTTGAGACTGATTTTGTTTCTCAAAATTTTTTCCTTATTTTCACATATCAGCTGCAAATCAATTACAAATTTTAAATTTATGACTAATTTTTTTCTCTAAAAATTGGTCACATATTACTCAAATCGGTCGCAAATTTATTTCTCTAAAAATCAGTTGCCAGTCTAATAATTTCTAGTAATGTTAAGTCTATGACCCATGAAAAAATCCAATCAATGGTGAAATTATAGATATAACCAAGTCATATGAAATTTTCATATAAAAAGATCCATTTTGACTTTTAAATTTTAGGGAGTTTTTAATACCTACAATGACATCTCACACTCTAAAAATGTGAATATCCCGAAAGATTGATAGAAGAAATTATTACAATATATTTAATCACACATAAAGTAACAGCAAAGGATCTAACCTTCACATCAACATTACACCTAAAAACTTTGGTGGTGACAAGGGTGTACAAAAGATGATTGGACCGGGTTTAGCTGGACCCAACTATAATAAGATATTTTAATTGATTCATTTCTTTAAATTTGACTTCGGGCTATTAAGAATCCACCTAATGACCAATTTAAATTGGGTCAAGCTAATATATAAATAATATATAAAGATTTAGATATTACACATAGTAAGTCATAAAATTTTAGAAAAAACAAAATTTAAATAATTTTTTACAATATCTATTTTAAAACAAATTATATCAAGACAAAAATAATGTCATGTCCTGTAATATATGTTAATTAAAGTATATAAATCTTCTATTTTATCGCTAATTTTTTCAATATATATATATAGACTTTAACTTGGGTCGATTCAACCCGAAGTGTGACCTAAACTTGATTTAAAAATGTACTAAATCAAAATTTGACAACCCAAAGTTGGCCTAACAAACTTTAGGGCGAGATAAGTTGGAAGGTTAAGCTGAGTTCTGAACACCCTAGGGACAAGTAATAATGTGTCTTTAAATAGGTCGAGATCTAATTAAGTGGGATGAATAACAGCACTACCATTCGGTACGAAACGAAAACGACGAAAGTAATTAAAGCAAAATTGACATGTTAGTTTGTTATTTCATTTTTTGCACGTGATTGATAAAAATTAGGATAGGGATGGATGAAAAAAAGGAAAAAAAGGAGCATCGACGTAATTTGCTTTCCTTTCATATGATATACTTTTACACTAAAAAGTATTATTCTATGATGCTAAGTATTATAAAAGAAAGAATTTAATTTTTGATGTACTATCTATGAAAAAATATTTTATATAAACATCTAATTGTATATTACTATATTAATAACAATATTTGATTCTCACACTTATTATTTCAAAATTATATATAATAATATATAATTAGATGATAATGTATTGTTAATATATTAAAATTAATCTCTAAAAGAAAATAACTAATTTCAAAAGTTAATCATTAATTCGTTATTTTTCAAAAAATTATTATTAATGACTTCAAATGGTAAGGTCAGTTGTTTGATTAACAATTAAAGAAAAAACACACGAAATAGACATGAAATAGAGCAAGGTACCTTCACCGAATAACTTTAAGAATTTGCTTTACTTATAACAAAAAAAGGCTGAATAAGATAAAAGAAAATAACTAACCTCAAAAATTAATATTTAATTCTTTAATTTTTTTCAAAAATTTAATTTTGATATACTAATGGTATAAAACTTTTTAGACTATCATTCAACTAAATCCTCCTATATTCATGACTCTTAAAGTAGTGGATATAAAAGTCAAATATATTTATTGATTTGGTAATATATATAATTGGATAACATTATAAAAAAAATTTATACTATCAGTGCGTCAAAATTAAACTTATTTTTAAATAAAAAATGAAATTAGCATTGTTGACTTCAAATAGTAATTTCACTTGTTTGATTAGAAATTAAAGAATTAAGGGACACGAAATAGATCAACGAACCCTATACCCTGAATAAGTTTAAGAATATGCTTTACTGCGGCCGAAAGGCAAAATCGATATAACTTTTAAATTTCAGGAATTCGTCAACATATAACAAGAAACTAATAGAAAGAATTTATCCGTCACAATGCATCATGCCAAGTTTTTGTTTTCCTTGCTTCATCTATCGAAGAACTATACATGTCTTCAAGATGCCTGCCAGCACGGTATTTGACCTTAGTGGGTGCTGTTCTTATATGGTGGCTAGGGTTGGGAATAAATTGTTTTCAAGATTTTCACTTCTTTTTTGTCTGGAAAATTTGCGGTGAGAATAAAGTAAAATTATCATTGAAGAGACATATTATTTATTCTTAGCAAAGAGTTATATTAAAATGCAATTATATATTTATTTACAACTTGATCTAACAAGAAACAACAAGTTAAAACTCATAAAGAATAATGATCTACAGCATTGTCGTACATGCAAATTATACACACATCGATAAGATTATGACTTCTCTTTAACTATGACCCTCTCATCGTGCAAATGCAGCACACTTTCAAAGTAAAGAAACAAGCTAAGGAAACAATATATGTATACAATAGGGAAAAGCAAATACATAGTTACAATTGCGTTAATGTACACTGCTTTCCATATGTTCGCTTTTCATCATGCTGCTGCAAGTAACAAATTACAATAACAATATTCATAACATTGATTTGTTTGTTATCAACATATCTATGTTTACCGGTCGTAAATTCATCGATTCAATTATGCTCCAAGATTTGAGTACCAGATGAGTCTTCCTTTTTGGCGTTGGGAATAAGAGCTGCACGATCATTGGAATCATCATCGGGGCCATCACTTGTGTCAATGTACATACAAGAGCACCACTCTAAGGAGGCAAAAAAGGCACCAACGACACCTTGGTAGAGCCACGATGCCACGCCAGCGCCATCAAGCTTTTTGCATGTGCATGAATTCTTGACCCTTGTTGTCCCTTTGAAAAAGCATGTCTGGGTGCAGCTCATCTTGGTATCCGAATTTGCCTCCATTGACTGATTAATTATCTATCTATGATTGAATATTGATTGATGAAGGAGAATACCAAAATTATTTGATTAATTCGTTTGTAATTAAGAAGCTCCCTATCCTCCAAGCCTACAACAAAGGGTATCCAAGCTATGAGTGTGAAGGGGTTTGGAATAAGAAAATTCCTCACTTTGTCACTGGTTTTGGGCATGGAAAAGATTCTAGTAATTATATTGGCTGAGCTTTGAGAGGAAGAAATGTACCGTACAGCATAATTTTGATATAATGCTACTTAATTTGTGATGCACTCGGTTTCCTGTTTAGGTGGGGGTTCTGTCTTCTGGCCTGGTTCATTGACTTTAAAATGAAAAATAGATTTTTTTTTTTTGGTTAAATTTTTTTATTATATATTATAATAGAGTTTTGGGCGATTACGAAACTTATGATATAAATGAAGACGACTAAGTTTGTGATTCTATTCCCATTCAGTGCAAGAACAAATTACATATCGACCAAAACTCCAGAAAATATTTATTTTATAAATTGAACTCAAGTCATCTTTTTAAAAGAAACAAGCTCCGTCATCTCATGCCGCGTGAATAAAGTATTCTTTAATTGTATTAAACTCTCGGTGGAATCTTGAATCAATACGTTAATTATAGAATTAAAATCTCCTTAACTAGATCAATTTAGTGTTAAAGTGTGCGTCCTTGAAATTATTAAAAATAAACTTTACATTAATGATACAAAGTCTAACCTAAAATTATTTTTAAAAAATAAAACGAGATGTCTTCAATTCATTTTATTTATTCAACTTTTATCTGAATCCAAATTTATGAAAATATTTATTAACACAAATTACCTTTTTCTTTTTAAAATAAAAAAATAAATTTTTAAATACCAAAATAAATAGTTAATTTGGTTTCGATCGTACAAAAAAATTAAAGAAAAATAAATTAATCTAAACATTACTTACCCACAAAACAAAAGTAACATGTTAAGACTATATCCAAAATTTGACATTAAAGATACTCACATGCACAACCTGAATTATTATTATTTCTTTTTTTTCCAAAAAAAAGAGAAAGTTTTCGTTTAATCCAATAGATAATTTAATATGAGCAGGAACACTACTCACGCAAAATTGAAAGAAAATAAATGCATCAAATACTAGAAAAAATAATGATAACTAAATTTATGGTACAAAAGATGAAGAGTTGATGATATAACTTTATGATTAAAAGTAACTGCCTCCAAAATTGAAGGATATTAGTAAAGTATTTTTTGAAAACTTAAACTTTTCATGTTTAACCAGTAACTTTTATTGTGACTAATTAAGGGTCTCAAGCTAAATGCTACCTAGCTTGGGAGTATTTTTTTTATTAATTAATCAAGTTTTTCAAATTTAATAAGATATATTTTATTAACGTTTATCAATAAAAAAATTATGACATGGAATTTTTTACCCCCACAGAGCAGAGGCTGTTGCAGCTAGAGAGAGGTTGCGATTGGCATGGAATTTGTGAGTAGAGGGGGATGTAGAAAACGTTATGGAAGGCTTTGAGTAGTGATCAGGATCTATCTCACACTGGAATTTTCCTTGATGAAACTTGTAGAATAGCCTCTTGGTTCCATTTCTTTAAGCCTCACTTTGTCTCTAGGAATTGTAATTCAGTTATTGATAGATTAGCTGAATTAGCTAGGAACAGGGAGTACCAAATGCGGAATAATGAGGCCCCTTCATGTATTTTGGATGCTTTTATCCTTTGATGTTTGTGCTTAAAAAGTTTGTTTTCACATAAAAAAGTAAAAAAATTATGACATATGTGCTCTATGTTTTATTTATATTATAAATGATTTTTTTAATCGAATTTGATAGCCTTATCCTTTCAACATTTCTATTAAAAAAAATACAGCAATGCTGTTCAATATAAATCAGATTTCATGTGAAAAAAAAAAAATGGTCTCAGGCTAATTTAAACATATTTTATTGGAAAAGTGCTGCACAATTTGAAGGCTTTTTTGGTAGAACGACGTACTAACAAAGGGGAAAAAGTGTAATTAACTTGGGTTTTGCATTTAACTATTTTTCCTCTCTCTTTGCTTAATATTCGGATCCATTCCTGAAAGGTTATAATTTAATTTATATGCACTTATAGTGTAAAATAATTTTATACTATCAGTTAATAAAAATAATAGAAAATACCAAATTATACAAATAACTACCTATTATAATGAGGGACCCATCATGATTTCTCACTTTTTCCTATTTCTATTAGTTGACAGTGTAAAACTATTTTATATTATCAGTGCATATCAATTAAACTCTATAAATAAACTCATTCTAATCTCATGAAATATGATTTATATTGAATAGCATTGCTGTAATTTTTTAAATAGAAATCTTAATAAAATATATCTTATTAATTTTTTTGTGTAGGAAAAAAAATTTTATTTATAAACAAGTCTAACAACTTTTACAAATTAAAAAAGAAATATCAAATTCAAATTTAATAAGAAATAAATACATTCTATATTTTGAACTAACTAACGATATATGATTCCACTTTTTGCCTGAAAGCTATTGATATTTAAGTATCTTTCAAATCAAATATCAATACAAAAAGTGTTGCACTTTAAAGAATATATTACGTTTTCATTCAAGATGAATTTAAATATATTTGTCATATATAAGATTATCAAAATAAAAATAATTATGAAAGGAAATCAAAACATCCACATAAAGGGAACAAAAACATTCACAAGAAAGGCAATGAAAAGCACTCACAAGGAGACAATAGAAACAAAATAAAAGATACAAAACTCTAATAGTAAAAAGAAAAAGAAAATGATAAGGCTATTATAAAAAAAGAAAATATGGCAGCTCTCTCAACAATACTTTTACAAGGGAAGACCAGATAGAGAAAAAGAATGATTAGGTCAAAGTTACTAAAATTGAAAAAGTTGATTAATTATTAAAAAAATAAGTTAATACTCCTGATAAATTTTAAAGGTGAATTACGTCATTAAGGTCATTTGACTACACTTTTCTCGTAGTAGGTTGTAAGATTTAGACAGAATCCAGGCCCACGCTCCTATCGGAATTAAAAACCCATAAGGAATTGTGAGCCCAAGTCGTCGTCCAAGATCAAAAGATAGCTATTGCTGAAAAGGTGTTTCACGTATCGCAAACTTTAAAATTACGAGCCAATGTTTTTTTAAGTCTCATGGGAGCCCAAGTCTAAAGGTCATGTCTTAACTTTAGTTATTTTGATTTTTAACATCCTGAAATATTGAGTTGTTACATCATTTGTAATTTGTATTTTATATTTCATGATTTGTATTCGTTTCATTATAATGTTGTAAGTGAAATTTGTACATATCTTTGATTTGTAAAATCTTGTGATTAGATAATAGTATAATTTTTTTTATATTAATAACATATCAAAATTAATCTCAAAAATTTTGCTCCAAGTAATTGCCACTCCTATTTTAGTGGCCTTTATTAGATTTAAAATAATAGAAAACAGTGATTATTCATTATATATCATAATTTGATATTAATTTATTAGTATTAGTTTAATTAATAATTAATTTAATTATTTAAAAATCTTTAATAATTATCTCATTTTCAATTTTTTTATAATTTTTTTATATGATCAATGGATATATTACAAGTATTGATAATTAATTTGTTTAAGATAGTTATTTAGATCAAAATATTAATGAATTAGGTTTTTTTTAATTTTCTTGATACAACAATTATCCAAATAATATTGCAATGACTATTTTTTTAAAAAGTAAGTAAAATTAAGTAGCAATAAAGGCATATTAATAAATTACATTTTTTTATACAACTAACATACCTATTTTTTTAGCATATAGTATTTATATAATTAAAAATATCAAATAAAGATATGATAAGTTTATTGCTATTGACAAACACACATGTGCCTTTCAATCACTAGTAATGGTAATTGATAATTAATTAAATATATAACTAATTTAATGCATCATATTATCTTAATAATTTTTTTGGTCTCAGTAATTGACCATGCAATTTTGGATGAGGGTTAATAGTTAAGTAAAACTCTTTCAAAGTGATAACTTTAGGATTTGAATCTTAATATTATAGATAAAGTTTGTCTGGGGTTGCAGATTACTTTTACTGCAATAAACCATTTTTGGATAATAATTTTTAATATCTTATGTTTATGTCATTTTTTTAAAAAAAAATTATATAAACATTGGATGCCAAAATATCGATATGTGTGCTGTACATTAAGATTTAGTAAATATCTTTGTTGTTATTCATATTTGTTTATTCTTCTTCTTCTTCTTCTTCTAAAATATTCACTCTTATATTATTTATGTAACAATTGTATTAAGAAAATTTTAAATAAAATAATTCAATAAATAAATTTATGTAATAATATTAAATAAGTTATTTTTAAGTAGTTGTAATATTTAGAGGCTACATAGAAATTAGAAAATGAGAATACTAGTAAATGTTTTAAAAAGTTAAATAAATATGAATTAAATTAACAATAATAAGTTTACATGAAATTATTAATTAATAATAAAAATTAATGCTAAACTATTATTTAAAAGTCATTGCATACACTTTTGAAGTCATGTTAAACTAATATTTTGATTAGAGAAAAAAAAAAGAGCATTTTAATGATATCAAATAATAACCACTAAAATGGGAGTGGCAATAGGCATTTAGGGATGGCAATAGCTACTCTCCAAGTATTTTGTATAATGATTTAGGGACTAGTACAAATGAAAACTACTATAAAATCAAGTAAGGAACTCCAAGTATTTGTTGTCCCAAAAATCACAGCTTGAAACCACAAACACACTATAAAAGAGAACAAGAAGAAGGACAAGTAAAGACACTTATTTTGTCATACGAAGTCTTATTAATTTCATTCATTCTCCGAAACTATATACGTCCATTGATAGCACTCAACTAGCGAATGCCATTGACCTACTTCTTGTTCACATTGAACTTGTTCATGTCCCCAGCACATGCGTTCTTGAACAACCCAACATCGGTAACCCCATGAATCAATTGGGAGCTGCGACTCCTGAACTAGCCAGGACCATCAAAGGGCATAGCAAATCCTGCCAAATAGGGCCCACCACCCTATTTTCTCTTCATCCCCAATACAGTTTTCTCTATCTTCCTCATCATGTTCCTTACCTTCTCGTTTTTGGGGTCATGCATGCACCCCACACTTGCACTCAAGTCTAGTGGCCCAACCATAATGCCATCAAGCCCATCAATGCTTGCAATCCCTTCTACATTTTCCACTGCCTTAGCGGTCTCAACCTAGCACAGGGCCAACAAGTCCTTCTCGTACTTCTTTGCATTCCTTTCATCGATTCCAAACTGTGAGGCCCTCACAATTGGTATTGCCACACCGCGAACTCTATTGGGAGGGTACCTAATACAATTTGTAAGTAATTTAGGAGTTCAAGAATATAAAGAAACTTTTATGTCAAATGTAACTTATTGAAAAATAATTTTAATTTTGGTTTAATATAACATAAATTTTTTTATATAATAATCTAATTATACATTATATGTTGCCTTTTATAATTCTTATCTTAAAAGTCACTCATATATTTAACAAAAGATATTATATTTATCTCACTTTTTTGGGACATTTTTAAAGAGACATTATGAAATATCTCTTAAACATAGATTAGGAGTAGGTCCAAACTTTTCTCTCAATGAGCTTTTATGGTTTTTGGTGTTGTGGTTGTGATGGTTTGGTTGGTGTCATAAGTGACATGGTTGTGGTGGTGACCATTGGTACAAGGGTGAATACTGTTGGTGTCACCATCGCCGTTGATGTTAGTGATGATGTTGCTATTGACGTGGTTGTTGATTCCATATTGGGATGGTGATGTAAGCAAGAAATCTATTTATACATGAATAGATTGTCATAAATACATTAATTCCAAGATCTATAACTTCATGCTTTTCACATAGTTTAGATAAGAGAGCGTACCATTCTCCATCGGATTTGAATGAAGAAGATAATTTTTAGGCAAACATAATATGGAGGATGATGATTTCTCTCTCTTAACCTCTTTCTTAATAGCACAATAGTGTTGGATACAATATGCTTCTATTGATGGTGGAGAGAGGACTACATCCTTGATTTATATAGACAATGAAAAGGTGCTTTTATCAGGAATCTCCAATAGTCATGTCTTTACATGTTGAATAGTCATGCTTTTACATTTGAATAGGTATGACTATTCATAATGATAACTCTTTAATATGACTATTCATGATAATGCCTCTTCAATGAGTCAATCAATAGATTTAATATTTATATAATACTTATCAAACTATCGTATGGGACATAATTCGTACATTCTCCCACTTGTCCCATATAATAATACTTTGTAGTTTAACAAGAAACATAATGCACAAATTAATATAATATTAAATCCTCATTAAACTGACTAGACCATAATATCATGACTAAGTAGAAAATTAATGCGAGTCATGGGTATGTCACTATTTTCTGGACGCAATCCCTTCCATGTACTACAACACTAATCTTCTTACTTAACATAACAGATAATGAAGAGTATGGTCTAACTTTAATATATTTATTAAAAAATCATTATTCCTATTGTCATTACTCTAATCCAATAATGTATACTAATTAGAAATAGGTAACAAATATCAGAAACAAACTTTATTATTGAGCTCAGAGTGTCAAACGAGTTAAAATAATCATAATACAATATCATCAATGACGTCCAATAATGCCCATTCTCTTAACATGCTCATAAAATATCTTGGGTAGCAGTCCTTTTGTTAATGGATCTGCAACTATAAGGTTTGTGCTAGTATGTTCTATTAACACTCTTTGTTTCTAAATTTCTTCTTTAACGGCAAAGTATTTGATCTCCATATGTTTAACACCCTTAGAATACTTGTTGTTTTTCAAGAAGATGACTACTGCGGAATTGTCATAATAAATTTTCAGTTGTCTGGCTATACTATCGACAATCCCAAGTCCTAAAATAAAGTTCTGTAACCATAATCTTTGAATAGTGGCTTCAAAGCATGCCACGAACTCAGCCTCCTTGGTGTATGCAGCAATGACAAACTGCTTCGCATTTTTCCATGAAATTACCCCTCTAACTAAAAGGAACAAATAACCAAATGTGGATTTTCTTAAATCAACACATCCGACAAAATCTGAATCTGAATGCCACATTGTCTCTAGATTATTAGACTTGTTATAAGTGAGCATGGAGTATTTTGTTCCTTACAAATATCTGAGAACTTTCAGTGATCTAATCCAGGATTACTTTGATACTTGCCTAGCATACTAACAGCAAAACTGATGTCTGGCCTGATACAAGTTTGTGCATACATTAAGCTCTCAACAATAGATGCATAAAGAATATTTTTCATTTGTTCTCATTCTAATTCATTCTTTGGACATTGTATAAGACTAAATTTGTCCCCCTTCTGAATTAGAACTATTCCTGCTGAACATTTATCCATTTTAAATCTTTCTAGAACTTTATTAATATAGGCTTTTTGAGAAAACCCTAATAATCATTGTGACCTATCACGGAATATTTCTACTCCAATCACATAGGTTGCCTTTCCTAGATCTTTTATTTCAAAGTTTCTAGAGAGATATTTCTTGGTTTCATGTAATAAACCAAGATCATTAATAGCAAGCAAAATATTGTCAACATATAAGACTAGAAAAATAAACTTGCTTCCACTAATCTTCATATATATACACCAATCAACAGCATTTTCCTTAAAATCAAAAGAGGTTATGGTATCATTGAACTTAAGATACCATTGATGGGAAGCTTGTTTAAGTCCATATATTGACCTTTTAAATTTACACAACATGTGTTCCTTGCCTTTAACTGATACCTTCAGGCTGATTCATATAAACTTCTTCTTCTAAATTCCCATTAAGAAAGACAGTTTTAATATCTATTTGATGTAACTCTCAATCATAATGAGCTATTAAAGCCATAATAATTCCAAGTGAGCTTTTTTTAGACATCGGTGAAAATGTCTCTTTATAATCAATGCCATCCTTCTGAGTGAAACCTTTTGCAACAAGTCTAGCCTTATATCTTTTAATATTATCACTTAAGTCTCCTTTTGTTTTAAAGACTCATTTACACCCAACCTTTTTGCAACCTTTAGGCAATTCAACAAGATCCCAAACTTGTAAGATCCTAAATCTGAGTGGCTAGTTACGGGCGATGCTAAATCATTTATTCCACTTATCTTACAGGTGATGCTAGTAACAGGTTGCTAGCTAGCTCATAGCATGATTATTTGAGTGATGGGGGCATGAGAGCACCAAAAGCTAAGGGAGCTTATGTTGCTCTAGTTTTGAGAAGAGGTGCTGTTGAGGCTTTTGATGATCATGAAAACTATGGGAGTGTAGGGTGTTTTATAGTGGGAATGAAGGGGGAAGAGGTACTTGAGAACCTCGTATGGACGTGCATGGTGGGAGGACTTTAGCACCAATAATGTTTTTCGGGACTTGATATGCATCAGATTAACATTTGTTTTGTCTCTCTCTCTCTCTTCTTTTTTTCCCCTCATTGTGGCAGGGCAGTGAGCGAGCTTATAATTGAATTTGACGTCCCTAGTGACAGAAAAGGAGGATGGGTAGGTCCATTATAATAAGGAGGAATGTTATTTGTGTACGAGTAACGTTATTTATATATAATAAGTGAACATGGTGATAGATATTCATAAAAAAATAAAGATATAAAGTCTTAGTCTCATTTACTATACTACAAGATGTTTTGTATATTTTTCTTTCGATGAATATTTACTACTGTGTTTGTTATGATATATATATATATATGTATTTGCATATAAATTATGAACATTAAGAGTAAATATCTAAGTAAGAGAGTGACACAAATAATATCCATAATATCTATATAAAAATAATGTTACTTGATATATCAAAAACAAAAGAGTGTTGTGTATGTACTGCTTGATTATCAATTACGAAGGAGATAACATGCATGTCGGCAAGGAACTTGATGATTGATACCAAAACCAGTATTCTTTGGACAACGCAACTGAAGGAATAATGGTCGTCTAGTTGTTAATGCTTGTGAAGGGAGTGAATAAGAACCCTGCTCTCCTTTGCGCCGATAGTTGTTTAGCTGGAACGATTGTAAATAATAACTCTAATAGGACAACCGCTATTTGTGGCCTGTACAGGATAGGCAAGGCAACAATGCTATTCATAGCACCTGCTTCATAAATTTTAGTTAATATGTATTTATACTTCAAAATATTTTATAAATTATTATTATTATTATTATTATTTTGACTAGACGAACTTCTAAGCCGATCCGACCGGTCTCTAGTAAAAGCTAAAGGTCTACTCCACCAAATATCAAAATTCTCATAACCAATTGCTGTTTATGGTCAAATTACTTTGCTCAAGTTCTAAGTTCATCCTACATTCATATTCCATCGGGAAATTAAAGTTAAGTTCCTATAATATGAATGTCTAACACTAGCGTGAAAATTTCAAAACGGGAAATTTATCCAGTATTTAATATACTTGGATTGATCATTACGTTCATATTCAGATTAAATATGACATTTGGCAAGTTTAAAAATGTGAAGCGAATATTCAATGCACATAACACAAAAGTCTACCACATTTGTTTTCAAACTATTATATTTCCAGAATTAAATATCCAAAATGTAAATAAAAGACAGAATAGAACATGAGTAAACATTATGACCCTAATTTCCGACGGCATTATCTTCAACTTCATCTTCATCTTCTCCCTTAGATTTCGAATGTGGTATTTTTCTGCCCATTGCTTCTTTCATCATATCTAAATTTGTTGAGTTCTTATCAGTGCCTAAACTCACTAATTTCTAACACACATTTTTTTTTCAACTTCTAACTCACTAACCCAACTCTATTAACTTATGAGCTGGGGAGCTTGTGGACTGGATGAGCTCTAGGCCCATCCGACTAGTATCTTGTGGAGGCTGAAGGTCCGCTCCACCAAATACCAAAAGTCTCATAACTAAACACTATTTATGATAACATTCGACTCCTTAACGATTAGCCAACACAAATCTGCTGACAAGTCCAGTATAAAACTCTCACCCCTCGATTATGAAGACATGAGAAAGTATTAGCAGATTTGTCCAACTATTTGATGGCTAATCATTAGGAGTTTAATATTATCATAAAGAGTATATCTATAAATCTCTCACATCTCAATTATCAAGACCTGTTTCAATCTAGCTTATAGCACCTAAGACTCTTAAGTTTATCGTTTGCTTGACTGATATTTTTCACTGGCTTGTCGGGTTCCATAAACTTGGCAAGATTATTATTATTATTAGAGTTAATATACATTTTGGTCTTGAAAGAATCAAGATTTAACAGACTAATCACTAAAAAAATTGCTAAAACTTTCATTTCCAAAATTAGACACATTGTAACACATTAGTCTTTCTATTGAATCTCATCTATTAATTCTTAACAGAGATGATGATGTGATTGTTAATTATCATGTTGTATCTGACTTGGAAGTTATTGAAACATATTATTTCAGTAATCTCAATACAAACGCGTTGAACCTTCACCCTCCCCTCCCTATACATAACCCCCCAAATTTGGGGTTTTAATAGTGTGTTTGTATCAAGATTATTGAATCATTGTGTTTTAATAACTATTAGGCTAGATACAACATGGCAATTAATAGTCACATCGTCATCTCCATTAAGAGTTAGTGCATGAGATTTAACAAAAGGATTAACTTGTTACAATGTGTTTAACTTTAAAGATAAAAATATTACTTAGCAAATTTTGTTTAAGGGGCTAATCTATTAAACCCTGATTTTTTAGGTATCAAAATGTAAATATTAACTATGACTATTATTATTATTAGTATTATTGTTTTGCACAGATTAATATTAAATATATTGCGTTATATGTATGTAAAATGGTTAACTAATCTATGAGTATAATAAAATTACAGAAAATTAATTGTAACTAAATTACGAAAAATAAGTAAACATGAAATAATGCATTGTTAATGTATATGTTTATTATTATTCTATTGTTATTTTTGGGATAGTACAATAATGACTATTTATTTATTAATTAAAACTTATATATCAAAATTGTTTAGTGCATATTGATATTAGTTTGAATAGTAATTGGTTATTAGAAGGTCTTAATTTTGTAAGTCTCAGATCTAATGAATATATGATCAAAGTATCTCTTGTAATCGTTTAAGAAATTCTCTATGTTTTGGCTAATTTTAGCCCTTATAATTATTTGGACAATCCTTAAGCCAACTTTTGAAATTATTTTTAAGTTTAATTTTAATTTTAATATAGTATCATAACTTATCTTAATCTTAATGTTGCTCTAACCGTATATGTCTAACTTCTTGAGCAATCCTCTTTCCTTATGTTGTATTTTAAAATTTGGGTAGACTTAAGTCGAATCTCAATTTCAATACTAAAATCCTTTCCTCAAGAAAAGATAAATGCAAAGAAAACTTGGAAAAAGCTTAAAGGAATTGCTGATAATTTCACTTATAAACATCAAGTGCATGTTTGTTTTTTTATTAAGTTTAGACAAATAATTATTACTTTTTTAATTCTCTTATAAAGTTTACAATAATAAAATTATTTTAAATATAAAATAAATTATTCTAAACACATATTAAGTTCAGAATTTATCGATCACGCCTTTTAACTTCAATAATTGATGTTTTAATCTGAAACATCGCTTCCCCTATGAATAATTGATGGGATAGGATAAGGATGTTTTAATCCGCACAATACCAAACGTAAATTACAAGACTCAGTGCAAAGAAAAGGGACTTATGTTTGTGCTTACATGGCTAGTCAATTCTTTGTTTTCATTACGATTGTAAATTCAAAAGAAATCAGAAACATTTCCTTCTTTTTCCATATTTATACTTTTGTATTTTTTTTGTCTATGGATCCCACTAGATAAAAATCATGCAGAAAATGGGGATCACCTTGTTGTTTTATGTATGGTGACTACACTAATTAATTAATAGAAAAATGAATCAAAAGAAATCAGAAACGTTACCATCTTTTTCCGTATCTACAATTCTGAATAGCATACAAACACAATAAGACGTGGGGATAGTGTGTACATATCATAAGGATAGTGTTTTGCTTTTTACATATCCTTTGATGATCAATTATAGAAGAGAAATGCTCTTTGGACTTAAAACCCACCAACACACTCTTTCATGCACCATTGAATTTGTTGAAAATAATTGAAATAAAAAATTTAAAATAAAAAGCTCAATAATTTGTACCATTAATGTACCAATATGTCAAGGTATGAGTCAAAACTTGCGTTCATATAAGGACCCTCTTATAGAATGTCTATCAAGAGTTTCTTTTTTAATTTTTGATATTGAAGTAGGATTAATATGTGTTAGGCTGTTATTACGCCAACAAAAAGAAAAAAAAAAGGCACAAATATTAGTAAAAATATAAGTAGAATGGGGGATTTATTCTTTTATCTTATATTATTTTATTTTGGTTATTTTTTTATTTTTTAATTTGATTCTTATATTGTAACTATTTACCAATTGTTTTAAGCATCAAGTAACTTGATAATGATTTTGTTATAGAATAACAGAACTACGGAAGTAAGAGTGTGTTTGTTTATGATTTTTTTAGCAAAAAAATTACTTTTTTATTAAAAAATTGATTTTCATATATTTAGATAATTTTTTTAAATAATTAGAATCTCAAAAAAAGAAAAAAGTAACTTCTAAAAAAATTAATTTTTAACTTTTTCAATTATATATAAAAAATTTAAATTTAATAATATTTTTTTCAAAAGGTGCAACAAATGCACCCTAAAGACGTGTTATTGAGAGCGATGATGACAAAATGACATGGACATGACCTAGAGATGGCGTGATATTATAGATTAATGTGAGTCATTACTTTTCTAAGCAAATTGAAGGGATAAGAAATGATCACATTAGTAGCCTCAACCCTTTCTTATTTTCTCTTTTTTTTTTGAAAAAAAAAAAAACTCTTTTAGTGTTGTTAAGAGAGCTGTTGCTTTTCTTTTGTGCTGGGTGTCCATTTTTTTATTAAAATTTCCTTATCTAATAAATAACTTAAATTTATTTGATTTTGAACATATTTGTCAAAATATACTGCTTTTGTTAATAGCAGATCGTGTATCTTTTTTTTATTATTCTTTTGTGGTTATTTTGGTTTCTCTTTATACTCAATTTCTATTTTGATTGTTTTTGCATATGGCAGAGGTCTATTTTGAAAGGAAACATAATATATTTTTCAAGCTGCAAAACTTTTTATGTTGATATCCAATGTGAATAACACTTAGGCATCAATAGTCCTCATGTAAAGAATATATAGCCACAGATAGTTAATTAATTTAGAGTGAAAAATGCATTTATTTCTTATTAAATTTTGTTCTCACAAGGTAAATAAAGGAGAGTAAGCAACGGTTCTGAGAATGGAGTTGCTCCACAGATGGTAATACTAGTTGCAACTTCCATGGCAGTTGGGGGGGTGTATCTATAGGGACTCCAATGCCCAAGTCAGCTGTTATACTAGGTGTATTAAAAAATAAGACAATGCTTATCTTTTTCTGCCCTAAAGCTTGTTATATATGCTTCCTTTTTAGGGTTTCTCTCAGGAGCAAATATGGGAGAAGGAATAGTGATCCTAATGGTGGATGAGAATTTAGGGAAACAGGCATGGAGATTCCTTGTGCATCCCATATATGTATCAAGACTCTGTAAAACAAGAGAGAAGCAAAGGTTACACCAACACTAAAAACAAAACCAAAACAAGAAAGTAAAAGTCTACAATCAAACATCATTAGATAGAATCCCCTACACATCCTAATTAGCTAACACTAATTGTAACTCCACCTCAACAATGTACAAACTTAGCCAACCATTTGAACTATACCCCTACCTGCATGTGCAATTTCATACCTTCTCCATGTGTCACCTCAAAGGCCCACCGCCACTCTAAACATCATACAATTATCTCCAAAATTCAACAACAATAAACCATCACCCTTTGACTAGCCGTGTCGATGGAATCACAAGACTAATCACCATTGGCTTGACATAAACCATAATTCCAACAACCAATCGGGCAAAGCACGCCATTATACATGTTGCAAGCCATTACCAATTGTATATTGCTCATACACCATTGTAAGCCACTTATTCTTCCATGCTTCCAACAATTTCTTGTTGGACACAAATAATACCTATATAATCCAACTTTTGTTATAGATGAATTAGTTCAGTTCAAACTGAAGACTCCAACTACAATGGGAAACACTGTTTAGCCAAGATTCCAATAGTGATGAGCTTGTATGAACTTCTAATTTTGTATCAGAACATCATGATTGTTGACATACAAACTGCACAGATTTCTAAGACCTAAAATTTCAGCTTCAACAAGAGAATAAGCTTTATTATCTCAATAAGACAACTCTTATAAGCATTACTTGTACAAGTAAAAAACCATCCATTTCATATGTGTCTCTATCTATCAAGTATTCAACACACAGCGACCATTTGAAATTCCTTTTATTGAAAGCCTACCTATGGTCACAATTGGCACTGATATTAGCCCCTTATAGTAAATTCATCCTCTAAAATTGGATGCACAACAATCTGCCACTCATGTTAATAGCCTCTGTTGCCACCCATGACATTCAAAATTCCCCCATAGGTTTCTCACTTTCTAATCATTGATGACAGAGCATTTTGTCATAGCTAGACCCATAAATTTCACCTTCTTATTTCTAACCATTTTTCTCACAGCCCCTATTTTCCCTTCCCAATCCTCTTATGTTCCATCTCACAAAATTAATTGGGAAGTATCAACTCATCTAGTGATAGAACATGATTTTTCTTCCCACGTCCGTGTTTCTTCTTTGCTCAATTCTTCTTGGCACCATTTTACTCCACTAAATCTTCAACAATTGCTTGAATGGCTTCCCCTTCTTTACATGTTGAGAGTACTAAAACTCTTCCTAGGTTCCATCTTGCATGAGCTTCCATGGCAATATCATCATTAGACTCCTCATCTTTGCTAAATACCTTTATTTTTTTTTTTTGTTTCCTTGTTACATTTTTCACTTTTCTCCCCATTTTTATTTGCCATCGATTGACTCCTACCTCCAATAGTTTGATTCTCACCCCAAACCTCAGTAGTTTTATTCATATCCGAAGCCAAACCTAGGTGGATATATCAGGCTAGAGACACTCCCTTTCTCCTTATTCATGTAGGGCATTTTTTCAAATGCAATAAGGTCAGGCTTGATCAAACCTCTCCCTTTTTTTTTTGTTCTTATTGTCGGCCCTTGGAAATCCAAGCCCAACATCCATAATAAACTCATGGATCCTCCTATCATCATTGAGTGTTGCTGTGACACTTGCTTTATGCTCTTTTTTATTAGCTTCCCTTTTCGTAACTTTAGGCCATGTTCCCAATACGTTGTGCACTTCCCCTTCATTTTATTAGTTTCAACGTTCTAGAGATGACATCTTTAGTGGTATTGCCCTGAACCCCATTCATTTTTTGCCATGTGTTAGCCACAAAAGAGACCTTTGAATTATCTATTTATTCTTCTTCCTTAGGATTTTCTAATGCTTTATCTTCTGATATTCTATCTTCTAAACCCTACTAATTTTGAACTTTTTCCTTAGAACCATTCCAAGAATACATAATGTCCCTTATTTACATAAATGTCATACCCTATAACTCTAGCAGAAAAATATATCCAATTCTGAATGTAAGGGAAAAGGCATGTATTAATCAAAATCTTTGCAGAATTGAATGACAATCCATCTTTGACATTCTTGTCAAAGCAACATTGTGCACAGGTCTTCCCAATCTTTCTTAAATTATCTTTAGACCACACATGAAGAGGAATATTGAAACATTAGACCTAGATCCTTCACGTTTGACATACTTCCTTTTTCGATCACCTTTGTACTTTCATTAAAACAGTTATGCAAACAATCTTCCCCATGCTATAAAGCATGCTCCATATCTTCTTTTGAATCGAATTTGATAAGTGTTTTATATGTCCCCATCTCCATAACACTAGATATTGAATTCCATTTGTGAAACAACATATCAATAATAACATTGATATCAATAAGCAATAATGATTCCCCGATGATACTTTTTGATATAACCTCCCTTATCTCTTTACTTTCTTTACCATATACAACTATGGTTTTTTATCCCTTTTCTTCGAATTCCTTATTCCTAGGCAATCTTCGAATTCACACCCTTACCATCTTTATCATTGTTTTTTCCCTATACTACCACCTCTTTATGAGTTTTTTTCATCTATGCTTCTTCCTTTTATCTCTATATTCTTCAACACCTTACCTGTTCCTTGTCCTTCTCCTGCTATCACCTATTCTGTGCCAAGCTTCCTTCACAGATCTAATCACCATTTTGTTTGTCCTTTCAATTGCTTGCATCGCTTCATACATGTTAGCAAAGCAAATAAAAGCAGAGGGTGCTAAATTAAATTTCCTCCTCTTCCTATACAAGAACATCAATCACATTACCGTTGAACTTATATATTTTCCATAACCATGAGCTTGTCATTGACTCGAGTAAGTTGTCTACAAATATTGAATAAGAAACCGCTTCCAGTTTCCTAAATGTTTAATTTCCATACCCCTCCCTTTTTGTTGCTTATCTACGTTCCCTTAGGGCAGTCTAGTCGATTGCCCATTCTGATGAATCCCCTTGAGTTGCCACCTTCGGTTTGCCTCCTTCATGTCTATTCACCTTCAATAAGCATCAAATTAGAATTTTTGCATCATGGCTTCTTTCTTGTCTCAAAAAGTTGGTTTGGTTTGTCAAGGCAACCGTGCGACCATCTTAACCACATGGAAGAGTATGACTCCCATATGTTATCGGGTTTCTCATTAAATGCAATTTTGGGGGAGATTTGGGTCTAGTGAATTTGGGCTAGTGAATTTGGGCTCGAGCTATTTTCTATTGACCCAATAGCATTTATAGGCTTTGATGTATGTTTTATAGTCTGTAAGTATCATTAGACTTTTTTATGAATGGAGTTTTCTTTCTTGTAAAAAAGAAAGAAATGATTATATTTGTAGAAACATAAGGACTAAATTGAAGAAAAATATATAAAAAAAGATAGTGAATTAAATTAAGAAAAAATGTGAAGGATCAAATTAATCATTTTACCTAAAACTATATTTTTCTAAAGTAAAATTTTGTATAGATATATTGTATCCATTCTTCTTTGAAGAAAAGAGAAAAAAAAAAAGTCATGTAAAGAATAAGGAATAAGATACTTATATGAATCTATACTATTAATATTTTAGAGATTAAAACAAGAAAATTTTTACGCATGTCAACTTCTAGTGAATTACTTGGAGAATCTTTCCAATCATAGAAACCACTATGAGACTTTAATGAGCCCACTACATAGCCCCCTACATTATTTACGCTTGGTGGATGGTGGATTGATTTTATCCACAAAAAATTTTAACTTTTATTTTCTAAATATTAAATTAATGTAATACAATTATTTTCTTGTCTTGATATGTGAAACCCCCTATAACACTTTAATGAGCTGACCATAGTATTTATCTTTGGTGGTCAAAGGATTGATTTTTACCCAAAAAAAAAATAAACTTTATAATTTAAATCTACTATATATACATATATAGCAACAACCATGGACATAAATCCATGTAAAACGTCGGTAGAAGTTCTAGAGATGATGTGGTTTTTGCAACTATAAATTCGTTAAAGTTATGATCTCATTATAAAGTACTTACTTTGTCAAAAAAAAAAAAATATGAGACTATAAACATCTCCTTCTTCAACTGATGCAATTCTAAAAGACTTTGCTAATTGAATAATTAAAATTGAAAATGGGAAATTGGGATTGGATGATGATGTAGTTGTTGAAATTGAAATTCTGGATGATCTTCTAATTTTGGATATAGAGTCTCCTCTAAGAAGTATGATTGGGTTCACTTATCCAAGTTTGTTCGAGAAAATGAGGAACTTCAAAATTGAGCATTATTGGCTCTAACTCTTGATGTGGTAGAAGTGGATAATGCATTTATATTCTTTCTCCAATTCCTAACGAAGAGAAAGAATATTTGAGTTTTGACTCATATTACCTAGCAGATCAGATTAGAATATTGGCGTTGAAACTAATTGGATAACTGCTAAATTCTTAAATGAGTTCATATGTTCTAGAATTTCAAATCACAAGTTGATATTAAAAAATGTTGTTCACATAATGCTTTTGATTAATATTGATTGGTCATCAGGATAATGCAATGGAACAAGATTTTTAGCAGAGGAGTTGGAAAATAATATCATAGGAGCTATTGTTGTTATTAGGAACCATAATTGTGAGAAAGCCTATATTGCTCGAATGAATTTGATATAATCTAATCTAATTCTACAGTTCCTCTTAAATTTCAATGAAGGCAATTTCTCATTACTCTTTGTTTTGCTATGAAGATTAATATGAATCAAGGGCAATCTCTATCCTATTAGATTGCTTTACTGGAACTTATTTTTACTCATGGACAATTTTATGTTGCTATTTCAAGAGTCAAGCCGAAAAATGGGTTAAAAATATCGATTTTAGATGCAAATGGGAATCCATACAGGCAACGAAAAATGTAGGTACAACAAGATTTTTGAAAAGATATAAAATATAGGTAACATGAGTGCTATTTACATTTTAATTTTAATATAATTCACCTTAATTCTTTAAAATTTGAACCTTTTTTTTTTTTCTATATGCGCGTTCAGGACAAGCTTTAGAGTTATAGGGTTATGCAATAACAACACAATCGTTGTGAATATTATTTTACTTATTTATTTTTATTTTTTTGAAAAAAATTGTACACAAATGTTACTTTGAATCAAGTTATTAAGAAATGATAATCTCATAGTTATTGTTCTTTCAAATATTATTAATCTATTTTAAAAATTATTAACATAAATAAATAAACATTGAATAAATGAAATTCAAATATTTCAAATAATTATAAAAAATCTTTATACCCGTGCATAGCAATAGACCTTTTCATTTTAAATTTGTTAATTTACAAACAGTTTTTTATATAATTAATTTATTAACAGTAATACTACATAAAAACATCTTATTCATCTACCATTAAATTTGGATAATTAATAATTTTATTTTTGCTAAATTCAAATTTCAAGTAATCACACAGTTGTTATGAAATTAACAACACAATTGTTATGAATATTATTTTACTTATTTATTTTTTAAAAAAAGATTGTACCCAAACGTTACTTTGAATCAAGTTATTATGCAATGATAACCTCGTAGTTATTTTTCTTTCAAATATTCCTTATTTATTTTAAAAGTTATTAACATAAATAAATAAATATTAAGTAAATAAAATTAAAGTATTTCAAATAATTATAAAAAATCTTTTATACCCGTACATTGAGCGGGTAAAAAAAAAAAAATACTACTAATTACTTATTTAAAGTACATAATGCCTAAGAGAAAATCCAATGTGCTGCAAGCATTCTCCTTGTCACAGTCAGAAGTTAAACCCTAAAGCATCCGTTATTGAAATTTTTTTGATCTGATATAAAAAGATGAGAAAGTATTTGCTGAGTAGCAAGGTTTTGACCTTGATCCGAGTTGGAATTAAGAGGAACACACGAATCGTTTGTCCGAACCAATCCCAACTTTACCTACCCAAAGGGTTTTTGTATCCACAATCAACCAGAGAAATTCTCATTTGACTCAATATCAACCCCTATTTTTATTTATGAATAAACATTAATACTCATACCTGGTCCATGCAGCATAAAATTTCAAGCCCGCCGAATTTCCATACTCTCCTTAATTACCTTAACTAACGTTAAAACGACATTCCCTGTGATATTGGTTTACTTTTCTTAAATTCTTTTCTTGTTCTCATTTGTGTTGCTTAAGGACCGGTTGTTAGAATCTTTTTTGAAAACAAGTGTTTTTTAATTAAAAAATATGTATGAAAAATATAAGATAATTAAATAAATTTTTAAAAAAGTTATTTTAATACTTTCTTATAAACTAATAAAAATAACTTATGAAAAAATTCTAAGAAAAACTATGTGTTAAAAATACTTTTGAAACTTAAATAAATGCATTCTAAATCCCTTTAATTGAGTCAACATCACCGAACAAAGTTAATCAATGATTCTTTGCTCTCATTCGAGTTCAAACGCGTGTTTATTATTATTTGTAAATAAATCAATGGAAAAAATTTAACTAATCCCGGAAATGGAATATGGTGATCGTCATATGAATGAAAATCCCAATCTTTTCTTTCAAAGAAAAAGAAGAGTGATGGGGGTACGTATGATTTTTGACCGCATTTTTTATTTTTATATTCTATACTTGTTTATGAACAAATTTACGTCAAACAAGCGCGAATGTTTGACCAAGTGTCGGATTTCGGTTTCTAGATGACAGCTTTATTTCATATTTGCCGAAAGCAGTAGCCTTTAACAAACTAAAAGGCCGTGCATTTAAATCCTTTCGTGTTAATACTACTCGGTTACTCGTTTTTTACTTTTTCATTTTTTATTGTCAATTTCTCTTTTGAAAAAAATTTTGCCACATAATATTCTAATTATCGTTACATGTATTGAAAACTCTTGCAGACACCCGAGCCGAGACAAACGAGTTAATATTTCATATACCTTAGCTTGCTTCCCAGTAAGCTTTGTAGTTATGTCATTAATGATGCCCGTGATTTGTTTAAGCATGTCAACTGTTTGGTGATTGTATATGTTGTAATTTTACTTAATCATGGGATGCTTCTCATCTTCATGCAGAAGTTAATGAGAAACAAGAAGAGTAAATTAATAAGACGATGAATGAGATCATTTTAAATTCAGTTCACAAATTGGGAGCTCAATTTACATCGTTAAACTTATAAACCATTATAATTATTAAAAGCAAAAGGGTATCAACCGAGAGCAACACCGACCTAATAGCATTATATCCACCTGCACAAAATGCCAACCTTCATGGGACTCATAGGTTGTGACCATTAAACTATCTTTTAGTGTTAAAAAAGGGAGACTGAAGATCACTTTGAGCGGCAACGAATATATATATATATATACTAATCGATGATTTCAGAATACGTGTGTCTGTTTTGCAGCCAATTGATATCATTCCACTCACTCAAAATCATTCCACTTGCACTGTTACTGCGTGCTCTCTAGTTAGTGCTAAATCATTTACATTATTATTTATACCTTTTTCTTTTTTGGAAAAAAATAGAAAAATTATTACGTTAAAATTTATATCCCTTGTGGTTTTATTATATAAATAAGTGGTACGTGCGCAAATGATATAATGAAAACTATTTGTGAAAAAGAAAAAAAAAAAGAAAAGTCATCCAAGGACAGTAATCAATCCTAATACAAATAGAAAGAACTTGAGGGTAAAGATGGCCATAAAGAACATAAGGTCAATTATGACAAAATCATATCTTTCACTTTACTTGCTCGTCTTCTTCTATGTGTCTCTTTACAATCAAATTTCGATAACCCAACAAAACATACTTTTCTCTTTTAATCATGATAACTTTTCTCTTAATTATCATTATTTTCCCAAATTTTCAAAATTAAATTAAGAAGATAAAAAGAAAGAAAAATGAGATAAGAGATTTGAGTCATCTTGTTAGTAAAAGCCTCTATATGCATTTCAGAGTCCACAAACCGAGTGGTTACTTTGCCATTATTTGATACATATGTACTTGTGCATGTATAAAATCCATTTTAGCATTCGTCGCACATCTCGTTTTCACCAGACTTGTAGTTTCTAAGGTGGGTTCAGTCCTTCCAGACCTTATTATTATGCCAGCATAACCTAAATAAAAAATCTCATGGCATACCAAATGGCGATAATCGTTGAGGCTTTCTGGCGCATTCTAGAATGTACACGCAAATCCCCTGACGTATAGCCAACTGATCGAGTTGTGAAAAACGGAACAAGATTCCAAACGGGTGATACACGCTTGACGAAAGTTTGGGCGTGAATTGATCCTGTCACTATAAAGCTTTAAAATTCACAAAAATAAATAAATACCTAATATACACTAAAGCTTTGAAAAGTCCTACAGTTGATATTCTTGGCTATAATTCATCCATAGGTCATGAGATGTCACAATGCTTCTGATGCATCATCATAAGTTCGTCCTAGATTCAGATAAGTGAAAACATGATTTTGTTCTCGTACCATTTTTACCAAATGAATACATCCTACACAGACCATTTGCAAGTTCCTTGGAAAAGCTGGTCGCGAAGAATTTAAAAAGGGAAAAACTAACCAGTGATAGTTGTCAAGAAAATTAAAAAAAAAAGTAAGCAAATATATAAATAATACATTTTTATTAAAAATCTTAACCAGTGTCTTAAAATTACTGATTAGCAAAATTTTTTTAAAAATTAAGGAGTAAAAATTATAATTGTTTAAAGTTTGATGGTTGACAATGGGAGTTAGTTTATTTAGTCGACTTTCTGTTTATATATTACCATGACTTATGAGCTTTAGTTTCTTTATTGATGTGATATCTATAAATACTTTTATAAATAATTAATGAGTCCAAAAACATACCTTGATCCCAAATTACGAGAATTTTCCTCTCAATCCAAATTTTTTGTTAATTTATAAAAGGAGTTTTGTTAATGAGTGCCTTAATAGTATTGGTTAAGGAATCAAGAAAAAGAAAATTTTAAAACTTTTATTAATATATTCAATTCGTTGAAAATTTAAAAAAATTTTTCTTTTCAATATAAAGTTTCCCTTTTAAATTTTCTTAACCAGTACCTTAGGATAGTAGTTAGATATACCCTAAATAAACAAAAAGTTTGACTGTTGAAAGGCACATTAATTAATTGAAGTAGAACATGATTACCTCACAGCTCACATATAAATAACTGTGAAATAGGTAAAATACCTTGTTCTCAAGAATAGGCAAAGAGAAAGCAGGTATACATAAAACCAAACTTACAACATTACCAAATGGAAAACAATTCTCTTGGTCTAATTTAGTCTCCCTTTCCTTATTCCCCAGTGAAAATATGCCATGTGTGATATTATAGGTAATTTTCAAAAATTGATTTTGTCAAGAGTTATGAAAGGTATTAAATGATACATTTCCCTTGTCAAAATATAAGTGCAGCAACAGGAAAATAGAAAAGGTGAACTCTATCCTACCAAATGCTACTGAAGTTAATTTGCAACAGCCAATCGCATCAGATTATTGCCTTTTTCAGTCATTCGTTACTACAATGCTCTGCAAAGTTGACAGGAAAAACATCCTATTCTGGAAATAACATAATTTCCGGATGTTATTAATGTATGCGAGTTTCAAAGTTCGAATCCACCCATTCTGTAATTTAAGTGGGATTTATATCTTATTTAATAATAGATAAAGTACGAATATGATATTCTATATAAAATATCTGATTTGTTTTTCGGTTTAGTTCCTGTGGTTGCTTTTTGGTTCCTCTCATTTTCTGTCCACTATTCATGTGAGTCTTTATTTAAAAAAAATGGAAAAAGCTTTTTGGGTTTCCATTTATTCACACCACCTTCTTTCTCATTGGTGCCTCAATGCCCTTGCTGGTCTTTGATTATTATCGGATACAATAAATAAAGCCCCTTTTCACATTCCCGAGTTCACACCTCCATTTGCATCCTTATCCTTCTATAAATTCCTTGCTTCAATCCCTCTTACACTCAACACACTCTCCCTCTTTTTTCGCTAGTTAACTATTCTGCCTTCCCTCACACAAAGCAAATATGACAAAGGTCACAGCCCTGTTCTTCACCCTATTCCTCTGCTACATGCTCGCCCACGCTACACGCCCTGAACCAGCTTTTCACCAGGAATCATTGGCAAAAACACAGGCTCAGGTTGGTTGAATTTTAATAACTTCTACATGAGTTTTTGTAATACATCCTCCATTGATGGTTTAAGTGCATGATCCTAATTAATTTTATATGTGTAGGGCGTTGAGGCGGTTGATGTTAGCTGTGAAGGCATTGGAGAAGATGAATGCTTGATGAGGAGAACACTTGCCGCTCACATAGACTATATTTATACACAAAAGCATAACCCTTGAAATAAAACAAGATTTCCCATTCCTGCTATATTGTAGCAACGCATATTCAATACAGCAGCAATAGTCCTCCTTGTTTAGTGGTTTAAGATACTTTAGATGTTGGTAACTGGTTCAGTTTGGACCGTGACTTAAAGAGGTTTTTTTTTTTTCTCCTTCTTTCTCCTTCTTCTTCTTCTTCTTCCCTTTTGCTTGTATGTGTACTCTATGAAGGTGAAGCCAGAACCTCATAGAAGTGTACTTGTCTAGTTGATACAGTGAGTGGACGATCACTATTAGTATGAGGCTCAACTTTCCTTTGACATTAATGTCCAACCTGAAAAGGTGTTTCTATTTTATTATATTAAAAATTGCACAGGCATGTGAGCATGTCTCTTGTCTCTGACAATCAGAACAGTATCAAGTACATTGTATGGATAACTAGACTAGATATGTGGAGGCAGAAGGGCTATCTAATTCAAGAAACAATGCAGTGAGCAAAAAATATAATGAATCCTCATGTGAGCCAAAAAAGTCTCTGTTTTTCCGGCTCTGGAATTTTTCATGCTTTGGTTCACAATCTGTGACACCAAACGTGAAGTTGGAGATGGTATCACAGACAAAGCCACGAAGTCAGCTTATGGTACAAAAAATTCTAAAAGCAACTAGAAGCAATTATAAACCCTGCGTGTAATCTCCACTCAAATGGGCTCTTCAAGCACTTAAACGAATTTGCTTTTTCCGTGCTATTATTTTGATGAATAAAAATGGCAAAATGCATGCATCTTTTGACAAACAAATTAAACAAGAGAGATATTAACGGACTGTGGATTCAACGCTAGCTACTCTTCTGCTTAACGATTTAATTTTGTGTGGCAACTGAAATTATAATGCAACCTACCACTCTCTTGTGCTTTTAGTATTAAACGTAATCAACCACTTAGGTGGCTACTTCAGTTGGGCAGTTCTAGCAAATTGATTAACGGTTAAATTGAAGTTATAACATTAGACATCATTTAAATGTTCCTATTTGACATGTGAAGATAAAGAAGCCTCGAAGAAATAACTAGGAAAAAGATACATTTGCTTTTTGCTTTTGCTGTAGCAGCAAGCATTCACATACCATGATTCCTCAATAATTGTATTGCTCCTCTTTCTTTCCCAAGCAACCTAGCAAAAATCTACGTGAAGGAAAAAGTCGTATCATCAATAAGTTGTAGTCCCATCATGTGGAAGAAAAAACAAGTTTTTGCTAATGAGTGCCCTAAAAGCACTCGTTAACTAACTAAGGCCTAGTTTAATATTTTTTGAGGGGTTGCTCCTCTTTAAAAAAATTAGGATGAATTAAAAAAAGGAATTTTATATTTAACAGTTTCCTTATTTATTCTACCAAATGATTTCTTTATTAAAATCTAAATTCATCTTGATACATACCTAATTTGAGAATATTCTCTGACCTATTTTTTCTCAGAAAAATTATGTTTAGGGGATGAAATTAAGGAAGCAACATTCAAATGAGTAATTTGGTACATGGTTATGAAAACTGAGAGAAACAGCAACTAAAGCAGTGACTACAGGACAGGATCCAACAACTACTTATCAGTTACATGAAATTGCATCTTCTGGTCAAAACTTAAGCCATAATTCTCTCCAATAGTTAGTAAACTTTAATGTTCTAACATCTATAAAAAATCTTCATGATTGAAGAAGAAGTACAAATCTTACTTTAAGAAAAATTTGAGATTAGAGTGTTACTCCTTACTTTATTCTTACACTTGTTCATTCCACTCTTAGAGAAAGTCTGAGCCTTTCTCTTGTAGCTCGTATATAAGAGCACCTTTTTACTTTCATAATTGAGTTATTCTTTTCTAGAGAGGAGGGAGGAGTGTGGGTAGCATTCTAGGAATCATTTCTTTCTAGAATTACTCTATTGGGTGAGATAGAGAGAGGTTTGTGATAACCTTGTGAGAAATAAAACACATATTACTCTACTTGGAAGATAGATGGAGGAAAGTTGGTTGAAAGCCTTGCAAGAAAAAAATTCAACTCATAGTAAAGAAAATCCCAAGCATTTGGGGACTGGATGTACGTTGCGATTTGTAACCGAACCAGTATAAATTGTTGAGTATTTATCTTTACCTTTATCTCTTTTAATTTTTTGCTATATTGTGTTTAATTATTCAAAGTTTCATTCTGAATTTTTTCCTGTTTAATTCTATTTTAAGTTTAAATTTTTTGTTATTGAATCAATTCATCCCTCCTCTTGGTTCTTTCACTATGACTTTTTAAGAATAACTTTTAAAGAACTTAGAGAGCTCAATAGTTCTGAGAAAACCATAACAATATCAAACTAAGCCTAAGAATGAAAAATTTATCAAGTTTTCAATATATTTAATACATTGGAAACTTAAAATACTTGCTTTTCAATCAAAAGCTATCAATTCTTAATTCCTTAACTAGCAAAACCCCAAAAAAGATAGTCTATTTTCATTTTATAACTAGTAGAATAATACCCATCCTATCTTAGGGGTTACTTGTTATTTTTATTACTCATTTAGGGTCATTTATTTGTGCTTTTGGAGAAAGTAAAAATACTTCTTGTAAAATTTTTTCAAAAAAAGTACTGTTAAAACTTTTTTTTGTTGTTTGTTTGGGTTTCTCAAATAAAGTAGGAGTTAAAAATAATCAGTTTCTTTACTTTTTTGAGAAGCAGATAAGGAGTTGCTTCTCCAAAAAGCAGTAGAAGAGAAAGAAAAGCGTCATTCAAATTTCGAATCCACTACTTTCTCACACTATTACCATTATATCCTTAACTTTTTATTCAAAATAGCACTCCTTATCCATTAATATTATAATTTTATAAAAAAAAAGTACTTTTATATCAATCATATCTAAATAATTTAATAATTTTTGATTATGATAAAATGCATTTCTATAATTACATTCAAACGCAAAATAATTTTCTACTTCTACTTTTATTTTTTCTTTTGATTCTATTTTTGAAGAAATACTTGTTTCAAAATTGTAAGCAAACGGGCCCCTATTGTTATTGTTTATTACAAAACTAATTATATTTCAATATTTATATATCTCAATTTGATATGAATTATTAGTATGAACATAAATATGTAAAAAAAATATGAAATAAATATTATAAATGAATTGTTATGACTTTTCAATTACTAATCATAATAAATTACAAAATTTTATTTTGTTAGTTAGTATATGATACTCAATTTTAAAGTTGTCATAATAGTCTCTCACATGTTATTTATGTTATTATTTGGTATATGATCTAGCTCAAAAGTTTGTAGAATACTTTGACACAAATAATATCTTAATCAATGGGATACAATAGAATGGTATGGAATACTTAATAAACATACCTTTGCTCTATTCTACTTTGATTTGTCGTGATGGTTTGGCTTAATTGAAGTTCAACTACCTATTATGAAAAGAAGATGTATTGAATTATGAAATTTGGATGCGAATACTTTTTTAAATGATAACGAGTAAAAAAAGATGGAGGTTATATGCCCAAAAAATGTACAACAAGGTTCATAAAGATTTTGCCATGTGTTTTTCATCAAAACAAAGGTGAAGGATTTGTTGGTTCACTCCTTGTTGTCAACCAACATTACTCCACCCCTTTGGCACTGTTAGATTTAATATCAAAATAAATTAATGGATCATATTCAATAGATAAAATAAATAAAGAGTAAAACCCTATTTTAGTCCTTAAAAGATACACGCAACACCACATTAGTCCTCCAAAGATTATGATCACTGCATAAGTCTATCAAAGATTCAACACGTCACCATATTCATCCTTTTGGAGGACTATATTGGTGACACAAAAGGACCAATTGTCTAAGTAGTTGTTTCGAATCTTTGAAGAACTTAGTGGTGATGATGATCTTTGGAGGATTAATGTGATACTACATGTATCTTTTAAGGACTAAAATAAGGTTTTACTTGTAAAAAAATTTAATTTTAAAATTAAATAAATTTATGGTTTTTCAAATTTATCTTTTCTCCATCTATTTTCCTCTTCCTTTTCTTTCACCACCAACTCCTTATTGAATCTAGACACGTGTGGAGGGAGTTGGTGATTTTGAGGCCATGGCAATACGTCTCCCATCCCCCCACCACCACCCATCTCCACCATGGAGTAGATGATTGAAGTCACAGTTTGAAGTGCAAACCCGCCATTATGAGCCACCTTGTATGAGAAAAAGGGAAGGTTGTGTTGTTGTGTTGCCGTTGCCACCGTGCTTCACAACGGTGGAGCATGGCCAATGATGAGGCGACAATGGCGTGATGGCCAGAAGCAATGTAGAGGTTGGCTTGTAGCTCAATGGCAGCAGGATATATGAAGAGCTGAGGTTGCAGTGTAAATGGAACATGATGATGACGAGACAATGGGTTCAAAGGTACGACAATAAAGGCATGTGCAAGTGGCGGCAAAGTTGCAATGGTGACTCTGGAGATAGGGTGGGGCTGTTGCATAGAGACGAATGATAGTGCATGGTGGTAAGACTAAGGGTTGGTTGCATGACCATGGCAGAGGCGAGGTTAGGCAAAGACAATGACCTAGTAGTGAGCCTGATAACAGTACGGAGCAGTGGAGCAGTGACGGTACAGGTTACTAGCTGTGGTGGTGAGACAGTGGTTTGGTGAAATAGTCTCAATAGATGGAGGCAAAAGTTGAGCACTAGTGGCTCTAGCATAAGCCAGCACATGTTTGTAGCAACAATTCACGACGTCCATTGATGATAGGTGGCAGAGACAAAGCGATGAATGTAGGGGCCTTGGTGATTGCTTACTACTTTGTTTGTTTGTCTTTTTCTTTTTGTGTTTTTTGATTGGGATTTAAATTTGTAAAAATGTAATTTTTGTTAATACTGGGTTTGAATTCTAATAATTTTTTTGGCTGGGTTCCTTCTTTTTGGTTACTTGTCTTTGTTTAAGTTTGATTTTAGATTGTATTTAGGGTTTGTTATTAGCTGCTTCACTCCGATACCACCATTGGCTAAGTTACTGGGATGAAGAGGTAGAAAAGAGAAGAAGGGGAAAAATTATTTAAGGTTAATATTGTAATTTTAGGGATGGGCTACTAACGTTGGTCCACAATGAGTGGACCATTGCCTTGAGCCTTCTTTGAGGCCATAAATAGATTTGTTTAGGCAACAAACAAGTTGCTTCCCCTTACTAATGACCTAGAGTGAAGGTATCCTAGAGGTAATTACATATATACTTCCTCCAATAAGTCACTATTGAGGAATGCATTATTTATATCTGATTGTAGCAAATGCCACTTTTTTACAGTAGCCATTGAGAGTAAGACTCAAATAGTAGTTAATTTGGCAAATGATGAAAATGTATCCAAATAGTTGATGCCAGCTTATTGGGTAAAACCTTGAGCTACTAAACAAGCCTTATATTTAGAGACACTTCCATTTGGATTGTATATATCCATCAACAAATAATTGATTACTTCCCAAGGGGTAGATTGACCACAGACCATGTACCGTTACTGGCCATGGCATCTAATTCCTTTTTCATGGATTGTTGCCACTTAGGATATTTGATTGCTTAGTGAAAGAATTATGGTTCAAAAATAGCATTGACATTGGATATAAAGTGTTGATATGTTAGTTGTAGTATGTGATATGAAGTATGGGCAGGATAGGATACGTAGAAGAAGTGGTAGTATGATAGTAAAAATTATTATGGTAACCAAGAGGCCTAGTGTTTCAATTTGATCTTCTAGAAAAAGGTGGAAGAAGTGGAAGTGGCAAATTAGTTGGGGAAGGTATATGACTTTGGAAGGGTTGATGTGGTGGCATATTGGGTATGTCAATGTTGGATTGAGGTGGTGGTATATCTGGTACATCAATATTAAGAGGGATGTTTGGGAGTATTGTGATAGGAAAAAGATCGACATGTGATCTTTGATAGGGTGTAGAACGAAAGGGAAATATGTTTTTTTTCCGAAAAGGTGACATCTCTAGATATTTGGAAATTTAGTGATAAGATTAAAGACTTTATCACCTTTGTAGCCTTTAGGATATCCTATGAAGACACAAAGATGAGCTCGAGTAGTGAATTTATGCCTACTAGTAAGTAAGGTAGATGTATAGCAAAGACTACCAAATACTCTCATGGTGTATAATGTATGTAGGTGAGTTAGAAGATAGTTTGGTAATTTAAAATTGGTGAAGAAATACAGTTTATAATGCATGTAGCAATAGCAATGCACTCACCCTAGAATTCAAGAGGAACTTTAGACAAAAATATAAAGCTCTAGAAACATTTAAAAGGAGTTGAAATTCCTATCAACCAAGTCATTTTGTTGTGGCCTTTTTACTCAAAAAAACTGGTGTTTAATGCCTCTTTCGACTAAGAAGGATTTCAAACTCAATTCTTTAACATTATCACATCTAAGACACTTAACTACTAATCCAAATTGAGTTTGCACCCAAACAATAAACTTTTGCAGCAAATTGGTAGCCTCAGATTTGGCTTTTAAAAGATGAGTCTAGGTATATCTCAAATGATCATTTACAATGCTGAGGAAGTATTCATGAGCAAAATATGTGGGAACATGGAATGGTCCCCAAATATCACAATGGATAAGTTCAAATATAGAAGCACAAACATGATTACATGAGTCACAAGATAACATTTTCTATTTAGTCAAAGGACAAATAGAATAATGAAGAATATAAGGAAACTTATTATTACATATATAGAGATGATTCTTAAGTGAATGAAGTCTTTGATGAAAAAAATATGCCCTAATCTTGCATGCCTTACATCCAGAGTAGTTTTATTCCCAATTTGTATATTGTAAGAAATAGAGTTTGAAATTTTTGCAAAATTATGTGATTTTCCTAACAAACACACACCACCAGAAGTTGGTGAAGGTGGTTGATCCACTATGAAGACATATAGGTCTTTAAGGAGGTCACCTTACTAATCATCCGCAGTGTTTTTATGTCCTGTATCAGAAAGGCATTAGGCAGAAAAATAGCGAATTTATGCCTTTGTTTGAGAAAAGCACTCATAGAAAGAAGATTAAATTAAAACTAGGAACATAAATAACATTAGTTAGGCTAATATGAGAATTGAAATTTACAATGCCTACAAATTGTACAAGAACACAAAATTTTATTAAGGTCACAAAAACATTACCACAAGTGCAATAGTGCTAAAAGATGCTATGTTATGTGCAATGTGACATGTTGTACCTAAGTCAATTATCCAATGAAATGGAGAATATGTAAAGGAATTGTGTGTAGAAAAAATTATACCACATTCAATGTCATTGGAATAGTCAGGGACATCAACAAACTTGATTGTAGCCAATAAAGTCAACAACTATTATATTGGTTTCCTGGAATTAGGGGTGGAAGTAGGCTAGGCCGCCTATCAAAGGCCCGTGGCCTGGCCCGCATTGAGCCTGACTTGGCCTAGGTTGCCCGTTTACTAAACAAGCTAGGCCAAGACTTTTTTTAAAGTCTATTTAACTAAACAAACTAGGCTACATGTTATAAAAAATGCTCGTAAAGCCGGGTAGGCCGACTTATTTATTGGTATACTTATAATTATTATTATTAATTAATAAAAAACCCCAATGACATCTCTAAATCTGATACCCTAAACCTCACTACTGCCTACCCCTCTACAACTCTTACTCTCTTGGTCTCAGTCTCTCAAAAAACCATCATCTCTTAGTCTCCATCAAACCACACTATCGAGCAGCCACAACTTCTCCACCTACATTGTGTGGTTCCTCCACTAGCAATGTCATTCCTTTACCGGCATCGTCGTTGACAGCCAAACATAGTCCAGCAACAACCCCGCATAGCTCCTCGCTCATCCACCTTGCATTGTCGTTGACATCACCCCTCTGATTATAGATCGTTCAGTGGCAGTGCACCTCCTTTACTTCATGTCATTGATCTCAACTCCTCTAGTTTGCAACGGTCAATCACATATCATACAACAATAGTTCTTCCATAGTTGAAGGCACAACCAATTTATAGGTTTGATTTCATTTTTTACCCCTAATTTCAGCTTTCTTTTTTTTTTCAGCACGACCATTTTTTTTTTGTTTTGGACAATCTTTATGTAATGGTTTGGTTTACTGGAATTTATTTATTTAATGAGCTTGAATATGATAATATTGACATATAGAAAGAATATAACTATTGCCTGTTGGTTTTTGAAATACTATTGAAAGTGTTATATAGAAAGAATATTATTGATATATTTGCTAGTTTTTGGAATATTGTTGCTTCCTATGATATAAAAAGAAAGTGTTGTATAAAAAAGAATATAAGTTATATAACTGTTGGTTCTTGGAATATTGTTTATTATTTTTTTCTTTGATATTCTTTTTATGTTATCTAGTTGAATGATAATTTGCTATTAATGATGCTTATTATTTTTTTTACCTTTTGGTCTTATGTTTTTAATTATGTCAAAGTCTTATATTAAAAATAAGTGTATTTTTTTGTTGTGCTTATTTAGTGCCAGAGGAAGAATTATTGATGAATTTCGCTCTAAATTGAATGAAGAATCCATTGAAGCACTAATATGTAGTGGGGATTGGCTTCGTCATAAGTATGACTTGAAGAGAAAGCGAAAGGTTCAATCCTTTTAATTTTTTAAATGGTCCTTTTTTATACATGTTAAATTTATTGTTGTTAAGATATTTTATGCTAATAATAACTATTTTCTTATTTTTGAAGGTGTACAAACAACAGGAAATATATCTGAAGAGTTGATTTTACGGCTATTTGATGCACCTTTTGGGAGGATTTCATGTATTTTTTGTTGTATTTCATTGTTTAAGGTTGAACTTGCGATTCGTGAATTTGGTATTAGCATTGTTTTATTATATATGTGGATTTGATATTAGTATCATGTTGATTTTAGTTTGTAGTTGTAACTTGTGAGTTGTGACTTATGAATTTATGGTTATACTTTTGGTTCATTATATTGCATTGTTGGATAGATAGATGTCTCTTAGTTTAAATTTGTGATTGTGAAATTATGATTTAGTATTAAATTGTGATTGGATAATTTGATAGTTAAGACTTGATATCTATCGAACTTATGAAATTGTTAGATAGACTTTTTGGCCTATGCAAAAAGCCTATTATCTTATTTAGAAGTAGGTTTTGGCCTATTTAAAGGCCTTGATATCAAAAGGCTTTTAAATAAGCTTGTAGACTAGGTTAGCCTTTTAAAAAAGCTAGACTAGGCCTTAAAAATAAGTTTATGTCAGGTAATAGACCCAGATTCGGGCTGCATATTTGCAATGTAGGCTAGGCCCATTTAAGCAAAAGCTTGGCCTAGTTTGGCCTACTTTTAGCCTTAGCTAGAACTGCAATGAAAGCCTTAAGAACCTAATCGAAATCTGTCATAATAACCCGATTGGTAGTGTGAGCATTGGTTGAACTCTTGCCTTTAGCCTTATATCCAGGAGGATATCATGGATTTTGAAGCATTTGTCTATAATGTGACCTGTGACACCACAAAATGAATATATAGTTGATCTTTTTTTAGATTTGCCTTTGACAGGAGCAGTTTTAGTAGTAAATGCAAGTTGAGGATCAAAAGCGCTAGCAGAAACTAGGCCAATAGACCTTCATCTTTTTTCTTAAATTACAAATGAAAAAACTTTGTTTATAGGAGGTAATGGCTCTTCCAAGAGGAAGTGTATCATCTATTTAGACTAAAAATGCTCAAGGACAAGACGAAGACCACCACAAGTGCAACTAGCATTTGGCCGATACTTATTCAACTCATCCTAGGGTGCTTTCAAGCAAGTGAAGTATTGATTGACAAAGAAATTTCGTTGTTGCAAATTGATAAGATCCTTCTTGATTTGGATCAAGCATGGACTGTTTTGTTATTGGAGACAATCTTTGAGATCGGTCCAAATTTTAACAGCATTGGACTAATCAATGATTATAAGTGTAATTTCCTTAGAAAGAGTTCAGAATCCACGAAATTACCATGTTGTTATTGCGAATATATTGTTGATACTGAAGAGGATTTTCATCTATATTAGTTACTAGTACATATCCATCAATAAATCCGACCTTCTTATTTATTGAAAGAGCAAGAACCAAAACACGACTCCAAGAAGCATAATTCTCACCAGAAAGAGGTTGTGAGACAAGAATCAAACTTGGATGGTCGGAGTTATGAAGGAGATAAGGACTTGCAAGGTCATCCATGGCAAAAGAAGGTAGGAACAAGACGAAGAATGAAGAAGAGAAAGGAAAAATGGAACCAAAGATAAACTAATCAATTGATACCATATTAGTCATAAAGATGTAATAGAAATGAAATCGCATAGTTTATTACTCAGACTAGATATTTATACATAGCTATGAGAGACTACACAAATTTACATGGACTAGCACCTAGATCGCTACAACTCTAACTAATGGTCACATGCCAACTAATTCTTAACTGTCACTTAATTGACTCTAACGGTAACATATAACTAAATCTAATACTAGGTGCTCACCCATTGATGGTAGGAGTATGTATACTTTGAGCTATGAGAGGCATCTTACCTAATTCATATCCTTTACCTTAAAAATGTCAATAGATAGAGTGGGCAAGATTTTGGCTCAACCTGAACCTCTCCCACACCTTTCTAAACAAGTACTAATACGAGTTTTGAAAACAAGTATCCACACCCTACCTACAAGAAAATATCAATAAAACCTGCACCTTATAATGTCATCATCAATGTTTTTAAATTCAATTTACACAATAATTAAAAAAAATTATCTAACAAATTGAAACACATTTTGAAAGTAGTTTTTCCTAAATTAAACAAGTAATTTAACATCCATAATGAAGATGGAAGTGAAACATAGACAAAGGATGGAGGTGTAAAGTGTGAAGGTAGAGGTGAACGAAAGATAAAGATGCGATGAGATAGGGTGGAGGCATAGAGTGAAAGTCAGAAATAAGAAATTAGAGGAGAATAAGTTTGTCTCAATACTAATTTTGAAAAAAAAAGTTGTATATGGGGTGCGAGGTGGGTATTGTTGAACTTGAACCAATTCCTACTTGCACAAATTTTTCCACCTTACTCTATTCATCCAGTTGCGAGGCGGGCTCAAAATCTCACCTATTAGGAGGGGTGGGTACCTGCAGATTAGGTTAAAATTGCCATCTCTACTCTACCAAAAAACTTAAGAAACTAGTTGAACTTTAATAGTCAACCACCTTAGGAATGGGCCAAAATAGTACTACTCTTTTAAGACATATTTTATTATACACCTTACTAAGTTTGGTGCACCAAGCACCTCATCATCCAACCATCTAGATTTTATGGTATATTTTAAACCCTTAACCTAGTGGTGCACACTAAAATTTTCCTTTCTTCCCAAAATTTTCTCGACAAGCTCCTACTTTTCCTTTTGTTGCATGCACCACCACCGCTGCTCATCTAGACAACCTTGAAGGGGTTGCCTGTGAACTCTCGAAGATGGCAAGAACGTGAAGTAGTGGAAGCCTGACCTCCTTCTTACAACAACGGAGATACAACATTGCACCAAGAAATGAACCAACGAGATCCATTAGCAATGGTGGTCCTATAACCCACCGAGTTCTCCATCCCATGTGGCGGCAATGGCGCAAAAAGGGTGGTGCTATAGCAGTAGCTCCAACAACACCCGTGGCCATGGCGGCGCTCCAAGGATGACAGCGGCACCATGAGGGTCAGCATCCCTTTCTCCTATGACCATGTGCATTGGTGGTGCTGCAAAACTTCTTTGTTACAATAGGTTTTTTCATCATTATTATTATTATTGGATTTTATACTTTAATGATTTCTTGTTTGTAAGTTGTAATTTGATGGTTTCTGTTGTTGGATTGGTGAGGTTTACTGCAAAGCGTTGTGAGAGTGATTTCATCACTCTAAGTACATATGGCTTCCACACTATGGGGTGGTAATGGCACACGCTATCTCATAAGCCAGGTTGTAGTGGGAGCTGGGGGGTGCCAGAGGTAGCATCGGTGGATGTTGAGGGCACTGAGGGACGGTGGCGGTGTCAGCAAGGTGAAGAATGTGTGAGATATAAGCCAAGTGGTGGACAGAGAGAATTCCTACCATTAGAGCTATCAAAGTGAGCCAACTCGGCTCACCCAGGTTGCCTACCCCAAGTTACGAGCTAGAAGAAGTAAAACGGGTTGGCTCACTTTAGTGTGAGCCAAAAAAATCCCAACCTGGCTCACCAATAAATTAAAAAATAATGAAAAAACCTACATATCCTAAAAATTCTTAAAAATAAAATAAATAGAAATTAAAAAAAAAGACAACAATTATTTCCTCCAAATAATCACCACTAGTCAATCACACAAGCTTAAACCTTCATCACTCATCACTTGTTTTTTCTTTCTATTTCATTAGATTAATTAGCAATAAAAGAAATATGTTACATGCCAATATTGTGGTGGTGAAGGCACGAAGTGGATCGTTTGGACAACTAAGTCAAAAGTGAAAGAAGAAATAGGGACAATCTTGTAAGGGTGGACGGTGGTGCAACTGAATGACAACACACCTAGATAATGGTTCATCCAGGGGAAACAATGGCTAAGGGTTGAGGTAGAGTGGTAGCAGCTACCTTAAGGGGAAGAAGAAGGGGTGGTTGTGGTGACTTTAAGGGGAAGAAAAAAGGGCTCTCTTTTAGGGTTGTGAAAATGAAATGAAATGTGAAAGGGGGAGGGGGTACCGCGTTGTTGTGTTGGTGTGCGTATGAGAGATGTAATAAGAGAGTGTTTTTTTTTTTCAAAAAAAGAAAATGTAAGCTAAATAGGCCAACCCATGCCTAACCTAACTCTAACGTGCTTAACTCATGATTTATATTGGCTGGGTCAAATTGACCCAATTTTACATAAGCTCAAATTTTATTGACTCAACCCTATTTTAGTAGGTCGAGCTTGGTTGGATTGCGGATTCTATCTACTTTGATGGCTCCACCTACCATATAACACACATTATTGGTTTATAGATATATCTCTAGATCTATACTGTTTGGATCACACCACATAACTAGGTGCGCTATGCGTCATAGTTATCATTGTGAATACCATATTTTGTCCGAGGTACCAAAAAAAAAAAGAGAGAGGGAAAAGGAAAGAAAGCTAGCCCATTTACTTTTTGGAATAAGAGAATAGCCCAATTTTGAAATATTTTAACAAAAAATAAAAAATAAAAATAATAAAAATCAAAAATCAAATCAGAATAAATAAAAACAAATTTGGGCAAATCTCTTAATTTTGGCATTTGTATCCAAATCAAATCAAATCCGCCAATCATCATTAAGGTCAAATTTTCTATTGGAATCAATCAAATTTAATGACAATTGATGCCTTCAACACTTATAAATAGATCAAATATTGAGAGGTAAGGGGGCTGGTTTTTTTGAGGGAGAGTAACAACTGCAGACACTAGGAGCAAAGTCGTGATTGTGTGCAAGGGACATTGAAAGGAAAAGGAAAAGACTAAAGCTAGAATTGCAGTCCATTTTTGGTTTCAAATTGTTCATTCATTTAGGCGCAATTGCTGGTATATATCTTTAACCCTTTGTTTTTGCGCACATGCTCTCCTTCTTGCTCGTTTATGGGTCTATCTCGTTTAATTCTACACTACACTTTTTGTTTGGAAATTCTCACAAATTGTCTTCACCCTCTTGATTCATAACATAACCAGAATCTCATTATTATTTGCCCAAACCTGCAACCTCCATTGTTCACGTCACAGCCTCCTCACCAAATCTCTATACCCACGCCGATGTTGAAGCCAAAGTCAAAAAGCAGATCGCTACCATCTAGTTTTGGAACGTCCAAATCAGTAGTCCCAGCTTGTGACTACTTTTGGGTTTGGTAGTGCTAATGATGTGGTGCGTCTATGGTGCATTGCCATTGTGTTGAAACACTTGTGTGACCCCTTTTTTTTCTTCTTTTCTTTTTTTAATGTTTTGTTGCTTTTTTTAAAAAAACAAAAAATAAAAAACAAAACAAAACGTTGGTTTCTTTTTTTTATCTTGAGCGTTACTTTTTTCTTTCTTTTTATTTCTTTTTTTATTTTTTGGCTTTTAATTTTATTTTCTATTTATTTATTTTTTTAATACAAAATAAGCTCTCTCTTTTCTCAAATAATAAAAGTTTTTATCTTTAAAATTCATGCAACGATCTCTAACATTGCTGTATGGCTTGGTCATCCTCAAGGGTTATGAGAATTGTAAGGGCTTATTGTATAGCTCACGTTATCTTGAACCCCTGTGCAAGAGTGGATTTGTTTTCTTTCCTTTTTTTTCAAATAAAATCTTTCATAAATAAAATCAATTCAATCCACAATTATTTTCTACAAGAACTACGTGATTTTGAATTTCTCATTACACCAAAAGATACGTAGGAGCGGATAATCTCTATCAAATCAAAAATTAAATTTTTTTAAATTTGCTTCAATTTTAATTCCTTAAATAATTGTAACATTAATTTCACTTATTTTTTCGTTTGTAAATAATTGTTATATCAATTTCTATTTTTTTTGTAAATAATCATAATATTAATTTTACTTTCCTTTTCTTTTGTGAAAAATTTATATTAATCTTGTTTTTTTTGTGGAATAGTTATCATATCAATTTTTCTTCTCTCATTTTGTAAATAGTTATCACATTAATTATATTTCTTTCTTTTGTAAATAATTTCTTCCATTTTTTGTTATATTTTCAAAGGAAAAAAATAAATATTATTATAGTTACCAATTAATTTGCATAATAAGCTCTAGGGTAACCGTTGCAAAGTGGATGTATTAGGGGTGCAGTGGGATTAAGTTTCTACCCTTTCCTATGCATAATTGGACTCCCGAATCCAATCTTTTTAAAGACTAGTGTTTGCAAAATTAAAAGATTTTTCCGATTTTTTTTTCCATAAATAAAAATTGGTAGCGACTCCATTGAATTATTTTCAATAATTTTTGTTGCCTCTTGTCGCGGCGCTCTCCGGGCACATTGTGATAGTTTGGCGACTTCACTGGAGATGGTTAGAGAGTCAAGCCTATTAGAGTAAATCATGCAAATTATATAACTAAAATACTATTTATTTTCCCCTTTTCTTGTTGCTTTTCTTTTTTTTTTTTTTTTTGAGTTGTAAATAATTATTTTTGTACACAATTTTTATTTCTATGTGTTTATTTTATTTGTAATTATTTCTCACTTAGACCTTAGGATAGTAGATTTACTTGTCTTTTCTATATTTTGTATATATCTCAAACCTTAGAGTAGTTGATATACTGTGTATATGTGTGTTCTTGGTCTTTTGCAGGTTTCATGTTTAGTTTTAGCGTTAAAAGGTTTGTATGCTCCCTTCACACACCTCACTATCACTTACCTCATACATTAATTGGGCTCTATACCCGAGCCTTGGAAATCCATAGGAGTAGAAGGGATTTTGACGAGGTTATTGTGAAGCTCATGCTTTCCTAACAGTCATTGATTTTCTTGCTCAGATTTGCTATCGGAATTGTGAGCCTGCGCATTGTGACTCTTAAGTCCCTGTGGTTGTGCTCACAAAACTAGGTCCTTATTTTTTAAATAAGGTCAATCTGGGAACCATAACTTATAGGGGTCTAGATCTGTCCAAAAAATCGTGCACAATAGAACAAACTAGAGGACTATCCAATTAGGGTTCAAGCCTCAAAAGTACCCAACCACTAGGTCTCGCCCTATTAGGACAAAAGGGAACTTCTTTCCTTTTCCCTTAAATTACATCATCCAACATTTAGTCATCTGCATTGTGCATATTTATGATACGTCATCATGCATTTTCTTAACATGTCATCATCCTTTTCTTGCTATTTATATATAATCATCATGCATACCATCCAATATCTCATCATGATGCATCACATATATTTACATTTTTTCTTCTTTCTTCTCTTCCCTGATATTTCATTCAAATCCACAAAAGGGGATAGCGGTGACACCATATTTGATAGCAAGTGATGGAAGAAGTACGACATGCTAGCAATATCACCGATAGGAAGAGGAAACCCAGTGTAGCCATAAATATTAGCTCACTGGAAAATCTAAGATAGTTGAGTCAATCACTCCCTTTTGAAGAAAAGAAGGCTTTTACCAAGAAATATGGGGCTATCTTGGATTTGCTTTTCATTCCAGTCAAGACCTCTGCTCTCAATGTCTTGGCTCAATATTGGAGCCCGGCCTTGAGATGCTTCGAGTTGCCGAATATTGATATTACACCCACCATTGAGGAGTACGCATGTATGTTGAAGTTACCAATGAGAAGAGACTCCACAGTGTACTTATGCATGGAGGAGTATTTGTCTGAGATGAAAGTAATCGAGCAATATGGGGAGCTATTAGGGGTACCTATGACTCGAATTAGACTAACAGGGCATACAGACTCTCGGGGGCTGACCAAAGCATTTGTGGAAGCACATTTGAGAGAGTTAGGGCATTTACAAGAATGGAAAGTCTTCGCAAGGGTGTTAGCACTTGCCATCTACGGGTTGGTGATATTTCCGTCTGCACTTGACATGGTGGATCAAGCTGCCATGGATGTCTTCTTTGCGGTGGAAAAGAAAAAGAGGAACTCGGTACCTACTGTGTTGGTTGAGACATTCCTGACCTTAGATTTCTGCCAGCGAAAGTCAAAGGGGAAGCTTCAATGCTGCGTACACCTGTTGTATGTATGGGTTATCACACACATGTATACTGGCAATCACCTCAAAAGTACATCAGAGCCATTGGGAAGCTTTCATCGGATCCCAACAAAGTCAAGAGATGAAGATGAATGGAGGGTTGAATTTGATAACATTGACACAAAGGCATTCAAATGGGTATGCCCATGGTATGGACGTGAACAAGGAGATATCATCTACAGCTGCGGAAAATTTCCTAACATACCCGTCATGGGTCTAAGGGGGTGTGTAGCTTACACACCAGTAATAGTACTCAAGCAGCTTTGCTGGACGCAAAGGAAGCCACAAGAAGAACGATTGGGTGGATTATGCTTCTGGTATAAAGATGGAGAACACACTCAGCTTTTATCAAGAGATATTAAGGAAGCATGGACAGATATCCGAATGGCAGGACGAGCAGAGTTAGGAAAACCACTTGTAATTGACTCTGCAGACTACGTTGTATGGAGAAAAGCAAGAAGGGTGCTACAGACCGTCCCTAAGAAAGTCATAGAAAAGAAAAACAATTCTTGCCCAACATCTTCAACAGCTGAATAGTTGGAGGTTTTGCGAGCTCAAATTCAACTTTTAGAGCAACAAAAGCAAATCGCAAAGTTAGAAGCCATTATTGCTCGAAGCAAGTGTGAGAAAAAGGCAAAATTGGTTGAACATCTGAAAGACGAACTGGCTAATGCCCCTATAAAAGTTCCTGCAGCACTCACAAGAATGATTCAAAGCCTTGAAGGTAATTTACAAATCCTTACAAGAAAAAGGAATGAATTAACCGAAGAAATTAAGCGACAAGAAATAGTCAACGAGAAGCTAATAGTGGAAGTCAATTGGCAGAGACAAGCAAGAGAAGAGCTGATAATTGAAGTGCATAAACAGAAGCAAGAGAAGCGCAAGTTAGAGCATAAACTGGAAGAATTGACTGCGCTTTTAGCACAAGTGAAAAGTGATCGTGATCATGGATGGGCTTCATCCATGCAATACCGAGATATGCTCATCCAAACAGCAAGTATCGAAAAATTTTGGAAGGCCCAAGCATTAGAATGGGAAGCACAAAATGAAGCTTTGAAAGAAAGACATGCAAGAATAGTTGATGAGCTAAATCGCCACATCCCAAACTTCATTTACCATTTCGAAAAAGCAGAAGAAGAAATTTGGGCGAATCCTATGCTCCATCTTCCTCGTGGAATAAAAGATTTCATGAAGATGAGTAGAGGTCTTACAAGGGGGTTTAAGAGAAAGAGAACTAATCTTTTGATGTAATTGAGGGTTTTAGATTTTGCAAATTTATGATGTACTTGTACTTTCAGGAGAATTTTCGGAATAAAATAATGACTCAACTTGTTACTTTATCCTTTACACAAAACCCTCCCTTCTTAATTGTATTAATCGTACTCGCCTTATAGGATTTTTCTCTCGTTCTGTGCGGAATAAAAAGCAAAGGATTTCAAGAAGGGTTAAGATTATGATATTGCTAGGGTATCGTCGATAAAGTATATTGTGGAGGGAACGCTGCCGTATACTGTTTATCAACCAAAGACTCTATCTAATAGAGCATGATCCGCCATCATTGCTTTCGAATATGGGTGATACATTCCTTCCCCACACAAAAGATAAATAAATAAATAAAATCTCTTTGTCTTACTTCTTGTTGGAATAAGCAAGAATTTCCAAACATTGCTCCTCCAAAGAAGACTTCATCTAAACCTAGTAACTCATACGAGTTGTGATCCAAAGCCCCTCTAGAAGGCATGGCGAATGAAAGGAATCTGAGCCAAGAGATCGATAACTTGAAGGCCATGATGCTTGAACAAAGGGAGGAGTTCAGAAAGATTCTCGAGGTCATAATCAAAACCAAAGGGACTAGTGAAAACAATGATCCTCATGATCAGCCGGGGTATGAATCAAGGAATGACAATAACCTTGAAGTGGAGAAGGAAGCGGAATGATTGAAACTAAAGGAAGAACTGGAAAAGGAGATGCAAGCACAGTTCCAGATGCTCCAAGGGCCTAACCCATACGGCTCTGTAAGCATTAATGACCTCTGTTTAGCACTAAGCGTCACTATCCCCAAAGACTTCAAAATGCCTGAGTTCATTAAGTTCGATGGTAGCACAAATCCTGTGATGCACCTGAGAATGTACTGCACCAAGATAGGGATGTAGTCTAAAGATGAGAACTTCATGATTAGCTTTTTCCCTAAAAGTTTGGATGGGGTTGCATGGGAGTGGTACATGTAGTTAGATCAGACTCAAATCAGGTATTGGGAAGATCTTGCCACAGCCTTCACCATTCAATACAAGTTTAATATGAATACTGCACTTACCAGAGACCAGCTGAAAAATTTGAGAAAGAAAGAGAAGGAGCCATTCAAAGAATACACCCAAAGGTGGAGAGCAATAGCAGCCCAGGTTATTCCCACTATGTCGGAGCAGGAGATGTGCTCTTATTTTATTTGCACTTTGGAAGGACCATTCTTCAAGAATATGTTGAGCACTCATGTCAGAGAATTCATTGACTTGGTGGATATTGGAGAAAGGATTAAGGCAAACATCCAAGAAGGCAAAATGGAGCCAACGACGAGTGAAATAAGTGAATCTCAATTTAAGAAGGGATAGGCACAAAAGAAAAAGGAAAACACTATCAACACCATACAATCACAACTGTCCCAACCCTACCAAGCCTCTTTTCAGCAAACTCACCGTCCATATCAACCCCCATACTTTCCATGTCCTTCACCATGCCTTACCCTCCTCAACCGTACCAAGTCAATAATGTTTCATACTCCCGACCTTATACACCATCCATACCTACACTTCACCAAATAGCTAACCCTCCCCTAACCCCATCACAAATGCCACCTAGAATCAATAACACCTCCAATCCATTAACCAAAGACCATCCCTTTCCCAACTTTCACATGAGTAATTCTAAGTTGTTTGAGCACTTGTGTGGTCAGAATTTGCTAACCCCATGCCCTGGGAAGACTTTCACGGCACATATCCTTGTTGGTATAATGCAAATCTTTCATGTGAATACCACTCCAACACTCCCGGGCATTCAATTGAAAATTGTTATGGCTTTAAACATGTTGTATGGTGCCTAATTGATACCAAGGCCATTCAATTGGAAGAAACAGAAAGGCCCAGCGTGAGGAGCAATCCATTTCCAAATCATGATGGAAGACAGGTAAATGTTATTTGTTGTTATAGCCACATGGGAGGAGAATTTGGGGACATCAAACTCCCAATGAAACGCATCTTGGAAGAGTTAAAGTCAGCGGGATATTAGATGAATGCTGAAAGAAAAGAAGGAAAAAGGATTCTGAAAGAAGATGAGGAAGGATTACTCTGCGAATGCCTCAGAGTCGAGAAGAAACATTATATCGAAGACTGTCCTGAACTCAAATGCTTTGTTAAAAGAATGATCAAATTGGGTGTGCTTGCGGTACCTAAGATAGTTAAGGAGTAGAATGTTAACACAATTTGTCCAACACCTCCCGGCTTTAAGATCTCTCCTCGAAGGGCGGCACTCGTCTTCAAGGTACCCAAGCCGTTTCCTTACCAAAGTGATCATGTGGTACCATGGAGATATGTGACAATGATGGAACCAAATATTGAAGCAAGTCATAGCCCTGCAAAGATTGAGGCAACAATTCTTGTTCGAGAGTCACGACCTATCTTCCAAGTGTCAAGTCAATCCCATCACACCGATCCTACTCTCCCTGAGAGGCATGGAGCTGTTGTGAAAGATGATACTGGGACAAGCCTCGACCTTAAGGTGACCGAATCAGAAACAAACATTGTAGGAATAAGAGGGGTAACCCGAAGTGGCAAGTGTTATACTCCCGAGAGGCTCCAGAGGGTGCCTAGAACAATAAAACCATCTGAAGACCACAAGAAAAAGAGCCAAGAGGATGAAGGAGAAGAATTCTTGAAGATCATGAAGCAGAGTGAGTACGATGTGGTGGAACAGTTAAAGAAGATGCCGGCAAAAATTTCTTTGTTCTCACTAATTATGAGTTCTGAAGCTCATCGTGATGCTCTTAAGAGAGTGTTGGATCAGTCTTATGTGAACAAAGATATAACTCCTAAAAAGGTCAAGGGAATTGTAGGTGCAATCAAAGCTAGGAACTCAATAACTTTTACCGAGAACGAGATGAGTCCTAATAGCACATCAGGTCGCCCAAAGGCTCTACACATCACTCTGAAGTGCCAAGGCTATGTCATCGCGAAGGTGCTGATAGATGGGGGATCCGCTTTTAATGTGCTTCCTTATTCCACCATACAACAATTGCCCGTTGATCCAGTTACAATAGAGCCAAGTGACATAATTCTGAAAGCGTTCGATGGCACTCAAAGGGAAATAATGGGAAATATCAGTTCGCAGCTGGAAATAGGACCAATCACTTTTTTGATAGAATTCCAAGTACTGGATATTGAGCTGGGATACATTATGTTATTAGGAAGGCCATGGATTCATGAAGTTGGGGCCGTTCCATTTATCGTGCATCAAAGGGTGAAATTTGTAGCCGAAGGGAAGCTAATCACTATTAAAGGAAAGGAGGAGTTATTGATGTCTAAAACAATCATAGTTCCTTACATTGATTGTGTTGAAGGCTCCCTTGAAGTCTTTTTCCAAAACTTAGATATAGCAGAGCCAAAGGAACAGATTAGCAATGTGAATCAAGTTGTTGCTCAAATGATGATCAAAAGTGGATTTCAACAAGGAAAAGGGCTAGGAAGTCAACTACAAGGGATCAAACACCCCATTGTGTTGCCCGATGACCCAGGAAAGCTTGGCCTAGGATACAAAGTAGGTGAAGAAGAGCAATCGCCCTGGTTCGATGCAAGGAAGATTTCGCACATCAAAGAAACATTCCTTATGGCTGCAGAAGTTATGGCACTAGAACTGGGTGAAATAGTTAATACCCTGAGAAATACTAGGGAGAATTCATTGCTTATCCACCCGAGTGATAAGGCAGAAGATTTGAACAACTGGGAATCCGAACCTTTAAATGATTTGTTGTATTTTGAGTAATGGATGCTTTTATCTTTTCATTTTGTATTTCAAATTTTATCAGATAATGGAATAATTATGCATGGTTTTCCCCTCTTTTGTCTCCTTTTCTTTCCTCTCTTTCCATTCAAGATGCACTCTTTCAAATTTATTCATTCCTAGTCTCATCTCAATTCCAGGGATTCTTCCTTTTGGGGATCTCCTTCCCATACGAATGATTGTGATAAACCATTAATTAATTCTTGCGTTACAACGGACTTGAATAAGGATGAACAAGACGAAGATCCCGACTTGTACCAACAATTTGCCAAAATGATAGATTCGTTAGAAAAAGGGATAAATCCACATGATGAGGTTGTTGAAATAATAAACCTGGGAATTGACGAGGAAAAGAAAGAACTGAAAATAGTTGATAATCCAGAAAAAGAAGAAATGATTGCACTATTCAAAGAGTACATGGACGTTTTTGCTTGGTCGTATAAAGATATGCCCGGCTTGGACCCAGACATAGTGGCCTACAAAATCCCATTACTTGAGGGGATGCAACCTAAACAACAAAGGCTGCGAAGGTTGAGCCCTGAAATGTCACTTAAGATCAAAGATGAAATTACAAAGCAACTTGATACTGGCTTCTTAGAGGTGCCACTCTATCCAAATTGGATAGCAAATATAGTGCCTGTGCCCAAAAGAGATGGAAAAGTTAGAATGTGCATGGATTATCGAGACCTTAATAAAGCCAGCCCAAAAGACAACTTCTCGCTACCTCACATAGACATTCTGGTTGATAATACTGCCAAAAGTCACCGATTCTCCTTTATGGATGGATATTCTGGCTATAATCAGATCCTCATGGCAGATAAAGATAAAGAAAAAACATCTTTCATCACTCAATGGGGAGTGTTTTGCTATAGAGTGATGCCTTTTGGATTGAAGAACGCTGGAGCCACCTATCAGCGAGCGATGGTTACGCTATTCTATGACATGATCCACAAAGAACTAGAGGTCTATGTTGACAACATGGTAGCCAAGTCACAAGAGGGTGAGAGTCATGTTGCCGTGCTCAGAAAATTATTTGAAAGGTTGAGAACTTACAAGCTGAGTTTAAACCCAACAAAGTGCACTTTTGGGGCATCTTCAGGAAAGTTATTGGGATTCATTGTTAGCAAGAAGGGTATCGAAGTGAATCCTGATAAAGTTAAAGCCATCCAAAACATGCCAGCACCCAAGACAGAGAAGGAGGTTCGCAGTTTCTTGGGACGTTTGAACTACATAGCAAGGTTCATCTCTAACTTGACCCATACATGCGAACCAATCTTCAAGCTATTGAGGAAAGATAGTCTCAGCAAGTAGGATGATAGATGTCAAGAAGCCTTTGATAAAATCAAGAAGTATCTAATGAGTTCACCCCTTTTGGTCCCACCAACACCAGAGCAACTACTCATTCTATACCTTACGGTGTTGCATGGGTCCATGGGTGTTATGTTAGGTCAACATGATGAGACTGGTAGGAAAGAGTGAACAATTTACTATTTGAGCAAGAAATTCAATGATTGTGAATCTCGATATCTGGCTATTGAGAAGACCTGTTGTGCACTCGTGTGGACTGCAAGAAGATTGCGACAATACATGTTGTACTACACAACTTGGCTAATATCTCGAATGGATCCCTTAGAATATATCTTTGAAAGTCCACATATTTCCATGAGAATGTCTAAATGGCAAGTGGCTCTGGCAGAATTTGACATTAAGTATGTGACTAGAAAGTTAGTAAAAGGGAGTATTATAGCTAATCACCTGGCCGAAAATCCACTTGAAGAATATCAGTCAATGAAAGTTGAATTTCTGGATGAAGATATCCTGGCAGTCGTGGAGGATAAGAGTGAAAACAATGAAGAGGAAGGCTTGATGTAGAAGATGTACTTCGATGGTGCAGTGAACATCCATGGGAATGGGGTTGGAGCAGTTCTGGTGTCGCCTAGCGGTAAACAATTCCCAATTGCTGTTAAATTGGCATTTGACTGCACTAACAACATGGCCGAATATGAAGCCTGTATAACCGGCCTAAAAGCGGCAATATCTCTTGGTGTGAGATACCTAGATGTCTATGGTGATTCGGCGCTCATCATTTATCAAGTTAATGGGGATTGGCGAGCCAAGAAACATAGACTGATGTCGTATTATGAACATGTGATTAGTCTGGCAAAGGAATTCGAAGAAATCACCTTCAACTATTTGACACGTGACAAAAATCACTTTGCAGATGCACTCGCCACTTTGGCTGTCATGACTAAACTCGATTTAGCGGTGGAGGTTCGGCCTTTACAGGTCGTTGTTAGAAGAGAACCAGCATATTGCTTAAACATCGAAGAAGAGCCTGATAGTCGACTATGGTTCCATGACATCAAACAATTCATTAAGGCAAAGGAGTACCCAACTGGGGCAAATGAGAATGATAGGAGAACGCTCCGTCGGCTAGCAATGTCATTCTTCCTCACTGGTGATGTATTATACAAAAGGAACTATGATGCATTGATGCCACAGAAGCTCGCACTATCATATCAGAGGTCCATGAGGGTATTTGTGGGACTCATGCTAATGGGCACACACTATCCCGACAGATCTTAAGGCACGGGTACTATTGGCTTACAATGGAAAAAGATTGTGTTGAGTTCATCAAAAGATGCCATAAATGCCAAATCTATGCTGATCGCATTAACTCTCCTCCAGTCCCTTTACACAACCTTACATCATCGTGGCCATTTGCAATGTGGGGCATCGATGTTATTCGCCCAATTAACCCTAAGGCCTCTAATGGGCATTGATTCATCTTAGTGGCTATTGACTACTTCACTAAATGGGTAGAAGCTGCCTCATATGCCACTGTAACACAAAAGGTGGTAGTGAAGTTCCTAAAAATAACATCATTTGTAGGTATAGATTACCCGAGAGGATCATTACAGATAATGCCTCCAATTTCAATAGTGTAGAGGTGCGAAGATTGTGCGAACAATTCAGGATCAATCACCACAATTCGGCTTCTTATCGGCCAAAAATGAATAGGGCAGTGGAAGCTGCAAATAAAAATATTAAGAAGATCCTAGGAAAAATGGTGGTCACGTATAAAGATTGGAGTGACAGGCTACCTTATGCATTACATGCATACCGTACTTCGGTAAGATTCTCAACTGGGGCAACTCCATACTCATTATGTATGGAATGGAAGCAGTGACGCTAGTAGAGGTAGAGATCCCGTCCTTAAAGGTCTTGGTGGAAGCTGAATTAGAAGAAAATGAGTGGATCAAAACGAGATATGAGCAATTGAATATGATTAATGAAAAACGATTGGATGCAATCTGTCATGGATGGTTGTACCAAAAGAGGATGGCTAGGGCATTCAATAAGAACATTCGTCCACGAACATTTCAGCCAGGTGATCTTGTTTTAAAAAGGATATTGCCAAATCAGGAAGATACTAGAGGCAAATGGTCACCTGCATATGAGGGCCCATACATTGTTAAGGACGCATTCTCTAGGGGAGCATTGATCTTAACTAACATGGAAAGCCAAGTGCTTCCCAAGCCAATCAACTCAGATGCTGTGAAGAAATATTTCACATAAAGAAAAGCTCGCTAGATTGAAAACCCGAAAGAGCAGTCTAGGCAAAAGATAGAGCACAAAAAAAAAAAAGAAGCTCGTTAGATTGAAAACCTGAAGGGGCAGTCTAGGCAAAAGTTAGAGCACAAAAAAAAAAGAGGGAGGCTCGCTAGATTGAAAACCTGAAAGGGCGATCTAGGCAAAAGTTATAGCAACAAAATATCTGCTAGGTTGAAAACCCAAAAGGGCGACCTAAACAACAAGATATCAGCTCAAAACCCAAGCAAAGTACGAGAAGCCAAAGATGACATTAAACTGGGGCAATTTAATGGATGGAAGATAGGAGAAAGAATCGGTGAATTGAGGCAAACATTGGCACATGTCAAAGGATTACATACTTGGCTTGAAAATGCAAGTCCAGTGTAACCAAAGAATCAGTGAAATGGGTTAATCATATGAAATCTGCATTGCAATCCTCCTAATATTTTGTATCTTATCTATTTCTTCATGACTATCTATGGTTTTTAATGCTTTCTAGATACAATAAATTTGTCTTATTCTACCGTCTTTTTTGTCACTCATTTTTCTCTTTTCTCTTTCCATATTCTTTATCCCCATCATCAAAGAGTACATTCTGTTCTTCCTATTCTCTTCTAAACCATGCATAATTAGAACATTATATTTGAAATACAATGAAAATGATATCTATAGACAGGGCTTAGATACTACAAGACAATTCAATATCGGATTCAAAAGCAGTAACGCAATGAGGAAAGTTGGAAAAAAAGAAAAAGAAGAAGAAGGAAAAAAGAAAAAAGAGAGAGAATAGAAAAGAAGAAGAAGAAGAAGAAAGCAAGAAAGAAAGAAGGAAAGGGTTTACTAGATCAAAAACCAAAAGTGGCTAGTTGAGCAAAAATTAATGTGAAGGTTACAGATTTTGAAACAAAGATCAAGAGAGGGGGACGAAGCCAAATCATACAAAAAGCTTCAAAGTAAAAGCTCATGTGGTGGATTCATGAAACTAGAGGGCTTATTATGGATTAGATGCAGAATTTCCCAGAACAGCAATGTTTGGAAACAACAAACTGGGGCAATTTTTTTAGTGTACAAATTTTCAATTTCATTTTTCAATTCTCCAAAACTGCATCTTCAATTTTAAATATATTTCAATTATGCTTGCATCTTCAAATTCAATTTCAAATTTATTTCAATTTTGCAAAGCTGCATTCTCAATTTCAATTTTTCATATCTACATCAAATTCAATTTCAAATCTATTTCGATTTTGTCTGCATCTTCAATTCATCTTCAATTCAATTTCAAATCTATTTCAATTATGCTTGCATCTTTAAATTCAATTTCAAATCTATTTCAATTCTGCAAAGCTGCATTGTCAATTTCAATTTTTCATATCTGCATCTTCAATTCAATTTCAAATCTATTTCAATTCTGTCTGCATCTTCAAATCCAATTCAATTTCAAATCTATTTCAATTATTCTTGCATCTTCAAATTCAATTTTAAATCTATTTCAATTCTGCAAAGCTGCTTTTCAATTTCAATTTCAAATCTATTTCAACTCTACAAGTTGCATTTTCCAAATCTATTTCAATTCTGTAAAGCTACATTTTCAATTTCAATTACAAATCTATTTCAATCCTGTAAAGTTGCATTTTCAAGTTTAATTTCAATTTCAAATCTATTTCAATTTTGCAAAGTTGCATTTTCAATCTTTCATATTTGCATCTTCAAATTTAATTCAATTTTAAATCTATTTCAATTCTGTCTGCATCTTCAAATTCAATGTCAAATCTATTTTAATTATGCAAAGTTGCATTCTCAATTTCAATTTTTCATATCTGCATCTTCAATTCAATTTCAAATCTATTTTAATTCTGCAAAAATGCTTTTCAATTTTAGTTTTAAATCTATTTCAACTCTACAAGTTGCATTTTCTAAATCTATTTCAATTCGTAAAGCTACATTTTCAATTTCAAGTCTATTTCAATTCTACAAAGTTGCATTTTCAATTTCAATTTCAATTTCAAATCTATTTCAATTTTGCAAAGCTGCATTTTCAATCTTTCATTTTTGCATCTTCAAATTCAATTCAATTTCAAATCTATTTCAATTCTGCGAAGTTGCATTCTCAATTTCAATTTTTTATATCTGCATCTTCAATTCAATTTCAAATCTATTTTAATTCTGCAAAATTGCATTCTCAATTTCAATTTTTCATATCTACATCTTCAAGTTCAATTCAATTTCAAAATCTATGATTCAATTTCAAATCTATTTCAATTCTGCAGTGCTGTATTCTCAATTTTAATTTTTTATAACTGCAGCTTCAAATTCAATCTCACTTTCAAATTATGCAAGACTACATTTCATTCGTATGGCTACATTTCATTTTTCATTTTGCAAAGCTGCATTTCATTCACATGGCCACTAAGCTACATTGCATTTGCATTGTTGCATTTCATTTTCACAAGCATCTGCCCCCTATCATCTTCCTTGCTCGGACAAAAATATATGTTCATATCTTTACTAGTTCTTTACTATGAAAATATCAAAACCTACGGTTTTATATTTTCTAGTAAGAAAAAGTAAAGAGGAGCAACTGCGAATACTATATTTTGTCCAAAGTACCAAAAAAAAAAGAGAGAGGGAAAAGGAAAGAAAGCTGGCCCATTTACTTTTTGGAATAAGAGAATAGCCCAATTTTGAAATGTTTTAACAAAAAATAAAAAATAATAAAATAATAAAATAATAAATAATAAAAAAATAATAAAAATAAAAAATCAAATCAGAATAAATAAAAAAAATTTGGGCAAATCTCTTAATTTTGGCATTTGTATCCAAATCAGATCAAATCCACCAATCATCATTAAGGTCAAATTTTCTATTAGAATCAATCAAATTTAATGACAATTGATGCCTTCAACACTTATAAAAAGATCAAATATTGAGAGGTGAGGAGGCTGGTTTTTTTGAGGGAGAGTAACAACTACAGACACTAGGAGCAAAGTCGTGATTGTGTGCAAGGGACATTGAAAGGAAAAGGAGAAGACTAAAGCTAGAATTGCAGTCCATTTTTGGTTTCAAATTGTTCATTCATTTAGGCGCAATTGCTGGTATATATCTTTAACCCTTTGTTTTTGCGCACATGCTCTCCTTCCTGCTCGTTTATCGGTTTATCTCGTTTAATTCTACACTACACTTTTTGTTTGGAAATTCTCACAATACAATAGCATATTCATAGCATCGCCATTAATACCACCTTGTCACCACTTCTTACTCTCTGTTAACGATCCTTGCACCCATAGCCTTCCGTTACCACCACAAATTGTCTTCACCCTCTTGATTCATAACATAACCAGAATCTCATTATTATTTGCCCAAACCTGCAACCTCCATTGTTCACGTCACAGCCTCCTCACCAAATCTCTATACCCACGCCGATGTTGAAGCCAAAGTCAAAAAGCAAATCGCTACCATCTAGTTTTCGAACGTCCAAATCAGTAGTCCCAGCTTGTGACTACTTTTGGGTTTGGTAGTGCTAATGATGTGGTGCGTCTATGATGCATCGCCATTGTGCTGAAACACTTGTGTGTCCCCTTTTTTTATCTTCTTTTCTTTTTTTAATGTTTTGTTGCTTTTTTTTTAAAACAAAAAATAAAAAACAAAACAAAACGTCGGTTTCTTTTTCTTATCTTGAGCGTTACTTTTTTCTTTCTTTTTATTTCTTTTTTTATTTTTTGGCTTTTAATTTTATTTTGTATTTATTTATTTTTTTAATACAAAATAAGCTCTCTCTTTTCTCAAATAATAAAAGTTTTTATCTTTAAAATTTATGCAACAATCTCTAACATTAATGTATGGCTTGGTCATCCTCAAGGGTTATGAGAATTGTAAGGGTTCATTGTATAGCTCACGTTATCCTAAACCCTGTGCAAGAGTGGATTTGTTTTCTTTTTTTTTTTCAAATAAAATCTTTTCATAAATAAAATCAATTCAATTCACAATTATTTTCTACAAGAACTACGTGATTTTGAATTCCTCATTGCACTAGAGGATATGTAGGAGCAGATAATCTCCGTCAAATCAAAAATTAAATTTTCTTAAATTTGGTTCAATTTTAATTCCTTAAATAATTATAACATTAATTTCACTTCCTTTTTCATTTGTAAATAATTATTATATCAATTTCTTTTTTTTTGTAAATAATCAGAATATTAATTTTACTTTCCTTTTCTTTTGTGAATAATTTATATTAATCTTGTTTTTTTGTGGAATAGTTATCATATCAATTTTTCTTTTCTCTCATTTTGTAAATAGTTATCACATTAATTATATTTCTTTCTTTTGTAAATAATTTCTTCCATTTTTTGTTATATTTTCAAAGGGGAAAAATAAATATTATTATAGCTACCAATTAATTTGCATAATAAGTTCTAGGATAACCGTTGCAAAATAGATGTATTAGGCGTGCAGTGAGATTAAGTTTCTACCCTTCCCTATGCATAATTGGACTCCCGAATCCAATCTCTTTAAAGATTAGTATTTGCAAAATTAAAAGATTTTTCTAATTTTTTTCCATAAATAAAAATTGGTGGCAACTTCATTGAATTATTTTCAATAATTTTTGTTGCCTCTTGTCGTGGCGCTCTCCGGACACGTTGTGATAATCATCATGTGCGGACGGCGCCCTCTTTTAAATCTCACATTGGAAAACTTAAATGGCTTGTTCTCAAAGATTCGGACAAAGATTTTTGTGGCTGTGTAGCATTTCATTTCTCTTTCATCAAAGGACGATTTGATGTCAAAGCGGGTGGTGAATAATTTAGAAAATCTAGCGTCGAGGACAACTGCTAAATTGACTGGGCGTTTTAGCGTAATGCCCATACGAAGAGGCACGTAACTACGGCACTTTTAGTCAAATTGGACACACGTGTAACTCAGAAATTTTCAACTTGCATTTACGTATGTGTACCCGTTCGTGTCCCCTCCATTCCACACTATGGACAAACGTCAAATGCAATTATTTGTTCCCCTTAATGGTCACTTATGGTTCATGGAGTTATGATTACATGGGGCATTAATTTCACAACTATAACGGTAGGCATCTAAGCATATGGTATTTTTAAATCAACAACCTTGTACCTTTCTTCTTTTTCTAAAAAATATTCAATGATGCATATGCTTTTGTGCAGCTTTTATTTCTTGTTTTTTATTCCCTTGGCTTCTATAGTTTACTTTCTCTTTACTCTTCAGTGTGCATTGATTTTTAGTGTGTTTGGCTCTGCTTAATAATCTTCGCGGTTCTTGCTGTTTTCTTTCCCTTTTTCTTTTACATATTAGAGGTGGCAACCCAAATTCATTTTCTTAATTTGGTTAAATTTGTTAATTGTCGGTTTAAACTTTGAAATATTTGATGAGTTTGCTTCTCACCGATTTCCTCTCATCCTCGTTGTCAACTTGCTTGGAGTCAAGGTCGATATGATGGCATAAGGATGTAAATCTGATCTTCAATCACCTTTTGTTCTTCCTTCAAAGAAGATGCATGCAAAAAATCAAAGGCACTCATTGAAGAAGGATAACATTTTGAGGATGGACGGATATATAAGATGACATGCTAGATACATTGATTGATTGATTTAGATGTTAATACTGCCTTAAATTAAGGAAGCAATTAATCCGAGATGTCACCCAATAGCTAACCATCAAAATTCTAATTCCGTGTGTAGCTCTTAATTGTAGAATTTTCGCATTAAAAGTTGCAATCATTCAACAATAATGTTAAAGACATGTTTGGGATTAGAATATTTTAGGGATATAATCATTTTTTTTTTGTAAGTTGTCTTGGAGAGTTTTTTTATTTAATAAATAAAAGTTTAAGTGAATTTGGAAGAATGTTTGGGATTAGAATATTTCAGGGATATAATCGTTGTGTTTTTAAGTTGTCTTAGAGAGAGTTTTTCTTTTTTTTTTAAAAGAAAAAAAAAGTTTAAGTGAATTTGATACCGTTTATTTAATCAAATAAGGCACTTACATTCACGAGACTTGCATGATCACTCATCGAAGGAGTTCTTACATCAGTAGTGGAAATCAAACTCGTATCCATATGGAATATGAGATCGCTTTTTATCAACTGCGCCAACCCTCTTCGGCATCTTAGAGAATTTTTTATTCTAAGTTATTTTGAGCCCAAAACAAACTAATCCAAATATACACTAAACATAGGAATAATAATTCCTAATTTTGTATGAACTATTTCAAAGTAATTAATTTTTTTTAATGAAATTACTTATTCATCGGGTGTTTTGCTTCATTTTTCTACTACTATTAGTTCTATGTTCTTTTTATTTGAGACTCTTACAAATGTTTTTGTACTAAATAGTAGTTGTCATCATTTTAAAGGATCAAGATTAAGTTATTGGTATAGTGTTTAACACACTTGTACTACTTGATTCTATTATTGATTTAATTGTTGAATTACAATTATCTATAATACAGATTGTGTTAGATTTCTTAAAAATTGAAGTTAAATTTTTTTTAAAAAAATTGAACATTAATAAAAATGCAAGCAAATAGCTCTTAACTAAATATATAGTATATAAACATTAAAGTCAGCAGTAGGTTTTGCAAAAGAATTTACTAATAAAAAATTATTTACGCTTACATGGTATAATTCGACTCCAACACTATTTTAAATACCTTTATCCGTATTTAGATTTGCAATTCAAGTTGAACCATATTTAACCAAAATTTTCTATTTACATTCATCTTTATTTTAAGTCTACTGCTTTCTCAACTAGAGATAGGGAAAGTGGAGGAAGAGTTTGGTATCTGAGCTGAGGTGAACCTGCCTAACCTCTATCCATGCTATGGTATTCATAGAAGATGAGAGAGATACCTATTATTAATGTGAAGCACTTGCCAAAACATGGATAAGGGGTAAGAGATTGGTGGCCAGAATGATGGGAGGGGAATTTTCTCATGTATATAAAGAAATTGGCCTAAGCTAGTAGATAGGAAATTTACATCGATCAGAAGTCCCCAATCTCAAACTTTAAAAAAGTAAAAAGGTTAAGAAAAATATCTTTGATTGAGTGAAGAAGAGGGGGGGGATTGGAGGACCGAGAGATCAGATGGATCAAAATCCCTTTTTGTTGCTGAGAATTATGGAGTTTTTGTTTAGTCTGAATTATGAAATTTTTATATTTAGGTAATCGTATATTCGCATTTGATTAAGTAAACAAAAAGAGTTGGGAGAGAGAGGGGAGAATGCGGCAATGATTGGATCAACTGAGCTTTTATCCGACGGGATTGGGCCACAAATACTAAATGGGCTTCCGTAGCCTACAACTTCTGTTGGATGAGGCCGATGTAACTTGATATGGGCCTTCCGGGGCTCAACATCTCTTTTACCCGAGTTTGCTTCTTGCCGTTGCTGCTTCGTACTCGGGAGACCTCGCCTGGGAACCATAATTACTGTCATCGTGTGAAAGACCCGAATTTCCAGAGCGGCGCAAAATATACTTTGATAATGTTCAGGCGAAGCAGGTTCCTCTCTTTCCCTATGGTCATCGGGGCAGTTATGTAAGTTTCATAATCATTAATCTCTTTCCCAATATCTAATTCCGCTAATAATATACGTATACGTGCCCCAGTTTGCTTGGCATGCCACTTCATAATTAATTGATGGGCGATTTTCGCTACTATTATGTTATCTATCACATATAAGGGTAATTGGTTCTCAGTTTGATTTTGGGATACTGAAACTTCCCTAAGCACTATTTTTGTTTGGGGTATTGACATCTAAATCAAATCTGTTTTAAGATTTCGAATTCTCTCTAAGTGATTCATATAGTTTTACACGGAGAATTTGTATGGGTTATGCAGCATTGGTATTGTTTCTGGGAAGGCAATATTTGGAGCCCCACTTGATGAGTATTGGAAAAAGAAGCATCAAGAAGAGGCAGCCGCAGCAGCTGCCGAGGAGAACGACTCTACCTCAACTTAGTTCATAATCTTAGTCATATTTTTCTCATTCTCTTTGGACTAAAGACGGGGATTGAAAGACTAACATTTGAAGTTGCATTTGAATCTTGAACGAGTAACTGCATCAGCTTTGCTGGCAATGGTTGTTGAAGCACACTGCATTCCAGGTTACTGTTTCTCTTTGCAATGAGGAAGGCTTTTTTTCTCCACAATTTAATTTTCTATCGACCTATATTTATAGAAAATTAACTGTATAACTGTATAACTGTATTTGTCAGCTACCATTTACTAGCAATAATATTACTGCGATTGGCATCAATGTAAAACGTTAATGTTTCAATATATAGTGATAATGTTCCATGACTTTCTTAGACATATGCAGTTTTGGCACATTTAAACGCACGCTGATCTCCGCCACTGAAAATCGTTGAATGAAAGACTGAAACTATTTCCTCTTTGGATTCAATACATGATGTTAGTTCACCCAAGTCCTTACAATTACACTTGGACTTTTTCCAATAGCCAAATAAGATGTTGAACTGGAATTGACATTGGCGCTTGAACCTATTAGCACTTGGTGGGATGTTTTGATGACAGTATACGGCACAATTACAAGAAGACACCAACTTGTCTCTCACTTCAGTCTCATGCTTTGGTTTACTTAGCCCAGAGAATAACTCATCTTAGAGTGTATTTGTGAGTTTTGATTTTAGAGGGGATGAGAGGGAAGGGAAGGGGTTTGAGAAGTAGCGGTGAATCTATTTTACTCTTTAAACCCCTTCCCTTTCATTCTTTTCCCTCCAAATCAAAACTTACAAACATACTCTTAGGTGTTGATATCCATGGTCTTGTCAAAAAGAAACTGCTGCTGCAGTACTCACAATCAACTGGACACAATTCCCAACAAGCTTCCAGCACCTATCACCACAAACCACATCCACCCATCTTGGAACAGGATCCAAATTGAAGCTAACATGTCCAACACAATGACATTATTACTTGAATTTGATTCCAAACCAGCTTTGTGCATCTGAACAGAAGGCAAAGCTTCCAACAATTGCAGGAACAAAGCCTGACCCAGTTGGTGTAAACAGTTTGTCCACAAGCATTGAACTTGAACCCGCACTGGTTTGACCACCGCCCTTCTTGTTGATAGATTGGCAAGCCACGTAAACCTCCCTTAGACACAGCATGAGTGTAATAACCAAAGAATCTGAGAATTGGCCAGAGCATGTTGTTTTAGGAATTTGCTTCAAGCTATTGGGTACTTGATCCGAATCAGGTTGCAAGAATTCCTTCATATACCTGGATTCTGATGACAATCCCATTATAGTGTCTGCAGATTTGGACACTGCTTCAGCTCTACAAAGCAACGCACCCCCGAAGCTTATGTTACAGCCTGCGATTAAATTAAAACCGCTTGTATTATGGTTAGTTACTATGGTTGGTTAAAATCGTGTTTTCTGTTACAACTTGTATGTTAAAGTTGTGGTTTATTCTTACGAATTGTATCAGTGTAGTGAGCCTTTATATAAACCCATACATCAATGAGGTATTGCACTTTTTGCCATTCACTCATTTTCTCTATGTAATATGGTATCAGGAGTATACCTCTGAAGCTTCTACCATTATTTCTTGCTTTCACTTCTTTCTTCCCGGTTCTTGTTCCTGTTTCTGCCATGGCACAAGACACTACCTTCATTCCAAGCAAAAATTTGAATTTGTTGATGGGTCAATCCCTCCTCCTGCAGAAGATGCTGACCTAGCGTCAATATCTTCATGGCATTGTAACAATGATATCGCTAGTTCCTGGCTGTTGAATTCTATCTCTAAAGAAACCACAGCAAGTGTCATATATGCTAAGTTTGCAGCAGTAATTTGAAGTGATCTACAAGATAGATTCGAGCTTTCAAATGGACCTTGCATCTTTTAGTTGAAGAAGGCATTAATGAGCCTTTCTCAAGGCATCATGAATGTCACAGTATTATACAAAATTGAAGGGCCCTTGGGAGGAATTGATGGCTTTTCAAACTCCTTTTCTCATATCAGAGGTATCCAACCACAGAAGTTTTCGCCTCTACTGGCTCGGAGTTCATTAAACTCCTTTCCCATTGTTAGCTTACCTCACTACGTTACCACATTCACTGGAAATATAATTGAAGTGTCCAATTATTTGTACATTGAACCCCATCTGTCTAAACGATGTGTTAATTGAACCCCATATGTCTAAATGATGTGTTAATTCATGGGTACAAAAATCATTTTCAATAACTACGGAAAGTTGGAACATAAATGTTTTTCAAATCCATATTTTAGACATTTAGGGATTGATGTATAAATTATTCGGAATTTTAATTACACTTTTTTATAAATGTGATAGAAGATGTTCCTACCAAAGTTCAAACTTCAAAGTGTCCAATGGCTAGGTGAGAAGCCTGACTAATCGGAGTATTGGCGTTGATTTTCTAGTGCAAGGATATTGAAGCTACGCTGGAACATGCCTCAATGATCGAGAGGTAAAGAATATCTAGAGCCAATTAGTACGTTTGTTTAACTTGTGATGACGTAACCAATCTATAAATCATGAGCGAGCGATATAACTGATTGACAACTAATTATGAGAGTGTCATAAACATCAATCGATTACATGAAACACTTCGTACTTAGGGGACGAACCTTCGGGTCGGATGGGCCTGAGACCTTGCCCGATTCGGTCCAGAAGGTTCTGTGATTCATTATGTCTTATATACTACATCGGTCGATAAATTTAACGGAAATTTCTAGTAATTTGTACATCGGTCCCATGCTATTAGCACATGATTTCTCTGGTATATTTAGCAGTAATATAAGTGAAATTCTCGATTATTAATATACGATGCCCATGTGATAGTATTCAAGTTGGAAACTACCAATCATAGCTTATCAATCGCTTATATCTCTGCTTTTACCTCAATGGCGTTGAATAGCTTGGTTCATTCGTGATCATGGAAACTGGAAAGTTTCTTTATCGATCTGGGCCACGCAGCACAAACGAATTTAAGAAAAGAGAGACATGGATTGGAAAGTGACGAACCTAGAAGAATATTTTTAATGATGTCAAAAATTCAAAAGGCCGTTGCAGAACAATACATGAAGATACAGTGGCGTCTTATTCATTGTAACCAAAAAATACAAAAAATGTGGCGTCTCGTGTATGGAATTGCAAAAGCAAATTAGTTTGTTTGTGGGTTTCAAATTCTTTGGTAGAAGCAATAGTTAATCGTCATCCTGCTAGACCACACCAAGTCTTTGATAAATTCTTGATATTTTTAAAGGAGGTTATTGTTTTTGTTTCATCTAATGCTCAATACTTTAATTTTGTAAATATTTGTTTCTCATTTTAATAAAATTTTCAATAAAAAAATTGAGGTGTTGAACTTTTTAATGATACAGAGTACCATTTTTTTTTAAAAAAAAATTATGTAAACACTTCAGAATTTTTCTTAATTTTAATTCACAGCCAGTATTAAAAATTAAATTAACTATCTATCTACTTGTATTTTAAAGTTTTATATGATTTTTAATGTATGTATCTTTCAAGTATAAAAAATTGCATGTTTACCGCAGGAAACCCAAAAAATGCATGTTTACTTCAAATAACAGGACTATTTATATGTTTATTTTTTCAGAAGAAAGACACAATCCGCTGCCCCTTTCATTCGGTATGGTGTTGGCCTTTTTAACCAAAAACAATAGCTCAGGGTACGTTTATCATGAAACTTTCAAGAAAGGTCCAGTGATGGTCACTTAATTTTTAAGCATTGGATAAGAAAATTATACTTATAGTCTTATAGATTATTCTCTCTCTCTCTCTCTCTCTCTCTCTCTCTCTCTTTCTTTTTTGCTTGCAATCTAATGGTAGAGAAGAGAATGACCATCATTGGACCTTTCTTGAAAGATTCGACAAAAACAAACCCAATAGCTCAAGCTGTTGTCGCAGGTGCGGCAGGGGATAGCCATCGTATCATAATCGTCGCATTGGTAACTCGGAAATTATGCAACCAGGATGTTTCCTAGGATTGCAAACTACCTAGTAGAAGGTGGGTTTGCTGTGTTTGGTTGGACAATTTCGTACGTGTGCTTATTGCAGTAATTGATGCACATTTTAGTAAGATCTTTTGACACAAACTAATTTAAAGGTAGCAACAATTATCTTCTTAGAACATGCTAAAATTTCTCAAGCGGCTTAATCACTAACTGAGTAGAAGAGGGAAAAGAAAACAGCCTCCACAGTCTAAACTTTCCTTAAGGGTGTTCTTGTGAGATTTGATTTTGGAGGGGAAGGGAGAGAAGAAAAAAAGTTTGAAGATGGACTCACAACTACTCTTTCAAACTCCTTCCTTTTTTTCCTTCCAAAATAAAACTCACAAATATACACTAAATTCTCAGCCACAGCTTTACACCAATACGTGTCCATCGCTCTTACTCTTTAGAGAGAGACCTAGCCACCGCAAATTTGGCTGCATTTTGCAACTCAGTAAGACAAGTTCAGAACATGTGTCACATGGGTCAATATTGGCTAGGGGAGGTTATCGCTGTTATAATTTTGCATTGTGGAAATTCGGTTGAAGAATGCAAAGTCTATTGAGAGTGATAATATTGTTAGGGCACCAAATCAAGAAGAATTAAGAAATAAGATGATAACATAGAGCATAGAAATACAAGAATTTAAGTTAGTTTGGTAAATAAATTTCACTACGAAAAAAAAATAAAATAGGGAGGAATTTAGAAAATGTCTAAAGGAAAACTGATGAATTATACTATGATGTATGCTAATTAAAATATATTTTATAATGCAAAAATTAATGTAAAAATAATATCTTCATTGAAGTCAAGTACAACATTATTTCAAATTAAAAAATTCATCAATAGTAAAATTTACGTCAACTTTTTCAGCAATCCTACTATTTAAATACAATTGTGAAGTAAATATCATTAACTAGGGATGTGTACAGATACGGGTCAACCCGCAAAATCAATCAACCCAACCCAATCCGAGATAAAAAATCCGGTTTTGATCAGGTAAAACCCAATTAACTCGTCCAATCTCCGATTCGGATAACGGGTTTAAATTTTAAACTCGTTACCCGACCCATAGACCCGAATCCCCATTTATCCTTTTTTTTTATTATTTCTAATGAAGTGACTCAGCTGAGTCTTATACTCAAACAAAATAACAAATTATCAAATACTCATTACTCAAAATTAAAAAAAAAAAAAAAACCCTAACTTATCTTTCTTTTCTTTCCCCCTTCACTGTCACTACTCCCTTCTCAGGCTCTCCTCCACCCATCTTCAGTCAATCGGTCTTCTCTGTATCTCCCTCCACCATGACTTATGCCGCCGCATGCCGTCGAAGGAAGCTGTCCCCTGCACCGACTCAGTAACAGAGGAGTGAGGATGCCATCGTTTACATGCCTTCATCGTTAGATTCATTCAACCTAAGAAGGAAGCCAGTAGCCACCATCGAGAACTAGAAGGAAGCCACCGCCCAGTGCCCACCGTCGGTCAACCACGAAGAAAGGAAGCCACCACCTAGTGCCCACCGTCGGTCAGCCACAAAGAAAGGAAGCCACCCTCCAGCAAATCCCTCTACTGCCGAGAAGTGAGAACGAGAAGGAAGCCACCCTCTGTCTCCACAAATCCCTCTGCTGCCACGAATCCCCTTGCCGTGGAGAAGCCTTGATCAGTCTTCAGTCATTAGATATGAGATTCTGACCTGTGGCTCAGTGTGTAACTTTTGTTTGTTTTAGTGTTGGTTTTGATCTAAAAATTTAGTGTGATTCTAAGCTGATTTGAGAATTTAGTATGTGATTTTTCCTTGTATTAGTGTTGATTCTGATTTAAGAATTTAGTGTGTGATTTTGACCTAATATGAGTTGTTAGTGTTTAATTTTTATTTCTATTAGTGTTGACTTGTGATTCTGACCATAGTTTATTAATGTTTAATTTTTACTTATTGTAGTTGTAAGGTCTAAAAATTGAAATGATTTCATTGTCTTGTCAATGTTGTATTGCTATTGTCTTGTAAGGTCTATGACTTTGAGGAGAAGACAAATTGCTCAAGACTCAAGAGTTTGTGTTATCTTTTTCTTTCTATAGTTGGAACTTGGGAGCTGCTTTTATGTTTTATTAGTGTATTATATAATGGTTTTTGGATAATTGGATTAATGAATGTTGTCAGTTGTTATGCTATGGATGTGATTGTTATGCTATTGATTATTGTCATAATAGCTCTTTTGGATTGATGAATGTTGTTGGATTATTGATGTTGAGACTTGAGAGTAAATAACTTTTTTTCAGTGTTTACTTTCTCTAATTTTTAAGAAGCCTTTGGATTTGAATTGATTTTGATTTATATTAGTGTATAATTAGATACTTAGATTTATTGATGATTAATATTGTATAGTATATAGTATATAGTTAGATTTATTGATATTGTACAACAACTTAATGAGTTATTTACACTATTATAGGTTTGTAAATATCACAAAATGGGGTGTTTTTAATTTGTTTTTCACCCCCCCCCCCAAAAAAAAAACTGACCACCTACCCGAGTACCCGACCAATCCAATCTAAAAGTGTTTGGGTTGGGTTGGTTCGGGTTAGAGGGCAAAAAAGCTTAAACCCGACCCAATCCAACCCAAACATTTTTTATTAATTTGGGTTTTTTTTCCCCCTAAACCTGACTCTTGCACACCCCTATCACTAACTTAAGAATTGGTTTATATACAATTGATATAACCCTGATCTAACTAACTTGGCTAACTATCCACTAACTAAATAACTAATTAATTCTCACTTCTTATCTCTAATACTTCCCCTCAAGATGGGAAGAAAATGTTATGAACTCCCATGTTGGACAAGAAAGTTTTATACTGAAGATTGAATAAAGTTTTGCTGAGTTAGTCAAGTAGTTGATGAGTAGTAATTAGAATATGCACCAATCTTATCAGCCCTTGTTGCACCTTTTCCTGCAAAAAATAACAATCTATTTCTATGTGTTTAGTGCTCATGTAATGTTGGATTGGAGGCTATGTGAATGGCAAATTGATTGGCACAATAAACCGTTTAGGTGGCTACTGAAATACCAAAATCCTTGAGCAAGCTATGAAGTCGTGTCAACTCTTCCTGATGATGCCAATGATTTGTACTCAACCTTCGCGGAGCTTCTTTCAACTATCTATTATTTCTTTGATTTCCAGGAAATAAGGGAATGAACAATAAAAAGACACTGACCAGAGACTGATCTCCTGTTTTCTGGACACGTACCCTAATATGCATCAGCATATGCTCTCAGATTAATTGTTGATCTTGATGAAAATAATATGCCTTGACCAGGACTGGATTTAAGGTATCAAAGTAGATGGTGCACAGCTTTTAAATGAGTTGAGTATGGCCGAGACATACATTGACTAAGTTTGTTAACTGTAGCAGAGATGCCTGGTATGGATATTGTCAAATATAAGAGGCGGCATATCATCCTTCGATATATGTATTATTGGGCAAGGGATGACCTGCATCTGCTATCAATTTGAGGTTTGGATCCATTAGCAATGAAGCTGGTTTAGCACCAAGAAAACCAGTGTATTCTCGAAGAGACAAAAAATATTTTCATTTGAGATGTAAAAATACCTTTTGATTACCATGCAATTTCAAGACCAGGAAAGTATTTCAAGGTTCCCAAGTCTTTTGAGTTTGAATGCCTACAGTAATTGTTGCTTGATTTGTGAGATGACTTGATGTGAGGGTACAACTACGATTTTATCGTCTACATACACAAAAAGGAATGCAGTAGCTATGTCAGTCCCTTTGGAAAAGAGAGAATAATCATTCTTAGATTGTGTGAACCTTAAAGACAGCAAGGTGGAGGAGAACTTTGTGAACCAATGTCATGATACTTGGTTACCAATGTCAAGATACTTGGTTAAGGGCATAAATGGATTTATTGAGCTCATACACAAGGTTCTTACACTTAATTGGATATCCTAGTGACGCATCCATAACACTACAAGGAAATAGGCTATTATTAAGGGCCATATGTGTTGAAAAAGATATTTCTGGCCGTCAAAAATAAAATTTTCGACACTGATTTAACTGTCGAAAAGTGTCAAAAAAAGCATCATCAAGAAAAATTTCTTGACATAAAATGGCCGTCGAAAACACTTGTAAATTATTTTTGACAATTATTGACCATCAAAAATACTATATTAAGAATACTTGTAAACCGTTTTTTTAACAATTATTGACCGTCAAAAATACTTGTAAATTTTTTTTTGTTGACAATTATTGACTATCAAAAATATGTTGTTGAAAATACTTATGAATTTTTTCTTTATTGACTGTAAAAAATATCCATAATTTCTTATCAAGCAAAAACAATTTTTTTTTCTCTTGATGACACCTATAAGACTTGACAATTTGGCTAACAATTTCTTAAAAATAGAAATTTATAACATAAAATAAATTATTCTTGACACACAGATATAAAAGATAATTACTATTATGTAGATCAACAAATTTCAATTTACAAATAGTATCAATTTATAATAGAAGCATATGATTTGTCTAACAAAAGTAGAAGCCAATAATTTTCTTGTAATATGGTGAGAACCAAATATAAGTGTTTCCTTTCACGGCTTTTCTTGTACAGCTCGAGTTGCATGCTGCTCTATCCATGACTCAGATAAATAAACGTATGCGATGAATCATTTGGTCGACTACATGTAGACTGGCCCCAAACGTAATCTCTATTTACATGCGACTACAAGTCCATTCGACAAATTAAATTAGAATGATATTGTGACAGATTTTTCTATGAAGCAGTTTAGCAAATCAAACACATTTTGGTGTCATAGTGAAATTTAAGATGCAAAGGATAATAGATGAGTACAATTTCTCCCCTGTAATATGCAGAATTATTACTACTGTTACAAGTTTATCTATGTTATCCCAACAATGATATAATGAGACAGGAGAAGAATTTAGTTATTCTTAACTGAAACATTAAGCAGTTATGGCTGCTCGATAAATCGTTGATTCACTTCCAAAAAGGAGCCTTAAACACAACACCTATGAAAAGTCACAACAATTTAAGCTGAAAGAATTCAGAGGATAAGACACTGGGAACATAGTCTACTAACATAAAAAAGTCAGCATCTCCATTGAGAAAATCAATTTAATATGTATGCAGATTAAAAAAAAAAAGTGCAATAAGAAATAGTAGACTAGATCAAACACATGATTTAACATCATTTGTGCATCAAATAATTGGGATTCACTGATGTACCCGTATTTGTTCTCTGCTTCCAGCTGTAATGTTTGATATAGCTCAGCAAGCCTTATAGAGGCATGGGAATGCACCACGACTGATAATAGACTAAGTAAAGAGTTCACCAATATTAGGAAATTCTTGCCAAAAACATATTCATTATTTGCATAGTAATAGTTTTAATAATTTTTATCACTTTACTCAACAAAACTTGAATAGAATAAGAATATATCTGGTACCAAGTAATTATTACAGGTCTGCAAGCGCTGGCCTCTCTTGTCCATCAAAATTCTGGTATTAGGAACATGTCAAAAGAGGTTCTCCTAAAACTTTGATTTAAATTAACCAATAAAGAGATAAAGACAATTACCTGTTCAAATGTAGGTTGTGGCTTCTCCCTGCAAAAGCTGGACAGAGTGCATTTCTTAGTAATGAAAACTTGTATACGAACAATTACAATAACTTTCATGACTGTCATAAAAAACAAGAGGTGATTCTTCAGCCAATTGCTTTGCATCTCTAACTTCACGATTCAGAACCTAAATGGCATGATTGAATGTCTCAGAACTGAAAAATAAGTCAGTTTCATTTTGGATGTTTCTAACTACAAGCAAAGGACTCTGAACTTTCCATCCTTCCCAATGAAATCAATAATTGGCAACCAAGAAGTTTGAGGCAACAGGAACGCTTAGCAAAGCTTTTTCTCGTAAAACTAAAGCTTATACTAGCGCTATCATCTTCTCACATTGAATCATAATCTTGGAACAAAAACACTTGGAACTAAAAGAAAATCATCAATTAAAAGCAATTCTACAATACTGTTCTCGTTGATTGACACGAAGACAAGCATCATTTTACCTCATTTTGAGCTCAGTATGGTTCAATCATAGACTAATGCTAAAAGACTTCAGGTTCAAACAGCTAACGAAATAGTCGACAAAATACACAAAATCAAAACAGAAACATGAACATGATTTCAACTCAAGAAAAATTGAACACTCGCAAAATTCAATTTTTGATTGTAACAATTGAAGGAAATGAAAATTGCAGTTAATTTCCACAATGAGATATTGACTGGGGCTAAGCAAACAAGAAATACAAACAAGAAGTGAGAAGCGCACCATTGGGATCTTGATGAACTTCTTTGCTGGGAATGCCATGGCAACGAATTATCGTAGCAGAGAAGAAAGTTTCATCAGCATTGCTCGAATCATTCTCTCCAAGACCTAGCCATGGCTTCTCAACGCCAATTGCAGTGACCAGATCGTAACCCTAGATGCTTGCCTCTCCTGATCCAAAGCTAAGAGAGAACAAGGTCGATGTTGAGAGAAATAGGAGAATTCGGTGCTGTGAAAGCACAGAAACTGAGAAGTGAGGAAGAATGTCGAAAGAGGAGAGAGGAAATTATCCTCACTAATCACTAGAGTTAATTTTATCCCAAATAAAATTTGTTTAGCCGCTCGTGTAAAAACGTTGGTAATAAAATGTGGTACGTTACCTGCCTTTTTTTTTTTTTTTTTTTTTTTTGGTGTCGTGAGCGTCAATAATAACACTTTTTTCAACATTTCCCAATGACTATTAAGAATAAATTGTCGAAAATAGTAAGCTTTCTGAAAAGTATTATTTGTATCACTCTTTATTATAAATATTCAGATATCTAGAGATAAGATTAGAAAAAAATTATTAAAAAAAAAATGAAAAGTAAGAGAAGAGAGGAGAGAGATAGATATAAAATATTAAAGTATATCAATTAATAATATGTACAAAAAATATTTCTCAAGCTTTCTTGGAGTGCAGGTAAATTTACTCTTATAGGGAAGGGATCAATTTATTTTAAGGATAAATTTTATACACTTATTTTATTAAATAATTTTTTATAAATATTAAATTTTATTATTAATTCAGTTATTCAATCAAGTGATATTATTTTAATGATCAAACATGCCAAAATTTCAAAAAAAAAAAAATAGATATCAATAGATATATATTTTAAAAAGTTAATATTTACTTATATTTTTAAAATTATATTATATGTTAAACAATAGTGGGATAATGAAGTATCAAATAATTTTTTAAATTGTGTAAAATTTTGTATACTTGATTTGTGTAGTGGAAACTTTTGATGCAACTATTGGACTAATTAAATTTATTGTTAATGAAAAGTCATTCGATAAAATATGTCTAGACTTACTTTTACAATAAGTGCATCCGGGATGATATTTATATATATAAAATTTTTCTTAATTTTTGAAGAGGCCTAAGGCCCATGCTTGTCCCCCCTCCCCCTTGGATTTGACACCAGATAGAAACATAATTGGAGTTAAGAACTTATCTTGTACTCGAACCAGAGCCTTTTGTGAGTTGAAGGGCCTCTCTCACATATTCGAATTACTTAAGAATTTCTAATTTTTAAGTTTCTTAAATTTAAACATTTTTTTTTAAATTTTAATAGTTTTATATTATCTTATATTCTTAATTTGAATTTCTAAATATTTAGTGATACACTTGCTCAGATGAAGATAAATAAAATCAGCCCTTATCTTATCAACATGTATTAGGCAATTTCTCAAAAATCCATATAAAATCATTGAAAGCCGACAACTGAGAAGGCAGATGAGAGGTGCCTATTGAGTTTCCAACATTGGCACGTCATTATTTGTTTTGTGTGCGCGCGGTTAGCTTATACATGCCCGATTCACACCATCTCTTTCGGCTGCATACTACTACTATATATATATATATATATATATATTATACTACTAGGGTAGGTAGATACCTTAGATATTCAGAGATAAAAAAAAAATTATAAAAAAAATAAAAAGAATGAAATGATTGATAAAAAGAGAAAAAATTAAAGGATAGTATTGAGATATTAAAATTTTGGATATGTACAAATATCATAACTTTTATATATATACACATCTATTTTGTGAGTGTACACGTAACACGTTACCAAACATAGAATATCAAGATTTCGCACCCTCTTCCTCTCCCCTACTACCCTCTGTGTCCAATGCTTTCTCCAACGGAAATCACTACAACATGAATTCTACATCTGATACGTCATCAGCAGGTGAACCCCATTATTCCATCCTTTGATATTTCTTATAAGTTCAGTGTATGACTGTATGCTTATCTCCTTCGTTTTTCAAGTCTCCTAGATTTGTAAGCAATTTCTTTGTTCTATTCTCATCCTCTGGAGCAATGGTTAATTTTTGCTTAGAGATTTCTATGAAAACTATATTATATGGAGTCATTGCGAGCTTGATGCCTGCTTTGTTGGTCTTTTTCCTCCAATACAAAATTTTCCATGCAATCTGCTCGTCTCTGAAAAAAGGGAAAAAAAAAATGATTGGATTTTTTTAAGTCAAAGATATTTTATAAGAGGACAAGGTTCCAAATCTTAATAATAATGATTTATGAATCGTTCTCTTCCTTTTTAAATTTCTGTGTCATCACTTAGAAAACAAGCAAAACGGCGCTCCATTATCGCCACGTTTTCTTAAGCTGTTCTTATCTGTCCGCGTTTTCTTTCACCATGCGTTTTTGAATATTTCTAAACTATACAGGCTGGGAATCTCTATAGATACATGCACTACTCAACGATAAATAGCGGAGCAGCAAGCGAAAGCTTGAATTGAAGCCTTGTACATAGAGTGAGATGGACATAATTTACCAGCGCAACATCGACAGGGAAATTGAATCACTTATAGAAAGAATCCATCCCCCCAGGTACTATACCATATCGTCATCTGCAATGTGCGAATATCTCATAATCTTCTTGTTTCCAACAAAAATAGAATGAACTACAATTCATTGACTTTTAGTTCAGTTGGTTCATGATATGTAGATCAATGAAATCATCATATTGAATTGTCTGTCTTGTTCTATGTGGGCAGGGTCTGCATAGACAATGATTCTTGTAGAGACTGCACGGTGGTAAAGGTTAGATTTTAATTCTCTTGCTATATTCCATGTTTTTTTTATGTTAAATGATCACATCAAGTACATGTTGGCCTTATTACATGCGGATTTCGCCCACAGATTTTAAGCCAGCCTCAGTGGCTGCTTTATGGTAATGATAAATCATGATTAGGATTGGAAAGAACACAGTACACATTAAATAGATAGATATTAAATGTGAAGCTAAAGATTTCCCAACTTGGGTTGACATTCAATAATAATAATAAATAAATAAATAAGAGAATGCACAATAGACTTAAATAGGTTAACTGCTTCAGTTGTCATTCTGGCACGCGGAACCAAAAGCCAGTGGAAATTAGGTATCTGCTTGTGCTTGCTGTCTCAGCCAATATAAGTTAGGATATATGTATTGATAACAGATAGAAGTATCCTACAGCTACAGGCTATAGGCCTGCACCTAGCTAGCTAAGGGAAAAACAATTTTGGGTTGTAGTTTGTAAAAATTAATCCGGTATAAAAGATCCGTGGGTTTAGAAATCAGAGTGAAACGAAGCAAACTAAACAGTAACTATCATTGCTAGCTAGGAACCAAATAGAATTGTACATAGTGAAGAGGTCGAAAGCAACTACTGAATTCTTTAGAAATAAATGCCTTTGACCTTTAATTATTTACATTTTCATATCAACATCAATTTTAACAAGTTGTTCGTTATTCACTAACAGATTGATAGTCCGAACAGGCATGGGATATTGTTGGATATGGTTCGGGCTCTGACTGATCTTGATCTCGTCATTTCCAAATCATACATTTTATCTGATGGTGGATGGTTAATGGATGGTGAGTATGTCTCCCTAAAGATACAATTGATGAAAAAAATAAACCAGATGAATTATTACGCAACAATATATAATTTAAAAGATTGTTTATTTTTTTTATGTAAAAGATTGCTTTTACCATGTACTATCAAATTGATAGACACGAACGTGTGTGTCAATTTGCATTTTTTTTGTTTTTTTAAAGTAAGGATATAGTATTTAAGAAAGAAAAAATTATATAAAAAAGGAAATTTTGACAATAAAAGAAAAATTAAAGGAGTTATTGCAAATATGGAAAGTTAGAGTAGTTATTATAAGAAATTTTAAGAAAGTAGATAAAAGTAAAATGGAAAATTTTTATATAGTAGAATAGATACTATATATATATATATATATATATATATATATATATATATATATATATATATATATATATATATATATATATATATATATATATATATGAGCTATGCATGAATCAAGTACCATCTCCTTCATGGGTTTAATTTGCAGTGTTCCACGTGACGGATCAGGTCGGCAACAAGCTCACGGACAAAAACCTTATGCATTACATTCAGCAGGTCACCTGTTTTTTTCCTCCTTCCCATCTATTTTCGAATCAAGTGCAATTTTTTTTCAATAAAAAAAAAAAAAACACCGCCAGCAATTATTAGCGTAATGATTAAAAATTATTAACTTATAATTTTTTTTAATATTTTACCATACGAAGCGTAAAGACTTAAAATATACGTCATGTTAGAGTGAGTTATGAGTTTTGTTTTATTTTATGTATCTTTTAAAATCTTAAAAAGATATCAACTAATATTTTTGACGACATCGTAGTCTATTAGTATACATCTACAAAATAGAATGAAAGAAATTATAGATTGCATAATTAAACTATAGATTAAATTTTGATGTATTATTAATATATAAGAATTTTATATAATTATTTAATTATATATTGATAAACTCTGACAATAAATCAAAATTAATCTTTTAAAATATTTTGAATAACAAAAGATATATAATCAATTTAATTATAGTTTTTTTATAATTGAGATTATGTGATATATTTTTTTAAAATGTGTGTAATTGTCTTAAAATACTTAAACAAGGGCGTTCTGTCGAGTTACATAAAAAATCACTTATTAAATAAGTAACTAAATTTCAGTTAAGCTAAGTAAGAGTGGAGATGGTTCTTGCCAAAAGGAGAATAACTAAACCCTCCAATCTTTAAAAATTTGACATTGAGACAATTTTGCAGGCACTGTGCGGAACAAGAAGCAGCAAACAAATATTGAGTGACATACTGCTACACAATAGCAAGGGACCAGAACAACCCGTGTCAGTGTCAAACATGGCCCTGGAAGTAACCGGCACGGATCGACCGGGCTTGCTCTCAGAGATATCAGCGGTGCTAGTGGACTTGGGCTTCAACGTCACCTCCACAACGGCCTGGACCCACAACAACAGAGTGGCCTGCATCATCTACCTTGAGGACGCGTCCAAGCCCGGGCCCATTAACGGCCCAATTATCATGGCCCAAGTCCAGGACCAAGTTAAGAATGTGGTGGAGGCCCACGTCGGCGGGGAAAGTGAGGGAAAAGGAAAGAGGAGCGTGAGGTTGATGAATGTCGGCGCCGGGCGCAACCACACGGAGCAGCGGCTCCACCAACTAATGTACGCCGACGGGGACTACGAGAGTTGCCGTGCATGCCACTTGGACAACGGGGAGGATGAGAGGAAGGGGTGTGATAGGACCCACGTGTCAGTGGGTAAGTGCGAGGAGAAAGGTTACTGGGTGGTGAACGTGAGGAGTAGGGACCGACCTAAGCTGCTGTTTGATACGGTGTGCGTGCTCACGGACATGCAGCACGAGGTGTTTCATGCTGCTGTTAGCTCCAAGGGCTCCATTGCTTACCAGGTACTAGAAAATAAATTTCCATTAATCTTTTACTGCATATTACTACACTAGATATTCTTAGATGTTGGGTTCCAACATTAAAAAAGAAAATTTTATTCTGTTTCATTTATAATTTATTCCTTCAATTATTTTATTAAAAATATAATAAAAGTGAAAACAATTGTAACTCACAAAACTAAAGTTTTATATTGTATATAAAATAGAGTAAGATTTTTTTTTTTTTTCACTCTATAGGCACTTAAGAGTTTCTGTTGTCATGTGCATGGAGAATGCATTAATTATGCTCGAGTAACATGTAAAATTTCTAGTAATGCTAATGGCTACTTTTTAATAACTTTTGCTGAAAATTAAATCCTTGAGTGAGTTCATCCTTAAATACGTAAACTAATGTTTGATACATGTAATGTTGTGTTAATAAAACAAAATAAATTTTTAGCATGACATATATAATTTTGACACATGTCAAGATTAGTTTGTATGGTTAAAGTGGAACTCGATACCCAAAAATTTCTGAACTTTTTATGCACCAGGAATTTCGCTTTCTTAGTACTGATATTAATGTTAATGCGCGCCTCACAGGAGTACTACGTAAGACACAAGGATCGTTCAACATTGGACAAAGAAAGCGAGAGGCAAAAGCTCTGCTTATGTGTCATAGCTGCTATAGAGCGTAGAGTCTCGCATCTACGTCCCAAGAGCCCCATCACGAAGGTTTTCCTTTTTTATTAATTATTTTTTCTTTTTCTCACATTTTTTAAACATAATATTTCGTTTGTGATCAGTTTTCCTTGAAACGCATAATGAAAGCAGTAAAGCCAAGCCGTGATGCATTGGTGCAGGGATTGAAGGTAGACATTCGCACTCAAAATAGAAGGGGGCTACTCTCAGACGTGACGCGCGTAATTCGTGAGAATGGACTATCCATAACAAAGGTTCACATTGGAGAAGAGGGTGGGGGTCAGATAGCCGTAGGATCATTCTATGTTATGGATTCATCGGGTCAAGATGTCAACCCAAACATAGCGGAGTTGGTGAGACGAGAGACTGGCGGGTCCATAGTTGCGGTTTCGCCGTACAGCAGTGTCCTTCAATCCCCTACAAACAAGAGCAGCACAGAGGTCAGACCAAGATTTTCTCTGGGAACTGTGTTGTGGTCTCAGCTCGAGCGCTTGCGCGCCTCTAACAATTCCGGACCCATTAGATCCTGAGAAAAGCTCTCAGTTCTGGTCGGCAATTGTACTTCAAGAATGGTCTGCATTGTAAATAGTTGTACGTACTTTTTAGAAGAAATGTGTTTGGCTTCTTCGTGTAATAGGGGGGAAATTGAGGAATTTCGTGAAAAAATTAATATTATGATGATAAAATACATGCACATAAACAACAAATTATACATTCATTAGAATTCGTCCCATAGATTTTTTTTCCCTCAAACCGTGCGGGATATTTGTTCGGTATTGCTCTATAGGACGAATCAGGTAAAAAATTTAGGGAAGCTTCTAAGACTATTGCATTCCGGCCAACATTATGACATTTGATGGCCTTATAAAGTCAAAAATACGTTATGATTTTGCTAATGATTATGACCAAATATTCACATATTTTGCCTATATAATTAGAGGGTTAGAGAGTATAGGTATGTTCACTTTTTGGGCTGAACTCTAAGCTACTATTTTATCCAAACACTTTTGCTGATGGTCCCCCCTCCCCAGGCGCGAGCTAATGGAGGCATTTCAGGTGCACTTTCAGCATGCAGATAGCATTGCAAAAGAATCTTATCCGATCAGCTAAAACCAATCAAGTTCAAATTTAGGCAAGAAAAGTCAAGATTATAAGAATAAAAGTGAAGATTATATGATAATAACAAATATATCTTTCATGTTAAGTCATAATAAGATGAATCTACAAAACCTTGTATCTCCAAGATTGAAAGACCAGGCCTTTCTTTGCAACTCCATTCTTCCACATAGCGGCTATCCATGGGATCAACAAGTCAAAGAGTTATCATATTGTTGGCACCCAAAATAAGTTATTAGTCAAAGATTGGATACCAGCCAAAGAAAAGGCAGTCGATGGTGGCGAAATTATGAATGGCTAATAACCAAGATATAGACCTTTATTTAGGCATTCATATTGGACTTCATATTGGGTCGCCGGCCATAAGCCTAAGTGGGACATTGATCTTGTTGCAAGTTAAACCTAGTAGCTGAAGGAAGAAAAAAGATGAATCAAGTCTCCAATTGCTCCCTAAAATGTCGGAGCATTGGTAGGGAATGGTTTTCTAATTTAATTATATATAGAGTGCAAGGAAGTTGAGAAGTGGTTAAAAGAACATGTTGAAGCTCGTGGATAATGGTAGTATCGGCTAGCAATTAAATGCATTGAATGTGGACATAATACTGCTGGAAAATTTGCTGAAATAATGTTATTTAGTCTTATATGTTGCTAACCAATTAAGCACAACATGGGTATTTGATTGTAGAATATGGTTAGTGGTGTTAAGTAAACGTAAATTAAATTTCTCTCTGAGTGTTAAATGTAGACATTGGTGAGACAACACTGAGGTATTTTGGATATATTAGGAACTTAGATTTGGGTGAAGCATGACCATTTTTTTATATCTTCCATCATATTTCTTTAGTAAAAGCATTCGTGTCTGAACTTGAATCTTCAACGGCATCGTTTGACGTCGTTTTGGGTGTGCCAACTTTCTTCGATGACGGAGTAGGAACATTAACATTGGTTTTAAGTGGTGGAAGGATAAACGAATGCGCAACACTAGATGGAGATGGAGAGCAATAAAAGGAGATTGAACGAGCCAAGACGCATATGGAATTTTGGAACAGATGGTCACAACAGAGTAGAGAATTCTGGTGACGCTTAGAGGGGGAGAGTTAAAAATAGAAGGATTAAGATACCAATATCATAATTTTATGGAGTTGGAGAAATCTTCGTACTCAATCTTTGTTAATAATCTTCCAGTTACAATGTCTACCGGTTGGCTTTTGAAACCTGTCAAGTTTGAAGGGTATGTTTTGGATGTGTTTATGTCAAGAAAGTTAAGAAAGCAAACACAGCAACATCTTTTGCCTTTGTTCAGTTTTCTAAAACAGAAGATATGAGGAGAGCAATTGCAAACTCAAACGGAACTGTGGTAAGAGACTGTCGCATTGTGGTTAAAGGGGCTGAATTCAAGAGGAAAGTTAAGCATGTAGATGGTATAGTAGGAGAGGAGGGTGAAGATAAACGAACATGCAAAGAGGTTTTATCTTCCTAGTCTGGGAAACAGGATAGGGGGAATAAGAAAGGAGCAAGGTAAGTTTTTTAAAAACAATAGTGAGGATAAGATGGAAGAGGAGAAGGAGAAGATGAAAATTGTGAACTCCAAAGTTGAAAGGGGGATGTTGGAGAGAGTGAAAAAAAGCTTTATTGGAGAGTCTGCTATTCCTCTAGCAATTGATGTCTTAACATAAAAGCTTGTTAGAGAATTGGGGTCAATTTCTAAAATATCTGACATGGGTCCATACAAAGGTAAATTGTCTGGCGCTAAATGGTCCAAAGGTAGCTGGGGCAAATCAGGTCACACAAGATAAGTTGCAGAGTGCTGAAGCCATCGTGAACCATATGGAAGCATAACATCTGCGTAAAGATGTGTGTGTCGAAGATTATCAGAAACTGCAAATTTCTGAAGTCTCAGGTGCAACCATTCCGCTAGGCTTTGAACCAACTTCAGAGAAGCAGGTATATGACAACAAATCAGCAGAAGAATTGACAAAAAGGGGTGATAAGGAGGAAGGATTAGGAGATGATATAGAGGATTCTATGTGGGATGAAGCTAGAAGAGCTTGCGAGCTCGGGAAAAGCATCAATCTTTCCGTAGAAAATGAAATTGATGTTATTTGGGTGATGGCTAAGAATCAAAAAACCAAAAAAGAGAAGAAGGAGTTGTCTGCTAAAAGGAAAAAGCGAGGCAAGAAGTTAGGGAATGACAAAATGTAAGGTGAGGTTTTCTTCTTAATGAGATGGTTCTGTGTTAGGAAAAAAATTTCAAGGCGTTGTTATCTTGATTTTGATTGAAGTGGATTCTCTTGTCTTCGGCTGGGAGCATTTTGGAGGTTGCTAGTTTTTTTGTAGGAATGGTTGTGTTTTCTAAGCATTTTTAGCTTTCGAAGATTGATTTTTGGTTTGCCTTTTTTATGGGTCTATTACGCGGCTTTATCCATTGGCAGTTGAGCAAATTATGGGATCAGTTTTCAAATTGGTGGTTACTCAGTGGGATGATTTGATAAGAAGAAGGCAAATATGAGACATGAAGATCATATGGGTGTGTTTCTGAATGGTTGGTGCGTGGTAAGGATGCATACAGGTGGTGGTTTGTTGTTATGACATATATATATATATATATATATATATATACCAATTACACATGTCAATATTGCTTAAGTGGTGTATTTCCTTGGACTTTGGGTGGGTGATGGTGATTTGGAATGGATGTGAAGAGGTACTAGGTGTTGGTTGCTCCAAAATCTTATTGTGACCAGGGTGTATGCCCTTTATTTGGTGGTGTTTTTGTCTAGGTACTATCAGATGTTACTTTGGTTTGTTTTGTATTGGTTTGCTGCTCTTCTTTGTGAAAAGTTTGGAGCTCTTTCTGAATTATAGGGAAAAAAAAAAAAGTAACCGTAATTTTAAGTCTATAAATGGTTTGTACAGCCTGGTAAACAGACATTTTCATTAATACAACGCCCAGTTTACACTCATTTAAGTGGTTTATTTTTTTTGCTTTTACTTTCTATTTGCTAGCCATTATTTACTACTGTCATTTACTTTTATTGTCATTTACATTCGGTCATTATGTTCTATTCTTGCTTTAATTTATTCTAGTTCTTTAGCTTTTAGCCATACGTCAACTAGTAGATTTAGTCGGCTTGTCTATACACCAATTACTTCCTTTAACAGCTTGCGACTTGCAAGCTAAGGACTAGATTATTCTCCTTGGCGAAATTGCCTAAGATTTGGGATCAATTGTGTTTTGCTATAGTTGAACTCCATCGACTGATTCTTGGAATAGTTTCCTAACGTATCCTTTATTAACTAAAGTCAACCTGGCAGCTAAAAAGGCAAAACACACATGCTAAAGTTATTGGGTGGAGAGGGACCTAGTCATATATATATAATATAATGGGTCTTTCACATTAAAAATATGTTAGATTAAGGTCTATATTGTTATCTACACTATTAATGTTACCAATTTTTAAGGTCAAAAACAAATGAATCACTGAAATTAATTATTGAGTTCCAAAACCAAAATATTTCGATTGTAACCTACAAAAATTATTAAATAATTCTAACAATTTTTTTTTTTTGCTAAAGTAAACTTCTTACTTTTAGAAGAGCAAAATTTAAGAAGTTAATTTAAATTATTTTACCTCAATTATTTTTCTTCTTCTTGAGGGTAAGGGAGAGTGGATAACGAAGTCATTTTTCTGCATTGTGATGGGCACTTACATACTTTACTTGCCTCTAAATACCATACCACACGAGGAGAAATTATACGTACAGGTCAATTATAAATGTAGATGATATCATTACGCGGTGGTACTACTTGCAAATTGATATTTTACACACTTTCCTACAGCCAGCTAAATTCTTCTATGCTTCGGTCCAATCAAATGGTATCAACTTAATAATCAAAACTCTCATAAAAAAAATAAAAAAAAGTTATATTTAATTAAATAAATAATTATGATTTTTAACATACACCGCTTTGTTTTAAAGGAATTTTATACCTTTTATTTATTTTGTGTCATCAATCGAAATGACAAAGTACACCAATTCTTTATTAATTTTACGTTATTGAAAATACATATGATATGAATTGTAATTAAAAAGATAAAAAAATGAGAAAACGAGGAGTATAGAGTATATGACAATTACAAAAGCCATGTAAGCCACTAATGGTAGTTCAGTGATAAGAGATTTAAGTAGCTTATATGAGGGTTTAAATTCAAATTTCGTTACCACTGACATACTGAAAGAAAAAAAAAAGCCATGTTACTTGTGATTTTTTTTCAACTTGTAAATTCAATAAGATTTTCATACATTATAAGTATAAAAAATTTTATAATATATGTATATATGTGACTTTTAAGATAATAATTACAAGAGTTAAATATTTTTACTAATTTGTTAGTATATAATTAGATGCTTTTAATTTCAGTAGCTCATTTTCATTTAAGTAAGCCTCAACATTTATGTCATGCCTACAAATACAGTGATTTAAATAAAATTTAAATAATTTAATTTTGATTCTTTATCAAAGTAAATTTTTTTGCATAAATATCTAATCAAATATTATATCACCATAAATGTTTTACTCTTCTAGCAGAAGAAGCTAGTCTCCTATAATATGATAAATTATGATTCGAATCTCAATTAAGAGATATATCTACATTTAGTATCTGACCGTGCCTCGAATAAAACTGTCTCTAGTAAAAAAATATATATGGGAAACTATAAAAAAAAATGCCAATATAAAATACTCTACGCGGACAATGTATAAAAATTAACCTTAAATTTAGAATGATTTAAAGTAAAAATGTGGGATAAACAGGTGCCTCACAGTCCATACCAATATCCCCAAGATCGCATCTTATGCTTAGAATTTTAGTAATGAAACTGTTACGATATAGCTCTTAGTGAAATAGGTTCTAGAATTTTTTTTTTCAAATTATATGTTATTTTAAAATTTTAACAAATAATAAATTATTTTACATTAATTTTATCTTGATCTCTTTTAATTATTTGACTCTTAAACTTTTTCATCATTTATTTATACGGCCGTTTCTCTTTCTTATCATCTCCTTTGTTGATCTATTACAATTTTTAAAAACTATTATAACTTAATTAATGTAAATTTTAAAATCGTACTTAAAAAGTATATAAATAATTCAGTTTTTAATAATTATTCTTTTAAAAAAATTAATTTATTAAGTTATTTTTTAATTCTAATATTATTAACTATGATAATTATTCTGAAATGAAGAGTATTATTATAATAGTAGACTGAGTCATTCGTTTAATTATAGGATTTCTATTTTGAGTTTAATTGATATGTATTAACAATATAAAAAAATTTTACATTATCATCCAATTACATAATTGTGTTTGTAAAATTTTTAAGATAGTAGATGATTGAATCAAACACTTTTATTAATATGACAATACATGATTAAATGTTTGTGCAAAATATTTTTATACTCATAATGCATATAAATTACATCCTTATCATCATTTCTCTACGAAGGAGAACAAAATTTTTTACACAAAACATCCATTAAATAAGTCTTCATAATCGCAACACTCATAATTTCTTGCCAGGCTTCATTCAGTATCGTTTAAACACAAGTTTAATTCATCGAAAGCATTTATAACCCTCAAATAACTTCGTATTCCAACATCAAATTAAAGTTTATGTATGGAGCAGTAGTAATCACACATTGCACAATGGCCAGTGGAAAGTGGCTTTATGTACACATACGGTTTCCAGAGGTCAATCAGAGTACAGAGACTATATGTAAATATTTACAAAATAGAAGAGAATCATATCGCATCAATGTCATCAACATTAAGCCCAGTCATTAGAATCCTTGTTCTCGGAATTTCGAGCACTTGCATGCTCGGAACCTGCATGTCTACTTTCTATAGAGTTTATATCCTTACCAGAGTTGGGTGAGGCTCTACTTAACTGAACCCAATCTCGAGAGTCCTTCGTCGAAGAATCAGAAGTTGATGCAGCATTTTTATAACTCACGGGCACTTCACCATCATCATCCTCAAGATCACTGAATGATACATCATCTTCATCAGCAGTGGGAATTGAAGTTCCAGTTCCAGTGCCACCGCCAACCATTTCAGAGGTATCCTCTTTCAACCAATCATCAGCATCATCCTCATACATCTCATCAGAAAATTTATTTGCAGAACTGGAAGATGATTGGTCTGCAGCAGGTTTTACTGGAGCTTCTTTAACCACAGACTTGTCAACAATCTGAACTTCAGTACTTTGGACAGGTTGTTTATCCATCTTGACATCAGACTCAACAGCTGACGGCGCTACTTCAACAACAGATGTCTGCGGAGGATGTGATTCCTGTTGAACGCTGCTTGGCACAGACAGATGGTGTTCTGCCTCTTCTGACTGAACATTGCCACCAGCAGATAAGTTTCGCCCTTCCTTTTCCTTATTTCTTTTGTCCAACACATGAGTTAACATTGCTCTGGCTTCCATTATCTGCACACATAGCATAAATTGGTGGTAATGCAGGCTAAAAGATTAGCTACTAATACCAAAAGTAAAAGCTACTTGAAAGTTAAATGCGATAAGCATGGGAATTTTCATTTCCAGACACCTCTGAGACTTGTCTATAAAATACAGTGAAGCAGAATCACATTTGTCATAAACGGGTTTCGAGCAATTAGATCAGATCATCTAAGCACAGTTTCTGCTACAATTTCAGAAGATTAAGCCATAAAATTCATATGCAAAGACTGAAAACAATAAAATGGCTTGAATGTCTGCATTTCAGTCATTCGTGACACATTGTTATAGAACAAAAACAAGAAAGTTGTATTGTATCACACAAACTTCATAACCCATGAGGCATCTGCACTCATCAGGCTGTGAAAGTTCCAAAATAAGTTAAATAAATACACAGAAAAAGAAAACCAATTACAAGCAAATTTTTAACTCACTTGTGGGGTTGATAAAATAACAGCATCATTTTTGCTGAGTCTAGGGTGCACGAGTACAAAGTAAATCTTCCAAAAGCAACCATCGCTCATATATCCAGGGCAAAGTTCCAGTCTTAGAGCAGCTAACCTTGGCGCCAGGCGTTCGACAGCCAGAGCATGTTCTTGTTGGGCATCCGATAAATCAAAATCTGTCAAATGTGGAAAAAATTCAAAGACAGATTAATATCAACAAAAATCATATAGTACACACAGCTGAGCACCTTAGGACTACAAATTGTGCCTCTAAAGGCAAACTAGGAACCTACCAACCACAAAATTTCCTAAGCAAATGATTTGAATGTTAAGCTAAATATTAGGCTACATTATCAAATGCACATTAAAATACATTGCAATTTTAACAGAGCAGGGAAATACATCTCCTGGGAAATCAAATTATTAGCAGCAGAATTACAGAACATGGCGCAAAGCGCAAAATAGAGAGCATATGTTTACCTACAAACTACAAAGTAATAAAATTAACTATTACACACGAGCTTCTTTTCAAAAAGTATACACAAATTAGTGCCATTGCATAGATTCCAATCATGATTTTAAATTACTTTCCCAACCACACTGCAACGGCAATTGCAGCTGCATCAGCCCCATTTTTTCTTTTTTTCTCATAATTGTAGGCAATCGCATTCTAACTACAACAACTACCGCAGTTTAAAAACATGATTCCAATACATAATCACAACCATGTACACAACTAAGTATGCAAATCACTCACTTGAATCTTAATCCCGTTGATAAGGAATGAAAAATGAGACTCAGAAGGAAACACAATTTATTTACCATCAGAATCAGGATCATCAGGCAAGGGAAAATCCAACCAAGTCTCTGGATGCATCGCTATGCTCCTGGCGAATGCCACCACATCCTCCGTCACTCCAACGACGCCGTTCAGGTCGTATTCGCGGAGGGGGCGCTCCTCTTCGGAACCAAGCTGGAGAAAATTCGAGGCTATTTTGGTAATCTCAGACACCGCCTTATTTTCGGAAAGCTTCGAGATCCCGCTTCTGAATCTGCCACCAATCTCCGCGAAATCGCTTCGGATCCCGGCGATAAGGTCTTCGTCGTTGGCACCGTCGGGATCCGAGATCTCAGCCTCGGATCGAGTCGGGCCGGGTTCGGAGGGCGGGGCGAGGAAAGATGCGACGCCCCAGAACTGGCGCGTGATGCTCTGCGTGAGCTCGGAGAGGTCCTCTTTGACGCCGCGTGCGGTAGGAGTGGCTGGTTCGGATTGTGGGTCGCATTCGGGTTTGATTGGGGATTTCGGTTCATTATTGGTGATGTGAGTGTTGGTGGTGGGTTCGGCATTGGGAGCGTGTTTTTGTTGTGGTTTTTGTTGTTCTTCGTCGTCGTCGTCGTCGAGTCTGAGTGAGTTCGCGATTGATCTGGCTAGCCATGACATGGTTGGTTCCCGAGCACACGGTAAATTGCAACCATGGCTTCAACAAAAGTAGCGAGTGTTTCTTAAACGGGATAACAAGTTTAAGCTGCGACACCGTTTTGACTCCAATAATTAAGTAATCTTTTTTAAGTTATATAATATCAGTTTAATTGGTATGAATTAAAATAATTTTACACTGATAATTAATAAAAATAAGAAAAAATGATAAATCATGGTAGGTTCCTTATTATAATAGATAATTATTTATATGAATTGACACTTTTTATTATTTCTATCTATTTTATACTATCAATGCATTTAAATTAAATTCATATAATATTTATAATTTATTTGAAGTTTTTATTTTTGGTAAATTCACATTCGTTAAAATTGGAAAATATCATTAAAAAAGAACATCAAAAACTGAGAGATAAAAACGGGGAAAAAAAACACTTTCAATCAAATCTTAACATTCGTCAAGCTATAACAATCGAGGAATAGTTCGATGAACATTAAGAAACGTTTGTATTTTTAAGATGAATATATATAAGAAAAATAAAAATTACCTTAACGATTAAAATGCCTTGAAAGAAAATCACTCAGTAAATCTTGATTACATCCAAAAGGTGTATGTCACACTATTCAAAGATGATATTGATGGTAAATTATAGAATGCTTACCTTCAAATATGAACATTCATTGTTTACTTTTTTTTTATCGTTTATAGGCAGTTACTTTATTTTAATTATTCAATTGCTACTGAGTTTTGAGTTCAAAATTAGGTCTTGAATTAACAAATACCAATGTAAGGACACTAGATTATCGAGTTCCGAGTTGGATCTCACATTGACAAAAACATACATACACCAAGTTCTGATTTCCTAGTTAAACACTGACAACAGGTTACCTAATACCAACTTGATGGACTATAATATTCTAATATCATATATTAACATATTAAACTTATTCTATCATTCTCTACCATTAGATTTGTAAATAGTTTTAAATCAACGGTTTAATTTTAAGTGAACATTAACTGCTCATATTCTATGGTGAGCATTCTAAACGCTTTTATGAGAATACTCAACAAGGGTAGGTTTAAAAGCGCTTGCAGAGCTACAACCCTATTCTCTAACCATTATAAATCTATCATCTTTACTTGCCTGTTAAAGTCATTGCATCAGCATTAATGATTTGTTTGGATAGGGAGAGAAAATGAGAGGAAAAAAATAAGAAGAAAAAAAATGAAACATTCATATTTAAGGTAATATCTAATTTGGTCCACACAAATTTTGGACCTTGTGATGGTCCAATTCTAAAATTGCAGTAAGACCCTTCGTTGTCTTAATGATCATTAAAAAAAAATTGCAAAAAAAGGTCTTGGTTGTTTCTTATGCAAAGTTACATGAGTTATGTTGCGTTTTCTAGCGAGTTATCAAAGAGCCCCCACATCTCTTCTTGCTGTTAAATTATATGCAAATAGAGGTTGATGCATCTGCATCTGGAGCTACGATTCCTTCGCCATCATATCAAAACTTAGTGACGTTGGAACCATTCACAATTACCTATTGCAAACTAAAATGTACATAAACGAGTAAAAATTTGTGCTAATTACTTATGTGCAGTGAATGAAAAAGATTCAACTCTCACAAGAAGCATGTTATCATGAATCGGAAGACTAGGAATATTGATAAATATATCTATCCTCCACCTGTAAGTCATTACCTTCATGATTGATCATATTACAAGTACAAACATCATAATCCCCTTTTCTTCAATAAAATCACTATGGAGCATCAACGACTCAATGCAACTTTAATTCAAGCTTACTTCTATCAGGAATTATTTGCCAACAAGGGATTACTTCAACAATGTCATAAGGTAAGGTACTACACTCCACAATTTTCCAAACACAAGGGCTACAACTTGCATGAAATCGCAATCGAATAAATTGTACTTTTTAAATTCAAACCAAAACACAAATTTCGTTTATTTGCCAACGTATTAATTACAAGATGAGGGTATCTCAATGCGTGCAATAGATAAGTATACCGCAAACATCAGTGATACCATTCGAGATGGCCAAATAAGTGCAAACCCCTTTTCCACGATTAGACATATCTTCACCGACCAACATATGTTCACCAACCTCAAATCACTTTCGCCAATCAACAATGCAAGGTTAAGGTCTCTCGGAAAAAATTATCAAATTGTATGAATCATTTTACTTCATCCTGTCGACTATGTTCATGGGGTTGCAGTTTTAATGTCTGCAACAAACACAATTCACAAAGCAATTCGACTCAAACACATTAAGAAGACATTAAACAGCAAACAATACTAAATTATTTTAATTACAAAGCAAAACCCTAAAATGCACAACAGATTCCAATATGATTAAATTAATAAGAGCCTTCCATGTGAGTGTGATAGTGTGATTCGATGTCCTCCTAGAAGTTAATGCCCTTGGTTTTCTTATAGGTAGAAAGGGAGGAACAACAAATTGTGGTGTGATGGAGGACTTCCGCTATGGAGCCCAAACGCGGTGAGTGAACGAATCATCTTCATTCATGTTGTTGATCTCTTTGATGCCCATGCCATTAGCTCTTCCTCTCCCACTCACTTTCTTCTACTTGCATCGCCGGTTCCAACCCAAACATCCACTATCGATGATGCCAATCGAAACTTTTATGGGCACTGCTTTGCAAAACTTATAGTTTACATGTACTCTATTATAATTTCAAGACAAATACGAACCGGTTAAATTTCAACTGTTCAATCTTCATTTAACCAAATCAAATGATATATAAAGCCAGACCATCACAAGGTCTAGAAATAGTATCAGACCAAATTAGACATCACCCATATTTAATAGACAAAAGAAAAACTTTAATTTAAAAAGTAAAATAAATTTGTAAATTTCTAACTCTATCCCTCTCCATCCCCTTTCTAGCTACTGCATCCCTTTCCTTCTCTCCTTATACCGTAGCATTCTTTTGCAAAACTACTAAGTAGTGAAGGAAGTTAATTGTGTTGTGGGGTTGATATGGATTTCAAGTAATAGAATATTTGAAAGGCAAATTCCTTTTTTTTTTTTGTATCCTTAAAAGGGTTCCCCACAACGACAGTAATTCACAATTTGGGTGTCTACTCTAATCCTTTATGTAAGATACAAGGCAAGAGCAATAAGACAAATCAGAATAAGTAACTTGAACACAATTGAATGAATGAATGAATTAGCTTTCATATCAAACTTGCTAAAATCCATAACTTTCAGGCATGAATAGTCATAAAGAATATGTTTTTGAATCTAGGTAATAGTAGCACCTGAGTTTAGGGTTTAGGGTTTAGTAGTACTATTATTACTACTACTATCTGGGTTCAAAAACATATTCTTCAATGTATAATAATATTATTTTTTGGTCAAATGATAGCATTTATTAAAAAAAAAAAGAGCCCAACAATAAGAGTGGACAAAACAATAAGCAATACAAACCAAGCCCACTAGAAAGCTCGAGTACAGCTCAGGAACGAGCTAAAGAGTGGCCAGAACAAGCTCAAGCTAAAGACAACCTATAATAATTTTTTTAAAAAAATAATTACATATGTTTGTTGTCTTCTTTTTTTTTTGAGGGTTTGGTTTACTTTTTTTTTTTCATGTTTGCTTTTTTTTTTTTTGTTTTGGGTGTGCTTTACTTTTTTTCCCCATTTACTGTTGTCTTGTTTTTTGAGTCTATTTTATTCTTTTGGGATAGAGATGAGCCATTTTAGAGAGCAAAAAAAAAAAAAAATTGGGCCAAAGCGGTTGGATTTTTTTTTTTTGAAAAAAAATTACAATAATTGATTATTTTTTAAAAAATGTATTCGAGGCAATTGGGCTGACTTGGCCCAAAGCGAGGTAGGTCAATTCAGATAAATCAGGCTAGGTTAGGCCGGGCTAAATTTTTTTTACTCTTATTTTTATAAG